>JAQFVV010012398.1:19218226-20419238 GCA_028023455.1 Epiperipatus broadwayi | reverse complement strand
GGCACAATATATATATATGACTGCAAATATATTCATACCTGTTTCTAGGTTTAGGCCTCATAATTATTGGGGAATCAAGCTTGCCAACAATAGATATAGTGAGAAGAGAAATTATGAAGTGAAATTTTAAAAAAGGTATGAAATCATTTGATAGCTTATAAACCGCTTACATAATTTAAATAAGTGGGGGGAGGGGAATATATACATTTAATTTTAATGAAATTTATGATCTATTAGAAAGGAATATTATATACTAAACAATTACAAACTTTAAAGTTAAAAATAAAACTAAATTAAATACTTCTGTATAAACAAGAGTTTTAACTATAAACAATCACCAATATAATTAAAAGCTATGAAGAATCATGACATTTAAGTGAAATATTTTTTTTTAAGTTTCCATGAAAAATTTTAGTAATATAAACATTTTAAAATAACTTACCCAGTAAATTACATGCAAAAAAGTAGGCTATGTAACAAGACTTCATTTTCACCTTCACACCTAATAAATATAAATAAATTTATAGTAGTTTTTAAAAACATCGACTAATACTTATATATATATATACAAGTATAAAATATAAATTTAAGTTAGATATAATTAGAGGGTATTTAATCCAGATTTTTAAACTCTCTTTAGTCATCCACCCCATCTTATACAACTGACACACATGACCACTTACATGTAAAAAAGATCAATGATCTCCAATATATGTATTTCATGCTGAACCAGCACTCATCAGTTGATCCAGATCGTCATCTACCATACATCAAATCAATTGCTCAGTTTATATTAAGATAGCAAATCTTCAAACTTCAATGGACAGTCCCTAATCTTTTCCATTCTCCAATTCTTTGTCTGTCCATATCATTGAAAATCTGATGATGGAATGCTCAAAGCACTTGTTGATGTCTTATTGTTGGAATGGATAGCTGTAGGGAGTTTGAAAGTCTGAGTTCAAATCCCTTCTAATTACATAGACAAGATACTTGTATTTAAATATTACATATTTCGTCTGTATTCTGCTCATCCCTCTTCCGTGTATTTAAATGGATATTTTAAGGTCCTATATGTGGGGGTCAGAGTGACTTAAAATTAACATGGTATGACAATAATATTGGCATCAACAAGGGCACAGATTGCATATATGTGTGGGAGATGGTGATCTTGACCAACTGATGAGCACAAAATATGTATATTGGAGATCACTTACTCTTTTTACATGCATGTGGTCATGTGTATCAGTTGTATAAGAGGGAATGAATAGCTGTAGAGAGCTTAAAACTCTGAGTTCAAATCCTTTCTAATTACATTAATTGCAATATAGATAGAATATTTGTATTTAAACATTATATATATATATATATATATATATATATAGATAGAATATTTGTATTTAAACATTATATATATATATATATAATTTGCTTATATTGAATTACTCTAACTTCATTTCTTATATATGTAAGTAGAAAGATTTAATCTCAGGATTTTTCAGTCTATATTCATCCTCCTCTCCACCTCAAGCAACCACTAGTCAAGACCATACACATGTGTAAAAGATAGACGATCCCCAATATACAAACTTTTTTCCGAACAAGCACTCATCACTTGGGCCAGATCATAATTTCTCACACATATATACAATCGGTGCTCAGTTTATATTAAAATAGCAATTCCTTAAAATTGACAATAGTATCTTATGTAAAACTATGTTACATAGTCAGACACAAAAAGATTATACAACTAACAAAGTATAGACCATTGTTTTCAAGATTTATTTTCACCATGGCCTAATAAAAACTAAAATATTTTTTTATGCTTTTATCCCTCCACAATAGTAAAGGTATATATTATAAATAAATAATATCTATGATGCTAAACGAAAGATGCTAAACACAAATGTACATGTAAAACATCAATATGAAGGTATACAGAATTGGATTAATATTTTAATTATCAAACTACTTCAAGATTACGATATTCTTAATAAATTCAATACAGGAAGTAAGACCATCGATTAAAAAAAATATAAGATATATATTAGTAAAAGAAAAACTAATAAAAGAAGACAGAATAATACTTGACATTCCTAATCTTCGAGAAAGTACTCTAATGAATTTAACTTTGAAGTTGCTCACCGTTTTAAAATATTGACGGATTTGGAAGATTGTTCGAACATAACTGAGATTAATAAGATCTACTAAAAACTACAATAAAAATAAGTGGTAGAACAAAAAGCAAATCATCAGTAAATTTTTAACTAAAATGAAAAAAAATATTTATGAAAAAAAAAAAATAAATGTGAAAATAAATGATCCATTAAGAAGAAGAGAATATCTAGAGTTTTGCAAAATGGTATGAAAAACCTGATGATTGATGGTTTAGCATGAAATACATATATTGGTGATTATTTATCTTTTCGACATATGTGTGTTCAAGTGTATCAGTGTTAAGAAATAGAATGGAGAGTGGTGGTGTGTCATGTGAAAGCCTGTGGTCATATACCATATATGTTAAATAGTAATATAAAAAATATTGAATTAGCAAGAAAAGTTATAGAAAATAATAAAAATTTCAAAAGTATAAAAAGTTACTTCAGGAATAAGATAGGGAAAAGAGACAATATCATAAAATGTGTATAAAATTTCTACAAAGAATTATATAATAATAAAGAACAATGAAACAAATTATAGTAATCATTATATTTATTATATTTTCTGAATTGTCAAGCACTTTAAATAAGGAGTATGACTTTAATCTATGTATTATATTCTTCTGAAAATGATCGAATTAGTATTGATATCTTAAAACACAAGCGAATGAAGAAATAAAAAAAATTGTGGGCAGAACAATAATGCCAAGTGCTTAAATGATAATGAAAAGAATGCAATCACAATATTGATATTTAAGAAAGCTGGTGAAGAAGACATTAAAAATTATAGATCTAATAAAATTTTTACCAATTTACAAATTATAAAAAGGCATTTAATTCTATAAACATTTCCATAATAATGAAAGTTTTAGGCTATTGAGATGTAGACCTAGAATACTATCATTTTCTGATGAATATTTATTAAAATAAAACAGCAATTATTAAATTACACAATCACACTAAGAACATTAACATTGTTAAGAGTGCATTAGGTATTCCACATTTCTGAAACTTTTTATACAGCAGTTTTACGAGAAATAATTATTTTGTGTATTAAAGTGGAAAGTTAAGGATGATGTTGTTTTTGCAAATATTATAATGCTTTAGAGCTTAGGAAATGTTACAAGAGTTATAAGATAAAACTAGGAAAACAGGGTTAAATAAATGAATTTACTCAGAAAAAAAAATTGTCAATCACGAATTAGAAAAAGGTAACAATTACAAATACCTTGGTCACATTATTAATACAGATGGAAGCAAAGTGAATGGAATCAATCCCTGAATTTATCTTTTATGGAGTATTTTTGATAAAGTAATTTAATGTTAAACAGTAATATGCCTATATGTTTAAAAAGAAAGGTTTTTAATAAATGTTCTTTACCAGTTTTTATTAATGGATGAGTCTAAATTTTTAACAGAAAATCAATACAGCAACTTAAAACTGTTGAATGAAATATGAAGAAATGTAAGTTGGGAATAACAAAAAAGGGTTGAAAATGTAATAGTTGCCTGAGAGAGCAGAGTATTATTGGCATCACTGAAAAAATTAAAACTAAAATGGAGCTGAGATAGACATATTGTTAAAAAAAATAATAAAATTAGAGACAGTTAAATTCCTAACCAGAATATTAAGGAATTTGAAAAGCCCTACAAAGAGTTCAAATGAAAGGTTTGTTGGTGAGATATGGAAAAGAGACAATGGTTCAGATAAACGAGATTAAACTTAAAAAACTTTCATCTTGCAATAGATTGATAATGGGAATGATGATGAATGTGTATTGTATTTAGTTATGTGTGTACAAAATTTCAAATATTTTAATTTGATTAATTAAATTTATAATATTAAATAAACAAGATACTCAAAATTTAACAATATATTTGTAAGTTGCTCTCATTTAAAAATTAAATCAAAATTTACATGCAAATCTTTAGAGATAAATGAGGTATGCCTCCAGTGTTTAACAATCAATAATGCAGAAAATTTACTTTGCATAAAGAAGTTGCTGTTAATGATGTTACCATATTCATTATTTTTTTCTTAGAAAATTTGGATATCTCATAATTGATTTTAAATTTTGTGATTCCAAAATTTGTTTTTATAATAAATCTGAATTTAATTTACTTTGGTCTCCATGAAAGCATTTTTAATCTATAAATTTATTTGTCACTTAATAAAAAATTTATCAAAGTATTTTTGAATGTATCCTGTAATGACCACACATAGTGATAGTTAATCATTTTCTGTTTATTTTTACATAAATCTTAGGTATTTATAAAATCAGCATCGCATTGAAATTTGCAGAGTCGTATGCCAAATTTTTTAGATTTTCTATTAAAATCAATAACTTCAGTCAAAAATATACTATAGAATTATATTTTTGTTAAATGAAATTTAATTTTTTATTACACTTATTTATGAAAAATATGTTTTAAATTAATGTTCACTTGGTCATAACATTCTGTGCATAAGATTTGTTATAGAAACAAGTATAACTACATGCTTGGGTTAACTAGTTAAAATTTTATTGAACCTAAGTACTTTTAATGCTCAGACTATCATTTTGAATTTCAGAAATTGATTCAGAGAGGGTAGAATGCAATTCTACCATTTGTGCACATATTATGATGACTCGATGAAAAATAAAAATAAAAAACAAAAATTTTTTTAAAAACTTTTTTTGCTAAAATTTAAGTTTATTTTCTGACTTCATTAATTTTGTTATATAAATGATATATTTAGGAAGCAAAGATTCCTTCAAAGTTCCTCTGTATTAAATACAATTAAATGTCTTACATTATTATCTAATCACAGGACTGATAAAATAGAACTTTTCTATGGCTAAAGTTATTTATTAGATAAATATGTTGAATCTTATAAATATCATTATGTATACTGGTTTCTCTAATAAAGAACTCAAGCCTTTTATGAAATTAATTTCATTTACACCTTTAAGTATATCACAAGAATATATATATATATAAATATATCACAAGAATATATATATATATAATGTTTTCACGGTTATATGATGTAGATAAAATAATATTTTTGGGTATAAATTGTGTATTATTTTGCATTACAATCTGATATTTCAATGGACTATATATGTTGAATGGTAACTACGTGCAGGGCAGCTAACTGGTAATGTAGATAATCAAAACTGAGAAGCAAATAGTACTTTCAGAGTAATTCATTAAATAAATAATGAACAATTATATAGTAGTAAAATTGAAGGTTAGTATTTGGGGTTTGATACATATAAACCACCACAATACAGATATTAACAACCATTTGCTTCTACAATTATACATTCCAAAGTTTGAACATCAGAAATCATGTTCTCAGAGCTATGGGAGGTTTTCTTTCTACAAGTCATGTGTGTGGCACTAATGCTGCATAATTATTAGCATGCTTTATATAAAATGAAAGGTATTATGACAATGCACTAATTAGATATTATTAACTTGTGTATTTTTAGAAAATAAAAACTCATTGTATCCAATACTTGCTTTAGTATATACATAAAAATAACAGTCAGACAAATTAATAAATAATAGAATAATTTATTAATAAAAAAAATCAATAGAATATTATTTTTAAATTCCTGCTTGAATACTTCTCAAGTTGGATCTCAGGCCAAAAATTCAAATCTTTTATAATTCTAACTGTTCATTATAACTTCTCACATATATATATGAAAAGATATTATTTATTTCAATACAACTTTCATTGGAATAGTTTCATTCGAATTATTCTCAATGAATTATAACATATTTTGTTTGCTCAATGAATAAATTACATTTAAAGATTTTATTATTTTTATTTATTCATGAACAAAATATAATGTCTTATTTCACAATCTCAAATTTCAGTTTTCATTTTATATTCTTTTATATTTTAATATAACTTTTTATTTATTTATCTTGAATATTCATAAAACAATATAAAACATTAAAGCTTTTCCCTTTTAATCTATCTTACCATTTTGTCTTGAAAGTCTTTTTACTTCCTTTGGATAAGTTCCCACTTTCAATTATTATCACATAAATATTGAATATAATTACATGTAGGGTTACTATTTTAATTGGCTTGAAACAAAAACTTTCTTGTCAATTTATCTTCAAGATTTTGTTTCTCTTCCTTATCAACAGCTTTTAATAGTTGGAAGAAGAAAACACTGGATAATGTACTAAGGATAAGATCTGGTATGCTACTTGCTTTGGTATAGTGCTCCATATTAAAAGAATATCCAAATGTAATGAGTATTTTCAAAACTTTAATAAATCAAAGTAATTAAAATAAAAATTCATACCTTTTGTGTAATTTTTAACTTGATAGTTAATTCTTTTTTCCTTCTATTTTTTCAACTAAGAGTGAAAGAGAGCAAGAGACAGAGAAAAATTCACTTGTTTCTTTTGCATATTATTGACTTCATTTACATACAAAAATTGTTGCTCTATTTCTAAAATTTTGGGATTGTCTCCTCAATGAATTTATAAAGTAATCTGTTTTCTAACCAAGGGAAAATTAATTAAATGAATATATCAGTGTAAATTTACTAAATAAATGAAATCTTTATTCACATAATTATTTTGCATGTGGATATTTTATTCCTCATTTATGTATTTCCATCTTGTATGTATATATGTGCATAAGTGAGTACACATGTTATTTTACAAAATATAATCACAATGTACATTTGGTATTTCTATGATAATGGTATATATGTCTTACTGCAATGACAGTACATCTGATGCCACATCTATGGTTTGTGTTCGAATTTCATAAAACTCTCAAAAGTCCTAGGAAATTTTTTTAAGATGTTCATTATAGTTAATCTAGATAACAATTTAATATTGGTTGGCAAATGAATATCCAAGTTATTCTTAGCTAAATAATGAAAACAACATGAAAAAACATTCAAACTCTCATCAATATACAGATAGCAACTCTGGTAACCAATTTCTTTTTGTAGTTTCTCTGAGAGAATTTTTGAAGACTTTTGTTCTGTAGGTAATATTTGAAGGTTGTTTAACTTTAATTAACATTATAAAATTTGGAATGGGCATATAGATACAAATATTGAATGTTTTAATGAGTTTTTTATATGTATATGGTAAAAATTAATAGTATATATATCTCATATGGAAATATTTTCATTACTTAAATTTTAATCATTATCAACTCAACTAAAAGTGAATATATATATATATATAACTAAATATTTGTAAATATGATAACTAAACAATTAAAAAATTTTATCCACTTAGAAGTACTTTTGATTATTCCAGTAATCTTTGTCAACTAAAGTTTTGAAAAGCTAACTTTCTCAAAATTCCATGATCTTAATGTTTGCTGCTTGCCTGTTAATTAAGTCATGTTTATATTTTTATATTAGCATAGATTCCTTTATTTTTCTTTTATTGTTATTTTTTTCAATTTGCAATATTTTTACATTATTAAAATTGAAGTCAAAACCATAAATACATGATTTATTATGGTCATAAAAAACAAATGTTACATTAAATAAATTAATAAATAACTCCAAAGATAAAACCTCATTTACAAATAAAAATTGTGTCATTTATAAATGGATATGTATGTGTGGAAGTGGATATATAGGTGAATCTAGATATATGTTGGAAAAAAGAACTAAAGAACACTTGCTATTATTAAAATGAGTTCAGAAATCGGAACAAAATTGCATAGTAGATAATAATATTTCAGTATCTGTTTTTTACAATCATAATATATCATGTATTTATGGTTTTGACTTCAATTTTAATAATGTAAAAATATTGCAAATTGGAAAAAATAACAATAAAAAAAATAAAGTAAGCTATGCTAATATACAAATATAAACATGACTTAATTAACAGGCAAGCAGCAAATACTAAGATCATGGAATTGTGGGAAAGTTAGCCTTTCAAAGCTTTAGTTGACAAAGGCTACTGAGATAATCAAAAGTGCTCCTAAGTGGATAAAAAATTTTAATTGCTTAGTTACTCTATTTACAAAGATTCAGTTATATAATTACATATATTGCTTTAAAAATCCAGACATCGACTAATAATATATATATATATAAAATATGAAATTTAATTAATACTGTTTTCCTATTTTTAATTACAACATACATATATTCTTTGTGGAAATAAATTACTATTTTATAAGAAGTAGCAAAGTTGGAAAAATCTTCTTACCTTGTATAAAATTAAGTTTAGACTTTTTATTATAAGATTAAATTTGTAAACAGGGATACGTTTTTGATTACAAATAACTTTAAATTTAAAAATCAAATAGTGATATTCATACAAACATCAAACTATCAATGTTTCTGTTAAGATTTAAATATTTTAAATCTTTAGTTTAAATGTTCAGAGGCTTTTATACATTAATGAATATTTATCAAGTAATGGAAATAAAAGATAAAGGATGTGCTATAAATTTGAGAAAAAATTGTTTGATTGCATATATTAAATAGTGCTTCTTTATAATTATTAAAAATATAATTTATTATAGCGCAGTATCATAGTTCCACACATGATTGTAAGGCATATAGATATCTATCTCATCTTAAATAAAAGCAGTATGAATGATGGTAGCTAAATAATATTATCTTCTCTCTGCTTTGTTTTTTTTTCATTACTTAATACTGTCATTAATTATTACTGATACAACACATTCATATACATTTTGTCCTAAATATAATATAATGCTGTTTTTTTTTTAAATATAGTAAAGCTGCTTATGATATATCAGTATACATTACTTCAGTTGTATATTATCCAAGAAATGCAAATAAACTCAAAATAAAATTAAAATTCATAAATTTAACAAATATATGCCAGCAACCATTTTTCTTTGCCTCAGAACATCTTTATTTAATAATAACATTTTTGAGGTTACACTGAAAGCTCAATACATTTTTTATTACCCCCCCCCCCCAAGTATGATATATTCTCATGTAACAAAATGTTTTCTAAGAATAAAACTAAAAAATTTATGAAATTTAAGAAAATAAAAATTAGTAATTTAATACTAATGTAAAAAAAAAAACAGTAAAACATTCTTGTATGGCATCAGAAATCTTAAAGTTTGAAGTAGGAAGGGTTTATTTAAAAATCTGAAATGGGTAACTGCAAGTAGTGATAACTGTAAAGATTTCAAACTATTAAAGTCTTAAAAAAGTCTTAAATCAATATGAATTAAAAACATCAAAGCAACTGAAGAGATAGTGACTGCTGAAAAGAAACCTGTTATTATATTTCCTTTAAGAAAAAGTTAATAAAAATCATCTTTTATCAAATCAGTTGTGGTGAAACTGGGTTCTGGTGCACTAACAGCTTGAGAAGGTAAAATTCTGAAACACTGTCATTGATTTTATTTTTAAAAAATACAGTACAATAAATATGCAAGTAAATATGTTTTTCAAATTTATTATTAACACCTACATTATTACTTTTTTAAAAAAAAATGTTAATACTATAATCCTAATTCACATATGCATACTATATAAATAAAAAGCATATGATATATATTTAAAATCCACTAGAATAATATTACAAAAATTTTAAAATGCCTATATAAAATTGAAGATTAATATCCTTTGCTTTAACCAGCTTACAGCTACTGAAGATGGCTGAATATGCCATAAGCTGGCTATAGCAAAGAATATTAATTATCAATTTTATATAGGCATTTAAAAATTTTGTAGTATTATTCTAGTGGATTTTTAAATTATACTTATATTATTTGATATATATATATATTAACTTTCCAGCACTTAATATTATATAATGATATATATATATATTAACTTTCCAGCACTTAATATTATATAATAGCATCAAGATTAATACTTCAACATTAGTCTATTAAGCAAATGAAATACCCTCAATCTAAAGCACGAGATAAAACTTTTTTAAAGAAAAAATAGGTCAACCATCTTCTTTCTTCAGTTCAGTTTATATATAGAGGGTAATCATAAGCACTTTGGAGAGAAAACATGAAAAATTTTAATCAATCATATTACTTTATTAAAGCTATATTTCAAATTGCTTTATATTATTTTGACATTAGTGAAATTTTTTAACTTATAGTTTATCAATACCAAATCAAATAATTAAATATGTCAATATAAACTTTCCAAAAGTTAATATCATATGATACATCGAGATGAATCTCTCAACACTAGTCTGTTAGATAAATGAAATACAATCCAAAGCACAAGATAAAACTTTTTTGAGAAAATATAGGACTGTTTCTTCTCTTTATCTCAAGTTATAAGCTTTAAATTGAATAATTTCACAAGTGTCAATTAAAATAATATAAAGCAATTTGAAATATAGCTTTAATAGAGAAATATGATTGATTAAATTTTTTTATGTTTTCTCACTAAAGTGCTTATGATTAACCTCTCTTTATAAATTGACCAAAAAAAAGATGATCAACTTATTTTTTCTCTAAAAAAGTTTTATCTTATGTTTTGGACTGAGAGATTTATTTAATAAACCAGTTTTGGAATATTAATTTGGATATATATATATTGTATCTGATGGTTATTTCTTCTTTTGATCACAGAGTATGCCAAAAGGTCACTATGTACCTGAAAAATTTATATACAGTGATCAAAAGTTAATGATGATGATTATTTGTGCCAACCAGACCCAGGGATAGCAAGAGCTCATTAATATTGTTCAGACAATTGAGAAAAGAAAACACTAAGACAAATGTCAGTGAAACTAATTTTAAATAATTTAAAAGTTTATTAAATTCAAGCAAAAACAAATAAAATCTGGCAAACAAAATATAAGAGTTTGATCTAGATTTTACAGGCATATTCATCCGAAAGTGTACGAGAGTTTTGAAACTATTAAACACTCTGGAGGTAAGTTTGTTTCTCATCTATGACTTAAGAAGGGCTTATATCTTCTGACTAGTGCTTCACCTAAACCAATTTCATTTTTTATACAGTTTTAGAAAGGTGGATGCATGTAGAGAACCAATGGAACAGCAGAGATGAGCTTTTCTTAGCCTGGAAAAAAATGTCAGAACTAACAATGTGATAATTCTACAAAATGTTCATGGTCAGGTACATTTAAATCAGCCATGGTTGGTTTCACATAAAAAAACAAAAAAGATTACAGACTATGTAATCCAAACTACAGAAAATAAAATCTCTACTAAGAAAAACAGAGCAATATACTCAATAAACTGCCAGCCAAAATATTTGTGGTCTGCAGAAAGTGAAAACTAAACTTATTTACAATTAATTACATGGCAACAAAAGAGGGACAGATGAAAAACATGAAATTACAAAGATCTGCCAAAGCATTTAGCAATAATTAGTAATATAAATGAAAAGAATACAAAGCATATCAAATATAAAGCAATACACTCTCAGATAAACAAATTTAAAGCAAGCATGGAATTCTAAAACTAAGATTCCATGATACACTATAAATACAATCATAAAATACATATAATAAATGCTTAAAATATTTAAATTGAAAAAGCAAAGGATATATAAAAAATAGGTTACTTTTTAAGATTAAGCTGAGACTTTAAACCCAGGTAAGAATAGAAAAAGATATCTTTAGGTATAAGGTTAAGACTGTCAGATGGTTTTCAGCATGACACACATAGTTCATTTTACTGGAAAGTTCCAGTGAAAACTTTGGGTTTCCATTATATGTTCAGGAGATTGGAGTCATTACTAGGGATCAGTTCTGGTTTGAGCTGTTAAGACATGATTTTGCAGGGATGAGTTGGAATCCAGGGCTCATCTTTAAGTTGGTTTAGCATGGCATGATGTTAATACAATTCTTCATAGCATATAGTTTTGGCATTCTGCAGAAAATATTTCTTTTAGCAATTAGAAGACAGTAATTTAAATTTGTACATTTTCCTAATGGTGAACAGTCAAAGGTACTATTAGCAATGGTGATCTCCAGATGAAGGCATAAATATTTTTAGAATCCAGCAGCACATCACTAGTCTGAATCACAAGAAGCATACAAAGTTGAATAAATACACATCATGAGTAGCTAAAAGTCAGTAACTGAAGAAGAATCTTTAGTCTGAATGCCCAGGACAATTTATTTGAGCTCTTATCTTCCGTAACATCTTTCAATTAGTTTTTAACTAGGGCAAATCTTTATCTTGGACTTAATTTTAATTAAAGATTCTGACCAGGGTTAATCTTATTCATAATTATTTTTTTAAAAAATGTAAAAACAAGTCTCAGCTTTAGTTAAAATAAATTAAAAATCGATTACAATCAAAACAACAAAAATGTAATTACAAAAAAAAAACTTTCCAAAACTAATATGCTTTGTTCAAAAAGGATTAACTTTTTTTTTAATTTAGAATTTTTTTTTATAAGATTGAAAGTTTGCTTACCTTTAATTACTTTGATAAAAAAAACAACTAAAGAAAAATATTTTAAAAATAAAATTTATTAAAAAGTAGAAATGACAGAATTTTAAAACATAACTGCATGTAGGCATTATTGCACATACTCTTATATACAAAACTTTTAAATAGTTTTCTTTTAAAACTTCATTAAAACAAAAGTTAGTTTTATAAAAATTAAAGATTGTTTTAATTTCATGTTGGATCCTTTGAAACAGATAAATTATCCAGTTCAATATATATATATGGCTGAGAACTTCAGTAAAATAAAGTATTTGAAGTGAAAGTGATCATAAAAAATAACAAAAAGCAAAATATTAACAAGAGTATTCAATAATAATAAATTGGAAAATAGTAAACACAATTTATCTCAATTAAAGGTGAAATGAGTAAAGGAGCATGTTGAGTAGATATTAATGCATTTGTGACACTCATACATTTATTGAAAAAAAAATATTAATAATGATAAATTTAGTTTTCAGGAAAATAATATTAATAAATAAATTATTTTGATCAATTATTTTTATTTAAAAATAAAGAAAAAAATTCTGAAATTATTTTATTTAATATAGAACAAAAGAACATGTTTTTAATGGAAAGCATTATTATACTTTCTTGAAGAAAATAACATTGAAGTGATAAAACCTAAATAAATTTTGTTTATTAGTATTGATAAAAATAAATATTTTTATTTTGTTATTAATAAATAGATGGCTGGCTAAAAAACAAAAAAGAGGACAAAAGATCTTCCTTTTCATCAACAACATTTTAAGGAAGTTGAGAAATGTTTTAAATTTAAATCGCACACACTCTCTCTCTCTCTCTCTCATGATTATTCTATGACTTCATCAGTTTCTAAAACAATTCAATAAAAGTAGAATGCCTGATCAAAGCACTACCATTCAACTGATTAAATAATAGGACTGAACTTTATCTGCGAATCACAATGAGATCAAAGATCAAAGATCATTGGCCTAGAAGAAGTAAAAATCTCTAAATCAACAATGCTCATAATATAATGCAAATGATAACATGGTGCTGTACTATTCATCTCCTGTATTTTGTTTTTTCCCCAGAACTTTTGATTAAATATTTTTGTATTTAATCTTCATTTGTTGTAATAGTTAAATATTTATGATATCTCAGTTTTTTACTGTCTTATTTTCTATCTTTTCTTTTAATATTAATATTTTTTTTTAAAAATATTTTTATTTTGTATACACCCAATGCCTTTTTTGCAGCTGAATTTATATATAATTTAATATATAATTGCAATGTTTTAATGGTTTCAAAATCTTTACTTATTTATAATTTTGAATCTAATCAGGGCTTACATGATCTTTCAACATTCTCATGTTCTAAACTATCTGAGTTATATTTTTCTTTATTTATTTCACATTTATATATTTCAGTACAGTATATTTTTGACTACTAATACTAAAATATTGAACTTTCTCATTGAGAACTGCCATTTCTTAATAAAGTTATATTGAGTCACTTTAAAAATAAAATTAAATGTAGAGCACAACTAAATATAATCTGATGAATTTATTAAAATGTAGTCAAAATACTATCAGTTGTTGATTCATGGGTTGGGAAAAGTTGAGGACTACTATTCGAGATTAAATTGCATTGAGGATAACAAGCAGTGGAGTAGAATGAAACTTTTTGATATTAAAAACCTGCTTTTTAAAAAATGAAGCATACTATTGGCTTAGAATCCTACACTTTGATTGTCAAATATTTTCAGACAGAGAACAGAATGTAAACAGACATACATTCAAATATGAATGTATATCCATACATATACTTAATTATTTGGCTATTTTAATTATTTAAATTTTTAAGAGAGTCTATCATTATATGTACACACACATGCATTACAAGGCAAAATACCCATTTAGTACAGTCAAATATTTTTTTTTGCTTATTCACAAATACACATTTTTTTATGCAACCAAACCTTTTTAAAAACATTATTTAAGATTCGCTTATACACAATCATATAGATATATCTTAATAAATATAAATATTGAAAGTACATTTTGAAATATAATTATAATTAATCAGGTGACGATGTAAGGACAATTACTCACCTTAAACTACTTCTGATCTTAATAAGTAGTAATTTCATTAGAACAATACTTTTAATATTAAATATATTTTCGTCATTCAAAGATTTTCAAATTCTTGGCAACTTATTTTTTTTTTGTCATGTCTAACTTCAATTAGAAGTAAGATATTTCTGTAAAAAAAAAAAATGTTAATTAAAAAAAAATCTGCGAATACGTGACAAATCGTAATACAATTCGAATATACAAAGCATGTGTATATCATTGCCGTATTAATGATTTATATTTATATTAGCCATAAACATATAGCTTACATACTATGTTCACATTACATGCATTTTTTATACTCGCTGTTATAAAAGCCAAATGGCAGACATTTATAGCTCAGATTCTCAATATAGTTCTAAATATAAAATAATATATACTATTAAGATGGTGAATAATGAAATATAAAACCATAATACTTTAAGATTATTGCTTATCTGTAAAAGTTTAATTGCAAAATCTTTTTTTTTTACTTTAAGCAAACTCAAATATGATTGCAGTATTTAAATAAATTATATTACTCCAATTTACTGCATTGAGATACTATCCTTTGCAGGACGTTTTTTTGTCTCATCAAGCTCTGATACATATACATATATATCATTAATACATGAAAATAAGTAAACAGATGTATCGAGACGGATGTATAGTTAAACATTCGTAGTTCAATAGGTAGATAGATAGATAGATAGATTAATATGCAGACAGGTAAGTAGATAAATAGATAATTAGATAAATCGATCGATTGTTGACAAATAGATGCATCTTAATAATTCAAGGTATAACATTAATTGACTATTAAATTTTTAAGTTATGAGAAGGACTTTTTATGATTGATATATTTTTATATTCTATTTGGGGTTTTTTTTACTTTATTCACCTGATTCACTTTTTTTCATTTAATTTTTTATAATACTGTTCAATTTATTTTTTACCTTTCTTCTAAATCTATATATCTAAAAAGTCTGTCTTTTTAATTAATTGTCTAAGCTTATGCTTTTACGATATTTTTGGAATCATTATTTAAATTCAATTTATGATTCAGAAATCAGCATACATATATTTATTATTTAATTATGAAATGAGATCTAGAACAATGATGGATATGACAAAGATGTAAGAGAATGAGAGAGAAAATTTGGGAATGTTAGTTAGGATGCAGATAAATTTAGTATACTTGCAAAGAAACTCTACTAATATTGATGAAATGTTGTAATATGAAGTGAACATTTTTGTAAATGATGTAAAGCATGTAATGGAAGGGAGTGGTGTTAGTTAATTAAACCATTGCATGTTGTTTAATAACATTAAATTAGAAAAAAATGAAGATAATTTGTGTTTATGAAAAACAAAAGTGAAAATATAACAGCGATTCTAATTATACTATACAAAAATAGTAATGACTGAATATTCTAAATTCAACAGCAGGTTTAGTAATATTTAAGAACATTAGAGAAATATTAAATTTAAAAACATGTAATGATTGGAAAGCAAATGTAAAAAAAGTTGCAATATTACATATATAATTCAGGTTTAATCCTGTACAATGTATTAAATAGAGATTTAATAAGAATTTTAATAATAGATATAAAAATATTTGGTACTTTGGTATTAGACCTGCAACACAGCATGGATTAGACTTGCTGCAGCTTTTCACATTCATATCAATCCATTAGTAACTTTGTGATCTTGTGATCTGACTAAAATAATGTGTATACAGATCTTGTACACGATATTTTTCACAAAATTTGCAAAAAAAGTAACATGTACATGATATTTTCACAAGATTTACAAGTTATTAGCAAGTTGATATGAATGTGGAAAGGTGCAGCAAGTTTAATATATGCTCTGTGTTGCAAGACTAATAAAAATAACTAAAAATATAAAAAATAATGTTAAAAACAGTATTTTAAAACAAATTTTGAGAAACAAATGGATATTAAAAAGATGATTTTCAAACAATTTTGAAAAAAAAAAGGAGATTAAAAGGAGTATTTTTTTAAAAAAATATTGATTTGCCATACACAAATATATACAACTTTCACACTAACAACTTTAAAATGTATAATATATATATATATTAAAAAACAACATGTTAAGCCAAAATAAAAGATTTATGATCTTAAATAAATGACACCATTATGCAAAAAATTGTTACTTTAAATATGCACAAAACAATCACTAAATTATAATTTTTTAAAATATTATTTACAAAAACACCTAAAATATACACATACGCTACTTATCATGTAATCTATAACAGGAATTGTCACATTGTAGCCACAAATATGACATTTACTTCTAACATACAAAATGGAGATTCAAACTAAAAATTTCACCCCCAAAATGGAGATTAATTGAACACATGATTGCACAGAGTATGCTGGTATTTACCATAGAAATGCTAATAAACATTTTTTTAAGAAAGAAAACAAAAAAAAATGAAAAAAAAATACACAAAAATAAAGAAATATAAATTATTATGACTTATTAAATTTTGATCCTGTTGTCAAAAAGAAATCTGGACAATAACTGAAAATGTCAAAATATTACAAAAAAAAAAAGACCTGTTGATAAAGAACATTTTCACATGAGATTGAATAACATAGCAAGGTTTATTTCCTTTCAGTTTGATACCAGTGCAAGATTACACATTTATTGCAGATGTGAAAAGGCATCCTATATTTTCTACATTGCATGAATGCTTTTATTTATTATGAGAACTAAACAACAAGAAAATAATTATTTCTTCAACTACAATTGGGATTTTATATTTAACTTCAAATAAAAGTGTGGAGGGGGGCTGGGGGCAGAAATTGTCATTCCCTCATTATAAAAAGTAGAGATTGACTTAATTAATTTATGAACTATCAACACTTTTAGTTCAAGTTAAAAATAGTAACCCCAATTATAGTTTAAGAAACAATTATTTTCTTAATTTTTACTTCCCATAATAAATAAAAGCTTTCATTATAAATATATCTATTAATTTTAATTTTTTAGTATTTTTATATTTTTTATTACAATTATTTCAGAGTCATCATAATATTTTAAATTAAAATCATGCTTATTAAATAAGATCATTTACAATATACGTTTTTATATTTCAAAAATATTTAAAAATCAAGTTTTAGAATTAAAAGAAAAAATATCACTATTTTAAAAAGTGACACTAAAATACTTTTTAATATAGCCTTCATATATATGTATATATACTGTCCTCTTTATGCATCACTGAAAATGTAGCAATCTGCTTGATATTTGAAAATAAAGCCATGTGGATTAAAAATTATTTACATTCAACTTTATTTATTTGAAAAACATTTTTAAAAAATCAACTACCAAATCAAAGCATGTCACATACTTTTTAAAATAGAAAACTTTTATAATGAAGATTTATTTTTATTTCAATTTTAAAACATTGTTAAGATACTGTTTAAAGTAAAGTTTTTTTATTTATATATATAATTTTCTTGCACCATTGTGAAAACTTTTTGTGATATAAACATATTTTAAATTTTCTATCAAAATATTTGAAATTTCATTCACCCAATCCTTTGTATTTAAGAAACTAGATAATGTAATAAAATATTTTAGGCTCATATTGCGCAGCTAGTGATTTATAAAAAATGTACCAAATTTCAACAAATAATATTGAATATAAATATATTAAACCTTGATTTTATTCTAATTTCAATAAAAGTTTTTTACTCATAACCCAATTAAATACTATTTTGGCTATTCTCTTACTATCCATAAATTGTAATCTAGCAAACATTTTCATTTTGCTTTTAGCATCTGTTATATAAAAACCATGATCACCCCATTTCTTCTTGAATTGATTTCTTTGCCATCCACACATTTGCATCTAATGCATATCTGCCTACTTCTCTTTGTACTTTGTCTAATTAATCTAACATTCCTTTACTAACACATAATACATCATTAACTGCTACCCCCTTTGATACAATTCTTGCTACATCATATTTATTATGTGAAAACACTGATAATTTTTTTTATCAATCCCTTTCTTTTTTTGTCATTTATCTTATTTCTTTTCTCCCATTTATCCAAGCAATTTCTCTAATTACTTAAGACAATTACCAAATAGTTATACCTATTCATCACATTTGATTTTATATCCCCGCAAGAAAAATTCTTTCTATTCTCTTTCTGTATCAGTTATCATCATTACTTTTGACTTTTCTTCACTAAATTTTATCTCCATCTCTTTACCTACTCTTTGTGCATGTCTTCAGCATAACTTTCATATTTTCCCTACTCTCTACGAACAAGAAGACATCATCTGCAAATAAAAGATTTTCCCTTGCTAGCTATTAATGATATCTCTATCTTTCTTTCTAGTCTTTTTATTGCTTTCTCCATTTTTCTCAAATACAACAAAAACAAAATAGGTGGCATATGGCATTCTCACCCTTAGTCTCACCTCATTTTTAACTTTTCAATAATTTTATATTTTATAATTGATACATATAGTAGGTCAATACATACCCATAATCTATTTCTATTTACTCTATCATATGCAGGCCTCTACATCTATAAAAATCATATATAACTATCTACCTGTATTTCTGTTCATATCTCTTAAGTTGTGTAACTACAAATAAATTATCTCCTATATGCTTATCTGATTGAAAAGCTCCTTGTATTTCCCCCACTATATTATTTTCTTTCATCCATTTTGCTATCCTTCCAGCCACCATATATTGAAAAACTTTATGTAATCACATTATCTTTACCAATCTATAATTGCTTAACTTTTTATGATCCTTACTATTTCCCTTTTATTGATAGATTTACTCTTGTATTATTTCAACTATTCAGAATTTCTCTTTTCTGTTCCATCTTATTAAAACATGATAAATTTATTTAAATGCACATTGATTATGTAAGTAATATCCATCAAGGCTGTAACCCCAAGAATATGCATGTAAAAATGCAATAATAGAGACCTCTACAGGTCTTAACCACAAGCTTACACTTTGGAAGAAAAGAGGGGAACCTTTTCCCTACTTCAACCCACTTTCTACTTAAATAGGTGAAGCTGAAGTGGTTAGATCTGAGAGCATGAAGCTATTCAATACTTCACTGACTAAGTCCACATTTCTTATTACACATTAATACTCACAAAATCTTTCGATTTACAATGAGTCAATGGAAAAATCTTATAGCTAGAAATCTATTATGATAATTTGAAGTTGTAATTATAAATTTACTTAAATGCATATTCTTGGGGTTCAGCCTTGGTGGATATTACTTATGTAATCAATGTACATTTAAATAAATTAAAGGTTATTAAGAATAAAAACAAGGTTAAACACCCTATTTTATTCTTGTTGTCGACCATAGAGATATTGTACAATATTTGTACAATTGGCATCGGCAATTTAGAAGTAAAATTATTAAATTTCTTAAAAGAGAGAATAGTATTTTTTAAGTATAATCTGATTTATTTTAGATAACATAGGTTATATTTTTTTAAGTTAAAGAGATTTAAAAAAAAGATATAAAGAGAATAACAAAAAGTTACTTTGATTTTTGTATGATAAGAAAACATTCACAAAAATAATTGACAACACTTGAAGATTAAAATTGGCAGCATTTTTCACCATAATTAAAGATAGTGACCAAAGGGGGGGGGACGTGATTTTGAAACAAAAATAATTTAAATTTTGTCAAAGTTAACAGGTGTCAACAGGATGTGTGTGTCAGACTAAAAAAATCAGAAAGACTATAAAATGCAAATACATTGTGCATTGGTCAACTTAGAATTTTTGTTTTCATTTGTCTGGTGTTATATATCATCTGAAATAGCCAAATTAATTTTCTCTGTGAAATTATAAAAAATGCACCAAGCTACTCTCATCTACAAACATATGCATGAATAGAGAAGAGTTTGTTTGCCAATGTTTTTTTTCTTCCTGAAGTTGTAATAATTATGAATGAAGACCTCACCTACATGAATCATGAACCCTGGACTACCTATAAGCTGTAAGTATAAAGGATTTGAACTCAGATTTTCAAGCATCCTTCAACTGTCCACACTATCTCATACAACTGATATACATGACCACACACATATAGAAAAGATTAATAATCACCAATATATGTATTTTATGCTAAACCAGCACTCATCAGTTGGTCCAGATTCTCATCTCTCACACATATATATATAATCAATGCTCAGTTTATATTAAGATAGCAAATCTTCATACTTTAATGGACAGGCTTCAATCCACTGCAACCTCCAACTTTTCAGCCATCCATATCATTAAAAATCTGATGATGAAAACTCAAATCGCATGTTGATGCTAATATTATTGCCATGCCCATGTTGACCTGAAGTCACTCTGACCCCTCATGTACAGGACAGTATCCATTAAATATATAAGAGTGATGGACAGTATACAAGCTTGATATGTAAATATTTGAAAACCAGGCACTCTTCACAAACCTGGGAGCTTAATTGTAAGTATAGAGGATTTGAATTCAGATTTTCAAGCACCCTTCAACTATCCACATTATCTCATACAACTGATATACATGACCACACACATGTAGAAAAGATTAATAATCACCAATATATGTATTTTATGCTAAACCAGCACTCATCAGTTGGTCCAGATTATCATCTCTCACACATATATATAATCAATGCTCAGTTTATATTAAGATAGCAAATCTTCATACTTTAATGGACAGGCTTCAATCCACTGCAATCTCCAACTTTTCAGCCATCCATATCATTGAAAATCTGTGTGTCAGCATATTCCATGTTGCAGGCTAATGCAAGAAATACCATATGAATATTAAAGACACATTTCCCTAAAGTAGGTAAACTGAGAGTGATTTTATCCAACCATGGGACTCCTTTCATATCAGTGAATGAAGGGAGTGGATAGAGGGAATGGAAATACAGCATGTGTTATTATCTATTCATAATCCCCAGTCAAACCCATGTGAATGATTGATGAGAGAATTGAGATGACTTTTTTTTGAGTGTCCACATCATCTAACCACAAGAAGTGATTGAAGCAGTTGCCACAGGTGGTTAATTACATCAACTGGATGAAAAATGAGTCCACATGTTTCACACCTATTTGAATGTAGTTTCAACAACCTGTGCCATGACTGTACATAGCCAAGTTACCAATCATCCCTGAATTTATGCAATAAAGAGAGCGATAAGAAGGCAACATAGAGGATAAGGCATGCAGCTGGCATAAGATTAGACCAGGGAGGTCCAAAAGCTGACAGTTTCAGAAAAGGGGACAAAGTATGGGTTAGAGTAAACTTGGTTAGCCAAACAGAAAAAGGTATCTGTAAGAAGTTCCAGAATTTGTATGAGGAACCATATGATAGTTAAAAAGAATGGCCCAAGTGTGTTTACTCTCTCAGACAAATGGGGAGAGAAGGGAACATACAATACAAGGGCATTAAGGCCTTACAGAACAAGTTATCCAAGCAGTATTGTAGAATAAACTGATCAGATTTAAACTCTGAAGACCTCAGATATACATTATTAAATAAGACTAAATGATAATTCAATATTAGTATGATTAACTGAGAAGTTAAAGATTATTAAGAATAAAAACAAGGTTAAACACCTTATTTTATTCTTGTTGTTGACCACGGAGGTATTATACAATTGGCATCGGCAATTTAGAAGTAAAATTATTAAATTTCTTAGAAGAGGGAATAGTATTTTTTAAGTATAATCTGATTTATTTTAGACAATTTAGGTTATATTTGATTTTAAGTTAAAGCAATTTTTAAAAAAAAGATATAAAGAGAATAAAAAATTACTTTGATTTTTGCTACAATAAGAAAACATTCTTATCGCAAAATTAATTAGCAACACTTGAAGATTAAAATCACAGCATTTTTCACCATAATTAAAGATAGTGATCAAAGGGGGGGGGTGATTTTGAAACAAAAATAATTTAAATTTTGTCAAAGTTAACAGGTATCAACAGGATGTGTGTAGCAGACTAAAAAAATCAGGAAGACTGTAAAAAGCAAATACATGGTGCATTGGTCATCTTAGAATCTTGGTTTTTATTTGCCTGTGTTATATGTCACCTGAAATAGCCATTTGATATAAATTAATCTTTGTGAAGTCATAAAAAATGTACCTAGCTACTCTCACCAACAGACATATGCATGAATAGAGAAGAGTTTGTTTGCTGATGTTTTCTTCTTTCCTGAAATTGTAATAATGTCATGAGTGAAGCCATTGCCTACATGAATCATGAACCATGGTCTACCTATAAGCTGTAAGAAGTGTGTACGGTAGATCCCTCTCATGACAAATCCATACATGCTACCCAGTACAATACATAAATAATTAAACTTACTGGTAAGAAACTTTGTTGCACAAATTAGAAGTGATCACTTTCTTGAACTACAATCATACTAATGCTGTGTTGAATTGGTCTAGTATAATATAAATCTTAGGAGCAGTAATTTTTAATAGCCATTTAATTTTGATTTTACATTTTATTTTCTTAGTAATATTATAAATATTTTAATTATGAATTAATAAACCTGAATATAACTTATGTTGTTGTATATTTGTTAGTTATTAATAAAATAAAATTGTTTAAATTCAACCATTATTATTTTACCAAACCGATGCTGTATTAGACAAACCAACTTCTGGGAGTAGCAAATAATTTGATAGTAGTAACTAATAAAGTTAGGGGAGGGTGAGTCAGTGAATTATTGGATAGAATTCTGGTGCCTTTCAAATAAATTAAAAGGTGGTTTTCTTCTCACTATTATTCAAGTTTAGTTATGTTAAACGGAGTTGTGTGATCAGGAAAAATAATTGTGTTTGATAAAATTATCTGACACATTTTAATTAGGGAATTAGCAAATTGAACGTAATTTGGTGACCAAATATAAAACATATAAACCCTAAGATATAATGCTTGTTGGTCCAATATATATATATATATATGATTATAGGAAGTACTGATTGAGATCCAATATATATATATATATATGATTATAGGAAGTACTGATTGAGATTGAGAAATATAAAATATTAAAAAGGTTAAAATATATTATATAGAAAAAGGTAATAATTATATAGAGAGGTATATAAAGGTATATGTTGGTATATAAATAATGATTATAAGATAGAATATCTGTATATAAATAAAACATAAAATTGTATGTTCATGTATATTTATATTCATGTATTTGTATTGTATTGGTTATAGTTCTGAAGAAGATTGCTGGGGCAATCAAAACTGTCAATAGTGGATTGTAATTATATGAAGCATTATAAAAATAAGAAAGAAGGTAAATGATATTAATATTATACATTAAGTTTAGTATAAACAATATACATGTATTTAAATATTACATATCCATCCTATATTCTGTTCATTTCTCTTCTGCATAATTAAATGGACACATTAAGTCCTACTTATTGTTTGGATTATTTCCATCATCTAATATGAGTACTGAATGTCTTTAGAAAAATTTGACTTTATTTAAATATTCCAAATACATTCAATGGTAATATTCCAAATTCATTCAACTGTGCTAATAGTTGAATGTTTTTGGAATATTTAAATAAAGTTACATTTTTCTAAAGACATTCAGTAGATGATGGAAATATTCCAAACAATAAATATAACTAAAACAGCATCATCACAAACCTTCGGGAAAATATTAAGATCCTATGTGTGAGGGATAAGATTGATTTAAGATCAACATGGGTATAACAATAATATTGGCATCAACCAAGGCTTTAAACATTCCAAACTCAGATTTCCATTGATATGGATGAATGAAGAGTTGAAGGGTAAACAATATTGAAGCTTATCCATTAAAGTTTGGATATTTGCTATTTTAATTTATATTGAGCACTGATTGTATTGTGTGGGAGTTGGTGATCTAGACAAATGCTTGAATGTTAGTTTAGCATGAAATACATATGTTGGAGATTATTTATCTTTTTCAAATGTATATGGTCATGTGTATTGATTGTATAAAATGGATTGAATGGCTATAGGGAGATTGAAAGTCTGAGTTCAAATCCCTTATATATTGAAAGTATAATGGTTGTATGCCTCATTTCATAATGGTGATGTTTATCTAGAAAAAATATATTAAAATTCTTATTATATTTTTAAGGTATATATTTATAAACTTTATAAAAATATTTTAATTAATATATGATGATAAAAAAGATATGTCTATATGCTATTACTAGGTTCAAAGATGCAAAAGTTTGGGATTTATTATTTTTTACCTCCCTCCTCAATCCCTTCCTTCAGACCCTGGGCATGAATTCATGCTGAAGAGTCTGATTTACCTATGTAATTCTGTGGGGTTTTTCCATGAACAGAACTTTGGTGTTATCTTTATACATTTTTGAGTCATGCAAGCTTAGTCACCAATCTTCAAGATATCAAATCTGGCCCTTTGCTGGCTCCTATGAATCTTTAAGTCCTTTTCGATTGTGCAGCACAGAACGTTTCATCATTGAACTTTTTTTTTTAAATACCATTATATCCCATCAATAATTTGATATGAGTTGTATCCAAATTTCAGAATAAAATTTTCTCTATTTTTATAAAAAAAAGTTTGGATACCAAGAATTGAGCCAAAAATTATAAGAATTTTAATTGCAGATGTACTTTATTTATTCACTGGTGATGCAATATTTTTTAAAAAAAAAAAAACCCGAAATAAACTACATGGAAAATTGGATAAATATAAAAATAGCTGTTGATTTTTTTTTTGTTTGAGTTTTCATAAAATATGATAAAGATTTAGAAGTAAACAAAACAACTCTTATTAAAATAAAATTTTGAGAAGAAATTGAATCAGTGAATTAACAATGATTTTGTAATAGATGATTGAAAAGAGATCATAGATGATTAGAAATAAATGAGCTTTATTGAACTATGAAAATCATATCAGAGCAGATGATTAAATTAAATAGCAAGATTTTAGCTATATTTATCTTTTATTACATAAACTTTTGACCTCATTTACGATGCTATTGTATAAGTAAGCTAAGCTAATTATATATATATATATATAATAAAAAGTCAGATGTCACATGACATATATAGCTTGCACTTACAAATATGTAAAATTAAGAGCATGTTAATGAACTCTAAACAAGCTTCTTTTTTTTTTTTTATGATAAATGCTACTACAAGAGAAGGCATTCAAATCATTTTTATCCAAGATAAAAATAATTTGAATGCCTTCTCTTGTAGTAGCATTTATCATAAAATAAAATAAAAAAGCTTGTTTAGAGTTCATTAACATGCTCTTAATTATATATATATATGTAACGGTGTCATTACATTATTTTTAAATTAAAATAAATAGGAAATAATCTTAAGTAAAAATGATTTTTTAAAAATAAAAAACAGAAAAGTAAAATGCTTATTTAACATATATACTATCACACAGATGGAAAACTATTTTTTAAAAAAAAGTATTTAAAAGTAAGATATGTAAAAAGACATAAAGATCTGTAGATTAATTAATATAAAAGAAAATAGAAAAATGTTGATTAATTTCTATTTAAAAATTAATTATGTTTAAATCTTAGTAAATGGAAATGATTGAAATATAATTGCATCTAAAGCAAACTAGCCCTTGGGGCACTTAAATGATTGTAAGGTCAGATAAGCACCAAGTCGTGCACAAGCCAGAAAGGAAAACATCTGGACCTTAAGAACAAGTGACATCATGTTTGATTGATCCATAGGATTTATGATAAGGGAGGCCTAATACTATAAAAAGAAAAATTATTGATTGATTAGGGATTGACTATTGATCTACTATGAACTTTTATCAGTTGAACTTTTTAAATATATATAAATATATATATATATTCAATAATTATTTAATCCATTAAAAAATATAACTTAATCTGACCAAGAATAGGACTCTAGATCAGTTAATCATTTTCTTTTTTATATTTTATGTATAACATTTGCTAATCATTTTCATTTTTCTTTTATTTATTTTTATCTGTTAGCTAATCAGTGTTTTCCAACCTGTGGTACGCGTACCACTGGTGGTTCGTGAATTTCTGGTTTGTGGTACATGAAAAATAATCAATAATGGCGGACATAAAAAAAATTAAATCATAAAAATATAGAAACATTTTTTTCTATAATTCATAAAAATTATTTTAATTAATAATATTTTACAGTAAAGTTGTTAATATGTACAGTCGATAATGATCTTTAATGTTAATGATAAAATTAAAAGTGTGATTAAGAAATTAGATTTTTGGAAACAGTAATATATATAAGTATCGAAAACAATCAACTGGAAGTATTTGAAACTTTACATATGTTTTTGTTTGAAAATAAGGTTAGTCTGTCTCAAGATATATGAGAAAATATAATAGCACATTTAACAGGATTAAAATTGGCTTTCATGGAATATTTTCCAAAACCCGAAAACACAAATGATAATTGGATTTCAAACCTCTTCTATGCAGAAAATTTAGAAAAAGCTACATCATTATCAATAAAAGATAAAGAAAATTTAATAGAATTATCATGTGACAGAACTTTACAAGTAGAATTCAAACGACACAATCTAATTAATTTTTGGTTAAACATTAAAGAATAGGAACAACTATCTGAAAAAGCTCTTAAATTATTATTACCATTTACTAGTATGGAATTAGTAGGAAGAGCTTTTTCTTCATATATGTTTTTAAAAAATAAGTATCGAAGCAGATTAAATGCAGCTGTAGAGTTAAGGGTATACCTCACATCTTTTGAACCAAATTTCAAAAAATTATGTTGTTCAAATCAAGCTAAAGATCTCATTAAATTTATTTTATAAAAATATTTGATTATGATAAGAAAATATACTAATTGGTTTTTTATAATTTTGTGTTTTTATTAAAACCATTTATTAGAAAATGAAATATGACAAAATAGTAGATAAATAATGAGTCAGATCAAGGAAAATCAATCTAAATTATTTAATTTGAAAGAATGTATCACAAAAGGATCATACCCAGAAATTAGACTCTCATTAATTCTTGATCATCTATTGTGGATTACTAGATGTAAGCTAGTATTTAATCATCAAAATTTTAATCCTATTAACTTCATGCTGAACAATATAAAGAAAACAAGAACAAGAGATAGCCTGATAATCCATGAGGTTATTTTTACCATGACTTGGGATATGCTGGATTTATCCTCTTCATGGCCAACCAATAGCAAGATGCTCCGAAAAAAAGAAAACAGACTCAAATTCGGGAAAACCAAATGAAGGAATGAGAAAATACTTTGAACAAAATATGTACCAAATAACCTTTAATGTAATAATGTAATCTTTAATTAATTATTTTGGAAAAAATATGAAACTTTGAACAAACACATGCATATAAATATGTTACAGTGAGTTTATAATTTCAGTGAGTTTATAATCTGGCATGATGTTTAAGCATGTTTCAATGTAATTTGTCTCATTATGAGATGTGAATACATACATGGTCACCCTATAATATTTATAATGCAAATAAAATAACACACTCACAATAACAAATTTCATAAAATACAATCATTTTTATGAAGTGGTACAATTTAGCGTGATGTACTACCAAGTGGTACGTGAGCCAAAAAAGGTTGGAAAACACTGAGTTAAATTATTAAATTTAAAGTTGGGTATAGATGGCTGCATAGATTCATTAACATTTATGTTAGTTTGAGAAGGTTAATTTCAGACTATTACTTTCATAGTTCAGTCGATGCCAGTAGAGAGATATATGGGTGTTTATATCAATGTAATGTGAAGTGTGCTATCATACAGGGCACCATGCCCAAAGGAATGCATGGCCCAGAGGTGTAGCCATATCATTGCAATGAATGCAGACATATTTCTTGTGACATTGATCCCCTTTTACTCTGTGGGTAGAGACTATAAGACAGCAAGGACCACTCTCCCTCCATACAAAGCATTTATTTTTTAATGTTTTATATATATGATTCCTTCATCAGACAGACACACATTCCTGTATTAGATGAAGATCATTTCTTTTAAATAATATCATGCTGCAGATGCATATTCCTGTCAGTGTTGTTTTATGCTAACATCTTCATATTGCATTGGTTGCATTTGTATATCAGGAAGTGAGCATTGGTTTAGCTACAAACTTTTAGTCTGAGGTTAGATGTTTTGAAAAGTTTTAATTGCATAATCTCTGCAGCTTATCTATGCTCAACATTCTAAAACAAAATTATATAAACTGTCCATCTGTGTTGATTTTAACTAAAGTATAAAATAATATTAACAAATTAAAGTAAGATTAATTTATTCCTCAAATTTCAATTTATATATGTGCGACAATAAATGTTTTTGTGTGTTATTACTGTCAGTGGATTATTTTATTTTTTATTTTAGTATTGAAATACATTTAATAAGTTATATATTAAATCTTTGTGTCTCCTTGAGCCAGTGGCATGGGCTAATGGTCAATAATAAAATAAAATTAGATCTTAACAAGAAGTATCTGGCTACATTATAAATTATCTAGGTTCAAATGGCCTATTGGTGCTCTGTATGGCAGATAGGGTAAGTGTCTATTATTCACTGATCATTATAATATATAAGTTGAAATGAAAGTTTTCAGGAACATATAATGTTTTATAAATCATATTTTCTAGAACAGCTATGTTTAGTAAAATAAAATTACAATAAAATACCAACATTTTGACAAGATAGCACTTGTTCCAGTTGGGTAAATAAACAATAATAATGACAGGTTGTAGCAGAAAAATTGTTTCATATAGATTGATTCTAATTTGTTAGTGTGTTTAAATTTCTATTCATTTGTATGGGGAAACTTTGTGTGTGTTTGTTGGAAATTTTATTGATTTATCACATTTATTAATGCAATTTGTTTTTTTTTAATATTTCTATAGTCTCTCTAAATATTCTCTGATAATAGATGCTGCATATGGATATGATTTTAATATTTGAGAAATCTATGTGATAGCCCCTGTCTAAAACATGGAGAACAAGTGCTGAAGGTGTTGAGTATTTTTTCATGGTGTTAATGTGCTCATCTCTTCTAGCACTGTCATATGTTGTAGGACACATGCCGCATGAGATTACATAAACTTCTTGCATTTCTAATGAGAATACAAAAATTTTCATCTGTTTTCTAACTCTTTTTCACTTACTACAAAACATGGGTTTATTTTTATTATAATGTTGTTGCTGTTATATATTTTTTTTATATTGGCATTTAAGAAGCTTTTATTATTAAATATTTATTAAATTTTATTATTTTTATTCTCGATTATATTGTTTTGACTTATATTTGCACAAATTTATCTCAGGATTTTTTTATCATAAAAATAAATAAGAATACTTACATGTAATATAAAAATATATATATAAGATCACAGTGACAGATATCAAATAAAAAGAGTGTGGTAAAGTCTAACAAATGTTGAATTTACCATGATTTTTCTTACTTAAGATCATTTTATGTGATGAATAATTATTTTCAATAATATTTCATGTATTTATATTTAGATTTAATAAAGGATTTGGTCTTTCTCGGGGTTATTGAAATGAGTTAAACACATAATTGACATTATATGAATTAAAATAATAATCAGGAGATTAATGATATTTAAAATAAGGAATTCCTTTCTTAGTTATTTTCTAAACTTGAATTTAAATATGATAACTTTTATTTCATTGCAATATAATATTCCTACTTAAAAATAAATAATTGCATTATAATTTAACTTTATATAAAATGACATAATTGATTTATTTGTCGAATATATATAAAAGTGTATGCATATAGTACATGTTATTCAATATTGGATAATCTCTAGTTTAATGAATGCCTAGTAAAAATTATTAATAAGTGCATATGTTTGTTTTTTTTGTAATAAATGTTATTTCATACAATTTATACTATTGCTAAGATGTAACGTTCTAATGTAATATTATTTCAGATTCATTCTCACAGTTATCTATGACGATGTTAGATGAGATTGAATAATGAATTGATACAATTTTGATATTAACAATAAAGAACCATGTTCTCTGGCGAACTAATTTATTTAAAATTGCATTAGTTATATGAGATTGTGAATGCAATAAATATTAACAATTATAATCTCTTTTATAAAGTAAACTACATATAAACAAGTTAACATTGGGAACATCGATCTAATGTAACAAAAAACCTATTAATTACTACTAATTGATATAATTATTTAGGGAATAAAAATTGAATATGCTGTTTAATCATATTCTATTTGACTAGTAGATAATTTTATCATAAAAAGTTATATATGTATAATGTTAAATAATATATATATCTAAAAGAGGGCTATATTGATTATGAAAATTAAAAAAAAAACTTTCTGTTACAAAACCTTGATTGTATTTTAAGTTGTTTGAAAGATTAGAATTCTAAAATTTTAATTTAAACATTTGGCATTGATGTAAAATTACACTTTTTTTAATTTGAATGTAATCCAGATAATTATTATACAACTTCAACATTAAGATTGAATTTTATTTCGAACAATACATGATTCGAATTGAAGTTTGTATAAATTACTTTTATAAATTATCATTGTGAGACAGATTTGCTTTTAAGAGAAGTTGCCAACTTCTCTATTAATTGACTTTTATTATCGGAGTAAGTAAGAAAAGATTTTCAAATATTGAAAAATTAATATTTTATAATATATACGATTTTTATTACTATTTAAAATCAATATGAAATATAATTAAACTTTTTTGAATCTTAGAATATATATGTATGTTATGTTTAACTTACCATTTAGCAGTATTTTTTATTTAACATATTATTTAATATATCATTTACATTTGTTTCCATATATATATATATATATATGTGTGTGTGTGTGTGTGTGTGTGTGTTGTGTTCAACTTACCACTTAGCAGTATTCTTTATTTAATGTAGGTAAATAATAATTCATAAGTATAATTTGTTAATTTTATTCTAAACCAAAAATATTTTTATGGGTACTTGTAAAAAAATGTTTTATGTTTTTAATGAATAGAGAGCTATATTTTATCAAGTTTCTAATTATGAACAAATCACAAATCGGTGTTAATATCTATTAAATATAAAACAAGTATTGCTAACCTAATCCTAAATAGAGAGAAAGACAGTGAACAAAAAGTTAAAAATGAACTTTGTGCTGACTATACATAGTTTTACATACCCGTGCGAATCACAAATATTTTCAAAAATATTTCTCCTTAGTCCTTTTCTCTATTTATGTGTCGTTATGTTGTCTGTAAAACATTTCTAAAGTAAACTTTATTATTTAAAATGCTTCACCAAATTATAACTCACCACTATCATCTATCATCAAGCATATGTAAATGAAAAATTTCAAAATATTTATAAACAAAATATAGATAGAATTTTTAATCTTTTTCAAAGCCATTCATTTATGACATGATGCAAATGTAGTGATGTGACAAACATATGAATTGAACAAAACGTGATGGGAAAGACATTATGATACATAAAATAATCACTAAAACACATGTTTCTAACTACTATAATAGCCAAAGTTCTTATTATCAGTGAATGCCATGTTGCATTCAAAAGCATTAAAACTAAACAAAAAAGTGTTTAGAAGTAAATCTTATATATAAAAAAATCATTTTAAATACTTTTTTATTATTGAAATGTCTAAAAAGATCTATCAACACAACATACATTCCCTATTTATAAAATATAAAAGGGGAATTATAAAGATTTTAGAAGCAATAGACTCATATATACAAACAGAATCATAATACCTCTATTGATTCAATCATCTGTATCAAATTAAGGGGTTATTTTCCTTAAAAAAGTGTGGCTTCATTATGAATCACCACCATACATGTCAAGTAACTACACTTTTGCAACCTAGCACAGGCATCAACCCAATAAGACAAATCACCCATGACTTACATGAATCTTTCAAATGATCATACAGCCTAATATAAAATTTTTAATTTTTGTAATTGAATAGCTTCAATAGTTGATTTGGGAACTATATTTCCTTATTTGCTACAATCACTTGTAATTCAAAAAGCATTGTTGCACTGTTATCTAGAAATAGTATAAAAGTCATTGTATGTAATATTGTTAAAATCAGTAATATTAAGCATTATAGCATTTTTTTAAACAAATCATTTATCTTTTTCCATATATCCAAGGTCATCTTCATTTTACACTTTTTTTATTAAATTAAGATTTAATTTTTCTCTCTTTCCTGGTGGTGCTGGTGATTATATTTTAGATGACCAGGAAATTTTATCATTCTGGTCTTTCATTGTAACAGTAGCATCATAACTATATCCAGTTATAGGTGCTAAAGCATTTTATTGAAGCTTCATAACTTTCATTAATTCTAGTTACACTTCTGGTTCAGACTAGTTCTTTATTTTGCTTTTGATTTTCAATTAACTAACATCTTTGTTTAGCTTGCCTATGTTCTCTATTTTCTAATTCTAGAATATTGACATAAATTTAGTCATGAGTTTTCTCTGACTGCCTACTTGGCTGCCAATGCATACTGATATCCAATGCATTTAAGATTTGGGCTGCATCTCTATATAAGTCTTTTTATTCATACTTATAATTATTTTTTTCAATTTTGAAAGGCATGTTATACAGGACTATTTGAACAATATGACCCCCCCCCATTCTTACTTCCAACATCTAAAGTTCTTAACTTGGCTTCCTGTCTTTTAAAAAACTTGGAATAGCTTTCACCTCCACGGAATAATTTCTGCATTATCTGTTATTAGACATTTTCTAGTCTCTCTTCTGTCCAGAAGTTATTTACCAATGCTTCCTTATATCTTGGAAATTTAACAGGTTTGTTAAACATTGTTAACTCACCTACCAGAGCATCACTTTGTAAAAGACTACATGCAATGACTAACTTATCTTCTTCAGATGTCAAATTTAGTTTAAAATATCTTTTTAAACTATATAGATATTACACTTTGAATTACATGTGTCAAATTAACTCAACCCACATCTTTGACACCATCCACTTTAGATAAATATAGTAATATCTATTATTAATCATTTACTAAACTAGAGATTGACACTAGCACAGATATAAACTTTAAAAGTTAATTAAAGATTAATATATATGATTTTTTTAAAAATTAAACACACAAACACATGGAATTATTCACATCTCTTTTTCCCACATATAATATCTTTATAAATATATTAAATAACCTCAATATTACCACATATTCTTTTAAATTCATATAAATAATGATACAATAAAAGAAATATTTTTCATATAATAAATCTATATATGAGAGATAGTGACCTGGACCAACTGATGAATGCCAGTTCAGCATGAAATGCAGCTTGGGAGTCGTTTGTCTTTTATTGTTTCTTTATTTATATGAATTTAAAATAATATATGATAATATTGAGGGATATTTAATATATTTATAAAGATATTACAGATGGGGAAAAAGAAATGTGAATAACTCCAAGTGCTTGTGTGATTAATTTTAAAAAATCGGATATATTAATCTTTAATTGAGTTTTAAAGTTTATATCTGTGCTAGAGACAATCTCTAGTTTAGTAAATGGTTAATAATATTCATTACTATATTTGTCTAAAGTGGATGGTGTCAAAGATATGGGTTAGTAATTTGATACTTGTAATTCAAAGTGTAATTATTTAATATAGATAAATATTTTTCATATAGATATATATGAGATAGTGACCTAGACCAATTGATAAGTGCTTTTTCAGAATAAATGCATATTGGGGGTCATTTGTCTTTAATTGTATTTTTATTTATATGAATTTAAAAGAATATGTGGTAATATTAATTAAGTTTATTTAATATATTTATATAGATGCATCATCAGTTTGATATCTAACTACTTCAGTTTTTAAGAACTAATTTATGCTGGGGTTGACTTCTCTAAATCTACTACATATAACCTTTGTCATTTCAATTTCTTTATTTTCTCATAACCACCTTTATAATTATTCAATTCTAGGTCTTCCAACTTCATGTTATTGATATTTCCTCTTCTATCCTTTCTTGTTCTTGTCAAGCTGCTGTATAATATATTCTTTAATTTTGGTTCTTTATTCAGTTGTTGATTCTCATATATTTCTTTTTCACAATCAATTTTTAAATCATTTAATTTTGCAGTTATCTTTTTTACATTTTCTTGCATCTCAGTTATTGATTTTTCATTCTCTATCACTTAGATATTTATCTTCTCTGTTTTTCACTATAGTCTTCTTGCTTCTTTTTTAGTTAACTAAATCTCCTCTCACATCTCTTAGAGAATGTTTCATCCCACTCTTAGTCTCTTCCTATATTTCTTCATGAACTTTTCTAATCATTTGTTGAGTTTTCCCTAACTTAACATTATTTATTTATTGCCATTCAGTGAACTTTTTATGCCATTTATTTATATTTTGTACTATTTCATTAAATCATTTATCATAAGTTTTCTGCATATTTTTTCATTTCCTGTTAGCTTTTTTAAATTAAATCATACAATATTTTCATATCAACAATGAATGATATTGCTTCAACAGGTTGTTTGTTTCAGCTCCAACTCTGTTGGCTATTCTTCCTATTGCATCACTTGTTTCTCTATGATTGCCTCTTCTTCATTTTTTTATTTATTCATCTAATCATCATCTTATATATATATATATATATATATATAATTTATTTGACTTTGCAGAGAATAATAAAACAATAGCTAGTATTATTATTATATTAATGAAGATACACATGCAAATCTCTTCAGAAATTTTCAAACTTGCCACATCCATGCGAATTTTAACATTTTGCCTATTTAACTCTCTCAACTCTTACATGCCTTTAATGTTATTCACTACTGACTTTCATCTTCCATTTCAAATGATTCTGTTTTCTCATTTCATAGAACATATCTTAATAAACTTTATATATTTTATTTAGGCATATAGATATTGCAGCATCATTAATGTATGCTAATAAAATTAAAATGTATAAAAATAGGTTTATTTTTAAATTTATATATCTACTAAAATTTAGACATTTGTTTAATTTTCTCAGGATGTATTAATGAGCCACACATTATGAAGTCATTTTTGTTCTAAACTCTCAAGTAGAATAAATTTAATCATGCCGCACTTAGGTTGCCATTTTGTACTGGTAATTTCAGAGACTATCTTTAAAAGCAACAAATTGGTGCAACTTTCATAAGGTAGATAAAGATGGAGATGATTGAACGTAAAAATGGTTACATTTCACAATCATCTCTACAAAATCAACACTAGGGATTTGGAATATGCCTTACCATAAAAAGGCATGTATTTTCAGCCTTTATTAGGGTATATCTTTTTATTTGTGTAAAGAAAAAATTGCTGAGTGGATCAATTTCAACTCTGCAATTCCCACTAACATTTGGTATTTGCTCAGTGGTTAAGCATTCTCTCTCATTTAACCTTATATATATATATGAAAAACAAAAACAAGTTTTAATCACGTTAAAACCTGCTGACACTTGTATTTATGATCAATAGATGGCGTTTTTACCAAAAACACGATCAAGCGTTTGTTTACATAAACGATCAAAGAGTCAGAATTAACTATCTCTTTAAAAAACGAAAGAGATAGTTAATTCTGACTCTTTGATCGTTTATGTAAACAAACGCTTGATCGTGTTTTTGGTAAAAACGCCATCTATTGATCATATATATATATATAAACAAGGAATGAATAGCTGTTAGTGTGAACATTTGAAATGATAGCTATTATATAAATGACACTGACAACTTGAATTTTATAAAATAATAATTTATTTATAAGGTACAATTAACTCACACACACATGGTAAAATAATTATTTTAGAATAAAGTCATACAATAAATAATCACATAAAAGATAACTAAATAAGAGTAATGTAATTATTAATCTAAAAGAAATAAATTAAAATACAGTAAATGGATTATATTGACTTATTCAAATGGTAATCTGAAGAGTATTGGCTTTCATGTTCATCTATCATTAATCATCATCACATAAACTAAAACAATCAATATAAGAACATTATGACTGCAACTTTTCTCATATATGGTACCTTATGCAAAAAATATGATATTGACAACATTTCAAATACTTTGGAATTCAGAGACAATTTATATGCATATTCAAAGATCACTTAGAAATATAAATAGAACACCAGAAGCTATGTAGAAAGATTATAATTTATTTACTTATGAAATTTTATTCAGACTTTTACTAAAATTTAAATAATATCATGAATCAATCATTTAAAAATTTATCAGTACACCTGGGTCTCGTTTTATGCAGATTATCGTAATGCGATTTTGAAGTTATGCAATTCATGTTTCTTCTTAATATTTTTCATATTTCTCTATATTTATTAGATATCAAGAAATTTAAATTATTAATAACTTATTTTGACTTGAAATACTTTTTTTTTTCAAAAATATAAAGTTATATTAGCAGCTAACGTGAATATGGCCTGAAGCTATATTTAGAATAAATAACATACTTATACTTATGAGTAAATAATAATAATAGATTTATATTTACATATAAAAATATCGCAATAAATATTCAAAAATTTTAAACTTTTAAACTGTATTTTGTTAGGTATAACAGGAATAAATCATGTAGATTTTTAAAATAAATAATGAAGGTTAAAAAAAAAATAATAATAACGAAGGTTTTATTGATTTTATAAACTGAAAATAATATTTTTAATGATAATGTACAATCTTTTTGTTTTGATTGTGATCCTCATTTTTTTTAATATAGAAACAAAAAGTGAACATTTAAAATTTATTTCAGTAGTAAAAATCAGTTAGAAAACCATTAACACAGCACAAGTCTGAAATTGGTACTAGTTCTGTAAATGAGATGGAGCAGAATATGGTAAAAATTAGAGTGGGGAATGGAAAATAAAGTGGCTAACAAGTTTCTCTGGGCATAATTGCTGAGAGATTTTTGACTTTGTTCAAGAAGAAGCTACATCACATCACATCGATGAATTTGATTTCTTACCAGTTTACAAACGAACTGCACATTCGAAAATAGCGATAATGATTAAAATACGTATGAAAAAATGTCAAATTAAATACTGTAGATAAAAAAAAGTAAAAAAAGTCTGTTTTGTACCAATTTTTTAAAAATATTTGATATTTTTTATTAGTCATACTTTATTTCCTTATTTTTTTAATGCGAATTTTAAAGTAATTTTTCCTTGTTGCTTTGCTTTTATGTGAATTCTGAAAATTACAGACCCTATTCCCCATTTTTCAAGGTAAGTTAAGTCTATTTTTGTGCTATTTTTTTTAATGCGGATTTTCTGTGGAACCTAGCTACCGCATAAAACTAGACCCAGGTGTATATTATAGATATAATTTGTATTTTATTTTGTTATACTTAGTTTAATTTTGATAAAAAGAAAAAAATATTTTCTTTATATATACAATCTTATATTTATTTGATACAATAACCTTTCTGCTATATTTTTTTGTGATAGTCAAAATACATTTCAAAATTCAAGTGATTTACTCAAGTGAGAAAAGGTAATTGCATGACAAATAGTATGAATTCTATTAAACCACTAAACATCACTTTATCACCATTCTTTATGTTTACAGATGCTATTGTTTGGAGAGCGTGAAATCTAGTTGAAAAAAAAGTGTCATTATTTTATATATTACTTTTATAGATCTTTAGTGAAAATTATATTTGTGAAATTATGAGCAATCTTTTATAGGTAATCAGAAAAATAAATAAGGTTTTAAACAAATGAGCTTGCTGACTAAAATCAGTCAAATTAAATATACTTCATAATTATTAAATAAAATGTATTTAAGACTAGTTCATGAATATGTGTGTGTAAATATATTTTGCAGAATTCAGTTTGTTAAGTATATGCTTTAGGAAGTGAATTATATTATTTAGATATGAGTTAAAATATTGTGAGTTATTAATTTCAAAAAGCTATATCAATATTTGAAATATGTGAAATTGCTTATGATGCCATTTTACTTAGACACAATAGCATTTAAAGAAAAAGAAAGTGTGAAATAACCAGAATTTATTTTGATAATAATAATTTACATTTTATCAATAGTATTGTATACAGTTGGAATTAATCATAATTGAATACTAGTAGAATATTTTAAAGAATTAAATGCAGAGTTGTACATGCATTTATGTTATAGAATCATATTAATTATAATGTAACTATCTATGATTTGTTGTTAATGAATATACTTATTGTTGACTATGTCCATTTGTATGAATTTTAGAAAAAGTTGATTAGAGATTTATTTCTATTTGCTTTTCATAGAGAGTTAAAATAGCCCCATACCAAGACCGATATTTATATATTTGAATTAATGAAGTTATAAATGTTGTATTGATGATAAAATAATTTATATTTTTCCATATGGGATTAACATAGCCCTATTACATATGCTTCTAAAGATAATTTGAGTTATTTTATATAGCTTGCATTTTGTTTAATATTTGGTTATATTTGAAGAATGTTGTTTTCCCATATGTCATAGCATCGGCCAGGAGGCAAACCCGCAACAACCGTCTACAACCAACTGCTTGCTTGCAAGGCGGCTATGCTGACCTCTCAGCTAACAACTCTTGATTGAAGAATGTTTTTTGATGTGCATATCTACTTCTTAGTAATTTTATTGATTAATTTTATCTAAAAGCTATTTCAATTATGATTGCATTATAAAGTATGATCAATAGTGTTTAAAAGGATTGAGGATTAAAAAATTTTTAAGTTACAATCAAGAAATTGTGCTAGTAATGAGAGAATGTATAAAAGTTGAGAAAAAAATTCATTTTCAAAACTGAATATTTTAAAATTATGAATACACACGCACATATGTCAAATTTGTAATAGAATGTGAAACGTGCTCACAACACTGTTAGAATTATATTAGAGTCAACCATGAAATTACTGTTACATAAATATTGATATTTAAACCTGAAATTAAATTATTCAAATAAATAAATTGTTTAGAGAGTATAAAATGAAAATATTTGAATTAAAAGTGTAAGATATAGAATCATCAATCATTGGGAACTTTTGAATAAACTATATATATATTTGTTAAACTAATATTTTCTTATATTAGTTTCATTCCATGCATAGATCAGAGAAAATCATGACCTCTTGACCTATAGTTAGTAGTTTCTGGTTAAAATAATAGGCATATTTCAAGAAGATTGTAGTTTAAACTCAATATAATCTGATGGCATTCAACCAAACTATCAAGAGTTGTCGAAACATTAGAAAAACATTAAATTTATAACATTTTACTCCAGCGTAGTTTAAGTTCAATTTCAATTAAATTTCGTTTAAGTTCGACCGTTACTATATATATATCATTTTATGTGGGATTGTAGGTGTAATAAAATTTCTCTATTCTACGTGGTAAGAGTTTAATTCCATATATTATAATGATTTAAACACCATGTACAGACTGACTGTAAATTTATTCACTGCTTAAAAAAAAAAAAAAAATTGCAGTTGGGACTATTGTTCTGTGTTCTTGTATAAATATTGATGAGAGAGTAATTAGATGCTGGCTTACGATCGTATAAATTAAAATGTATAATATAGATTGCATTTCATATCCGTAAATTTGATTGGTTTTATATATATAACAATATTTTGGCCATAAAATATATATTTTTACTATGTTTAATAAATCTTGTTTAGCAAAGTTCCTATAGGGCAGAAATATAATTTTGCGTGATTTCTAACATGGAAATGGAACCGTTTTTTTTTTATAAATTACTCATCTTTTATCTTTCACGTTCTTTTTTTTTTTTTTTGCTAATAATCTCCATGTGTTTTTTGGAGGATCTTTTTTTTTTCACTAGATTATTAACTCAAGCTTGACCTGTGAAAAGAAAAAGTTTGGCATTATAAGTATATTATTGATGTGCAGTATTACTATCAATTTTTTCGTCTGCCTTCAGCAAGCAACTGATTAGTCATTTTCTAATTCCTTTTGAAGACACAAATTTCTTCTAGATAATATTAAAAAATTGTTTCAAGTTCATTTTTTCCCTAATCTTTTTTAATGTATAAATTTTAAATTCATATATATGTTTAAGTTAAAAAAAGTAATACATTTGTTTACTAAGTCTGCAATCTGTAAACTTGAGAATTATTCCAGATTCCAATTAATCGTATTTTTTTTTATTTCAGATAGTTAATTCTTATTAAATCAGCTAATAATTTAACACTTGTTAAGAAATGAATACCTAATTATTATTAGATAGGCAATAAAAAGAGAAAGAAAAATTTCTTGTTAATAGGAAGTCTGGTGAGTAATATCTTTTCACTTTATCCTCGATGAGAGGCTTTTAATATACTATATTGGGTTATTTAAAAGCTTTTTATCTACTTGACCTATTAATATCGATAAATAGCAGCAGAAATCACTGTCAACCAAGTAGAACTCTTTTAATTCCTAAATCAAAATAATATGTTAAAAAAAAATAACATCAACATATTCTCTTTATTATTTCGTGATGCTTTTCTTAAAATTTCTTCTTCAGTTTGTTTTTCTAAAAGATTTCACTACCATGTCTAATTATAGCTCTTCATTATAATATTCATGAGAAAACCACTCTGAAGTTAACGATAAAATACTTTTTTAGAGTCATATTTTTCATTTGTTTCATATGGCTATGCAACAAAAATAAAATTTTATGATAGTGGACTTTATAATATTATATGTAGCAAGTTAAAAAGCATATCAATAGATGCTGTGCACAAGCCTTCTGGCATCCATTGATTTCTTTGTATGGAGAAAGAGATTGATAAAGAAATTAACAGTGTTTTCATATAATAAATATGATGTAGTTAGAATTATATGGAAAGGAGTTGCAGTAGCAGGGTTAACATATGGTAATGATGCATTATATGTTAGTAATGGGGTATTAAATTACTTAGAAGAAGTTCAAAGGGAAGTAGGAAGACATGCCTTGGATGCAGATATATGGACAGCAAGGGAGACAATTCAAGGAGAAATGGGATGGTCAAGTTTTCATATGAGAGATGCAAAAAGTAAAATGAAAATGTTTGGTATATTGCAGTTTATGGATAATAAAAGAATAGCCAAAATAATATTTAATTGGGTTATGAGTAAAGAGCATGCAACAAGATGGGTGAGAAAGGTAATACGGTATGCAAAAGATTTGGATAAAGAATTTATATCAGTATGTTTGTACAAAAGATGGGATGATTGTGTTAGGAGGATTGTTGAGTGTTATAGTGGTAAGGAATGGGATAAAAGAATAGATTTATTAATAAAGAATAGGGAGTTAGAGAAATGGAGAACTACTATGGAGAGTAAAAAATGTTTAAATATATATAAAAATAAACAGAATATTAGGTGTGAGTTAATATATGATAATAGTAAGGAAAGTAGTTTATTGTTTAAGATTCAAACAGGATCTTTAGCAACAAGAGAATATACATGTAAATGGAAAAATATGGGTGATTTAATCTGTAAATTATGTAAGGAAGAAATAGAAAATATTAGGCATTTGTTAATTGAATGTAAATGCTGAAAACAGAAAGGGCACATATAATGAAGTTATGGAAAAATAAATATGAAAAAAGTGATTATACAGAAAGTAGATTATTGTTTTTTATGCTTGGTTTGGAAAAAGATAAAGGGGATTTAGATATAAAGGCTATAGAGTTGACAAAGATTATGTTGTGGAAAGGGGATGGAGCAGAATATGGGAAAACTTAGACTGGGGAATGTAAAATTAAGTAGCTAACAAGTTTCTCTTGGTATAATTGCTGAGAGATTTTTGACTTCGTTTAAGAAGAAGCTACAGTACATCTCATAACATCTATTAGTCTGCAAGTTGTGTAAGGAAGCTATAGAAAATATTAGGCATCTATTACTTCAATGTAAATGCTTGGAACCAGAAAGGGTACAAATAATGAAGTTATGGAAGATTAAATATGAACAAAGAGATTATACAGAAAGTGAGTTATTGGTTTTTATGCTAGGTTTAGGAAAAGATAAGGGGGATTTAGATATGAAGGTCATGGAGTTGACAAAGATTATGTTGTGGAAATGGAATAGAGCAGATTATGGGAAAACTTAGGGTGGAGAATGAAAAGGGAAGGTAAAATGGTTAACAGGTTTTTCTGGGCATAGTTGCTGAGAGATTCCTGACTCCGTATAAGAAGTCACAGTGCATCACATCACATCACCTGTTTAATAACAGTTTTGTGCTAGCATAAGAGATGGTGATCATGTGATGTTTAGTGGTTTAAGAAACATATTGAGTGGTCTTATGATCTTACCATGGTATTTTAGAATTTTATGAAATATTCTTAAAAGAAATTTTACTAGTGGCTTTTAAAATTAAAAATATTACGATTTAAAATAAGGTTTATTATCACTGTTAATATTTAACTGTTGTATTATTTTTACAATAATCAATTCATATCCCATCTATCTGTGATACAATTTATCACCTAATTTCATTTTTTTACTTATAAAACTTCCATGATATTTGTTTTGCATTGGTGGTCAAGAGGTCAGTGTGACTGCCTTGCACTTGCAGGCAGTTTCCCGGGTTACGGGTTCGTGCCCCAGCCGATGCTATGACTTTTAAAAAAAAAAAACTTCCACAATATTTAAATTGGATCACATTGTTTTGTTGATATTATCTTATCTAAAAGTTGTGATTTTCCCTCTATCACTGGCTGATAAAATGTTTTACATAACAAATATTGATCCCTGATTCATTAAATCATCTATAAACAGATCAAAATACTACTGTAATCAAAAACACAGTTGTAGCTAATACATATTTTTATTTATCACTTTAGTTTTCATTTTAAATGCCTCATGTTTTCTTCTACTTGTGATATGCTTCATATACTATCATATAGAAACTGTGAAATAAAATAAACTTATTGGATAATCAATTAATTTCAAACAATGTCATAAACCTATTCTATTACCTGAATCAAATGCCTTGACTAAATCAATAAAAGCAATATGTAAAATTCTTTTGATTTCTACATTTTTATTGCATTTGCTTAGCAACAAAAACCATATCTATTATCTTTAAAACTATATTGAATTTTTGATAGGTATCCATTTATAAATGAAAGAAAGATATTCAAGATTTTTGAAAAATTACAATGGTATAACACATATAACATGATAATTATGGCAGTTTTTGCTATTTTTTTAATTTTTAAAAAGTGAAACAATATAATTATTTTTTTACTCAGGTTATAACTTCCAGAGTTATAACTCCTAAAAAAATTAATATTTTTGAAGCCAGCATTCCACTACTTTATTTTAAAAAACTTCTACAAGTTTCTCATCACAAAGAAAACTGTTCTAGTTTTAAGATTGCTAAGAATTGATTTATTTTTATCAAGCTAAATATTTTTATGAAATTAGTAGATAAAATGGGACATCTCAATATTAGTATCATTATTCAAAAGGTGATCAAAATCTTAATGAAATAACATTTTCATCATACAAGAAAATGTCATTGATGTGTATAATAGGATTGTGATATTATCTTTCAAGTTCAAGTCTATATATTATTTGAAATTTAAATAAATCAACAGATATAATACAATATTAAATATATTTCTTAACAGCATATTTTAAATGCATCAAAAATATTTAAAATAATCAGAATCATCTAAGTCTGAACCTTTTTGCAGTTTTAATGCAACGACTATATTTATGCCTTAATGTAATAGTTAAATTTCTGCATTTAAATCTTTATATTGGTTTGAATCTTCACATTCTATGCATTATTATGGCAAGTAGAAAATATCATTTGTTTTGTTTTAATCAACTCACTAATAAGATTATCAGACAATCAGTCATGATTATTTTTCTACTGAGATAAGAACAGATTTATTTCATCTATAATGTACTCCTTATGAGAATTCCTCATCTCAGCAGTATGATGATGCGGAAAGCATGTATGAGTGCATGTGTTTGTTATATGAAAGTGTAAAACTTTTTATTTCTATTACTACACAATATTGTAATCCCAGTTTAATTTTGAATTTCTTTTATTTTTTAGGTTAAATGCTGAACAAAATGCATTTCATTTTTATTGTACTTATTCTTGCCTTAGGAAGACCCAGTAAGTTACATTACAATTTTCTAATCATTTCATATGTATGATTGTATATCGCAGAATATATATAAATAATCTTGCTCTAACATCCTCAAATGAACAGTTTATCATGAAGAAGTAGAAGCAGGAATGTACTTGCCAATGTATGTCTTAAAAGTCAGATATTAGAGAACTGAACTCACAAATAATGAAAACTGCCACAAGTGTTGTAGTTCTACAACATATAAACATTAATATTCATATGAATACCAGAAGTCATTAACTGTTTTCATAAATGGTTTCAGGAATATTTTACAGAAAACCTAACAACTTTAACCAAATAATTTTTTTTTCTTGCAAATTCAATGCAGATTATTTGTACACCTAATCATTAAAACCTATAGGAAGTTGCACACATATAACTACAACACTGAATAGATATATACTAATTAGTATGCATCACACCATTACCTACATATATCATCTATGTGATTGTCAGAGTCTGACATAAATACTTTCATTGAAACTACTGAGTTTCAGCATTAAATGATTTTAATATATAGCCTTGACAACAGTTTGAAATTGTTGATTGTTATTGATATTTGTCTAAGTGGTTTTTAATATATATATATATAATAATGGAATCGATTATATTTAAAGTCTAAATTGGGCTTGTTAAATATAATGGGATGATTAAATTCACCAGAAAGAGAATATGCATTTCACTACAATCAGACTTTGGGTCTTCAGGTAGAATGTTAGAAATGAATCGATGAAATACTAAGTCCATGATTACATCCATCTTTATTATACTAGCTCAATAATTTTTAAATAAATTTTGCTATAATTTAGACTAGTTCATCCATCTCTCATCCCTCTTTCAGTCACCATTATGCCACGATATTCAAACTCATGGAAAATTTGCAATTAGCTCTTTTCAGGGATAATTTCGAAACAAGTCATTATGTAATATGCCTCTATATAAGCATTAACTAATAATTGATATTCATATGATATTTATAATACTAATATATATATATATAATATATAATTTAATAATGATTAGACAAAGAGATCCAGTTAATAACTCAATATTTAATAAACCATAAAAAATATAATGTAAAAGATAATAAAATATTAATAAATAAATAAGGATGAATTTTACCATTTAAACATATTAATAATTAATATTCCCATTTAACACGCCATGATAAAATTCTATGTTATAATAAACTATTCAAAAGCAAAGAACATAATTTAAATTAACAGATATATAAAACAATATTTATAAATTTTAAAATTAATAATTTAAATAACTTATTAATTTATTTACAGTTTTTATTCAAATGTTTTATAATTATTAATATATAAGTACTATTTACAATTGTATAACTTATATATTATATGTATTTATAATAAATAAAATACAGTTAATGTTTATTATATTATATAATAAATATAATAAACTTATTTTAAATATCTGTTAATTTAAATTGTTTTTTACTTGAGAAAGTCATGGATAGATTAATTGATGATTCTTAGTAACAAGTATGTTTTTATGAAGATTCATATGGTGTTTATAATGGCAAGATTAAAATAATATTAAAAAATGATAATATATATAATATGATTTAGAGAGATCAATATTTAAATAACTAATTATTAAATTGTGTTTTAATTAAGAGTTAAGTGGGATAAAGCTTTTATATAAATATAGGCGTTTAAAAAAATATACACATATATCATTAGAACATCATAAGTATATATAAATAGCATGAAGTGGTAAAGAACTTTACGATATAATATTTTGGTTATAAAAATATATAAACTTGAGTAATATTTGAATTAAGTTAAAATTTATTATGCTATGAAATGGAAAAATGTTTTCAAACAAAGGTACTGAAAGCTCTAATCAAATACAAGAAGATATGCAAAGTGAACTAAGTGATGATATTAATATTATAGAACAATCATCATTAGTACAAGCACTTGGGAGTTCTACAATCATAATTGAATACCCTCAACAAACACAAAATTTAGATCAAGTGTTATCTCAAACACAAAATATAATTGATGAAGATTTAAATCAATCATCTACAATTGGAATTAATCAATCATTTAATGTTGATACAACACAGGTTATAGACAATAGCATGGCTTTAATGCATATGTTACAAATATTTATGAATGATATGTCTAAAAAATTAAATGATAATATTAATAATTTTAGAAATGAAATCAAAAGTGATATGTATAATAACGAAAGGGAAGGTAAAAAGATTACAATGGAAGATGGAAAAGAAATTTTACCTGGTAAACCTTATCATTGGCATGATTGGTATATTGTTCGTACTCAATATTGTTTGTATATTTGGAGTAAATATATAGTTTTAAAGTTACGTAAGGACAGTAATGAATGGTTTAAAATTATTTTGGATGGAAAATCTGCTACTATGTTTACTAATGGTGATTTTTGTGAAAATGATGATAGGGAACTATATTTAAAAGAACTACAGAATGCATGTAATCAAGTTAAACCTGGTACTTTTAGTCAACCTATTTTGTTTTCACTTGATTCAACATGTTTACTATTGGAAATTGTTTTTTTGTGTATGAAAAAGAGGATAGAATTACTATTCATAATTCAGATAATCAAAAACAAGCTATTATCTTACAAAAAGATTTACATGGTTTTAGTTTTTGAATCCAGTCAAGGTAATAAACATTCTTTTAATGCTGAAACTTCACTTGACACTGAATTTTCTACTGGTTGGATATCTCAGATTCCCAATGGTGGAATAGAAAAGTATCCTATTAACTTTATTTTAGAGGAGACAATATTAGCTTCACAAATAAATTCCATTAAAACAATCATGAATGATACAATGCAGATTAGGGTGAACCATCAACAACAAGAACTTCAAACTTACCTTGAATGTAATGATGATATCCAGAGTAAATCATTATTAGTTCAGATGATTACTAGAAAAGAAAACTATCAAAATCACTATGATATTACACAACAGAGTAAAGATATAAAGAATCAGGACAACATTTTGGGAATGATTAATTTAATTCCATTAAATTCAAAAGGAATTGTGAAAATGAATGAAGCAAAGATTCTTCAAAACACACAAGTCATGAAGATGCAACAAACAGAGATAAAGTATATGACTCAAGATGATATAGAAATAGAAAATGAAGTAGTGAATGATTTGGAAATTGTTGTTAAAGATCTTGATGGGATAAATGACCCTAACCCAGAATCTATTTTTTCACATCAGGTATTGTTTGAGACAAGGAATGATTCTCTCAAACTAATATAGATACCTATGATAATAGTAAAGAACAGAGTCTTAGATAAAATCATTTAGAATTTATTCAAAAAGATCCACAACAAATAATTGTCTCTAATAATAGATTAAATTTTCAGTATTATATAATGCCTAAGACTAAAAATTATTTTATTAATATTGATTTAGAAGGATTAAATTTAAATACTTGTAGAGTTAATAATGAGAATGAATTATTAACTTCTCAAATGAATATTTCAGAAATTCAAAAAGGTCATACATTTCATAAATTATGTAATACTTATGAAGGTCCTTTTACATTCATTAAATACATGGATTATAGTGCTTAATGAAGATAAGCACTATTATGGAAGGACTTTCAAGGGTTGTGACCATTTGAAAATGAAAACAGACAATGAATAATAGTTGAACCCATTATAGTTTGTTAAAGCAAAAAATGTATATATAGAAATTTTGATGACATAAACATTGATGAAGGAACTAGATATAGAAAAATTAAATTAAACATGTATACACTTGTTTAATGAAATGTAATCTTTGGTTATTTGATCTAGAATAGGAAGTACACCAAATGGTTAATATTATAAAGTAATAAAATGCCAACATAATTTATAAATCTATAAAGTATAAATATACAATTATAGATGTATATGTATATAAGTATGTATAGGAAGAATACTTAATAGTCTTAAAGAAATATTCTCACCTATCTGACTACACTTTCATCAAATTATACTTATATTATTTAAAAAATATAAACTTATAATTTATGAAGCCAAAATAAATGGAGAAAATGATATTTTACAAGATCATAAAAAGCTTATTAAAATGGCAAGTAATATAAATCGGAATTTAAAAAATGTATTTATAAATTTAAAGTTGGAGATAGAATGTTGATAAAGACATTCCATCCCAGTAAACCATTAGAGAATAAATGTCATAAATTCTACAACACATATGAAGGACCTATTAATGATAAAAGTGTCAATCTAGGTAGAAACTGATGAAAAATACTAACACAATGCAATTTTGAAATCAAAATAGAGTGATTTCAGACAAATATGTAAATAACATCCAGTTGCATCCTCTTATCAATAGCATTCACAACAATAATATTTTAAATATGTAATTAATTCGTATCATCAGATCATTCTTCTGGTATGAATCTATGTTATGTTTTTGTTAAACAACTAGCTAATATATTTATTTTCTTATTACGTACATATTTTTCAAATATTTTCCCCAGATAATCATAACAAAAAAATAGGTCTAACATTTTTAATATCATGGGAATAAAATTTTTATATTGGTATAACTTTAGCAAATTCCATGAAGCAGAAAAAATAGTCTGTTGCAAAGAGGTATTAAAATATAACCAGAAACTAGAATTAATAATTAAACATATCATTTGAAATAAATATTACTATCATATCATGCCCTATGGTGAATGAGGTTGTTGTTTTTTAAGAGGTTTTACTACCAACAAAAAAAAATTTAAAACTGTTTATTAAATTTTACATTCATTCATTTAAATACAGGTCAAAATATATATAGATAAATAGAAGTGCTATTCTTCTCCTAATAAGCATTGGTTGTGCTTTAATATAGAAGAAATTTTTTATAACATTTTATATATTTACATGGTAGTTTTAAACATAATACAAAATATGCTAATATTAATAACAATAAACTACATTTCAATAATATATTAATTACATAATAAAAATATCGATTATATAACATTAGATAATATTTTCCCCCAGTTTTGCCTCTTTAATATATTTTTAATTTGAATTTTTATTTTCCTATAATATTGCAAACTTTAAAATTCAATAGGTAAATTATTAAATAATTTTGGAACATGGTGATTTTTTTACATTAGTTTATATTTATTACAATATTTTGTAACCATATATTTCTTAGACACATTTCAAATTGTTTTATATAAGATTTTTTGAAAGTACTATTAAAAATTTTTTACTTGATAATTATATATTAAATAAACTGATTAAATAATAAAATATTATTTTTATATCATTATTTTTTATTTTTTTATATATTTGTTTTCTATTAGATCAATTACTCTTTTTTGCAGTAATGCTAATTTATTAATATTAGAAAAGCTTGCAAAACCATAAAGCATTATTCCATATCTTAATAAAAATTCACATAAAAGATTTATATATAACAATAGGAATATTTAAAGAAAATATAATTTTGATTTTATAGAACATTGTTGTAAAATGAAACTTCTTTTCTCTTTAAAAATATGGTTGCAAATGATCTTTCATATATAAATAATAATTCATATATATATATAGTAAGGAATTTAGATATAGAAATTTTGATATAAACATGTTAGAAATAATTAAATTATATAAGTAAAGAATGTTAAAAAAAAAACTTTATATATTAACAAAAATAAAGAATAGAGAGAGGTAAGTAATTGTATAGTAAAATTTATGTAATAAAAAGAGCTATACATAGGTGCTAAAGAAATGTTATTATATTATGAGTTTTAAAATGTATCTTTATAACAATAATATATATATGTTGATATGAAGATTTTCACAGGTTGCATATATAAAAGACATATTTTGTGGGTTCATCCATGTTTAAAAATTTAAATATTGATATACCGACATTTCGACTTGATCACACAAGTCATCCACTGAGTGATAAAAGGTAGAACCCACAATATACTGAGTGATAAAAGGTAGAACCCACAATATATATATATTGTAACCTTCTCCCTGATCTAGCTGGTCATCAACGAATCATGCCGCATGTTTTAGTGACTAAATTCTCCTATGCAACCTATGATATTCTCATTATAAAGACTATAAGCATAAAGAAACAAAAATGTAAAACCAATGAAATGATTCCTGTATTGAATAAAACTAGCATGAAACTATAGATCTAAGGAAGATCACAAGGTGATTAATAAAGATAACTTCTGGTCAAACCAGCTTTGAAATCCACACAAACAAAAGGTTATGAGTTAAAATTGATATTCAGCAAACTAATAAATAAATAATAATTATATGTCTGGAATGATTACGACACTAAACTTATAAATGAAATGATAAGTAAATTATGATGTAGATGACTCAATGGATGATAGAAAGGTGATAATTAGATAATGGAATGAAATGAGTCTAAGAATGAAGAGAAAAGACTGAAGATGTATGGGAATAATGACTGATTAAGATGATGATAGACTAAGAGTTAATGAATAGTTAAGATGATAAAAGAATAAAAGTTAATGTATGATTAATCAATTATGATAATGAATTAATGTCAAATGAGAATGAATAACTAAAAGAATGATCAAGATGAAATTGAAGAACAATGTTAATGATGGAGACTGAAATCTTAAACTATAAACTAATATGGTATTAAATGGTAAAAAGATAAGCTAAATAAAAATAGGGACTTCAAGCTTGACACAACCAGAATATTATCATGAAGTTAAAACAAACTATACTTTTTACAACAAAAAAATAATAATTTATATCTTAAAGTTTAGTTGACTTTTGTAAAACAGTGAAAGTAATCTATTTCAAGTCCAACTATAATAATTAACTAGATATAAAATTTATTACAAATTCAAATTCTACCTTGAAACTTAACAACTAATTCTTCTCAGGGTTCAAACACTCAAAATCATTATACACAATATATTTGGGTCAGTGAGAGGGATTTTGACATTACCCAAACATAATGCACAAAACAGTTCTCAATATAAACTCAAATTAAGAACTAGATTTAGCAGTTACACATAAACTTTATGAACTCAATAACTTTTATAACTTTAATCTTTAAGAAATAGGAATATCTTTTTAATAAATAAATACAATAACTTACCACATTCCTTTTTTCAAATAATTAAAACCATGTGATCAAGATCAGTGAATGATAGCTCTGTATTTAACTAAATCAATTAAATCAATATTATATTTATCTTTTAATCTATTACTTAAAATAATTTATACTCTAAGTTATTAACATTTTGACTATTGTGTGATAATGCATTAGATGTATTTAACAAAACTATTAGGGGATAACAACATATAGTTAATGGTACTATATTGGTTGATGATGATTTCAATTTATAATCTTCTGATGGGTTGATAGCAATAACAATAATAGTGTATATATGTGGTAATTAGCAATAAGATTACAGGCAACTAAATAAATTTTTAAATACAACAAACTTTATTTACAATATTTACAAATTTTTAAATCCCACAGACATGGCATGAAACAAAGCTAATATATTAAAAGAACTTATGGATGGAAAAATACCTGGTATCCCATTGACTATATACTCAGCAAATGATACAACCTGCTTATAAAATGAAATTTAAAGTATCACTTGGTACGGTTTAGCTTATTTTATAGAATAGGATAATGAAACTTATTTAAGCTGACCAGCACTTAAATTACAACCAACAGTATATTTAGAAGTTTAAATTTAGAATTCAAAGAAACTCATAAAGTATTGCATTCTCCTAAAGCCCTTTTTTATCAGAATATGATAAGAGTAATTATCATATTCTGTGCAATTAATAACTTATTCAAATTTGAAATGAATAGGTTTAGTGCATTAAAGTAAGAATAAACATCAAAAGTCAAATACACATAGATCTCACTACAACATTACCTATGTCCACAACTTAATTATTGAATACTTCTGATCTTACCAATCTATTGTCAAATCATTATTTGATGAAGATAAATCCACACTGCCAATGTGCATCTCTTGCTTTTGCATCTATAAGTTCTACAATTATTAATAGATCTTAGTTTCATCTGTCTATAACTGATAATGATCCTACAACATAATAAAACACTATAACAATTAAGCTAACACTACAGGTAAATCAGTGTTCTTAAATTTAACATAATTTTATACTTGCTATATGATTTTTGAACTACTATACTTCACCATACACGGTGGAAAAACTAACTCTATATCATCATGAGGTATTTAACACTAAAAAGGGAGGCTCTATAAAACAACATAACAGTTGTATAATAATATGGCTAATTCTACTACCTCTCTATGGGTATACATATGTGTGGGCTTTGCCTCATCACAAAAAAAATAGAATTCAGACCATGGATATCCTTTCTTTAGGGTTATTTATGCTAACAAGCATTAATTACTACTTAGCCTCTACCAATCTTTGCTCTCATGGAATCAGCAATAGGTGACTCTCCATCAGCCCATGCTCAATATTAATATTAATCTATTGGATGCCATTCTATTGGAACATCCTATCAGCTAAAAACTGTCATTAATCATTCTCAATATTATAGCAAGGTAAAACAATACCAACAATATCAGTGGAAATATACATACTCTGTATAATAATGGAGAACCATTAATGTATCAATAGATAAACCAAAATATAGATATCAAATGATCATTAATTATTTATCAATGACAACTATATTTTTGTTAGAGAGAGCACAACATATTTAAGCAATAAAGATCAAACCTGTATTTGTATTCAAAGTGGACAAGTTCATTTCTATACAAAATTACAAAAATGAAAAAGGTTTATATCAAATTTTCTTTTATATAAGAAAATAATCTGGCCATTCTAGTATCTTTGACAAAATCTTTGTTTGTTTACCTTTAATAAAATACATTAAAATCTGTTTAAAAATATGAGAGAAGTAAAGATCTCTCTCTAGATAAATGATACATATAATCTCATGTTTTTCCCCTAACTAAAAAAATACAATACATGTAATAGATGTATATATTTTACACATTTTCTTCTTTAACTCAATGTATATATATTTTTCATGATACAATAAAACATATATGTTTGAAAAAACAAAATTTCCAAATAACACATTACGTAAGTAATATACATAACACAGCAGTAATAAAAAAAATAATAAAAAACATTTTCTTCCATTAAATTTTCTATACTTTGTCCAAGTTATTTCATCTTTGTGAGTTGAACTGATAATAACTGATATTATGATGAGCAAACATTCCAGATAACATGTATATATGTTTATTATCCTGTTGGATGTATAATAACGCAATATTCACCACTTATCCAAAGGCAAAAATTATTTGATGGTTTCTATACTGATAATTAATAAGGCAATTAAAATTCACACTTCCAATTGTAGCAGACTTAAAAGGATAAGTTTATCTACTTTTCTCTAGATAACTTTCCTGAATAATTCTTTAAGTTACTGTAATCTTCAAAACTAACTTTTTTTAAGACCTTTATTGATTTATTCTGTAAGCATTTCAAATGAAGTATAACAAGAATCATTTATTTACATTTAAAATCCAGATAATTTTCCTTGAAAATGAGTAGAATTTTATTACACTTAACATATTTATCTTTTTTAAAATTCTTTGTTAGTTCTATTCTTTCTTCCATGGTAATATATATGTCACAATCTTTAAACAGTCGGAGTATTTTTAAACCATTTTTAAAATCTTACTTATATGCATTGTACAGAAAACTTTTATAAGCAAATAATTATTTTGTTCCATTTTTATCAGCAAAGCATGATATGATTAGCGATATTAACAATAATTTATCAAATTATAAATATGATATCTTCAACATTTTAATGAATCTGTAATCATTTATTTCTAACATTACACAAATTGGCACGATGAAAAATAGGCAGATGAGAATTGAGAATAAAATCACGCAATTATTTTTTTAAACTTTATTAACATTATATGATATAAAATGACTTTTAATTTTATTTATAATATCTTCTAAAATCTCTCTTTAAAACTATTTTGAATTTATTTTCTTGAAATTACGATTTTCAAACAAAAATCTGTTCTGCTTTATATTTACTAATGATGCGAAAATATAAACATTATCAACTTTTTAGTCTACTTATAAATAATTTGTGCATCATTTTCAAAGAAGAGATTTTAAAAATATACACAACATAAAAGCAAAAACTTACTTTTTCTTGAATTTTCCTGGGTTTGAAGCAATACTTATTTAAATAAAGACTTATTCCCATGGCTTTCATTTCCTTCTCCAGTATAAATCATAGGAAGTATGCGGTCGTGGAAATGGTGCTTAAAATGATCGCAAGGTTTTTAGATTTATTCCAGCATTTCTAGATAGCAAGATATTATAATTCCATTCAATTAGATTCCAGAATTTTATGATTTTTAATTTTTTTTCCTCCTTATTTTAGATCAGAATTGAGTTATGTGGTTGCTTAGTTCTTGTTTTTCTTAATCAACCCCCCCCCCTTACAACTTAGTTAGATCATATATAGCCTGTTTTTACAATGGATTGTGTAAGCAATTAAAACCAATAATCTTAGTCTGAATAATTAATATTATCCCCTCTGGCTTCATTTTTAATAACTACCCATAATGATTCAAGACAGCTTTAGATTTACTACATAAAAAAATATGCTTAAGGAATTTACTGTAATGATTCATTTTACAAGGCTTACAAATTTGATTTAATTATTTATTTATTTCAATTGCTATTCAACAATAATAAAATAGATATATTTATCTCCCAATTAATAAAAATACTTTTAGATTGTTATTTTAGTCTAGTCAGAGCCTGGACTGGGTTTGAAATCTCATCTCTATTCAAGCAATTTCCTAGTGCATCCAAAACAGTCTTTATTGAAAGCCACTCATTAAGATTTTCATGCAAGATATATCATTATTATTTAAAATTTTGGATTATTACATACAGAGACCTAAATAAGAGGTCACAATATATGTAAAAGTAAAATGTTTGTTAATTAAAACAAAATTGTAATTATAATAAAAACAATAAATTTAACAGTAATAAACTATTAAAAACAGTGTTTAAATCTGCAGAAGTACTTTTGGTTAATTTCTTAAACCTGCCTGAACTGCCATTAAGTACTTCTGCAGATTTAAAAACTGTTTTTAATAGTTTATTACCTTAAATTTATTATTTTTATTATAATTACTATATATATATATTATACCAGACAAAAGCTTTAGACTCACATAAACTGACCGCCAGGGCGCCACTAGTCTGAAATTTGGAACTAGACATTTATTTTTAAGGGTTACAGGATATGCGAATCGAATGCGCCGGACTAGCTCAATCAAGCAAATGAGATCTATGTTTTGTTCAGTGAGTTGGAAAGGTAGCAACAGAAAACAAAATCAACTAAGTAAATGAATAAATAAATAATTTTATTAAAAGTATGATTAAATGAACATAAATCTAAATAATAATCTTTAAAGCACACTTAAAATATGTACTACATGTACATTCGCAAAATTAAACTAAAATATTTATATGGCTTTGAGAGCGATTTCCTGTGTGTGAAAGAGTGCAAAATACTGGCAGTAGCAGAAGTATTAGTAAGTATTCAGTGATCTCATGTAAGAAAAGGGAGGTTAGCTTCCTGCTTATAACCTATAGTTAGGAAAAAGCTGAATCTCCGTATTTGAGATTTATGTAAGCTTATGTCGAAACCGAAGAAATGCTAAGGTAGCTTCCAAAACATTAATAATAATAAAAAGAGTGTTGAAAGTTATTACTTTCAATCGATTGACCTCCCTCTGAGTGAGACAGGCTAGGAGCTCACGATCTACCTATTGAGAGGTTTAAAACGATCGTACGTGCCCCTAATAAACGAATTGGAAGCTTGACGAAATAAAACTAAGAACTATTATATTTCATAATAGTCGATTACAAATAAAGTTTCACGACATAAATAGAACTAATAATAAAATGGGTCACAAGCCAGAAGTCAATTAAAATAGTCTGTAATATCCAGACTGCTTTCTATAATAAAAGGAATGTGAGATTAAAATAAACTACTATCTTACTTACTAAGACTTAAATAGGACAGACAGTAATAGGTTTGAAACTAGCACTCGTTAAAAAAAAAAAAAAGAAAAAAAATCAAGTACACAGAAATCGAATTACATAAGATACAACTTGAAAAACATGTATATTTTTTTTTAAAAAAAAGGAAACACATATAAGACAACATTATTTAAATTGCAAAACTGTAAGATACCTTTATAATTTATTTAAATGCTAGTGCACTAGACTTCTTAAGTATAGTCTGTTGCTCTGGATTCACTGACGGTAGACTTGGGTGAGTTGGTTAGTGGTTTCTTTGGAGCCGGTTCTTATGGCATTATAGGCAGTTAATGGAGACACAGGACGTCCGAACCTGTCCTGGTGAGAAGCTTAGCACATCATGGTAAAGAAAATATTCTAGCTGTAGGTTTAATGTTCATCCTAGGTAGAATAATTACCGGATCAGCTTTCAGAATATGCAGGAATAGTTAATGCAAGTATCTCTCGGAGTTGGTGGAAGTGTCTCAGAGTTTGTGCAATTCTCCTGTCAGAGTTGGTGTCTGTCTCCTTGCGCTGGTGCAAGTATACTAGCTGATACAAGTATTGAAAGCTAGTCAAAGATAATCCAATGGTCTGATTCAGCCTGTTATATCTGAATCATATCTCTTAAACCAATTACCAAACTTTTTCTTTTTAATCAAAATTTAAAAATTCTCTATCTAGATAACAATAGTTATCTAATTAATGAAATAAATTGCCCTTTACAGATCTAGGAATTAACTAATGAAAAATTCTTTTCTTTTTGTTTTCTTTCTTTTTTAATTATTCTTATCAATATAAATCCCAAATCTGTAAAGCAATCTATTTGTACACTTTACTTTTACATAAATTTAACAAAAAAGTAATCTTAGTTTTCCTTTTTTTTTTTAAATCAAAATTAAAAACCAAATATAACTGTGGTATTAAAATATAATTCCCACATACACACATATATATTTGTATAAGCATTAAAAAAACTTTTAATCAAGTTTTACAAACGAAATCTTATATAAAAATTTATTTTATTTTCTTCACCTCTATAAAACTATAATTTTTTGTAATGGTGTCTTAAACATCCATTACAATATATATATATATATATATATATACATATATATATATATATATGGGGGGGGTATCCGTGGTATGAGATAGTGTGGATAAATTGAAAGTCTGTGTTCAATTCCCCTATATTTACAATTAAGCTCCAGGTATATGAATATATGAAGAATGTCTGCATTTCAGATATTATATATACAAATATAAGCATATCCTTGATAATGATTACAATGAGGTATTTGAAATGTATAATGTATTTCAGTATATATGGATTTTTGCAAATAAATAAAGTGTTTATAAAGAAAAAGGAAGAAAGTAATTTCATTGGATTTTTTATATATGATAAATTTATTATCATTACATATTACATTATTGTCATGTATACCTCATATGAATGCAGATTTATATTAATATTTTTATATTTCATGTGAGGAAAGCATCTTAGCATACATTTTGCTTTTCTCTCCATTTATGTAAATTCCTCTGTCAAAACACCAAAAGACAATTTTGTTCAAACTTTCCTGACATTCTTTAATTAAAATATCAATATTAGTTATTTACATTCATAATAACACTATCATCTGAATAAAAATATATTGACCCTTCAATATTAATATTTCATATGTCACTTATGAAAATCAGAAACAACAATGTGCTAAGTATATATATATATATATATTGCTAATTACTTCAATACATTTAATAATTTATATATATATATATATTGCTAATTACTTCAATACATTTAATAATTTTGATACAATATATCTATTATTTAAATAATTTTTCAGAGTGTCAAAAGTCTTATAAAAGTCTAAAAAAATTAGTTACATATTTTTTATCATTTAATGTACTATTAATTTTATCTGTAAAATTCTTTAATAACATAGTTGTGTTTTTTTTTTCTTTTATGAATCCATATTGATTTTTATTAAATAAATTATTATTAATTAAAAAATTATTAATTATTTTATAAATATATTTTCCTATTATTTTAGCAATTGAAGGAAGAATAGATATAACTCTATAGTTATCAAAATCTTGCTATAAATATTTTTAGTGAGAAATTCACTACTTTCTATTATTTTATAAATTATGTAAATTATAACATATGATAGAATGCCATTATTATTTTTTATGTCTACCATTCTCATTGTATCTATACCTGGGCTTATATTAACGCTACATTCTTTTATTATATCATATAAATCTTCATTTAAATTTGGCATAAATATAGAATGAGATTAATTATTATATGGTTTCGAAATATTATTATCATAATTAATTTTTTTTAGTTTCTTAATTTTTTTCTACAAATATGGTAATAAAAATATTTTCTAGAAAAAAACTATTATTTATATTAAAATATTTTTTTAAAATCTTCATTATTTATTAAACTTGATTTTCTTAATAATATTTCAGTTATTTTTCTGTAAGTTTTTTATATATATTACCTCTATTTTCATTTAAAAATTTATTATAAAACATCGTTTCTCTGCTCTTATCATAGAATTAATTTTATTTCTTAATGCCTTATATTTAAGAAATAAATTATGATTTTGTTTAGTTTTTTTACATTCTTTCCATAAGTTGTTGTTTTTTCTTGTATTAATTGCAATAATTTTTATTTATCCAATTATCACTGAACTTTTATTTTTTTAAACCATAATAATTTCTTACGGCTAATTAATTATTAGGTCAATATCTAAAAATTGTTATTTTCAAAACAATAACCTATAAAAAATAGTTAAAATATTTATATGTGTACATGATAAAAAAAATAATCAGCAAGTTATAAGCAGTAAATTTTGGCACCAACAAACATTTTATTTTTAACAACAGAATGTTTTCTAATAAGTGAACAAAAACTTTCCGGTAAATGTAATACTATTTTCCAGTTGATTAATATAACTTTTAAAGTCAATTTGTTCCTTGATTTTAAATAATTTAATAAATTATGATAGTAAAATTCAGATCCTGATTGTTTAAATAACTTATGATGCCAAAGTTTTATTTTATTAATATAATTTAAAAAAAAAAAAAAAACAGGCGGGTGTTGATTAAAAATTATATGATGTGAAGGATTTTTTTTTCATTTAAAATTTATTTCAGATTTTTTAGAATACATATGTCTTTAGATATATATATCTATTTCTAATTAGCAAGCATAGCAATATAATATAGATTATAATAATCACTAAATTAGTAATTTCTCTTTGGAAAATTTTACATCTTTGTCACCTAAGAAAAGTACATGACAAATATAAAAAAAAATTAATTGCTGAATAATAAAAATCTCATTTTAACAATGGCTGGAGATTAAAATTGACCTAAATAAAATATAAAATGTATTCTAACACCACTAATAAAATGTTAGTGCATTTTGTCTTAATCCTTTACTAATTTCATTGTGGAACAACTCAGAGTTTTTATCTGGTTATATCATATAATAATAGTATTAATGACTCCATAAGTCATAACTATAAAAAAAAATTTCCAAGTGCTCTAAGTCATTGTTTAATTCATTTTTACTATGATTATTTACTATTACTATTAATAGTAATAATAATCAGTTTTTCCAGTGTTCATTTTTCTTTTAATTTCATGTTCAGTCTTTTCTTACTTTTAAACATATTATTCTCACTGCACCATCTGTTTTTTGTTTTAATTTTTATTGTAATAAAATTTTTGTTTATAGATAAATGTGAAGAAACAGAATCACCAGAACTGCCTCAAAATGAAGGATCTCAACCTGAAACATCTCAATCAGAAGAATTATCTACAGAATTTCCACCAACAGAACAGCCATCTTCAGATGTTTCCCCACCAGAAACAGAATTTCCACAATCTGTATCAGAAACTCCACAACCAGAAACAGAAGCTCCAGAAATTATAACAGAAACTCCACAATCAGAGACAGAAGGTCCTCAACCTGTAACAGAACCTCCACAAACAGAAACAGAAGGTCCTCAACTTGTAACAGAACCTCCACAACCAGAAACAGAACCCCCACAATCTGTAACAGAATCTCCACAATCTGAAACAGAACCCCCACAATCTGTAACAGAACATCCACAACCAGAAACAGAAGTCCCTCAATCAGAATATCCATCAACTTTCAAGTCAATTACAGATTTGTATACTCAAAAACCAACACTAAATCCATTTGATCCTAGCTGTAGATCTCTGAAAACAATAAGTTGCAGATTAATATCATGTTTACACAGTAAAGTACTATGTAAAATTCTGAATTTCATAAAAATGCGTTCAGCTGAAGAATGTGAAGCACGATATGAAATGGCAAGATTTCATTGTAGCATAACAGAGAATGCTATTATAGGCCATATATTTTGCTAAACATATTTGTTAATAAGGTATTTTAAAATATAAAATAAAATAAAATATTTTTAATTAAATTATATGTTTTACAAATTTACTTTATCATTCATATTGATATGAATATATTAGACTAAAAACTCACCACTAACAAGATAAATTTATGAAATGTACATAATTAAAATAATATAGAATAATAGTATATCAAATTTTCAAAATTGTGAAGGGCTCGGATTATTTTCTGAAACAGATCTATTGAAATGTATTTAGAAACTCAATAATATAAGCTTATCGGTACCTAAAGGTTATATGTTTAAAATATAGGAGGATGTACATTAATATTAAAATGTTCTTTCTTTTCTATTTTTTCTTCCTTTCTCTTTTTCCTGTTTCTTTTTTTATCTATTATAATGAAATGCACTATATAATATTCGTATATATGTGATTATTAAGTATTGAACTATCAATTTTAATAAGAGTCAGTTTGCAAATTAATATTTGGAAAGAAGTATTGTTTATTTTAAGTATCAAATTTTTTCATAAAAGTATTTGTGTTTACACTCACACATTTGTAAAGATGCAAGAATTTAAATTAGAATGACAAAATAGTAAAAAGTATCAAATTAGAAAAAAAGAAACGACAAAATTTAATAAAACACCAAATTCAATGAACAAAATTAGAATGCAGATATAAGAATTTAATTTTACATGATAAATATAAAATTATACATTAAAGATTTATTAGCCTGCAATCACATCTTTAACATTATCCATTTTAGATAAATAAATTAAAGATTATTTCTAACCATTTATTATATTATATATTACCATATTATTCCTAGATTAAATATAAACCAGTTAAAAATAAATAGATTAAAGAATTAATTAATTAACATATTTAGAGCATCGCTACAAATCCTATCTATTTTTAAAGTTTATCATTAAAAATTATTCAAAAATATCAGAAAGTTTGATTATTTTCTATAAGCATATCAATCTGTGGAACAATACTCTATTTAAATGCAGGAATAGAATAACATGTGACGAATCAATTACATATAAATGAATAATCCAATGGGATTAGATTAAAATAATTTAAATACAAGAAATAATTATTTCTGCATGATTAAATATTTGAGTTGACTGGCTTCAAGTAGAGAATAAATCATATAGTAACTGCAAGATTTGAACTTATACTATAAAATTTTTTCCTTTTTGAAAATCTTGACTATCTCTGTGGCAAAGCAATTACAAATATTATATACATTACCTTCCTTAAAAAAATAATAAAAATTTCATAGCCTTAAGATTCATTTTTAGCTCATGTATACATGTGAAGTGATTTTTCTTTTTTTTTGTAGATAAATATAGTATTTTTAACGAAATATTAATAATTTTTATAACAGCAATGATATAATATTGATTATTTATAATTAGTTTCATTCTGTAGCTATGTATTTTTAGCTTAGCGTATTCTTATAAGTTTCTTAATCTGGTTAGGTTTATATGATTGAGAAATCTTACTATATCTACTTTAGTGTCACACACATAGACTCATATTAAGAATAATGTATAGAATTTAAAATGCAGGCTAACAGTTAATTCAAAATGTTTTTTGTTCTATGCACTCATCATTCAATATTTTCAGCCAAGAGAGTTATTTTGTTTTGCAGTTGGATTATATAGTAACTAATATCTCTCGTTACAATAAACTATCTTTCAAATATTTATTATTATTTAAAATTCAGAAATAAGAGTTTCATTAATTAAATAAAACAATATTTAGACAATTTTTAACAGCACAACTCATACATATATATGTATGAGTGCGTGTGCATTGTCTATACATTATATTTACTAATATGGATGTTTCACGTCCATGCTTCTAAAATATATATATATATACAGTACATTAAAGTTATTTTTTATCCTTCTGTGTTACTTATTCTTACTAAATTTTAATAATAATACATTTTTATGAAAATAAAAAAAAATTTCTAAGATAATTTCTTGAGTTATCTTAATATATAAAAATTTTAGTAGTGTAATATTTTCTTCCCATTATCAACAAGTTTATATGGTTAAATGTCATGCTTCAATAAAATAACACCATCTCTCAATAATCATTAGGATTTATAATCAGATAAGATTGATGTACTTTTCTCTATTTTCAAATGTCCAAAATTCATTCATGACTCTGTGAGATCATTAAAAATATCTTAATTTTATTATAAAATTAGAAAAGGAAACCCTGGTAATAGCTTTATTTAATATCAAAATCGTTTTATATTATGTAACAAGAAATATCTAACATTTATTCATAAATCAATAAAACTTCAAATATTTTAATGCCCAGGAATTAAACTTCTGGAATTTTTAACAGCACAAATAATTTTAAAAAAGCATCACAAAATTAGGAACACGATTTGGTATTATTATTCTATTGACCCAATTTCTTTAATATAAGCATCATAAATATAATTTGTATTTAACAATATACAAAAGAAAAATAAAAAAATTTCAAAACCCATTCGGAATATATTCAATGTATAACAGAACTTTATTATCCAACATATTCATAAAAACAAGTGCCTGATCATACTGCAATATAGCATTATTGATAAAAATATTTTTTACCCTTCCTTCAAGATAATTTTTATAAATATCATTTCTTTTATTTGATGTCTCTAATTACTATATATACTATTTTCTACATAGGTTATGCAGTCTACATTAATGTGGAAGTTTATTCATTGGGTTTTAAATTAATGCTATACAGATATATTGTGCTGCATTAGTAAAGTTTTGATTCTGTTAGCCACATTATTTTATGTAGTCTTTACAGACAGAGAAATTGATTTTTAAAGAAATATATAACTTTTATTACACCTGAAATCCTATTATCTTTTTGATCTATTTTCTTTTTTTGTTTTTCTCCAAATTAAGAATACTGAAAACTGCATTTGAATAACTTTTCATTTTGTTGGAAAAGTCATGACAATATTAACAGATCAAGATGGGATATTTAAAATGTGATTTATATTATACAATATTAAAACATTATTTTAAACAGATATCTGCAAGTTAAGATTCTATTTCATCTTCATTATTGAAAAGATAATCTATGAAGATATTGATGTTCCATTTATTTTTTAGAGCATCTTGGCAACTTTTGTTGGTCTTAAGTTGGGTTCAATAAGATAATCAAAAATATACATAGTTAAAACAAGTATAAAACCACAGTCATTTTAAACAAAATCAATATATAAGAAAACAGGATTTAAGCATCTAATAAAATATAAACATATAAAACAAGATTTAAGCATCTCATATATTATAAAAATATAAAACTAAAAAATTAAGCATTTAGAAAAATAATAATATATGAGAATCAGATCAAAGGTCTGGAAAACATAAACATGTGTTTTGGAATTGAGCATTGGTAAAATGTTACTTTTTGTAGTTACATGAATTCTTCAATGCAGGTAAAAAAAGTAAATGCCAATATATTCATGACTAACTTAGGTCATTAGAAAAAATAGCTTCTCATGATGAAATGTCTACAAAATGTAGTCCAGAAAGTAGAAACCTTGTCAACAATGTATTGATAAAAACACACAGTCATCAAACCATAATCCTTATTCCAGCTTTTGATTATAATAGATTCCAGCATTGCTTTAAAATGTTTATTAATAATATACTTTTTCATTTTTCTGTGTTAGTTATCATATAATTATGTTCTTTTAGAAATAAGATTTTTAATAACTTTCATAATTATAATTTTTTCTCTATATCAATATTTAAATAAGTATGGAAAAAATGCATTGATTACTAGCATATTGTTATTGGAACATTTACCTTAATAAATAATCAAGTGTCTTTATTGTCCAGGAGTTGGTAAATAGTTTAAGTACCAGAGTGTCAGAGATGAGAATGCTCATTGAACTTTAAACAACAGTCCATCACTCTGCTACTGTGCCAAGCCACAGAGAGGATTCATGTTAATTAATATCAGATAGTTGATTTTTATAACTAAGGGATATTTTAAATATTTTATTATTCAATCATATGGTCAATTGGCAATTAGTTTATTTTTCTTGATTAAGGCATATGCATTATAAGTTATGGGTCTCTTTTTAATTTAAACTTAGCTTTACCTGTGTATAGTGACCAAATACAACATTTATCTCCTGTACAGTTATAGAATTATTTTTCACTTTTCTTTTATATAAAGCCTTGTAAGTATTCTTTCACAATTAAGAAAAATTTACACATGATTTTCATAAGTTTTAAAAGTAATTTATTGTTTGCAGAATCTTCATGCTTTGATTTTACAGTCTTGGCTCTCCTTTGGTATTCAGTTACATAAGGGAATAGACTTCTTATTATCATAATATTTCATTCTTCCTTGTTTTCAACTGAATTACATTTCACTTCTGAGACATAATATTAAGTGAAAAATACATACATTGTGAACATGATAATTCACATAAATGTCTGCCATCTTTTAGTCGTTTGCTATTGAAAATTAAATATTGATGTATAGAATTAATTTTTTTTCTTCTGAACTTAATATTTTATTTCTTCTAAGCTATTATATGTATTCATTTTTTAAATGGTTTTGCCATTTAATATCTTTAGACATATCTGTCTAGTGAATCTTATTTCAAATTGTTTTTATTCAAACTTTATATGTTATCGTTCAGAAAAAAAATACATATTTCTTCAGAAATTACATCAATTTTACATTAAATTTCCATTTCTTATTCAGTTTCACTTTTATTCATAATAACTACAATTTATGGGTGTTTAAAACATATTAAGTAAAGAAAATTATTTTTTCTGATTAAATAAGTTTTTTCTTCATTATTCATAGATTTGCTGATGAACTATGGTTACTCTTTTATTGCAGGCAGAGGTCTCTCCATCAGGAAAGCCAAATAAAATGTTTCTCTTTCTATTATTTTACATCTTCTGACTAACATCTTATAAAGGGCACAGCTTATAAATATAAAAATTATTATTAATTAATTAGTTTATTTATTATAGCGCATAATTCAATTAACTTGTCAACAGCTAATAGTTTTATTTTTTTAATAAGTTGATGACATGATATTATATAATTCTCACAGCCGCTAAGTGAAAATATATACATCTGATTTTTTAAACATTTTCACTTTTTATAATTTGCTATGGTGAGATATGTGCAATTGATAGCTTTAGTGACATCAGGCATTATAATTCATAGTTTCTATAATTATAGAGAATTCTACAGGCATGAAATTGAGATTGTATTTCTACATACTAACTTTTAGCAATTGGGACTAAAAACATATTAATGCACATGAGAATTCTTCTTTGTTGTAATCACACATTATACAGATTATAGCCCTTGTATATACTTTTGACTGCATTATGACAGTAGGTGCAAAAGTGCTATTATATTAAATTTTCTGAATTAGAGGATTTCAGATTGAGAGTAATTTAATACCTAAATTAATATGGAGTTCTAATATCAAACTTGATTTTTACTTCAATAGATTTTGTCCTATGCCTTGATTTTTTTCCGTTAAAGTATTAACTAAATGCATTAGTAACAATGCCTGCATTGTTTTCTTAAACTTAAAGTTGAATTTCTTGCTCATCTCCTCCTTCCACGAACATATATAATGCTAAGTTATTGTAAATTACTTTTGAACATGTACATCTTCTACTGTAAGGTCACTATTATTCTTTTAAATTATGTACGTACGCGTATGTGCTTGAGTTTAATATTAGCATATGAATGAATAATTAATAATAAGTTACACAATCATTCTGCTACTGAAAGTTGCTTATGTTTAATCATGAATTATGGCTAAAATAAGCATATGAATTCATATTTGAGTTTTAATATATTTCATATTTAGAAATATTAGTTGATATGATTAATTTGTTTAGGCATACCTCATATTTAGTAGTAGTAAGGCATTAAAAAATATGTGTTGATGTATGTTTCCTATTAAGATGGATAGTAGTGATCCACAAAAATAGTATTAATTGTTAAAAAAAAAAAAGATTTATTTTAAGAATGCCAAATGCGCAGATCTTTAGTTAATATATTAAAAATATATATTTGAGAAAGTTAAAATGCCAATAAGTGCAGTTACATAGATTTTTTATTACATAAAATGATTTTGTTTGAAACAAACTGGCGAATAAAGCAGTGCTGGAATGCCATGCTATAACACATAAAAAATAATATTAATATATATATACATTATAATTGAAATAATAAATTTAACGGTTTACAAACTATTACAAATAATCCTTAAATCCGCAGAAGTACTTTAGGTTAATTTCTTAAACCTGCCTCAACTGCTACTTCTGCGGATTTAAGGATTGTTTATAATAGTTTGTAAACTGTTAAATTTATTATTTCAATTATAATTACAATTTTGTGTTTAATTAACGGACATTTTATATATAAATATACAAACCATTATTTGTAATTGTATAATGGTTTGTATATTTTTTATAATTATTTCACTTAGTGTTAACAGTAACTTTCTTTATATATATATAATTAAAAACAAGAGTGTTAAATAAAGTCGGGTAATCATGAGAATACAAATAAAATGAGGGAATAATGGATGAATGAGAAAAGAAGTTTAAAAAAATCAGTTGAATTTTTCAGATAATTTTAAATTATTTGAGATCCCTTAATCAACAAATACAAATGTCAATTTTTTAAAAAAATTTAATTGCATTTAGTCTATGTAGCCATAAAATAAAGTTGATGTTATTATTTGTATGTCTATTTAATTCTTAATACTGGTTTACATCACAAAGCATGATTGAAACAAATAATATAACTGTTTAGTACTTTGGTGTACAGACATTCATTTATATAATATTAAATAATATCCAAATATTACACATATAAATATTTCATAAAGATTAAAGTAAAAAGAAAGTAGAAATATAAAGAAATTTTTTATCTAGGTAATCTTTTACTGGTCACAAATGATAAATACATCATTAGATGATTAAATAGACAATAATGCCACTTAATGGAATGTCAGTTAATAATTGGGGGGGGGGGGATACTTTACAGTTTTAAGATTTTAATAATTGCATTTATATTTAATAAAATTACACTATTTCACTGTTATATTATATCATAGGTAGAATAAGTCAGAAGTTAATAAACTGATACTGTTAAACAGAGAATTTTGCAAACTTAAGATATAATGGAAATGAAGTTATGATAGCAGAAGTTGGCCTAATTTAGAGTGAATAGGAATAAAAGGGATGATGAAAATATAAGGAAGTTAATGAAATATCAAGTTCATAGGAAAAAAATAGCGCTACTGTATCGAGAGTTTATTTCTGTGAAAAACAGTTTGTGTAAGCATAAAGAATGGTGATCATGTGATGTTTGTTGGTTTAATATCAATTCTTGTCCAGTAGGATTATGGTGACTGTGATTATTAAAAAACCAAAGACATTAAAAAGTATGGATGCTGAACTGAGTTCAGATCTATACAAGCTAATGAATTTATCTTGAAAACATGAATGTGTTTTTATTTTGGACTCAAAGCTTTATAGTTAGCTAAAAAAGAAAAAGGTGGCTGCTGGAGAGCTGCACTAGATCTTAAGATTTAGGTGCAGTGCTCTCAGATCCTAGGTTCATCACTGATGAAAGGCACATGCTAGAAACGAGTCTGGAGGTAGTGGATGGGTAAGCAGTAGATAGGGATTTTATGCACAAACCTTCCTGCATCCATTGACTATTCTGGCTTTCACTGAGTGATGCTACTGCATGGAGAGTTTTGCCTATGTGAAAAAAGGTGGTGTAGGCATAAAAATGGTGAACATGTGATGTTTGGTTTAAAACAAAAGTCTACTAAATATTAATTATCTGTATTAACTTTTCAATATATATATATATATATTGTATTAATACACTGGATGTCTTATATGCAAATCACTTAAGGGCAACTTGGATGAGTCCTCCATAATCAGATGTCATAGGATAAACAATTTTTTTTGTATAGCCTGCTAAGATCAGCTAGATATATGAGGCTCTATTATAGTTTTTTTAATTAATTAACTAATTGATTGCAAAATAATTACAAATTCTAAATATAATGAGACACTACAATTTATTCATATATATATATATTGTACTGAAATGTCAGCATTTAGCTTTTTCACTACACGGAATATCCCGCAAATAGTAATAATAATATGACATCTTTTATCCGTGAAAATATTAGAATTAACATATATATATATATATGTTATACTTAATGTTTTCACGGTTATATGATGTAGATAAATTAAAACTTTTTTGGATATACCGTGTATTATTTTCCGTTGAGCACCGATATTTCGACGGAATAGCAACCGCAATTTTCAAGGTTAACTTTTGAAAGAAAAACCGTTAGATCTTAAATAACGTGACTGTGTGTGAGATGAAAAATGAGATTCCAGTTCAGCATTCACAATATGAGGCTTATCAAAATGTTCATTTTCCTCAGTATTTTTACCTGTTAATTTTAAGTTAATATTGGATAAAAAGAGAGGTTTCCACATAGCTGGAATACGTTGTGCTTCATCAGTTCTATTTAAACCAGTAGATCTCTTTAATATTTCAATTGACTCTCTCATGGTTCTTAAATCATATCTTTCCAAATTAGCAAGTATTTTTGTATTGTCAAAATTAGGTTTGTGACCAGTTTCTAAATAATGGGAAGTAAAAACTGATGTGCTAATTTTCCTTAATTCTGACATTAATTTGTCTATTAGACTGACCCATGTAGCCTCTTGAGCACTGGAAACACGGAATTTCATAAACTCCTTGGTGTTCCAAAAGTATTCTGTCTTTAGGTTTATACAAAAAATCACCAATTTTTTTGCCAGTAGAAAAAGTGGTCTTTATATTAAAACAAGATAGTCTTCTACTGATTTTATCAGTAACCCCCCTAATGTAAGACAAAATTACTCTATTAAAAGAGGAATTATCAATTCTATCCTCTTTGTTCTTTTTAGTATTAATGTTATATAAAGCCTTACATATGATGTTTTTATTATAATTATTAGAAAGCAGAATACTTTTTGTAAGTTTTATTTCTTGAGAAAGATGTTTTTTATTAGATAAATTATAAGCTCTAGTGAAAAGATTTTTAGCTACAGAAAAAATTTGTGCAGGATGATGATGAGAATTAAAATTAAGATATCTGTTTGTATGAGTGGATTTTCTGTAAACTGATATTGACAATGTTTCATCACATTTTCTTGCAATTAAAACATCCAGAAAAGGAAGTTATCTGTTATTTTCCACTTCCTTAGTAAATTTAATATTTGGATGCCAATTATTTATAAAAGTAAGAAAAGAATTTAAAGAATCAATTCCATGAGGCCATATGACAAAAGTATCATCCACATATCTAAGCCAAATAGAAGGCTTTTTAGTAGCTGCACATAATACTTGACTTTCAAAATTGTCCATGAAAAGATCAGCAATGACAGGTGACAGTGGGGATCCCATAGAAAGTCCTTTAATTTGTTTAAACAGTTGAGAATTATAAACAAAAAATGTATTTTCAAGGAAATGTTTTGCTAAAGGAATAATAAAATCAGGTAAATCATTGTTCTGAGCTATTATATTTAATGCTTCTTCAACAGGAATATTATTAAACATAGAAGAAACATCAAAACTAACCAATAAATCAGTTCCAGTTAGTTTTAAGTTTTTAATTATTGAAATAAAATGGCTTGAATTTTTAATTCTTGAAGGAATCTTGTCTGTCAATGGCTGTAAGCATTGGGCTAAATATCGAGCCAAAGCATGTGTGGGAGAGCCTATAGCACACACAATAGGTCACAATGGTATCTCAGGTTTATGAATTTTAGGCAAACCATAAAATTTAGGATATAATGAAGAACCTTCTCTTGTAGAAATTTTAATTTTCATATTTTCATCTATACTAGAACGTTTGATAAGACATTTTGTCTTTTTCTTAAATATGTCAGAGGATCTCTAATAATCTTTTTATAAGTTCCATCATTTAATAAATCTACAATTTTATTATTATAATCCAAACGATAAAGAACAACAGTAGAATTACCCTTATCTGCTGGAGTAATAACAATCGAATCATCTTTTTTTTTAATTTTGAAGTGCAATAAATTCTCCTTTAGATAAATTATTTTTTGGTGGTTTTATATTTTTTAAAACATTACAAACTTCAAATCTAATAAGATCAGCTGTGTGTAAGTCTATATTTTTTAAGGAAGATTCTATATTGCATATAATATTTTCAACTGGAACACGTTTAGGAGCCAAAACATAATTAAAACCTTTTTCCAACAGAGAAATTTCATCACAAGAAAGTTTACGATGGGATAATTTTTTTACATATGAATCACTCACAATATTAGTAAATTGTTTTTCCTTTCTACCTATCAATAAAGCAAATTTTTGCCTTACATTAGGGGGGGTTACTGATAAAATCAGTAGAAGACTATCTTGTTTTAATATAAAGACCACTTTTTCTACTGGCAAAAAAATTGGTGATTTTTTGTATAAACCTAAAGACAGAATACTTTTGGAACACCAAGGAGTTTATGAAATTCCGTGTTTCCAGTGCTCAAGAGGCTACATGGGTCAGTCTAATAGACGAATTAATGTCAGAATTAAGGAACATAAAAATGCTTTTCAACAAAAAATTAGCACATCAGTTTTTACTTCCCATTATTTAGAAACTGGTCACAAACCTAATTTTGACAATACAAAAATACTTGCTAATTTGGAAAGATATGATTTAAGAACCATGAGAGAGTCAATTGAAATATTAAAGAGACCTACTGGTTTAAATAGAACTGATGAAGCACAACGTATTCCAGCTATGTGGAAACCTCTCTTTTTATCCAATATTAACTTAAAATTAACAGATAAAAACACTGAGGAAAATAAACATTTTGATAAGCCTCATATTGGAATGCTGAACTGGAATCTCATTTCTCATCTCGCACACAGTCACATTATTTGTTAAGATCTAACGGTTTTTCTTTCAAAAGTTAACCTTGAAAATGGCGGTTGCTATTCCATCGAAATATCGGTGCTCAATGGAAAATAATACACGGTATATCCCAAAAAGTTTTAATTTATCTATATATATATATACAACACTCGCAATAGCATAAATTGATTGCAATTCTAAGGAAAGTAGTAGTTTATTTTATCCATGATTAAACTTACGTGTTTATTTCACTGCCTTGCCAATTTTTTAAACAAATTAATAAAGGTAATTATCTATGGATTCTATTATTAAGTTTATATATATATATATATATGACACAATACATTTTTAATTGTTTCAGAACAGATCTAAACTTGCTGCATAGACCAACAACCACAACTATTTAATATTACAGTTTTTAAGAGTTAATAAATCTACAGTTTGAGGATACCCTGTATTCATTAATTATGATAAATCATTTCATAAACTATTTGAAAAACTGGACTACCATAAATAGTATCAGGCTATAATGCAGTTAAGTAACTAAATGCTATGTGTGAAAATGTAAGATGCAGGAAAACAATATATGTATCACATTATTTATGAATATACTAATACATGCGAGCTTGAAACATGATATATGATGGAAATTTTCATCTATCGTGTACAAGTATAAAAATACTATGTGCAAAAGAATAAAACAATTACAAACACATCATCCAAAACTTGTATACCTACAAAGAAGATGATATGCATCTGCTGCATATCAATGCTCTAAGTAAGATAATAACTGTAAGTCACCAGCAATTATAATGGTATCACCATCATTTATCAACAAATAAAACACATACAACTGAATCTTGTATATGAACAAAACAATCAGAAATGAAGTCACAGCAGTTTACTTATATCAATATACTCAAATTATCCTTCCCCAAATCTGGAGGGTAGTTTCCATAAAACTATAAACTATTAAAAGATGATAAAAAAAAATACAATCTTAATTTATTCTGTCTATGCAGCCTGTTTTGTAACTGATCTAGAGTTCATCAAATTATGACTAAATTATTATTTTCACAACTTTTTATAATTACAGGTAGTGAAAATGGCTGGTTTTAAAATATTAAGTCTTTATCACTATAAAAAAACTAAATCAAACAGGCAAAATTCTCTATATGTATTGCCACTCAGTGCAAGCCAGACTAATCAATGGATACCAGAAGGCTTGTGTATAAAATTCCCATCTAATGACTACTCATCCAATATCCTCAGACTAGTTTCTGGCTTATAGCCTTCATCAGTGAGGAGCCTTGGATCTGAAAGCACTGCACCTAGATCTTAGGATCTAATGAAACCCTCCATAAACCACCTTTATCTCTACTTAACTACAAAACTATGAGACTTAAATTTAAAACACTATAATATTTTCAATCCAATCTCACCAGCTTATATAGTCATATAGGTCTGAACTCAGTTTAGTACCTATACATTTTGGTGTCTTTGGTTCTATAATAACCATAGCCACCACTATCTTATTAGGCAGGATTGGTTTTAAGCCAATAAACATCACATGATCACCATTTCTTATGCTTGTTCTTAACTGTTATTAAAACAGACAAAACTCTCTATTAGTCTGGCTTGCACTGAGTGGCAATATTGAATGATAATGCAAAAATGTTTGTTAATTTGGAGAGATATGATTTGAGAGCCATGAGAGAGTTAATGGAAATATTACAGAGACCTACTAGTTTAAATAGGGTTGATGAAGCACAATGTATTCCATCCATATGAAAACCTCTTATTTTATCTATGTCTTCTAATATTGACTTTGGTGAAACTAAGAGAAATATACATTTTGATAAACCTCATATTCTGAATACTAAACTATTTCAAGTTGATTCTCATGCTTTATATTACACTCAGTCACATTACAGTTTGAGATCGAACAAATTTTCTTTCAAAAGTTTACCTTGACAATGGCGGATGCTATTTAATTGAAATATCAATATATAATAGAAAATAATACATGGTTTTATCCAAAAAATAATTTATTTACATCATACAACTATGAAAATATTATATATATATATATATATGAAATTCCATGTTTGAAGTGCTCAAGAAGCTACTATGTAGGCCAGTCTAATAGACAAATAAATGTCAGAATTAAGGAACATAAAAATGCTTTTAATCAGAAAATTAAGACATCAGTTTGAACTTCCCATTTTTTAGAAATTTGTCACAAACCAGATTTTGACAATGCAAAAATACTTGCTAATTTGGAAACGTATGATTTAAAAACCATTTGAAATATTAAAGAGTCCTATTGGTTTAGATAGGGCTGAAGAAGCACAATGTATTCCAGCTATGTGGAAACCTCTCATTTTATCTCTGTCTTCTAATATTAACTTAAAATTAATAGGTGAAAAAACTTAGGAAAATAAACATTTTGATAAACCTCATATTTTGAATGCTGAACTACTTCAAGCTGAATCTCATTTCTTATCTCACACTCAGTCACATTATTGCTTGAGATCTAATGATTTTTCTTTCAAAAGTTAACCCTGACAATGGTGGATGCTAGTTCATTGAAATATCAGTATGTAATGGAAAATAATACATGGTTTAACCCAAAAAATAATAATTTATCTACATCATACAACCATGATATATTAGCAGATGTTATATATATATATATATATATGTTTACTTTCATTTATTTATATATTGCTGATATTAATTTTTATTATGCTTCATATTATAGGTATATACTTTTTTTATTTCACTGTTAGCAATAATTTGTTAGTCAAAACTTTTTTAATGAATATATTTTTTGCAATCAATAATTATTTTTCTAAATGCAATTTAAAATGAACTGATACTCCATAAAAAATTTTCTCCCTTCTCTACTTTAATCTGTCAAACAAAAAGAAAAATGACTTACTCACTATTATTTTTACATCATTAAAATTTTCCAAGTATTTTTCAATCAATATATTATAGAAATTGAGCTTTTGATATTCATATTTATATTTCAGCCACACATTGGGTGTCAACTTAAAAGAAAAAAATCTCTGTTACTAACAAAATGTACATCTCACATGCAAATCATCCAAGGGCAACTTGCATGGGATCACCATAGTCTAACATCACAGGATAAACATTTTTTTTTAGCCTGCTAAGATCAGCTAGATACATGAGACTCTATCATAGTTTATTTAACATTATTAACTCACTGTTTGCCAAATAATGACCAATGTTAAATATAATGAGACACTACAATTTATTCAAGTATATACATTTTTATAACACACACAACAGCAAAAATTGACTGCAATCTATAGGAAATAGTATATTTTACCTATGATTAAACTTACATCTTTATTTCCCTGCCCTGTCAATTTTTTAAACAAGTTAGTAAGACTAGTTATTTATGGATACTATTATTAAATTTATGCACAGATGATATACAATACATATTTAATTGTTTCTGAACAGATCTAAACTTGCTGCACAGACCAATAACCATAAATATTTATTATTACAGTTTTAAGATTTAATAAACCTACAGTTTGAGGATATCCTGTATACATTAACTGCAATAAATCATTTCATAAACTATTTGAAGAACTGGACTATCATAAATACTATCAGACTATAATGCTAGATGCAAATGTAAAATGCAGTAAAACAACATCTGTGTTACATTATTTATAAATATACAAATACACTTGAGCTAAAAATATGCTATATGATAGGAATTTTTGTCTCTCACATACTAGAAAAAAAGTACTAAGCATAAGAAGACTGAAAATTGCAAAACTGTATCATCCAAGACATGTGTACAAACAAATCAGATGATATATGGTTGGAATATCCATCTACCAGATATCTCTGTTCTAAGTAAGATAATGAGTGCAGGTGACCACAATCACAATGGTATCACAATTATTTGTAAACAATTAAAACACAAAAAATCTCATACATAAATAAAACAGAACAGGCCAAACTCTCTATATGTATTGCCATTCAGTGCAAGCCAGAATAATCAATGAATGTCATCCATTGATTACTCTGGTTTGCACTGAGTGGCAATACATATAGAGTTTTTCCTGTTCTGATAACAGTTATGAGCAAGCATAGGAAATAATGATTATGTGATGCTTATAAATAAAACAGCCCAAAATAATGTTACAGCAGTTCACTTATATCAATACATCCAAATTACCCTTCCCCAAATCTGGAGGATAGTTTGCTTAAAACTGTAAACTATTAAAAAATAATAAAAAGATGGTCTTAGTTTATTCTAACAGCCTGTTTTATAATTGATCTAGAATTTATCAAGGTATAATTAAATTATTATTTTGACAACTTTTTATATTTACAAGCAATGAAAGTGGCTGTATTTAAAATACTAAATCTTTATCCACATGACCAAGGATTGTGATAAAAAAAGTAATTGCCTTAGGTAAAAATTTAGACTTCTCTTAGATTTAAACAATTGAACTGTGGCATAATTAAATAACATAATAGAGAAATCCCCTGCCATACTAATTTATAAACAGATTTATAAAATAGATAATAAAGATAATTTATAAAATACATTCAGGATACCCACTTTTTTCATCACTAAGAGTTCAAGCTCAGACTTTAGGTATTGATATACTTTTAGTGGACTTCATTTATTCAACCATAGCTATAGCAGCAATAGGTTTTAATCATACTGTTCTTAATTCCACAGGCAGCATTAGATAATAGTCCAATTATTTATTGATTGATAGCTGTTTTCTCCTCAAAGCAGTAGATGTTTGAAGTTTAAGCATATAGTAGACATAATGCCCTTTCAGATATTTCTACATTAACTAATGGCTCCTTTTTGTATTTCTTTGTGGACTTTCAGTCTGCACTCTTTCAGGTGACCAGAGTGAAGCAGATGCAGCTTCTCTACTCTTCCATTGTATTTAGCAACACCAGGCACAATAAGTATACTGAAAGCACAATCAAGAAAGATCAATGCAATAAAATCATCCAAAGTATATCAATAATAATACTTCTGCAGTAATCAATAATAATTACAATGATGTATTACTCTTATTTATAGCTCCTGGAGTTGGCTTATCAGCAAAATTGGATCCATCATCTATCATTTTCAATCTATTGATTTATTGGTGGGAAATAACTCCTGAACTCTGTTTTGATTCATGGCTTATTTGCCCAAACATGATTTTTCAAAATTTTATCTTTGAAAAAGATTACCAGTCTACTTTACATCAAATACTTATCTCCTTAATTAATTGATTTGTTTATAAAAAAATTTAATTAAATTTTCTAAAATAATGTCATTCGACTTTGTAATTTTTAATAATAAAAAAAACATTTTATTTTAACATATTTTTAAAATAAACATATAATTAATAATACCATATACATTTATCTGTGCATCTAAATTAGCTACATAATTTTTATTTACTAAAATTGTTGAAAATCCTTATTTTTAAAATTCCTTCGAAATCACTTCAATATATATATGTCATTTACTCAGTATATATTTACGATAGAATGACAGCCTGTTAAGCTAATTGTGCAGACGCTGTGAGAATGTTATTAATAAATGAATACCTTCGAACAACCACATGATATAGTATTTGTATAAGAGTATCATGTGGTTGTTCGAAGGTATTCATTTATTAATAACATTCTCACAGCATCTGCGCAATTAGCTTAACAGGCTGTCATTCTATCATAATTATAATCGCACGCAAGATGTTATAAAATAAATGCTTATTCAGTATATATTTGTAATTATTTATTCTGAAAGATTAATATCTATTGTACCACTTATGGAAATGCAATCCTTGTGAAATTTTTGTTTAAAAAATTATTAAAATAAAATTATCATAAATAATGCAAAGGTTTCAGTTTGAGAGATTGTTGTTTATAAAAATATAAAGAGTTTTTAGTAGTCTAAATAAAATACAGTTCGATAAAAAAAAAATAAGAAGAATAAAAGTCTAAAGAGTTTTTTTTTTATTATTAGTAGATTGAAATAAAGTTACAATGAATTAATTGGAAGGGGGTAGAAAATATAACTTAAAAGGAAACTAAAAGCTTAAGATATAAATCTTTTATACAAATTAAAAAAATATATCTCTTGTCATTCAAATTAAAGAGAGAAAAAAGGGTTTTTCCTGTAATTTAAAGAAATGCAAATATATATGTGTGTTAATAGCAATTGTAAACATATCAAAATATGTGCATGTTAAATGTTAAGGAATAAATGAAAGTTAAAAAATATTGTATAATCATAAGAGATATAAACACAGAATTTGCAATGGCTACAAATTAAAAATCCACAAAACAACAAATTTGCAATGGCTACCAAATTAAAACATGTAATCAAAAGCTTCGCTAAGGAATGTATTCAAAAACAGTGAAGGAATTTCAACAACAAACATAGCTGGAAAACATAAAAAACAATTACCAAAGTGACAACAGGTCATCATATAAATAGTCCAGATTTTCATCAAGCAGGCAGTTGAGTTCAATTTATCAGGAAGTTCAGTTCAAAGTGGAGTTCAATCAATCAGTTGAGATTACAATCAGTTGAATCAGTCTGTCAATCAGTTTTACAATCATGCAGTGTTAGTTGTCATTGGAAACATATGACCTTGCTCCAGTCCTTAGTCTAATGAAGATCAGCAATTTTGCCTGGTAAAAATGATGCCTGCTTAACAACTACTTAAAAAACAGCCAGGATATGTAATTCTCTAAGAACCATACCATGGAAGAGTAAGCATATAAACTTCCACAAAACTTTAAACCCAACCAGTTGGAAAGATTTTCACATGAAACAACAACCTGCAATAAGACAACATGCAAATCCTAGAGGTAATGAGTAACTTTTATTATTTCCATTTCTGATATTAAAGTAGCCATTGCAATCCTTAAAGCCTCCAGAGTCAATTAATAAATAAACTTTATAGCATGCATAAAGAATTATTGATGTGTGTGGGTTTTAGGTGCCTTGTATCATTTAATATTCTTTGTTATATTATATTGTATATCTTACTATAATATGTATGGGCTTGAGGTGGTGATAAAGTCATTGTTTCATTTAATTAAGATTCATATAAGTAGTAAAAATTAGAACAATAAATGTTTAGTTAAAATAAATTATCTTTAAGCTTAATTTTGGTCAATTCTTTTATCACTAATTGAAGCAACAATTTGTTATTGTATTACTTTTGATTGAGCTAGTCATGGGATATTTTAAGTGCTGGATTATGGGCCTACTGTCCAGAGCATGTTAGTTACCCCATGTAATTAGCTGGCACAAGAGGTTTACCTCAAAACAAATAAAGTGCTTTGCATAGTGGGGGTTTGAATCTAGAAGTCGAGGTGGGCCACTGTCTGGAAATGTGATTGTGTTATGTGGTGCATAGATTAGTCTGCACATGGGTATTGTTGATAGCTCTGCTATTGCTGGTATCTCCCTCTGCTCGAAGGGCCGGTCTGTTCACATAACATTTAAAATATAAAAATATAAAAATTAAGATAAATAAGGTTTAAACCCAGTTAAATCTAGCAAATAGAGTACTCCAGATCATATTTTGAATGCACCCAGTACAAATGGCTTTTCCCAATGTAGAGTAGAACCACCATAAATAACAGTGAAATAAATATTTTCTTGTTTGAAAATAAAAAATTTAAAGAAATGCTAAATTGTATAATTGTATTTTAAAGTGGTATAATTTAAATAAAGAATTGACTGAAACTTTTTTTCCTTTAAATAAAAAGAGAGAATTAAATACAGTTAGATATTATGGGTGGAGTTAAGGCATTAAGAATGGGTCGAGAAAAAGGAGAAGGGGGTGGAGTCAGTCAAATGTTCCATTTTAAGAATAAATAAACAATAATAATATTTGATTTGTTAATGCAAAAAGATAATAGATATTGTGTTTAACTTTATTTTCATTTTAAAAATAAAAAATAAAAAAGTACAGCATAACCATGGATAAACAAATGGAGCTGAAAGAGAGCCTGACATTTTTTAAAAATCCTCAGTTAGTGGAAAAAGAGAAAGAAGAAATATCTAAGATGCAGATGATGATGAAAATGATAAATATGATGAAAGAAATGCAAGAGTTTAAAGCTGAACTGAGGGAAAAAATACAAGAAATCAAGCAAGGTCAGCAAGAGCTCAAAGTAGAAATGATTAGAAGAATAAGAGAAATGAGATGTGAGGTAACAGGAAAAGTAGAGAGAAATCAGATAGCTGTAGAAGCTGTAGAGTTATATTTTGTTAAAGAAAGTCAGGAAGTGGAAAATAAAGTCAAGGTAGTAAGATATGTAAGTGAAAGGAAATATGAAGTAGAAAATGTAGATCAAAATATAGTAGAACAAGATGGCATTAAGTATAGTAACTTGGAAATGAAAATAATATGGGTAAAAGATAATGTAAAAGAGTTTTCACAAGAAAATAAAAAGGTTAAAGCAAACATTCATGTTTGTTTTAAGTGTAGATTTAAAACAAAATAAAAGACTAGGAAAAAATATTCTCTGTTTAAAGAAATATGGAGTTTTGTCAAGTATAAAAGTTTTCTAATTTACAAGGCAGAAAATAAAAAGGAAAAGGAAAGAGACAAGGCAATAAATTATAAGCAAGGGATAGACAAGAGAGGGAAGGTAATTTATATTATAGAGTTAGTAGAAAGAAAGAAAGAACCACCTGATAAAGTTTAGGAGTTAGTTAATGGACGGAATGTTAAAATAATGAAAAAAACAAAGGACCAGAAATGGATAATGAATTTAATGAAAAAAAACTTTTGGTGTAGGTGATAAACCTAAATTAGTGAATTTGTTATTTAAAGCTAAAATAATAGGTTGTTTTTGTAAATAATAATAATGGAGGTTTCATTGAATAAAAGATTTTTTTCTCCATGCTCATACTAATAAAGAAAAATGTTTGTAAATAAATAGGTCAAATTAATAGTTTAAAGTAACATTTGTAGAATTAAGTAAATGAATAAAATATCAGAAAGACATACACTAAAATCAAGTTAAATAAAAAAATAATATATCTATAAAAAAAAATAATAATAATAAATAAAGTAGCATAATAAAATAAAAGTTTGTTTTGTATACATGCAAGTTAATAAAAGAAAGTTAAGAAATATGTTAAAATAATGTTCGTAATGCTTTAAAAATAATATTGTAAGTTGTAAGATTAAAATAATATATATCAATCTAAGTTAAGTTAGGGGTGTATACAAGGTTGAAATTAATTGAAAGGAGGGTAGCAAGCATAGTAATAAGTTTTATGAAAAGTTAAAGTTGTTGGTTGGATGAAATTAGCACCCATAACAGACTGTCAGAGATTACTTCTCAAGGGAGACTCCATTCTCTTTAAAAATGTGCACAGGAACAACCAGAGTAAGCTGTGAATCACATCTTCAGGAGAAAGTCCCGATATTTCATATTATTACTATTACATTCCAAAGCATAAGTCAAATTGGACAGTAGAGTAATCCTGCCATTTACAGTGACCTTTTCTTTTTACAAAGTCCAGTAGAAAAACCGGCAAATGAACCTTCATGTTATATGTGTAAGCCAGTATAAGCTAGAAAACTCTGCATCCGCCTCATTTTAAAATCCCTGTATCACAAAAATAGTGTTGTCCTCATGGTCATCATCTAGTACTTGATCATTGACAGCAATGTCATCAGCATAAAAAGAAATTTATAACCAAACAAATTGCCCTCATCATGTATAGTTTAGATAAAGAAAAGTAAACTTAGAGAAATAAAAAATTCAAATCAATATTTTAGATTTAATAAGTAAAGTTGTCAGAGATAAAATGGTCAAAAGATGCATTTTACTCTCAAATGGAGGATGGTATAATGTACTGCTTATGGAAAAGCAATCCATGTGAAATTTTTGTTTAAAAAATTATTAAAATAAAATTATCATAAATGATATGAAGGTTTCACTTTGAGAGATTGTTGTTTATAAAAATATAAAGGGTTTTTAGTAGTCTAAATAAAATACAGTTCGATAAAAGAAATAGTCCGAATAAAAATTTAGAGTTTTTTTTCTATTATTAGCAGTTTGAAATAAAAGTTACAATTAATTAATTGGAAGGGGGTAGAAAATATAACTTAAAAAAAAAGTAAAAGCTTAAGATATAAATCTTTTATATAAATTAAAAAAATATCTCTTGTCATTGAAATTAAAGAAAAAAAAGGGTTTTTCCCATAATTTAAAAAATGCAAATATATATGTGTTAATAGTGATTGTAAACATAGCAAAATATGTGCATGTTCAATGTTAAGGAATAAATGAAAGTTAAAAAATATTGTATAATCATAAGAGATATAAACACAGAATTTGCAATGGCTAAAAATTAAAAATCCACAAAACAACAAATTTGCAATGGCTACCAAATTAAAACATGTAATCAAAAGCTTATCTAAGGAATGTATTCAAAACAGTGGAGCAATTTCAACAACAAATATTGCTTGTGGACATAAAAACCAATTACCAAAAGTGACAACAAGTCATCATATAAATAATCCAGATTTTCATCAATCAGGCAGTTGAGTTCAATCTATCAGGGAGTTCAGTTCAGAGTGGAGTTCAATCAATCAGTTGAGATTACAATCAGTTGAATCAGTCTGTCAATCAGTTTTACAATCATGCAGTGTTAGTTGTCATTGGAAACATATGACCTTGCTCCAGCCCTTAGTCTAATGAAGATCAGCAATTTTTCCCAGTAAATGTGATGCCTGCTTAACAACAACTTAAAAAAGTGCAAGAATATGTAACTCTCTAAAAACAGTACCATGGAATAGTAAGCATATAAACCTCCACAAAACTTCGAACCCAACCAGTTACAAAGATTTTCATGTGAGCAACAATCAGAAAAAAGTCAACATTCAAATCCTAGAGGTAATGAGTCATGTTTATTATTTCCATTTCTGATATTAAAGTAGTCATTGCAATCCTTAAAGCCTCCAGAGTCAATTAATAATTGAATTCCATAGCATGCATAAAGAACTATTGATGTACATGTTTTTAAGTGCCTTGTGTTATTTAATACTCTTTGTTATATTATATTGTATATTTCACTATAATATGTGTGTACCTGAGGTGGTGATAAGTCATTGTTTCATTTAAACAAGATTCATATAAGTAGTGAAAATTAGAACAATAAATGTTTAGTTAAAATAAATTATTTTTAAGCTTAATTTTGTCCATCAATTCTTTTACCAGCAATTGAAGCAACAATTTGTTATTGCATTACTTTTGATTGAACTAGTCATGGGATATTTCGAGTGCTGGAGGATGGGCCTGTTGTTCAGAGCATGTTAGTTACCCCATGTAATTAGCTGGCACCAAAGGTTTACCTCAAAACAAATAAAGTGCTTTGGATAGTGGGGATTTGAATCTAGCAATTGAGGTAAGTCATGGTCTGGAAATGTGATTGTGTCATGTGTTGCATAGCTCGGTCTGACCATGGGTATCATTGATAGCTCTGCTATCGATGGTTATTCTCCTTTCTGCTTGGAGGACCAGTCCATTCACATAACACTTATAATATAAAAACATAAAAATTAGGATAAATAAGGTTTAGACCCAGTTAAACCTAGCAAATAGGTTACTCCAGATTATCTTCCAAATGCACCCGGTACACTATATATATATATATATATATTGTACTCTCACCTTTTGGTCACTACAATAAATAGAAAATAAAACTAGCTCAAATATAATAATAATGCTCCGGCTAAAATACTTGTAATCTTAATATAATAAATAATAAAGATATTATATAATAATTTTTACCATTCGATTAGCTATAAATAATTAATAAATAATATATGGTTTGATTCATGCAAATTAAATTAAAAAAATACTAATAATATCATGAGACAATTTAGTAAAGGTAAATCGGTAAAGAATTACATTGAGCCTATATCCCACAGGATACAATCTCAATGGCATAAGAACACTATCCCCCTTTTTACTTCAAATAAATAATGATAAATTCATAGTATTCTTAAGACTTTAAAAATAATAAGTAATTTAGTATAATATTACTAAACTAAACTCTAATCTTTTTTATTAAAACTATAATTATAACTATCACAGGTTCTTGAAAAATAAATCTAATCAATTTTAAAATATCTCCTGTAGTCAAGTATAATAAGGGATTTTGTATCATTCCTAACTACATCTAAACAATAATAACAACAATAATAAATAATAATAATCCTGCTCCTAATTAAGTAATTATTAATTCTATCTACTATTTAATACTATGACAATTAATAATAATGATAATAACAATGATATTAATAATATAATTATTTTATTTCTCATGTGGCATCTTAATATGGTATAATCTGAAAATATGTGGCAACAAACAATATTAAATTCTATGCAGTAAATTGTGTGATCAATTATGACTATAATAATATTATTGCAAAAGAAAAATTATTCAAATATCATATTCTGGATGATTATTATTTCTTAAAAAATGAATAATTTATACTGTACAAATGTATCATATTTATTTTGGATTCTGTTAATCATGTATTTGTGTGAATAACTCAATCAAAATAACATAGAGATTTATAAAAACAAGTTTGACAAATTTATTACACTTTTCATTAAAAACAAACAAAACTATTTACAATATTTTGCAAGTTTTACTAAATAAATTGTAACAAAATATAAATTTAGCTGAAGTAAGATTGAATTACACATTTCAACTATATAAAAATCAGAAAGTAAATAAGCCTTCCCTCTGGCTTATGCATTATTTATCATACATACTATAAAATAAAATGTTAATTTAGACCTACACTTTACAGTCTAATGAAATCATTTGCTAATTAAAAAAATAGACAATATAGTTTTAATAAATGTACACAAAAATATAAATACTTAAAATAATGTTCATTTTTGAAAATATGTTTTAAGGTTCATTCAATAAATGAAAATTGAATTCAACAAAAATAGTGTTGATGTTATACTAGATACTTTTTGCTTGGCATCACTCTCAAAATCCTTATATGTGTTTCATGTTGTTGTTTTTTTTAATATAAAAAAAAATTATGTTCATTAAGTACAAGCATTCATCATACTTTGTGTTATTCATTTTGATGTTTCATTTTCTTAAAATATGCATTGATTTGTGAAAATCAAAAATATCAAAATTATTTAAAAATATCATGAATACCTGTAATTTCTTTTATCATCAAAATTAGTTTAATAAAAATATGAAAAGATAATTATGATTCTTTATTACTTTACTATCAGTATTTTCATTCAATTTCATTTGTATTTCATTTTAATCCAAACAAGAAAAACCTATCTTACTTCCTTTTGAAAAACAATACATCAATCAAAAATTATTTATTATTCTTCTTTCATAAAATACTATGCTATACAATGTAATAACTATTGAAATTAAGATAGCGATATGATGCATAAGACATGAAGGAATGACTAGAGTAAAGACTCAATAGTATAAAATATATTTAATAATCCACATGGAAACAGTGTGAAAGAATAGGTATGACTTTTGTCCAATATCTCCAAAAAATTGTCCAGGCTATCTATTCAGCTCTTACAGATCATTTAAAAATACAAAACATCAAACACTGCCCATGGAAAATACATACAAGACACATGGCTACATTAACTATACTTGCATAAAACTACTAAGATCAAATATAGGCTATTTTTCTATCTTCTTAACATATCCTACATATAAAACATACAATGATTTCCTTATCTACTTCCCTGTCACTATTGATTAAAACTCCAAAATAGATCTAACAATCCACATTGCAAAATAACTAGCATTACTCTTAATAACAAAGTTAACATATGATATTATCAATCCAGAACTACTATAAGAAAAATATTTTATTCACTTAAAACTTACCAATAAAAAATACAAATGACCTTGATTTTAAAACATTAAAATCAATATTCAAATATTTTACAATAGGGTATGGTTCATTCAGTAAAGAATGATGAAAAAATTATGAGCATCAATACATGATATTAAACTTTACAATATAAGAAAAAAATGTATATCTCTTTTTAAAATCATAGCTTATATCTCATAATAATAATAAAAATTTATGTGTAATTAATGCACACATACTCATGTTCACACATACATATAATAAAAGCAATATTTCAAAAAGATTCCAAGCAACTATCTAAAAAATAATAATAAATAAAATATACATCATATAATAATTAACAATTTTAAATTACCTAGTGACTCTGCAATTTACAAGTTACCATTTTAGATGCCTTCTGGTCCAATTCAGAATAAAAACACATTAATCAAAAATATCAGTCATCCAATACAACAACTATTATACTTTAAAATGTTTGCAAAAAAAAACTTTTAAAATATTAAATAATTTTTTTTAAAATACTAATGTTGTTGGAATAATAATAAAAATAATATTTTAAAAATGTAACATTTTCTATCCTATACAATAAATTCTAATACTAAAGTTAGTATATTTAACATAATAAAACTAAATTTATGTAATTCCAATTCATGTCTGTTCTCCAATAAAGTTCAATTAAAAGTCCTTCATTACAATTTAATGCTTCAAATGGGAACCTCCATGGTTGCTACTGATGAATATTGTTTGAAAATTTTCTAGCACAGTGCTCTCTTCCTCATAGCACAAATAACAATAGGAAAAATTAAATAAAACTAAGAATAGTTGACTCTTGAAATCACAGAAAAATCTACAAAATTATTATTTATCCTGTTCTTGAAAGTCTTTAAATAGTCTTTTATCTGTTGCTTTCACAGAATAACAGTTATTAATGTGATATCATTTTTCAAAAATATTTCCTATAGGTAAGTTCCAGTGTTTTTTGTTTGCATAAATTCCATTGGCTTAAAGATGCATCATTAATGGCCATTCAAAAGCAGTTTATCATGCTAGCAGAAAATAGGCATTCATCCATTCTTTTCTTAAAAATATTTTGGTCTAATAATGCAGATATGTGGTAATAAATAAATTAATATTAAAATATTCCATAGGTTATATATTTAGTCCTGATAATATTTATTTCTATTATCCATTTATTTTCCTTTTTTATGTATAATTAAGGGAACAAGTCTTTATAATATCAAAATATTTCTGTATTTTGACAATAATTTGAGAAGTAATTTATATCCGTAATAACATTTTTTTTTTTAATTTTCACTATTTTTTTCAAAAGTGTAAATAACTTTTAAATAAATATTTTTTAAAGCTGCTGCAATTTTTTTTAAAAATATGCACTCAATAGTATAAATAAAAGAACAATATATATTTTTATATTATAATTTCATGACTTTAAAGAAACATTCATTTTCAGTCTTTTCCAAGTATTATCTGAATAATATCTTTAAAAGTTTTTAAAATTTTATACACAAACATGTTAATTCTCCAAGTGATATTTCCAAATAATATCTTCTTTAAAATCCAAAGCATTTTATACAAATAATTATAAGTTTTTAAATAGCATGAGAAAAATTATACTTTCCTTTGTCATCTGTTTCTCCATCACTAACCTCCCACACACATTAATTCGGATATATTCTCCATAAGTTACTATGAACTTGACTTCAGTTTTACATAGAAACTACTAGTAGGAAATTAATTGGTTTTAGGGAAATATTCTTATTTTAATTTAATAAATTTTATAATCCTTTAAACTTTTTCAAAATAATAAAATTTTAAAAATTGAAACTAATTGACTATTAAATCTAATCAATTTTAAAATATTAAAAAAGTAAAAAAAAAAAAAACAGAAGTAGAAGTGTTTAAGAAGTGAGAGCATTCATTTATATACCAACTCTAACTTACAATCTGATTGGTTACTTGACCCTCAGCTTATAAAATAATTTGCATAGTTGTCAATTTTACATTTTTAAAATTTAGCAACAAAATTATGATTCATCATTTATACTATTAATATTAAGATAATATTTAATTCCAGATTAATTTTATAATTACACCTAGCAAATTAAACACTTTAAAACAACATACTTTAAATAGTACTTTATCAATTTATCCAGCTTTGTTGCAGTTTTTAAAGTGTATCAGTTATTTTTCTATTGATTTCATTTAAATCATGTTCAAATTGTGATAATATTTTAAAACAATTTGCAAGTTTTAATTTAAATTCATTGGAATTTTTCTGATGATTAGCAATATGTGAATATTGTTATTCTTAATAATTTTTGTCTTTTTAGCTTGGCATTAACATGTATTTTATATTTCATTAATCAATGATCACTTATTATGTTCAATTTATTAAAAACATTATATCATTAAAATACATATTTTTGTTACTTCAAATATAATCCAATTGTGCTGTATTTTCATTTGGATGTTTCTATATCCATTTTCATTTAGTATTTTTTTTAAAAAAAATGAATTTATAATATAAGTTTATCTTTTTCTGCAAACTCCCCAAGTCTATGTTCTCTTTGATTTCTATCACCATAACCAAATTTGCCTATAACACTTTCATCTTTTAATTGTTTGTCAATTCTAGTATTAAAGTTTTCCATGATAATTTTAAAATACTGTTTAATCTGATCAAAAACGTTTTGTACATGAACATAAAAATCTTCTACTTCCTCATTACTATGGTAACTTTTTGAGGCATAAACCTTAATTATTTATATTTGATATTAAATTGAATAACTAATCTTGCTATTTGGTCTAAAACTTAATCAATCTCCATTACTCCATTTATAGTTTTAAGGTTTTTGTCTTTATAGTTTAATAAATGTCCACTTTTAAATAAATTGTCTCTTCACTTTTTTTCTAACATCACAAAGTTTAATAATATCCTATTTAAAATGAGACAGTTCTTTTAATTCTTGCAATTTTCCTTCACTTGAAAGTGATCTGCAATTTAAGTACCTAAATAAAAGATTGTCATCAAATAGCAACCTGGATCTGCAGTCAGGAGATTCTTAGAACTTTTTTACTTCAGCTACTAACTGCTACCTTGGCTAAAAACTAAAGCCTCCTAATGACAAGGGACATTATTTAATTTTTGTCAGACGTGATTCTAAATATCTATTAGAAAAAAAAATATTCACACACTTTTATTCTGCTTTCAAGAAATCTCAACTGAGTTATATAAGATATTGAGAAGAAAGACTATGATCTTTCTTGATCTTAAACTCAGAGGTAAAATGCCAATAAACTTGCTATGTTAGCTAATGTGTGTTGGTAGCACCCATCCACATCTGCTTATAAGTGATTATTAGGTTTAACAGGGGAGTTTATGCCTTTTTGATGGATGAATTTTGGTTATGATACAACCAAGCAACAAAAAACTGCAATTGCAAAAAATGTGAAATTATACCACCGAGTAAGAGAATTTGTCTGACCTATCTTTAAAGTAAAAGAAAAATCACTTTTAATTTATTACCATAGCTTTTATTATCAGTTTTCACACATATAAAGTATTTACATTTGATTTATAACCTTTATGTAATCTAGAATAATAAACTAAAAGGAGTTTTACTTTTGGGTTAAAGGAGAATAATAATAGATGGTGTAATTTCAGTTTGCAATATTAATTTTTTGCTTAGTTAAACGATAGCTAAAATGTTTCTACAATATACATGGCAAATCTTGCTAAAACTTTCAAAATTTACATCTTTAAGTTTTCAAAAGTCTTCTGATCAAATAAGCATATTGCTTTTACTAATAAGGTAAATCATTTTACCAGCTAATAAAAAGTATGATGACAATGTCTGAAAGTAGCTGATTCTTGCAGAAATATATTCATATTGTACACTTTTTACAAAGTAGTATAAAAAGTGGAATTATTAGTGGTGCAAAAGATGAGGCATTTGAAATAAAACTAGTGTTAAATAAGGATTTGCACTAGCTCCTACTATGATACCTATTTTTAACCAGCAATCTTGGAACAGTTTACAGGAGTTTTATTTAACCAGTAGTTATATTTGATACATAATTTAGATGACAGTTATGAATTTGAACTAAATAGAACGAAAAATAATAATTTCAATTTTTTTTGGCTTGCTAGATGACACTAAGCTTATCATTGTGTTATTTTTAGTATTGTAAAGATGTGTATATATGCACAGTGCATGTGTATTATATAATTTATGTATTTTTTTAAATAAAATATTTGAAAACCAGGCACTCTTCACAAACATGGAGCTTAATTGTAAGTGTAGGGGATTTGTTCAAATCCCCTATATTTAAATAAAATAGAAAAAATACAATTATATGTCAATATTTAATAGTTTTAAAAAAAGGGGGGAGTTAAAAAAAATTAATATTGGAAAGTAGGTTAAAAATTATTAATTATAACTTACCTTTCTTTTTTCTTTTTTTATGTGTGTGTGTGTATTCTATTTTTATATATTTCTTTCAAAAGTACTTTGTTAAAAGCACTTTTTAATTAAAAGTTTATAATGAATTGAAACAATTTGTACAAGATTAATCAGGTTCTGGGATTAAGATTCCAGATAGAACGGAAAAATAAAAGAATAAAAAAAATGTATTAATTTAAAAAATAAAGATCAAATGGATTGATAGCATAGTTGAAAACTTGAGCAGGGGTAGAGTCAGAGAATATAAAAAGATGTAATCGACTATTCAAATTATTCAATTGATTTTGAGCATTCAGACTACTCAGATTGTTCAAGATTATTCCGAAAATTTTATACAAGACAGTTAAAAAATAATAAATAAGTAAGATTGTTGACCAGAGAGTTAACCAAGGTCAACCAGCAGCAGTGAACAAAATCTTCAAGCAGCTAAGACAATGAAGTCCAGCATAATAAAACCATCTTTTTACGATCATGTCAAGAGAGAAATGCGGTGTTAGATTGAAGCTGGTGTTTATTCGTTTTTCCTCTCCTGGTCTCCTGTTTGTCATTAGCCAGATGCAGTAATATATTACTCTGACTTGCTTTTTGCAGATGTTTGAACCTGTCACATGAAATTAATGGAAACAGCCCATGCCATAGAATAGGGGGCCAAGAAGAAGCATCACAACACTAAAATATATGCCTACCATGAATCTGACCACATCAGGAGACTGGGGTGATCACCTATATAAAAAATCAGAGACTGTGTTTAGACCTAGTTAAATATATTCATTGACATCATTAATAGAACTTTTGAATTCTTAATACTAGTATTGAACTTTTGAATCCTGAGTGGCCATTTTGAATTTTAAAAAAAAATTACAGGACATATAATTTTAAATGAAATTTCTAATTTATTATAATAAATATAAATACATATACATTTTTAGAAAGTGCAAATATGAAAGAATGTAATAAAGCAGGTAAAATAGTCATTACCAAAAAAAATAATTAAAAAAGATTTTTTACATTTTTAAACATCTTTATTTTTACATTGGTTCACAAATTCTCAATTTTGAAAGGTATAACCTAAAATTACAATTTCATAGACAGATTCATCACATTTGTCATAAAATGCACAAAACAATGTTATATAACATGACCTACTTGAGTTACATTTTGTTGGTGTAATGTGGCAGAAGGAGACAATTTCTATTTGTTTTTTTATTTCCAAGCCTATATGTTTCACTTTTGCAAGCAGTGTATTTTTTAGGCCTTCCATGCAGGATATCTAATAGAAATGCTAGGTTTTAATGAGGGTCAAAAAATACCAGTAATAATTTTAGTAAAGTGTAAGTTATTGGGGGGGGGGAGATTAATTACTATATTATCAACAAATTTGTGGGGGTGAGCTAAATTATGTATTATTTTATAGCAAAGCATAATATCAAAGTATGATATCAAACAATTAAAAATTTATCTACAATAAAATGAATAAAAACATAGTAAATTCTATGTTATGGGGGTAAAAAAGTAATTTACTATATTATTGAAAAATCAGAGGGGTGAGCTAAATTATGAATTATTTTATAGCAAAGCATAATATCAAAGTATGATATCAAATAATTAAAAAGTTATCTATAATAAAATGAATAAAAACATAGTAAATAAAATAACATAATAAATAATCCAAAGGAATTACAAGCAATGATTATATAGGGTGAGAGATGATGATGATTGTTGATTTAGCATTGGGAGTCATTTACCCTTTTCACATGTGTAGTCATGTATATCAGTTGAATAAGGTAGAGTGAATGGTTTGAGGGAAGTTGAACATCTTTTCAAATTCTTGAAAATATAAATAGATGAAGAAAATCAAGATAAAAATAACAGTGATGATATGGAGAAACTGATGAGTGTTGATTCAGCACTGGGAGGCATTTATTCTTTTCACATTTGTAGTCACATATATCAGTTGAATAAGATAGAGTGTATGGTTTGAGGGAAGTTGAACATCATTTTAAATTCTTAAAAATATAAATACATGAAGAAAATCAAGATAAAAATAACATTGAAGATAGATACTGTAAACCATAAGTATTGTGAGACCTTGAAGTAAAGTTGAAATTGTCTCATCTAAAACTAAAAAAATCAAGAAATTACAAAATTGTAACAAATGTACAATAATATAAATAAAATCATGATATATCTTACCTATTGCAGAACCAAGTGGAGATATGGTTTTTTGTCAACATATGAAGCAGAGTGCTTGAATTGCAGGGATTAGAGCAATTGTACAGTGTGACTATAAAATGTGACTACAAATCTGCAACAAATGAATATATAATCTTACTATAATCATAAAATAAATGTACAATAATTTTAATTAAAGGTACGATATATCTTACCTATTGCAGAACCAAGTGAATATATGGTTCTTTGTCAACATATAAAGCAGGATGGCTTGAGTTGCAAGAGCTAGATCATGTGACTACAAAATTACATCAAAATATATAGTGTTACTATAATCATCAAAATAATAAACAGCAATATTAATAAAATCATGTTATATATTCCCTATGTGAAAACCTGCACTGATATGATTCTGATCCTGTACGTGTGTCATAGGTGTTGAAGCTGTGTAGGGTAGAATATTTACATAGGCAATGTACTTGTGCTGCTTCTGGCATGGTAAGCAGCAAAACAGCCTCTATCTTCACTCCTACACAGGGGGATGCATCCACAGTCCAAGCAGCCAAAGTAAGATGCATGTCTAGTTTTGTTTTTGAGACATATAATGCACCTTCTTTTGATGGGCTTGTTATGACTGCACAGATCAAAAATTTTATGGCACACAGGCAGAGACTGGAGATGGTGAATGACTGAAGGCTTCATTTTTCTGGTTGTAAAGTGACACATAAGGCTAGTTGATAAAGCTATTTCATATTCCAAGTGTGATTTAGGCTGCATTTTCTTTTGGGCCATGCATAGTCTGTATATAATGTAAAAATTAATGACAGCTGTATCAAAACAATGCCAGAATAAGCACATAGGAAAATGCTTAGAGCTCCTATTCAAGGTGTACACAGTTCACTTCTGTTTTTATAAATCCACCCCACCATGAAGCAGTTGTATTTTTTGATAGCATTGGGACATGGATATGGATTACATTTACCATCCTTGTGTGTTCTAATAGCAGTACCACTTCTAGATGGTGGATAAGCATTGTTGAGCATAATAATTGCCTTTTTATCCATCCACACTACAAACTCAAGACCACTATCAGATACAGAAAAAAAGTCTTCTCTCTGCATATCTGTATAATTTTTTGCTTTCTCACAGATGATATCTAAAATCTCCTTCCTATTAGCATTCAATGTGCCACAACAAGTGATTTTACTTCCAGACAGCTTTTTTGTTAATTGAACACTAATAAAATATCTGTCACAAAAAACAATATGATTCTGTTTAGCTAAATATGGCAAAAGCACTGACAGCACTGCTTGGATTCCCAGATTTAGGCTTGCATCTGCAATTGTATCATTGCTTGTATACAACTCCATATGGTACACATATCCATTATGGCTATCTGCACAGACACAACATTTGAAACCTTGCGTTACCAGTTTTGAGGAATCATACTGTTTCATCATGTTACGACCCTTGAATATGGTAATTGCTTCATCAACTGCTACTTCTTGGTGCATCAGGTATGCAGCCTTGAAGTTAACATTAAAGTGATCTATAATTGGCCATATTTTATAAATCCTATCATGCTCTTTACTATTAATAGGGGGCATGGTTTTATTATTATTGATATGCAAATTATTTAGAATTCCAAAAAATTGATCTCGAGTCATAACTCTAGCAAGTACCATTTGATGCAAATATTCATTTTTAGACCAAATAAATTTTAGTTTTGTCATGCATGTAACACTACAAATTGAATAACCATGCCAAAAAAGGTGTTCAACTCAGTGGGTAACAGATTGACCCACTTAGGTAATGCCTTCCACTCTGAAGCACACCTATTGCTTTCAGTGCAAATGTGGTCAAACAGTTTTCTATCAAAAAATAAATAAAATAGATCATGAATTAAGTACTCAGGGGTGATGAAGAAATTTAGTCCTGGAGACTTAATAAAAGTTCTGATTGGCACCATGATTCACTACCAAGAAATGAATCTGAATCAGGTTGAGATGAAGGCTCAGTTGCCATCCTCACCACCCAAATTACTTCACAGTACCTTTATTTCTTTTCTTTCAAACCACAGCTTCTCAATCATCTGAAAAATCATCCAATGAGCAACTGTAATCTGCAGAAGAAAAAGAATAAAAAGAAGCCTCAGACACGAAGACATCTTCAATAGGAAAGTCTTCATCCATATCAAAATCAGAATCGAAATTACATTCCTGGAAAAAGAAGCCATTTTCACCATTATTTTACAATATGTTGATAAAATCTAAAAAAAAAAAAAATGTAAAATTTTAATAATGTACTTTACAAAAAAAGCTAAAAAATTCGAATTTTCATTGCAGAGAAAAAATTCTTACATGTGCAAACAGCTAGAAAGATAGTGGAGAGAAAAAAATACCCATAACTGTGATGTATATCGTTTGAATGCAAATGTGATCAAAAGTCAAAACTTTTGTGCAGGGATACTTAGGGCCTCTTCGGACTCAAAGGGTTAAGCCAAATGATTTTATGAAATATTTCTTGTCACAAATGATTCATAATAATATAAATTCATATAGTTATAATTTTACTAATGATTTTATAATAATAATTTAATAAGTATATCTAATCTAAGTAAGAATGAGATTATCATCATCATTATTATCAACCATTATCAATCCACTGCAGGATGAAGGTCTCTCCAAGTTTAATCCAACTTCTCCGATCTTTAGCTTCTATTCTCCACATCACCCCTACACACTTTCTTATTTCATCCATCCATCTCACGTGTGGTCTCTTTCTGGGTCTTTTACAATCTCTTGGAATCCAGTTTAAAATTTCAATTGTCCATCTATTATCATCTATTCTAGCAATATGTCCAGCCCAACTCCACTTCAATCTTTTAATTTTTTCAATGAGGTCAGTAACACTTGTTTGTTCTCTTACCCATACATTGCATTTTCGATCTCTTCTTGTTACTCCTAACATACATCTCTCCATACTTCTTTGAGTAGTCCGTAAGTCTCTGTATTGCTCTTCTATTAAGTGTCCAAGTCTCAGATCCATAAGTAAGAACTGGTAAAACACATTTGTTAAAAACCTTCCTTTTCAAACACATAGGCATATTTCCTTATAGTATCAAGTTATTTCTACCAAAAGCACTCCAACCAAGTTTAATTCTATGATTAATTTCCTCCATTATGTTTCCATCTATATTAATAATCTGACCAAGGTATTTCTAACTGTTAACTTCTTCTAATTCATCATAATCAATCTTTATTTTCATATTTTGAGCAAATCGATTAAACAACATATCCTGCAGCTCTGAAGCATTATTTGCAAAAACAACTACATCATCTGCGAAATCTAAATGACTTAAATAATCTCCATTTACTTTCACTCCTTTAGTTTCCCATTTTAATCCACAAAATACTTCTTGCAGCACTGCTGTAAAAAGTTTTGGAGATATGGAGTCACCTTGTGTTACACCTTTCTCAATGTTGACTTTCCCAGTCTCATTATGTAATCTAATTGTTGCTGTTGCATTTTTATAAATATTCTTTAAAATATGACAATATCCTGGATCTATATCTTGATGATCCAATGCTTTAATCACTGAAGAAATGTTTATAGAATCAAATGCCTTTTCAAAATCTACAAATCCAAAACATAATGACAACTCATATTCATTTGTCCTTTCTATAACTTCTCTCAACACCTGGATATGATCTATTGTACTAAAACCACTTTTAAATCCAGCTTGTTCTCTTGGTTGGTGGAAATCCAATGTTCTCTGTAGACGAGTTGTAATTATCTTGGTAAAATTTTTATATAAAACTGATAAAAGGCTGATAGGTCTGTAATTTCTAATATCTTCTTTATCACCTTTTTTAAATATTAATATTATTACTGCATTCTTCCAATCATCCGGTACATCTTTATCATTTAGACATTTGATATATAACTTTGCTAAAAAAAATTCTATTTCTTCACCTGCTTCTTTTAATATATCAATTATAATTCCATCATTACCTGGGGGCTTTCCTTTCTTCATACATTTAATTGCATGTCTCACTTCTTCATTTAAAATTCTGGACAATTCGGAAGATATAATAGATATAGGAGGTACTTGTTCTTTATTACTATATAATTCTTTATAAAAATCTTCTACCAATTTCATGATGTCATCTCTCTTTTTAGTAATAATTCCATCTTTTTTTCTTATTGCAGATATAAATTTCCTACCAATACCAAAATGTTGTTTTACATTCTTAAGACTTTTATTTTCTTCTACAGCTTTCCTTGCTAGTTCACAGTTATACTTTCTTATATCATTTTTAATTCTTTTCCGCACCATTTTACAAAATTCGAGATATTCAATTCTTTTTAATGCATCATTTTTGTATATCTTCATATTCCTTCTTTTCTTCATAAATTCTCTAGTCTCAGTAGAAATTTTATTGGTCAATTGCTGCTTTTTTCTACCAGCTATCTTTGTTGCAGTTTTTAAAAGTGTATCAGTTATTTTCATATTAATTTCATTCAAATCTGAATCCTGTTCAAAATCTACTAATACTTGAAACCGATTTTTAAGTTCTAATTTAAATTCATTAGAATGTTTCTGAAGATTAGGAATATCAACTGTAAATATTGTTTTTTTCAATAATTTTTGTCTTTCTAGTTTTACATTAACACGTATCTTACACCTTACTAATCGATGATCACTTCCTGTGTTAAATTTATTAAGAACATTACAATCTTGAAATATGTATTTCCTGTTAGTCAAAATATAATCCAATTCTGCTGTACCTTCATTTGGATGCTTCCATGTCCATTTCCTTTTAACATTTTTCTCAAAAAAAGAATTCATAATATAAAGTTTTTCTTTTTCTGCAAACTCCACAAGTCTATGTCCTCTCTCATTTCTGTTACCATAACCAAAATTACCTACAGCACTTTCATCTTTCATTTGTTTACCAATTCTAGCATTAAAGTCTCCCATAACAATTTTAAAATGTTATTTACTCTGATCAAAAGCCTTTTGTACATCCATATAAAAATCTGCTACTACTTCATCACTATGAGAACTTGTTGGGGCATAAACCTGAATTATTTGCATTTGGTATCTGCTATTAAGTTGTATAACTAATCTTGCCACTCTGTCCGATACACCATCAATCTCCACAATATTGTTCTTCCACTTTTTATTTATAATGAATCCTACTCCACTTGTATTTCCAATATTTGTGCCTTTATAATAGAATATTGTAACAGTCAGAAAATGTGTGACTCGTAAACATAGTGCAGAATTCGACCACCACACAGAACATCAGCACCATCGAGATAGTGAAGTCACTCGTGTTACTGAGTTCAAACATAGTTATCAGTTCCACAATACAATCCACGAAACAATGCATCTGATGCGACATTAGTAAATATTCCTTAGGCACGGTGGTCAGGGATATGCAAGAGATTCATGATTTTATTCTTGAGTTAGCCAATAATCAAACTAATATTAATTAAACATTCATATTTACATAATCGAGAAAATATTATATAGAATGGGTATCGAATAAATGAAACGTAACTGCAGACGTATAGTTTAAAATTATTTATTCACACATTTTAATAAAACAATCATTTACTAATAATATTTTATGGATTCAAAGCTTCAGTAGCGGGATTTGCAACATGATTATATTTTAAAGAATACATTTATTTATTTAGACATTATTTTACATTGAGGACTTCAGTAGCGGTATTTCCGATACTGTAATGTTTACAAAAGGAATACATTTATTTGTTTAGACATTATTTTATCTTGAGGACTCAGTAGTGGTATTTCCGATACTGTAATGTTTACAAAGGGAATTCACTTATTTGAAGGCTTAATCTAGCTACCTAAAATTCTCGAGTAAGTATTTCCAATGCATGCCTTGGGGAATTTATACCTTTGCAATGCAAGAGTCTAAAGTAAGATTTAAGAGTAGCGGCGGACAGATATTTATTTAATTAAAATATTTATTTTTTGACTAAGGGCAAACATTTATTTAAGAGTGAATTATGAAGATAATGCAGAGGCGGAGTGATATATAGAATAATAAAATTAAGTAAAGGAACACATGGTACGCTTTAGAAAGGCGATATGGAATGGCAGTATATTGAGACTGCAATGCCGCGAATGAGTTTATAAGATTGTCGGGCTGGTCTCTGCCTCAGCCCGATGAAGTAAGGTGTCACATAAGCATAACCAGGGACAAGCGGTCCGTGTCACAATTTTCCGGCTGGCTGCATGACAGGTCAAATCCTACAGGAGCATTTATTATGTCCGCTTGTGTAGGACGACTGGGGTTAATTTCAACCCTGAAGAATCTGGAATATTTACGGCAGAATAGATCATCGCATCTTTAAAACGTAACACATGTATAAGTATAAATGATTATGATGAGATTTAAATAGATTTCTAATTCGGTCCTACATTATCAACATTTACTAAAGAACGTTGGTGACTCTCAAAGAAATGTAATTTTCTGGAATTATTCATGATGATTTAATAAATACAAAACCTATATAAATTGGGAATTATTATAACTAATATGTCAGCCATTTGCGAAGTAGTAGACCCCTGCATTACAATAAATGATGCATTGAATGCGTGTTGATTTATATGAAAGTTAAGTTAGTTATGAAAGCAAATATTAATGAAAATTTGACACGCATTTATTGTTCCAAGCGATCATAGATTTAAACTTTGAAAATTGAGACAATCATGAGCATGCATTAATTAAATAATAACTATAGATAGAATGGAGATTTGAAAAATACACACCCAAGAAAGATAGAGTGAGGTAAGCTAGATTATTACAGAAATTTACATATTAAATTAATTATTCAATTTTAGTTATACAAATGGTAGTTTTTACATTTTATAATTTAGATAAGTAATATGAAGAAGTGCTATAGCATATTATTAGAGTACTCTAGAGTTTGAACACAGACAGGTACCTGTTTTATAAGAAGTTTTCTGATTCCATTAGTTTAGCAGCAAAAAGTTCACGAGTGGCAATTCTTTCTTGTATTTAGATATTTCATTTACTTTCACAGCAGCAGCAGCTTTCTCATTTATTTCAGGCAGCAGATCCTCATGGTGAATTTATGATGGGCAATGGAAAGTTCAGCTTCCAATAGGCCATCTCCCGATGGAAAATAATCTAGGTGCTTTACTCGGTCATACCTTGGCAGGAACAAATTATTTTTATATTTTGGAGACTCTCAGTGATTGAGAGCAAAGCTAAAGTTTTAGTAAATGTCTCCAGCAAGTCTAAGATGGCCTCTTTTTTATCTTGATCTTTCACATTTTTGTTAAGGTATTTTTAGGTTCTACTTAATCTGCCCTGAGGATAATCAATGCATTTTGTTGGTTTTAATTATAGAAAGCTGCCATTCTATTGTTTACATTTTACATTTACTAATTACATTTTGGGGAATTTTTCTTTAATTAATCTATTATCTATCACTGATCGATGCTTTTAAATTTCAAAGACAAAAAGGGAACATAAGATTATTTTAACTTTTAATTAAATATTACATCAGATTTTTTTAGAATTATTATTAAATGAAATTTAAACAAAGCAATAAATACGAACTTTATAATCCAAAATAAATGATTAAAATTATACAAAATCATATAACTAAAAGAAATCTAAATTATATTATTTTATCCCTATTTATTGCCTTTAATTTGAGATCGAAATGTGTGTGTGTTTATGCTGAATTCTACATATATTTATACATTTTTAATATTGCTACACACACAATTCGATACCAAAAAGTTTAAATTTGGGCAGGATAGACCGGTCAGTGAGAGACGACAGAAAAAGGTGAAACTTAAGATTCGAATACGAATCTTACTGTTTCGTTATATGTCCACTTTTTAAATCAATTGTCTCTTCACCTTTTCTTCTAACTTCACAAAGTCCAATAATGTCCCATTTAATATAAGAAAGTTTTTCTTCTAATTCTTGTAATCTTCCTTCACTTGAAAGTGATCTGCAGTTGTAAGTACCTAAATAAAAAGTCATCATCAAATGGCAGCCTGGGTCCGCAATCAGGGGATTCTTAGCACCCTCTGCCTTCGGCCACCAACTGCTTCCTTGGTTGGTGACTTTACAGCTTCCTGGGAATAAGGGCCATGCTTTATTTTTATCTGTCATAATTGTATATATGTATTGGAAAAATATTTATCATTTACACATACATTCATTCTGCCTTATCAGGCACTGAGAAGAAAGACCATGGTGTTTCTTGATCTTAAACTCAGAGGTAAAAAGCCAATAAACTCACCACACTGGATAATGCATGTTGGTGAGCAGCCCATCCATGTTCGTATACTATATGAATAATTACATAGTAATAACAGCTGCAACGACACGAACGTATGGAGCGGACATTAGGAATTTGCCCTGCTCAGTTCCTTTAAGGCCTCCAAAAGGAATCAAAGGGTCTCCTTTCAGTTAATAGCAAACTCCTTTCTGCAGCCAATGAGATTATAAAGGCATCTAAATATTTAAAAAATAAGAGAAGTAATTGTGCATGATGATATACCTATATTTATTTATAAAGGCTGTATTGAACTTTTAGCTCCTATTTTAGTACATATATTTAGCTTGGCTCTAAAAACATCTACTTTCCTGATTGTTGGAAAATTGCAAAAATATGTCCAATTTATAAATCTGGAAAAAATCAGATAAATTTAATTTTAGACCTATTTCTTTGTTACCAATTTATGGAAAAATTTTGAAAAAATCAATTCATAATAGGATTATACATCAATTAAAAAATATTATTCCTTCATTTATACATGATTTTCTACTGGGAAGATCTATTGAAACAAATTTAATACACATATCAGATATTATAACACAAGTTATTGATTCTCAAAGTCAACTTGATGTTATTTGTTTTGACTTATCTAAAGCTTTTGATAAAGTAGATCATAATATTTTACTACCAAAAGCAAATAGCATTGTTTTATCAATTAATCTTACAAAATGTTAAAGTCTTTTCTTATTAATAGAAAACATTATGTGTATATTAATGGAGAATCTTCTTTTATGGACACTTATGAGTATGGAATACTCCAAGGAAATATTTTAAGTGCCATTCTTTTTGCCATTTATACTTCTGATTTAGCTTCTGTCACAACTGAGAAAAATATATTATGTTATGCAGATGATATTAATATTTTTTTAGAGATCAGATGTAAAAATGATCATAAAATATTGCAAAATTATATTAATAATTTTTGTGATTGGTGCCATATCAATAATATGCAAATAAATACAAAATGCAATTCAGTGTCTTATACAAAAAAAAAACAATTAGTAATAATCAATATAATGTTAATGGGAACAAAATTGCTAAAACATTTAAACAGAAAGATCTGGGTATCATTTTCATAAGTTATTATAAATTTAATGAGCATATGAAATCAAACAGTAGTTAATAAATCTCTTAAAATTATGGGCATGATTTTGAAATCAAACATTCAATTTACAATAGAAATATATAGATTACTATTTAATACTTTAATTGCACCTGTTCTGCATTATGGCTCTATTATTTGGAATCCATACAATCAAGCAAATATATGTAAATTACAAAAAATACAAGATAAATATTTTAAATATATTTATAAAAATAAAATATATACTAAGAAAGTAAATGATATGTATAATAAAAGCTGTTAACGGATATGTCATTTTTATTTAAATTAATATTTGAAATTGTATCCTTAGACTATGCAATCACAATAATTTCAATTAGGATTCCAACTTATAATTCTAGATGTCATGATTTGTTTTATTTACCTGTTAAATCATTCAATTAATTTACCATTGCATAGATTGCAACTGGAATATAAAAAAAATTTCAGATATTGATATTTTATCTTTAAACTATAAACAATTTAAGGACAAAATAAAAACAATATTACATTGACATTAATGATGTAAATATTATTTCAAACATATCTGTATGTACTACTTTTTAATTTATAATACAGATATATACTACTTTGTAAATACTTGTGGCCTTGTTTGAGCTGTTTATTTATGAATAAATTGAATTGAATTGAATTATTATATTTCAAAAGGTACTTTATCGTTTTCCAGTTACAAGCAGGTTACAATTGTTATTACAAAAGTTAAAATAACATATTTATATTATATTGTTCTAGTTGAATGTTACAGAGTTGTTCATTATCAAATAGTCTTCAGATATTATAAACAGTTGCATTTGATTACTTATTAGGTGCACAGATGTTACTGAAGCTATTACTAAGTAGAGGTGGGCTCTGTTCTTTTCTGTTTTGTTATTTGTTATTTTTTTGTTTTATTACTTGTTATTTTTAGTTTTGATTTTTTTGTTGGAGCTTTATATTACTTAGTATATCTTATTTTTGATTATTATAACCTTGCTCTGTGTTTAAGCAGAGACCAGGTAGCCACATAGATTTCCGGACTTGTTATCAATATGTCTTGGATTTGTATTTGCATTAACTTATGTTTCAAAAGTTGATGGATATCACCTTGTGTTATTTCCAATTAAAAATGTACATCTTGTGTACCATAATGAATATAGAACAAAATTTGCTGCCCTAATCAGTGGTATTGTTTTACTTTGGAAAGCCATTATTATTTTCTCCATCATGTTTTTTTTTCCTCCTAAATGTGTTGTAAAGTATAACTCTTACTTGTTCCAGACCTTTGCAGTGATAAATTAACCTACTGGATGGTTTCTTCAGTCTGATGGCAAAAGTTGCATAAAAAATCCATGTCTCTTCTGTGGACAAAAAGTATGTGGTTGGGAAGACATCTAAGTTTATTTTAAGGATAAAATTGAAAAATTTTGGCTCTAAGTTCAATTTCTTGTATTTTTGATTAATACTTTGTTTATTTTTAATAGCAGTAATATTTCATTATTGGTGGTATGGTTCTGCATTAGTTCATAGATTTCCCAATATTTATATTTTTCTGTCCATTGATTGGGGATTTTTTTTATTGTAATGCAGTGGTATATTGCTGATTGAATGAGTGAGTCTTTTGGAGGTGGTCAATCAGTAGGTGTTATTTTTATTATATGTTTTAATTTTGTAAATTGATTAATTATGCAATTATTGTATTTTTTTGTTTTTGCACATGTAAAATGTTGAGTTTGTGTAGGCCAAACTATTTTTTATTAGTAGTTGGCTAAGGTTTTTAATTGATATGGCCACTGTTTTTTGACCCACATAAGTTTACAGATTATGGAGTTAATTTTTCAGATGAAAACTTTAGAAAAAGTGATTACTGGCATGTAGTATGTTATTCTCATTATGATTAGCCTGTTGATTAGTTTTGTCTTTGCATATATTGAGAGATATGTTTTTGTTAATGAATTTGCTATTTTTTTATATCTTCTTTGAGTTTGTTTTGTATGTGCCAGTGCATTCCGGTGGTGCCCATATAAAATGGGAAACCTAGAAAAGGATTTGGCTTTGCTTGAAATATGGAGTCACATGGTTTTCCAGAGAATATATGCCAAGATGCAGACTTTGCTGGATTTATCTTCAATCCATAATTGGCTGAATATTTTTTTACTATCCTTGTTCAACCATGGTATCTGCTTTTTAGAAGTTAGAAAGACTGTGATATCATCCATATATGCCAAACATGCAATTTTTTAGGTTGATTCTGGTATTTGTATGCCTTCACAGGATTGATTTATTTCCTTAATTAAGGGGTTAATATAAAAAAATAAAGAATAGGGTACTTAAAGGCAAACCCTGTGATAGTGACTGGGTGGGATAGAATGAGGGAGAATTTCTATCATTAAGTGTTATGTGTAGCTCACAGTTTATTAATAGGTTTGCTATTATATATAGCATGGATCTGGGGATATTCTGTGGTTTAAAGCATCTTGAGCAGTACAAATATGTTGACAGGGTCAAAGGGTGATGCTATATCCAATTTATGACCAGAGGGCTATATTTTTTCTTATTTCTTACAGTTACCACTATAGTTTTGAAAAGCAAAGCTGCTTGTGTGGTTGAAGACTTTTTCTTAGAAAATTGAATATCTGAGATGTAAGGAATCAAAAATGGCTCTATTTTTTCTTTTATTACCTTCTCCAGTATCTTCATTGGAAATGGTCCCATGGATATAGGTCTTATGTCTTCAAGTGCAGGAATTTTCTTATTCTTTTTATTGTAAGGTATTATCGCTATGGGGTACACTCCTTGTACACTCCTAATTTCTTGAGTGAGATGGTTTGCCAGATTACAAAGATATTTTGAAGTGAATTGGTTAAGGTGTTTAAGATGAAAAGTGATATTTCTGGGCTTCCATGATGACAGTTATTGTTCATTTCATTCATTTTTTAATGAAATCATATGCTGTGAATAATTTTTCATTTTTTAGTGGTCCAAATATGTGTGCTATTTACTATATTGGTGGTGCTGATTGCAGTATGTCTCTAAAATGTTCAAACATAGGCATTATCATACTTTGGCCAGCAAGGATTCCTCTTTGAGTTTGTATGGCCATTGGTACTTTTATTTCAGGTGGACTTCTGAGGGCCCATTTTATGCATTTACATAAGCATGTATATTGTTGGGTGATGCATAATTTGTTTTTTTTTTATTTTTAGATACTCTTTTAGGGATTGACAGGTCTTATTATATTTTTGTGTTAAGTTTCTTATATAATTTGTGTGTGGTGTGTATTCTAGTAGCTTGGGAGGCAATGGTCTATTCATTGCTATGTGGTTTATATTAAATGACAAAATGTTGATAAAAGCTTGGTATTGATATATAGGATCTAGTTTTATTTCTTTTAGTTTTTCTAGCATTATATAGGTTTCAGAGAAAATAAATTCTGGGATGGACTTGGAAAGAAAGATTCTGATTGTTTTTGTTAATGGCGAAGTGTTAGTTTGCATTTGGTTTAGATTAATAGTTATTATTTGTGTCTAGTGATCAGAGAAGCCCAATGGAATGAGGTTTATTTTTATTAAGTGATGTAGAGTTGGTGAATAGAAGCATAAAACTGCCAGTGATTTAAACTGACCATTATGGAATGAGACAGCATCATGAGGAAGGAAACCTTGTCCGCTCATTAGTGGAACTTGTATTTTATGGAGCCATTTTTTAATAAATTCATGTTATGATGTGTTGCAGTCACCAACCAAGATAGTGGGATTACCATGGTGGCCAGTCTTAAATTTATTGACATGATTATTGTTTCAATACTTTGTTTATTTATTGGCATATATATAAAAATTAAATTGATTGTCATAGTTCTATGACTGAAAGTAGTGATTAGGAGATTTGGATCAATGTAAGTGATTTTGAAAGTTTGAAATGGACAATGATTTGCAATTATTAGGGCAGATCCTACTGATGGTGATGCTGCATCTCTGGAACCTGCATAAAATACTTCAGTACCAAAGTATTTGGATGGGTCTACTTATGACCCTGCATAAAAGACCTGTAATGTGTGGTTTGATTTGTTGTATCCTGTGTTTTATTTTGTATATTTTTTGGGTTGAATTTAAACCCCTGATATTGATTGCAGCAATCTTTATTTTTATTTATGATTGTATATTATTTTTTATGATATTTTCGCTTTGATTGGCTAGTGGTTTTTTTTTTTGTTTTGGATTGTGTTGTGTGTCTGATTCAATTATGTATTATTTTAAATGGTAATTTGACTTTGATCAGTCAGTATTTTTTTATTTGTTTTTGGATTGTGTTGTGCATCTGATTCATCTTCATAGTTTTGATTAATATCTTCATTGGAAGTCTCAGAAGTCTGATTTGTGTGCTCAGAGCTGGTGATTATGTCTTTTTTTGACCTTACTTTCTTAATTTTTTTATATTTTTTTTTGGTGGCCAAACTGCCTTTCTCTTTTGCTCTTTTTCAATTACTATGTTTTGTGGTATATTGTACTGGTCAAAACATGTTTATCCATCTAACATGAGCTGGAACTCACAAAATGTACTTCAAACCCAATCAAGCCAGAGATTTAGATCAAGGACCAGCCTGAATTCGAACCCACTTTCTAAGCCCCAGATCTAACACGTACTGAAGAACATAAAGTGATGGCACATGAGAATTAAATCTTAACCCAGCTGACTAGCAAAGCTGAACAAAACAATGAGACATCTATTAACTATGACTAAACTAAAATACAGTATACCTAAGCATGGCTGTAATATGTGGAAGTGGAGAAAAAGGAATTCGAACTACTCAAATAAGTTAGACAATAAAATATAGTTTAATATACTGACAAATTATTATACATTTATAAATTAATTATATACATTAGTGTGTGTGTGAATGAGCAAGTGGTCTACCAAGCGATAGAGGATTACATAGTGTCATTCACGCTATTATTTCTCATATGCTCTTTATTAGATAAATGATACGTTATAAATAAGCACACATCTTTGGTGGGTCTAATATTAAGATGCCAATCGATTATTAGAAAGAATTATATAATATTGCCATTAACGCTTTGATTTACGGTTCTAAAACGTGGTGACTAACATAATTTAGGGGAGCATTCTGGGATTCATTATACATATGATATAAACTATTTTCACACCACTGAGGTCATGAAAATAAACAAAATACATTTGAAAGATTATATTTGAATCTATGACAAAATATGTAATGAAAAATTATTTTAACAATAATAAGACGAATGCTTTATTTTCCCCAAGGTATAATATACTCTTAAATACAGAAATAAGTCACGACGGTGGGATTGTATAAGAAAATTAAAATAATATTAGTAATTAATCTAGCTAGTAATATTTGTCATTTATATATATATATATATATATATATATATATATATATATATATATATATATATATTGTGCCCTTTTCTATAGGTCAGTAATAGTTCATAACAGTCAATTACTAAAAATTTTAAATTTTAGAATATGTTCTTTTAATACATTAATTATAGTTTGTCGATTATATTTTTAAAGTACAATTTGAGGCTAAAGCAAATACGTAGTATATAAAATTATAGCTAATCATTTAAAAAATAGTTAAGTAAAGCTTAAAATGTTGTATATGGTTGTAAAAGCTGGCCATATTAAATAACTCAGCTATAAATATTAAAAGTATATTTAAAAAAGTTCGATTTTAATAGTTTAAAACTTGTAGTAATAAATGTTATATTTTAAATTTATAAAGTCATATTTAATAAGAAAAAATTAATATCGTACATTTTAAAAATAAACTTTATGATGGTGAGAATTGTATTTAATTCTATATTTTCTAAATTGTTCTTCCAAATTTTATAATTATTTTATATAATATAATAAGTGTATCAATTATATAAATCTAGGCAGAGAAATAGATTGAAAATCATCTGTCAAAGTTATTAATCATGTGACTTGTATACTATATACTTTCACACATGCTTGTTTGAATTAATAATAAAGTTTAAAATATTTTAAAAGTTATATTATAGAATTGGATGGAATTGTTACCTAGCAAATAATAATAAATATTAAGTTAACTATCGTATGTAATGTTTTTAGGTAATGTAATAAAGACGAATACAGATATAATAAAAATTAAATATTTTGTTTAAATAAAAATAGATAAATGGAATAGGTTATTAAAATTATTTTAAAAGTTATTTTAAATGTTTAAATAGTTTTAATCAAATAATAATTTATTTAAAAGTAATATTTTAAATAATGTTTTAGGTTCATTACGTCATAGTTTTTTATTTTCAAATATAATTCTGCTATAAACTGAAAATATGTAAATTTGTTCTCAGGTTAAAGTAAGAATCAACCAATCAAATGAGGTATTCTTACAGACTATAAATATGAATTGCACGGGGGTATAAGGGGAGATGAATAATGTATTGAAACCAGAGAAAGGTATATTAGTAGCTATCAAAGAGATAGTACCTTAAAATTTTTATTTTAGTCAATTTTTTTAATACTTTCTTATAGTTTTATTTGCAAAAAACTAATTGATATTTTTAAAAGTATTTTGCAAAAGAGAGTTTAAAAAAATATATATTTGGGAGCTTCGTGAAAATGATTTTCTAATTTTTAAAAGTTACTTGCCAGGATTATTTTATCTGAAATTTGACCTAAACTACGCAATAGAGATGGATATACTATGAAATAAAATATGTTTAAATTATAATACAGCTTTATTTATGCTTAACCGGAGGACTGTTCTAACTCATAAAAGTACAATGCGGACATTATGCTGGAAGCTTAAATAGAAAACTATTTGCCGTCTAAAAAAAATTTGTGAGGCATTATTTATAAGCTTATCCAGGAGTTTTTTTTTTAAAAAAAAAAGAATGATATTTATATCATATGAGTTATCATAAAATATAATGAAAGAAATAGAATGTTTAGTCCTTTTTGAAGGAAAACATTTTTTTTTAAATATATATTTTACAAGAAGTAAAAAGAACTTATTAAGAAATAAAATCTATATAAAAAAATGAACATATAGTAGATAAATAAAGGATGGATCCATGAAAATACAAATATTGTGTAAAAGTTTACTGGATAACTTAAGTTAAATTGAACAGAGTGATGCATCAGAGAATATTGAATAAACTTCGTGGGAATAATTCTTTAATATTACAGTTTAATAATTTTCATTCTGAACAGTAAAGACCAAGCATTATTTTCTATAAATTTTACTAAATGGATTAATAATTATTTTATTTTTAAACTTTAACGCACTTGGAGGAGAACATTTTTAAAACTCTAGAGAAAATAATAAATATTTTGGATTTTATCATGAACTATGGTCAAGTGAAGATGTAATTATAGTTTTAAATTTTTATTTTACTAACTTAGTTAAATGTAAATTTTTCTATTTATAAGATTAGGAAAACATAAAACATTAATTTGTTAATAACATAAAATTTATAATATAATCTAATAATTTAGATAAGAATATTTTTTAAAATAAAATGTATGGATGTGTCTTTTCATTTATGTATGCAATGTTTTTCTATATCCAGTGGATGGAAGAAGCCTACTAAAAATGATGACCAGATAAAAAGGGTTATTTGGTAATAATAATAACTATTAATAATTTATAATGTATATTTTTGTTTTCTTTAGATCATCTATGAATCTAAGAATGAAGTGTAAAAGTTTTAATTATATGTAATGCATTTTCATACAACATTTTAAAAAAACATTATGAGATAGGATTGATTTGAAAATATGCATACGACGATTATTTTATATATATATATATATATATATATATTAGTGATATAATACAACATAATAACAAGTAATTATGTGATTCTTTTAAAACTTTCATGTTATTGGATATTCAAATATTGTCTAAGTAGATTGTATATGATTAAACATATAGAATAATGAAGTAAGCAAACTTTTCTTACGGAACAGTGAAATTGTTTTAAACTATCAATGAATTTTATTTATTGTTTTGTAAATGCAGATAGTTATTTATCAATGTAAGATGTAGAAAAATCTTGAGAAATAATGTTGAGATAGTAGCTTGGAAGTACTATAGTTAGCAGGAAACCAAGATGATGTATTTTTTAAAAAAAAATAGGATATGATAAGGAATAGAAATAATATTTAGTCTTTATGTGGTTATCAGCATAGTTAACAAAGCCCTATGACTGATACACATTTTATTTGGACAGTGTTTTATATGTCTTTAAATATTTGATGTTTTAAATAAAGCTGAAGAAGTAGCTTTAACATCGTTTATGTATTAGAGGTTATTAGACAGGTAAAGGTCATACCTCTTTGCACTGTGCCATGATTTTTTGAGATATATTAAGAGTGATACTCTAGCTTTCTTCCTTAAATCCTATACATCTATTTCGCTATCTTTATTTCATGTAACTGCATCATTCAGTAAGATATTTCGAAAAGAAATGATAAATAATTTAGAACTTAGGTTATGCTATCGTTTTGTATAAGATTGGTTTGTTTGCTTAGAAGGAATAGAATTTATAACTTAAAATTGAAGGTCCAAAGTATCCTAAGGAAAGGAAAGAATCATAGAATGTATTTTGAATTTATTTTCGGAAATGAAATATAAATTTTTAAAATAGAGTATCTAAACAAGATATTTTCTTTAGAATGTTGATTATTTTTGAATGCTTTATTTATTTTTTTTGAAAAAAAATAAGTATTGCATGTTTTTAAAATACAATAGTACAATGTAAATTATATAAACAATATGCATAGTATATTTTTTGTTTATTGAATAACAGGAATATATTGATTATTACACTTACATCATACTAAAGTAAGGCTAAATAAGAATATATTACAATTAGTAAACATCGTGTGATAAAACACTAAAATCTAGTACTGAATTTTGGATGAATATTTTATGTAACATCTTTGACTTTGCAAGATGAAATTTTTTTTAATATTTTGAGAAATCCATACTCATTATAAAGTTAATTTTTTTTTTCTGTAGAATGTTTTTCCTATGAATGTTTCTTTTAAAAATAAGATAGTTTAATAATATTAATGATGAAATATTCTGCTAATAAGTAAATATATTTATAATAAGTTAACCATAATGAGAAACCAAATGGTAACATTTTTTTTTTATTTTGTCTTAAGTATAAATAAAGATATAACTAAACTATAAACTATTTTATATAACTTAGTAGATAAAAATGTAAGATTAAAATAAGAATATCCATTGTAAATAGTGTACATAAATTGTTTATTTTATTTGTTGTTGTTAATAAACTCTGTTAAAATTTGTTTTTTAAAATTTTTTGTGTCTAGATTGTTTATTTCTCCACTTCACTGCATAAAATCACGATATATTCATAACAATTGAAACAAATATATAATTTTGCACAAAAAGATAAATAGAAAATTATTTAAGAATTTTAAATATTTTATTGGTATTCTTTTAATTAAATAATTATAATTTTACATTGTTTTATTGGTCATAAATCAGTTATCACAATAGTATACTGAATTATATGCTATTAGTTGCCACACATCCTTTGTTTATCAGATTATCATATGCTACCACATATTTATTATATTATTACATGAAAATAAAAGATTATATAAAATTATTTTATTATTTTATTATGGTAATAAAAATATAACGAAAAGAAAAGATATCCAGTAGTAGTTAAACAATGAAGAATATTATTATTATTATTTATTATTATTAGTTTCAGTGTAGTAGATTATGACATAAAATCCCTTCTCATATTTTACTACCATATTTTTAAATTAACTTAGAATAAACTTTATGAACCTGAGATTATTTTATTTGAGCTAGATTATTATTAAATAGAAGATTAAGATTTAATTATTAGTTTAGTCTTAGTGAGTAGAAGTTATTAAAGTCATAAGAATACTATGAGTTTGTTATTTAAAATAGTAATAAGGGGAATAGTGTTCTTATGCCATTGATGTAGTATCCTGTGGGATATTGGCTCAATGTAATCTATCTTGTCACCTGTAGCAGGGCACAATTTTAATATTAGAGCATTAAAACTGGGTCATGAAGCAAAAAAAATAATAATACGAAGAAATTTGTGGTGCTGACATAATAGCCTAAAATAACAGGAAAAGGTCATGCTTCTGGATGAGAATGAAATGGATGGGCATGCTGTGGTCATCAGCCGACATGCAGGCCTTTTTGTATGAAGAAAGTGGATGGGCATAGCATGTGCAGACTTAGAGGTCACCGCCAGAGGCCTTTTTATACGAAAAAGTGATATGCATAGCATGTGCCAAACTTATGGGATCACCGCCAGAGGCATTTTATACAGAATAGGTGGATATAATGAGAAATCTATGGGTTCAATCTTGTCGTAACCCCCAGATTAGAAGCACATATATATAAACACAAAGATAAGGCCGAATGTCAGTAATGCAGTACGGATAAATGTCACTAATGACATGAAATATAATTTACTGCTTTAAAATAGATGACCCTTGCTTGAATACTATAATTTAGACATAATACACTATGCAGTTATGATATATATAGAGAGAAATTTACATTTCATTTACTTAAAATATACTTGGAGATTTTATTTAGCAAAAGTAACATTAAGATATACCCCCTTCTCTTTCCTACTATTTAAAATAATTCAATCCCACCTTCATGGATTTTACAATAACTGGAATACATAGCATATATTTTAAGAGTATAAAAAAAGAAAATAACTAGCAGTTATATATACATATAAAACAATTAAGTCAACTTTTTTTTTTAGAATTAAATAAATAATATTTTATAAGAGTTCAAAGCGTTAATTAGCTTGAGTTCTGGGTTTACCCTGGGTAGAAAATCCAGAGTGAAACAAATATATATTTTTATATTAAAACATAAATAAAATATTGGCTCGTAAAAAAATTGGCGAGTGTATTAATTAATAAAGCAATATATTTTAAGGGAACATTAATAAACTTAATTAATGAAGGCTTACTTAAAAGAAGAAAAGATTTTACCAAATTTAACTCATCAGATTGTTAGAGATTGGCGTAATAATAATAATAATAATAATAATAATAATAATAATAATAATAATAATAATAATAATAATAATAATAATAATAATAATAATAATAATAATAATAATAATAATAATAATAATAATAATAATAATAATAATAATAATAATAATAATAATAATAATAATAATAATAATAATAATAATAATAATAATAATAATAATAATAATAATAATAATAATAATAAAAGCATATATATAAAATCAAGTAATAAATAACTATAAATAATTGACCACACCAAAGTTAAAGAAAGTTAGAGCATATGAGAGAAAATTAGATTTATAAAATCATTTAAGAGCAAATTACATTTACATATTAATTTAAAAGATAGAAAATTGAAGAATACATTAGAAATCTTGATAGCAGGATTCGAGATTAATTAATCAAGCTAGATTTAGTTTCAATGGTGGCGGTTTGGAAGTTACCTTGCACTTTTAAGGGTCCAATTTAGTATGGCACGTGCACAGAAATTGAAATGCAAGTTCTTCGGTGGAAGCAAGTTTCTATTAGCATTTTCAAAGTTCTCCATCAGGCCTTTACTTTACTTTAGGGTAACAGAATATTATGGCAGTGAAAGATGACCCACAAGGGTCAGGAAAAGCTTTTACTAGATCATTTTTAGATTTCAAAACAGCATAGTGTCTAGTAGCAATCACTTCTCTCAATAGTAGCTAATCTCTAATCTGTCCTCAAAATTCAGGCATTATATACTTTTTCTTTATCAATTGTTTTTGAAGATGCAACAGTAAAATAACGTCCAAAAATAAATTCAAATCTATTTCCAGATTAGAAATAGATTTGACAACATGTTTATAACAAAAGTATCTTTGATCTTAATCACCTTTTAAGTAACTTTAATTAAAAATACCTATCCCAGATTAATACAATAGTGCTTCCAATCCCTTTAATTATTTTTAGACAATTACTGTAGCATCTTCCATAATGGATTTTATAAAATATACAGTTTAAAATAAAAAAAACAAGCAATTTAAAAAGAAAAAGTTTTAAAAAAATGACGTATAATAAAATATTTAAAACATCAATCTTTTGTTAGTAATTTTGCTCCTATATATATATATATATATATATATATATATATATATATATATATATATATTTGAGCCGCACCTATGTATTTTAATAAAAAGAATTAATAATCATAAAATTAATAATAATAAAAATGTTAATTTAAAAGTTAAAATTTTATAATTTAGGTGCACATCTCAAATGTATACATAAAATATACATGCATGACAAAAGAAGCAGGATGGGAAATAGGGTTTGAATAAAAGTTAGTAGATGGAAATATGAAGCTCAATCTTAAGCTAAGATTGACTGCTTCAATATCTAGTGCTTTTTTTAGAGATTTCTGTTGCTGTATTATTTCTAATTGTTTGTTTTAGTGGCAAGTTGAAATAATTGTTGGTGTTTTCATTTTTGTCTGTAAAATCATCTTCTTCTATATGAGTTTCTACATCTGTGATATTTTCATATTTCTTTATTTGTTCTTCAGTGTTTATTTGAAGTTCATTATTTGTTTGTTCTTTTATTCTTGTTTTTCTTTGGATGCTTTATGGTTTTATATTTTCTTTTGTGATTATATTTTGATTTTCAATTTTTTTTTGTGATTTATTACTATTGATGAGTTTAGTTGTGCTGTTTTTCCACTCTTCATTTTTATTAATCTTTTTAGTTGTCAAGTTTAGTGGTTTTGTTACTATCTTGTACTGTTATGATTCTTTTTTTTTTCTTGATTTTTTTGTTGTAGAAGACTTATGTGTATCTTGCTGCTTTCTGATTTATTTATTGGTTGGCTTTTGGTTGCTTGGTTTTGTTCTGGGGTTTTTTTTGTTTGCTGGTCAATCCTGCAGTCTTTCCTTATATTTCAGTCTCCTGATAGATGGCCTCTTTCTTCACATGCATAAAATGTGGCCTGAGTCATTTTATTTGAAGGGTGAGGATTGCTTCTTGATCAATAATCTGGTTAGAGATTTCTTCAAGATTAATATTTTCATTTAGTTTAATTTTGAAGTAGAAGCTGTTGGTGTGTATAGGGATTGGAGTATCGCTACAGTAGATAGGCTTGATATAGATTGCCTGACCATAGGATTGAATTAGTTTGGTAAAGTCTTGTATGCTATATGCAAAATATGTATTTTTTAAAGTGCCTGTGTAGTAATTTTGCATATTTTTGTCAACCACCATTAACGCATATATTTTAATGTCTGGACTTTTATTTGAAATGCTTCACACTGATTTTTGTTGTAAAATTTTATAGTTAAAACTATCCCATAATAGTTGAGTTATTAATTCTTTAAATAGGAGTTCTCTTGGGAATTTATAAAGAGAGAGATTTCTGTCTGTAACTGCTAGGATTAGCGATTTGTCAGAAAAAATATTTCTTAAAACTATTAAATAATTTTGAAGGTATGGTATTACTAAATCTAGAATTAATCTCCTTTATTTCTTCATTTCTCCAGCTAATCTTTGATGGTTCTTGCTCGTATTCATCTCTTATATATATATATATATATATATATATATATATATATAGATATATATATATATATATATATATATATATATATATATATATATATATATAGTTTATGTCTGTTTGATTTACTTTTCTAAATCTAGAAGATCGACTAAAATTGGTATTTTGCTTATTCTCTTGGTATTGTATATTTGACTTTGTAGCATTTGCATAGGTTTTTTGATTCAATATTATATTTTTCATTGAGTTGAGAGTTTTGGAACTATTTGAGGCATCAATTTTAAATATTGACGTCATGTTTATTTTTTGATGTTGATTAAATATTATTTTTAAAAATGCTGAATTTCTTACTTTTTTTTATTTTAAAAGCACTTCAAAATCATTTATGATTATTGTTTTGATTGAGGAAACTTTTTCTGTGCAGTTTTAGTTCGTTTCCTTTTACCTTTTAAAATTTTTATGTAACAATGTCAATCAGGTTGTTCCATTTTTAGATAGCAGGACCGCAGTAGTGTAGTAGTAGTAATTGTAGTAGTAGTAGTAGTAGTAGTAGTAGTAGCAGCAGCAGCAGTAGTAGTAGTAGTAGTAGTAATAGTAGTAGCAGCAGCAAAAGTAGTAGTAGTAGGATTGTTATTATTATTATTATTATTATTATTATTATTATTATTATTATTATTATTATTATTATTATTATTATTATTATTATTATTATTATTATTATTATTATTATATGCGTGCTCAATTAGCTTGAAAGGCTGATATTTGAATGTAATATTATTACTATTATTATTATTATTAAGATTACTTTATATATTTCTTCTTATCAAAGTTTATTATGTTATAATATATCAGTTTGGGAGAACTGTTCTACTTTTGCAATGACTACTTTGTCTGTTTTACAAAATTATACAATGCATATCATATTTGGTAGATCACATACTACATCTGTTAAGATATTTATGCCATGTTTAAAATACTAGATGTTTTCCATTTGTATAAATATAGAGTGATTCTTGATATTTATTGTAGGAAACTTCATTTGGATACTAAATCTTCTATTGTAAATACTCGTTTATCTACTAAATATCAATTAGCTTTACCTAATTTTCTTAAAACATCTAGTAGGAAGCAATTTAGTTATAATGGTCCTAAATTATTTAATATATTTATAAGAGATTGTTCTGTGAATTTAATGAACACTAGTTATTTGATTTTTAAAAAACGTTTGTGGCACTGGTTATATTATGCTAAGCATTAGTTTTATTTTGTTTGTTTATTTTTTTATTTTGTTTATACTGTATGTTATGTTGTAATTATTTACTACTGTGATTGATTTGCCAAATGCAATATCTGTGTGATTTTAATATTTCATGTTATATTTATACTTTTTTTTGTATTTTATTAGTGTTTTTAGTTGTTACATTTAAATTCCTCACACAAGATTTTTCTTGTATGGAATTTATCACATTTATTGTTTGTTTCATAATAAATAAAATAAATTATTATTATTATTATTATTATTATTATTATTATTATTATTATTATTATTATTATTATTATTATTATTATTATTATTATTATTATTATTATTATTATTATTATTATTATTATTATTATTATTATTATTATTATTATTATTATTATTATTATTATTATTATTATTATTATTATTATTATTATTATTATTATTATTATTATTATTATTATTATTATTATTATTATTATTGTTGTTGTTGTTGTTGTTGTTGTTGTTGTTGTTGTTGTTGTTGTTACTACTACTACTACTACTACTACTACTACTACTACTACTATTATTATTATTAATACCAGCAGCATAATTTTATGATTTTATTTATTAAACCATTAAGCATCACATGATCACATTTCCTATATTAGCACATTAATTGTTGATAAACAGAGCAAAACTCTCCATACAGTATTGCCACCTGTGCTAAACAGTAATCAATGGATGCCAGAAGGTTTATGCATAAAATCCCTATCTAATGCCTACTCATCCAATATCCCCAGACTAGTTTCTGGCTTGTGGTCTTCATCAGTGAGGAGCTTTGGATCTGAGAGCACTGCATCTAGATCTTAGGATCTAATGCAACCCTCTAGCAACCACCTTTTATCTCTACTTAACTACAAAACTATGAGAATGAAATTGAAAACACAAAAATATTTTCAATCTAAGCTCAATAGCTTATATAGTCATATAGGTCTGAACTCAGTTGAGCACCCATACATTTTGGTGTCTTTGGCTCTTTTTATAGCCACCACTATCCTATTAGGCAGGATTGGTGTTAAACCATTAAGCATCACATGATCACATTTCCTATACTAGCACATTAATTGTTGATAAACAGAGCAAAACTTTCCATACAGTATTGCCACCTGTGCTAAATAGAGTAATCAATGGATGCAGGAAGGCTTGTGCATAAAATCCCTATCTAATGCCTACTCATCCAATATCCCCAGACTAGTTTCTGGCTTGTGGCCTTCGTCAGTGAAGAGCTTTGGATCTGAGAGCACTGCATCTAGTTCAGACCTATATGACTATATAAGCTATTGAGCTTAGATTGAAAATATTTTTTATGTTTTCAATTTCATTCTCATAGTTTTGTAGTTAAGTAGAGATAAAAGGTGGTTGCTAGAGGGTTACATTAGATCCTAAGATCTAGATGCAGTGCTCTCAGATCCAAAGCTCCTCACTGACGAAGGCCACAGGCCAGAAACTAGTCTGGGGATATTGGATGAGTAGGCATTAAATAGGGATTTTATGCACAAGCCTTCTGGCATCCAGTGATTACTCTGTTTAGCACAGGTGGCAATACTGTATGGAGAGTTTTGCTCTGTTTAGATTTTATTTATTATTATTTTGTTAAATTTTTGATTTTTATTCTTTCTTATTTCATATTTTTTAATTAATTTTTGACAATATTATTTCAATTCATGTTTTTTCATTTAGTTGACTAGAAAGTAAGAAATATTATATTATTGGAAGTGCCTATAATAAAAAAAAAGTTGCCCATAACATAGCTATTTCTATAAATATAGATATCTATACAAATATATATATTTACAAACAACAATGCATTTCAGCACATTAGTAACCCAACATGGAGTAAACTAAGTCAAATCTTATTTGACTTTTTCCATTCTAATATATATATATATATATATATATATATATATATATATATATCAATGTTAAAAATATATATATATATATATATATATATATATATATATATATATCCATGTTAAAAACTTTTAATATTAATATACTGACGTTTTGACTTGGTCACACAAGTCATCCACAGAGTTATAAAAGGTAGAAAGATGGTTGTAGAGGTGCTACAATCACTGATTTGAATAAAATGCCAAAACTCCACCAATAGCAAAAATGTTAAATTTAGGAATGTTTTTTTAAAAAATCTTTCCAAATAGGAGGAACATTTTTGCTATTGGTGGAGTTTTGACGTTTTATTCAAGTCAGTGATTGTAGCGCCCCTACAACCGTCTTTCTACCTTTTATAACTCTGTGGATGACTTGTGTGACCAAGTCAAAATGTCAGTATATTAATATTAAAAGTTTTTAACATGGATGAACCTGCAAAATATGTATTTTATATATTTAACTCGTGCAAATCTTCGTTTTAACATATATATATATATGTGTGTGTGTGTGTGTACAAGGGTGTTATCTGTATATATATAAATAATATCTATATATATATACATTAGAGTTGTAAGATCTAAACATAATCTAATAAAGATTTTTATATATTCCTTTGCAAACAAACCTTTTTATTTCCATCCATAAAAAAAAACAGTAAGAGAAAAGATAAGAATCGTGAAACATAGTTAACTTATAATCTGTATAAACATTTCACAGTTTTTTTTGTTACTTCTAAATAATATATACAAGAAATAATTTATAATAAATGCTTTTCTTTACTGTGCACTAAAAAGCCAAATATAATTTTTTTTTTTAATCACAATTGGGAATTTTATATTTAACATAAAATAAAAGCATAAGATATCCAGAAAATAATTATTTCAATCATTTGTGGTAAAAATTAGTGATATAATTAATTAATTTTTGAACAAACCCAATGCTTTTATTTCAAGTTAAATATAAAATCCCCAATTTTGATTGAAGAAAACAATTATTTTTTGGCTTTTTAGTGCAGAGTATATAAAAATATTTATTATAAAATATTTTTTATATATATTCTTTTTAAATTTTTACTTACTAAGATATTTATTTTAATTAATATGAAGAATAAAACAATGTCTTGTCCATTTTATATTGAAAATTCTCTTGCATTAAAAATAGATTCCAATATTATTTTGCTTATAAAAGTAGAGGGGTGCCTTTTTTTAAAAAAAAAAAACACTTTTCCTTTTTTAAATACCTAAAAAAAAGAAACTTTTATACTAAAAATTAAAATTTAAAGCAACCTCGAAATTAAATTTTGTTTTCATTTTCATTTGAATTTACTGTAAAGGCTATTTTTTTAAATATACTGCCCTGTCTTGTGCATGACTAAAAACTTATTGAATTGATATTAACACATTTGAAGCTTAGCCCACTAACATCTCTACAGAAAATAATGCATCCATCTGAAATGTTTCATCATATTGTATTGCCATCAATTTCGAATAAATATACAAAATTTAAAGGAAATCCACTTGATAGAATTCTATTACTTTCACCTAACAAACAGACTTTATAAATTATATAAAATCATTTAAAAATAATTGCATGCTTGTTTGCTGCCATGTTAGGTGAGTTGCTATGAATTGATTATCTGAAAGAATAATCCTAAGCTTTTTACAACTGAATTAGTCTAATTTTTGCTCTGATTCAAATCTCGTGGTATGTATATTGTGTAGAGTAGATTATATATATATTAAATTAAATATTAAAATGATTTATTATGATGTAAAGAAAATAAATTATGTAGCTATTTTTTTCTAATAATTAGAGGTACATTTAACAGCAGTATTGCTAAGAAATCAGCAATTAATATTGACAGTTCTAAGGTTAAACTACTTTACTCTCTTAACCAGTAATACCATTGTTTGTCTTGGGTTTAATTAGTAGATTTCTAATATGTCTAATACTTAAAATTTCTACTCCATTAAATGGATATATAAATCTTTAACTGAGGCTTAAAACTTATACCCAGTTAGGGAAAACTTCTAAGTTAATAAAAGATTAGTGATAATCATTAACATACTTATCTTAAATTGTTGTTGCCAAATGTAAAAAAGTGTGACACCTATAAATGAAAATATGTGTGCGTGCATACTTTAATAATGTGTTTGTGCACTCGAGTGTATAAGTGAGAGATTCATATAACTATTAATACGTTTTCTTCAATTCACCATCAACAACTGCAGAACCTTTTGAAAGAGGTTTTACTTACAGCTTTAGAGAGCTTTTTCAAGATATCTCTTTTTTTTGTTTTCCAGATATCTATAGTTAATTTTATTTTGAAGATCACCTACGATTTTTTTATACCTTTTATAATCTTATTTGATTATAAAGTATTTTATGTGCCTTTCGTAATCATTTTATATTTGTTTAATATATTGAATTCAATTCTTTTAGCTGTTTCTTAATAAAATCAATTTCCTCAATTCTTTTATATTTTACTTTCAAAATTAGACTTTATTCACACCCAAACGGATTTGCAAAATATACATTTCAATTACAAAACTTCAATCATAATACATAACACAATGATAGAATTACATAATAGTAACATTGAGTATTTCTATTACATTTTTTAAATTAATTTTTTCTGTTAAAAACATATTAAATTCAGTTTTCCCTCTATAGGTCATATCAACTGTCTAGATTAAATTTTATTATAAACCATTCAATTAAATTCTGATCCATATAATCTTCCTCTCTCTAGACGTACAAATTTCAATTTATACATAATTTGTTTTAAACTTATCAAAATTGAACTTTCACTTCCACTTATAACATGGCTGTTCATTTCCTCAAGACTAAATCATAGATGTAATCTATTTGTTACATCTGAGTAACTTCAAACCACAACACGTATTAACGACCATGTTTGGTCTGTCAACTACCTCTGGCAGAATTTCTTATCGCCAGCTTTAAACTCATGCAATGATTCCCAAATCATCTTTAATGGATCAATGTCTGTACCTTTTTCAAAAATCAGTCTATTTTTGAGAATCCAAATGCTAAAGTTAATAAACGTTGCAAATCTAATCCATCCAAAAAATTCTTTCTTGAATGCCTGAATTAAATCCACTCAGGCAGTCTCTTTGTTTGCAATGAAAGACTTTAAAATGTTGAGCAAATTAATTCATGTTTCACATTCTTTCAATATATGTTCCACTGTTTCTTCTTGTTTTTTACACATTGAACAGATAGGGTCCATACCATAGCTCCGTCAATAGTGCAAGAAGGCAGCTGTAGGCAAAGCCCCGAGGTTGACCTTGATGAAAAAATCAACTAATCTAGAGAATTCTTCTATATTTTTAACTTTGTTTTTAATCTTTCTTACATATGATCTCTCTGGGTTCTTTTTTTTTTTGTATGCGTTAGGAAAAATTTTAACTAAAAAAATGTTTATAAAATTATTTAATACAATAAAAATAATTATTTAAACAGTAGGTGCCTTATTTTTAATGTTGCAGTTTCTTTTAAAAATCAAGCATAATTTTCTTATTGCACTTAATTTTAGCAATGTTTACCTTATAAAAACTAAGTGGGAGTAATTTGCTTGATGTAAAATTAAACTTATTTAAAAAAGCAAAATTCAGCTGCCCCAACTAGAAAAAATTATTGAACGAGATCGGAATGCATCTTTTACCAAGGATCTAAAGTTTTTTTATCGCATTTACCATTTACGTCACCTCCAAGATTTTAGCTTTCGATTATTTATTATTCGGAAGTGGTAAGAGTTGTACGTTTTTTGTTTTAATATTAAAGTGAATAATATTTTTATCTTAGAAAAATATTAAAGTGAATAACAATTTCTTTCACGCGCGGCGCGTTTTGATTTTTCTTTGTTACTATTTAAATTTTCATGCAATTTTTATACCAAACTTTTTCACTAGCATTGGAAAATTATTTTTTCTTAATTGTAAGAAAAATAACATTTGCATTAAAATGTTAGTGACAAAAAATATTGAAGTAAAAAAATTAACTACAGTAGAATAAGTTATCAATTGCTTTAATTTATTTTAATTATAATTAATATATGAAGTTAAAATAGTAATTTCCTTCACTTCTGCAGTTAACTAGTTAAAAAGAATAGAAATGAGTTTTTCTTTACACCAACTTATTGATTTAGCACTTTGTAACCCGGAACCAGGTGCTATTAATTTTAATATTTTACGTGTGTTATTACATGATATTGTACGAAATCTTAAAATTGGAGATAAAGTTTCAAGTTATGTTGAAAAAAAGGTAAGGAGTCGCCCAGTAAAAAAAAAAGATACCATAGGTGATGATGTGGAAAAAGTCAGTTATGATGATGAATCAGAGGCATCCAGTGTAAAATATGATAAACCCAGAAAGAAAAAAACAAAAGATGAATCTGCTGAAATAACAAGAAGAAAATCTATGGAATCAGATGAAGAAGAAAAATCTTCATTTGAAGAAGGAAAAAAAGAGAGAAAAATTGCTAAATCAAGGAGAAAATCTATGGAATCAGATGAAGAAGAAAAATCTTCATTTGAAGAACAAAAAAAAGAGAGAAAAATTGCTAAATCAAGGAGAAAATCTATGGAAACAGATGAAGAGGAAAAATCTTCATCTGAAGAACAAAAAAAAGAGAGAAAAATTGCTAAAAAAATACTTAGTAAAGAATACAGTGAAAAATCCTTTGAAGAATTAAGTGAAAAAGATGATAGAAAGAAAAAAAGTAAAAAAGAAGATAGTGAAGAAAAAGATGAAAAAGATTTGGAAAAAGCAATGAAGAGAAAAAAAGATCGAGCTAAATATTCAAAAAAACATAGACCCAGAAGTAAAGATTATGAAGATGAAGAATATGACACAAGCGACAGAATAGAAAGTGACAAAGGTTCAGATGAAGATAAAGATGAAAAGTATAAAAAAGATAAAAGTAAAAGAGATAGGCGATATAAACATTCTACTCCAGATTTTGATAAATCAGAAGAATCAGAACCCCATCCAGAGAGCCCAACAACCAGAAGACATGGTAAAAGTAAAAAAAGTGAACGATATTTGAAACGTGTTAGTTCAGAAAGAGAAAAACCAGAAGATTTAGAACATCATTTAGAGAGTCCCAAAGCCAGAAGGCATGCTAGGAAAAAAGTAAAAAAACTTCAAAAAGATGATTTTCCCACCAATGAAGAATTGTTTAAGAGCAGTTCATCGAAAAGTTCTCTCACTGATGCTTGGGATATAATGCATTTAAAAAAGCGGTTAGAGGCTAATGAAGCTGGTATGAAAAAGGTTATTCATTATTATTATTATTATTATTATTATTATTATTATTATTATTATTATTATTATTATTATTATTATTATTATTATTATTATTATTATTATTATTATTATTATTATTATTATTATTATTATTATTATTGTTATTATTATTATTATTATTATTATTATTATTATTATTATTATTATTGTTGTTGTTGTTGTTGTTGTTGTTGTTGTTGTTGTTGTTGTTGCTGTTGTTATTATTATTATCATTAATTTACTTCTATATTTTTACATATACTTTTCATACTGGCAAAAAAAAACTGATTCTCATTTGATTTTTATACTAGTAAATAGAAGTATCACAATTATTTTTTTATATTACTGTTTTCTCGCTGTCATTCACTAAGATTTTGCAAATAGCAATGCTCATTTTTATTTCTCTGTCTTTAAATACGTTAGACACATGATTTTTAATAAGCCCTATATTATGGGTTTTATTGTACAAACAATAACTGAATCCATTTCAAATACTCACATTTTTTCCATAATCAAAGATTTAATTAAAAGCTTTTACTCAAAATTAAGCTACTGTATTACAAGATAAACAATATCGTGTGTGTGTGTGTGTGTATATATATATATACACACGAAAGTATTTTTGTATTTTTATAATTATTTGAATATTTATTATCACTGTTAATATTTTATAACTTTATTTACTCTTGTCAACATTTGTTAATCTATAGCTAGCATTTTATTTGATTTATATCCATATATAAATCATAGACTATTTCTTGAATTATTAATTATTTTAGAAAATTTGAAATTTTATTTATATCTTCCAAAATACTTCTATTATTAATAATTTACAGGTTTGTATAAAACACAATATTTATATTATTATTAATCTTCTCTCTTCTTCCAGTGTTCCTGGATTTAGCAGAGACATTGCTCCATTTTTTAGTTTCTCCATTTTTTTGATGGCAATAAGTGATTTCCAAACATTATGAATTTTTATATTAAACCACTAAACATCACATGATCACCATCTCATCCAGCACATAATTGTTGTAAACAAAGGCAAAACTCTCCATATAGTAGTGCCACCTTGTGTTAACAAGAGTAATCAATGGATGCCAGAAGGCTTGTGCATAAAATCCCTATCTAGTGTCTACTCATCCAATATCCCCAGACATAGTTTCTGGCTTGTGGCCATCATCAGTGAGGAGCCTTGGATCTGAGAACTTGTTAACACAAGGTGGCACTTACTGTATGGAAATTTTTTATATTAATTTGACTTATGGTGCTATTTGCTTATAAGCAGCTTTTAAGAATTTTTTTTTTACTTTTTCCTCTTTCTCCAATATTTTTGTTTTATCCCAATTGAACTTACATTTATTGGGATATACATAGTCTGTGTTTTTTTAAAAAAATCTGTCATTTCTTCTTTTATTTTAGTTTTCTTTTCTTAATTATTTTTTGATGAGTCGATAGTTTTACTAATGTATTTGTAATAAAACTAGCATACTTCATTAAAAACTAATTTAAAAACAAACAATAAATAAGAAAAAGATAAATATATGTAAGGTAGCAGACTATGCCAAGAGCAAATAATCTATAAATTTATTGAGCGCAAATAACTCACAATGTTTTACAACCAAAAAAGAAAAGAATTATCAGAAGATCCCTCATAGATAAATGTATAAAATTTCTATTGAATATTGTCTTTGGCAAAACTAATCTTTAGAAAAATAAAAATAAAGTTTCAATTTTTTTAAAAATATAATAACGATTCACTTAAATTATGGAAATAATTACACACGTAATTTACAAATAAAATACTGTCATTACAAATCTTCAGACAAATAATATACATAGATATTAATTCAAATATTTTTGGAGATAAAAAGTGATTGTTTATAAATATTTCCTGGGAAGCTCCATGTATATAGTTTAAAACTAACTTGATTAATCTTATCAAATGCCTAAAAAACATTGGTCTCCTCTAATTTCCTGTTGTCCATGTGATTATGAACAAAAGCTTTACCATCACTATGCATGTAAGCAAGCAAATAAAACGATTTTATATTTAAAAAAATTAAATGTGGCTAATGTTTCAGTATAACCACATCTTCTTCAAAACTCTTTTTAATTATAATTTAAGAAAGAGAAAGTTCTAAAAGTAATGTGTATTCTTATGTATGAAAATGTTAATTACATTTAAACATCCCTCCCCCCAATAAACTGATTGCTTTATTTGATTGCCAACATACACTTTCCATGAAAAAGTTTTTAGCAAGGCTGACATGGCACAGCAAGAAAGTAAAACGGATTAATATTTTTTAAGTAACTAGTAAGCCTAATCAATCCCAGAGGTTTAGATCATATGTACAATCTCTCATCAAATAATGATATATATATATATATATATATATATATATATATATATATATATATATATATATATATATATACTGGGCAGTAGAGGATCCATAGGTATGTCAAATATCAATCATCAAATGGTGTCACTAGTTTTACAATATAAAATTGTTATCTCTGTAAATAGTAAATTTTAATGCTAAGTAACATTAATCTTCTGTGGATAATTTTTTGTACTGATATTATAGAAAATTTAAAGTTTATTGATGAAGATGATCAATCTCAAATTCCACAGGGTACTCAATTATTACTAGAATTTTTATATATGTCCCCTAGGTGTGGGAAAACTTCTAGACTTCTTTGAATATATTTTATCATATTGTAAGATTGTACAAATGGCAGAATGATATACAGTAAAATAAACTTTAGGTTAAAATAAATAAATGACAGATATTTATTAAAAACTATTTACAATTATAATCTAACATTCAACATAAAATACTCGTTGTAGTTATATTTTATAATTAACTTTACTAATTTTAATATTCATGAATGTATATATCACTCTGCTAATTCAAGAACATAACATATTATGTTTACATGTATATCATATTTTTATACCTATTTTTTCATTTCATCATGTTTATATGTATGTATATATTAATAATCTATCAATAATATATTTAATTTTATTTATATAAATCAATTGATTTTGCATATCAAAATTAAGTTAGCCATGTGTGTAAATATTTTTTCAGAACTTAATACTACAGTAGAAACACAATACAGGTTTAATCAGACAAGTCAATGCTCATAACCTACATGATTTTAGTATCAGTTGTAATCATCATCATAATATGTATTCAAGAACAATGCTGTTGTTTATCATTATATAAATAAGTAACTAAATACATACATTGTCATTTAACACTGCAGGAATACTTCAAAAATATATAAAAATAAGCACACATATCATTATTGAATATCCTAAAACTTTACTTTAGAATCTGAAAACTGAACTTATGAATCAGTAATATATTTTACTATGTTTTAAAATATATCTAAATTAGATGTGTAAAATTGTTGAAATACTTTACAAACTTCTTACATTAAATGTGGCATTGAAAGTGCAAATTATAACCTGCAAAATGCAAGCTAGATGGTTTATTTACAAAAATATGAATGCCACATATCTAATCAGTTACAATGACTTATAGTTTGTAATAAATGTGCAAGTACATGGCATGAATGTTTAAAGTTTTGTATTATAATATTAAAATAAGAGTAATATTGTGAATAGATGCAACAAACCCAATGCAACATCTATAATTGACATATTTTGCATGAACTTCAAAGTAAAGTAAAGGCATAAATAAAATTTTAAGATCAAGGCCATCATGACAATTGATAACATTACTAACTTTATTGTACATAATATACAATATGAATATAAATAAATCAATTATTTTATATAGCACGATGTTTATAAATTGTAATATTTAAACAGCATTAATCAAAATATCAAAGAATTAATAAAAATAATAAATCAATACTTATACACTACTTCTTCATTTTCAATTAAAATTTTTACAACCTTAAAAAAATATTTCAATTCATTTAGAATATAAACTTATGTAATATTATAAAATAATATTATTTCAAACTCTTTTTATTCTAGTTTATTATTATCAATAATTATATATATATATATATATATATATATATATATTTATAAATATTTATATATATATAAATATATATATATATATATATATATATATATATATACCATTTATGATTTAAATTATTTTTAATTTAGATATTAGAATCATGCAATGAAGTAGAAATATATTTGTCAAGTATTTAACAATACTTATATCTCCCTACATATTTTATGCATAGCAAAAGTTAATATTTATAATCATAGTTATTTATTAAATATTTTATATATCTATCATATGAATAAGAATAAAGATTTAACAATAAAGATTTAACTTACCTTTCAATAGCTTTTTCCAAACATTATTTATTTTTACCACTTCACACTTTTCATTCATATTTTGTCACTATTAAAAACTTCTGTGGTCTCTTTTACTAATCTCTGGTTATATAATTCATTTTTTTCCAGAAAATGTGTTTGTTAAAATTAATATCAGGTTAAGTTGATTTTCTGTATAAATAAACATCTGCCAAATTGGATTTCTCTCTGTCATCAATAATTTTTTTCTCATTTCCTTATGTTGATTCTGCAATTGGTATGTCCAACATTAAAATGTATTTTGCAAAAATTAAACAATATAACCAAAGATAATTAAGATAGGCTATAGAAATGTTTAAAAAGCTCAAATAATACTGACGAAAACTGTAAATTAGGAAAGTTAATATTATTTAGGAAATGCTATTAGAAGATTATAACTATTTTTGAATATGGGAAGAGCAAAAAAAATCTCTACTATAGGTGGAAAATATTAAGGAATTTGAAATTAAAATTAGTAGTAAAATCTATGAGTACTTGCTCCAATAATTGTTTTTAATTTTTATAACTGTGGTCTTAATGGAACTATTTTAAGGCAACTTAATAAATCAGAGATAAAGATACATACACATTTGATGGTGGAATTTTTATTATGAATTGATTAAAAGCAAAAACAAGAATTAGACTTTCTTACATTCTGGGTATATTTACTGTTTTGAATGCAATATATAAATACTTTAATAATTAATGTTTAAAAACTCAAATTCTTTATCAGCCTTGGATGAAATAAAAGTCTCAAAAAACAATTAGCTTAGATGATAGTTAACTTGATAATTAATACATTGTACAGGCTTAAATCTGCATTTATATATGTAATATATGCAGGATTTGAATCCAGACTTCACATGACCCACTACTCTCAGATTTCAAGATGCCCACAGAATTATTTTTAATAATTTAAAATATAAGGTATTACCTCACAATTAAAAATAATTAGTGCAACTAAATTATCTGTATATAAACTGTTGCTTCGCCTATTTTATTGCATAGAAGTAAGACTTAGACCAAATTAGCATAGATGAAGGCATTAAAAAAATTTCATTTAAAGGTGCTTCATAAAATTTTTAAAAGACAAGATATGATACTATAGAGATCATTACTATAAAATAACATTTTGGTTTTGATTGAAAATTTAAAATAATATACAAGACTTTCTAAAAGACTGTTTTATGGAATTTGAACATATTTTTATTGAAGAGTAGACTTATTATATTATATTATAAAGATTATTTTAAGAATATCTAAAAAAATGCAATGTTGTTTTTTCTGCAAGATATTATGAAGAGGCAGAAAATATAATATATTGGCGAGCTAAAATTAGACATGGTATTGATGTACTTCACAAAATAAAACATTTGCTGCTGGAAACATTAAAAATTGATCCAATAAACAGGATATGGATGAGTGTGTTCTGCATGCAGATGTGTTAAGTTGTTCGCAGATTGGTTTAGTTTGTCATAGCAGAATTAATCTCTAATGTATTATTTTTATTTATTTATTTTTCATCTTTTTTTTCTTCTGTAGTTACAATAGCTGTAATTGATAGTGAATGGCTGCTGCTGATAATATATTAATATATGAGGTGTGACAATTTAATTCCCAGAAGGGTCATGTGGTATTACCCACAACCTATTGTATTGAAATCACATGAATAATCATGTTTGAACATGTCTGTGCCAACAAAATAAATGTCCATGCTTATGCCTTGGCTTAAAAATGGGTGATCGAAATTTTGAGCAATATATTAATACCAAATTTTATGTAAAAATTGGCACATGTGCTACTGAAACATTACAACTGCTGCAAGTAGCACACAATAAAGATGCTATGAAGAAATCAAGTGTATGCGAGTAGCATAAGAAATTCAAAGATGGTCAAGAAGAATGTAATAGATGATCCTGGAAGTGGACAGCCAAAAATAACACTGAGTAACATTGATGTTAACAAAGTGTGAGTGACAACATTTACTGCCAGATGATTGTGTGAGATTGATAGCTAAAGAATTCAGATTAATAAAGAAAGTGTTAGGATAATTTTAAATAAACAATTGAGCATGAGAAAGATTTCTGTGAAGTTGTACCATGGACTTTGATATATGAACAGAAATATTATCAATTTGATGTTGCAACTGATTTTTTTTTTCAAATATACATTTGCAAGTAATTACTGAGTGATGAAACTTTATACTTCCAGTATGATCTAGAGACAAAACATCAGAGACTGCAATGGAAATCCCTGGATTCATTGCATCCTAAAAAGGCACATGTTGTGCTCACCATTTAAGACCATGTGGGTGTGTTTCTTTGATCATAAGGGAATAATCCACCAAGAATTTATTAATCAGAGACAACAATCAACCAACAATGTTATTTAAAAGTACTTCTGAGACAACCAAAAACTCAATTTGTGGCTAATGAGTGGATCATTCATCATGACTATGCACCAGTCATAATGTGCTCGTTGTGAGATACTTTTTGGTCAAAAAAATCAATTACATAACTAGATCATTTTGACTATTCACCTTATTATGTTCCCTGTGGTTTTTGTTTATTTCCAAAATTAAAAACTGCACTGGAAGAATGAAGATTTTTTTATTATAATTGATGCCCAAAAGAATGTGAGACAGTTGCTCAACAGTCTGAAAATGAGTTCCATGTGTACTTCCAGAAATAGGCATACTGCTTTAATCAGTGTGTAGATGCACAAAGGAACTACTTTGAAGGTGACAAGTTCAACATATATATTTTATAGGTGTATTCCAGAAATTAAGTTGTCACACGTCATATTTTATAATCTTAGACACCTTTATTGCCTTTTAGCACTAATATAGTAATCTTGCGGTAAAATGAAAACTCATATACTTCTTTCAGTAACTGGAATTTGAATTTGGGTTGGATTAATACTTGAAAAGTTTTCAGTTTCCAAAATTGTTTTGGATTTAAACAACTTATAGTCAAAACTATTTAGCTAAACCAAACTGATCAGTAAGTGTAGTGTTTAGCTATTCTTAGCCAGAGAGTAAAATAATAATGACAAACTAATACAGTTTTCATTACCCAGCATTTGGCAATTTTTTTTTTTTTTGCCTTCCTTTCTTTTTGGAAAGCTGTTGTTTAGACTATTTAACTTTTTAATCTCTTGAATAAAATTTATTATTCTTTTAAACCTATATTATAAAATACGATGTTGTTATTATTTAAATTTTAAGAATTAATAATTAGATCTTAAAAAGATATTTATTTAATTTTTCTCAATTTTTTTATAGCTTTTGTCGTTAATGGAAGGAGTATTTACCCAACGCCAAGAAATTAAATCATGTCAAGAAGAACTTGATTACCAGAATAAAATTGTAACAGATTTGGAACAAAAGTTTAAAGATCAAATAGGAAATGTAATTATTTTTATTATTTAGTTACTTTTTCTTATATGTGAATGCACATAATGCATGATTATAACCTTAAAAAATAATTGCAATTTAAAGTGAAAATATAGTATCTATAATTTCACACGAAATAAATACTGGAATATTACCAGGTTAAAAACTGCAATGGCTTTGCAAAAACTGCAAGGTGGTGTTTCTGTAAATTATATACATTATGTATATATATATATACTCTTAAATACAATTACAAATATTTATCGTCATATGACAATAGCATTCGTAATTTTAAATCGAAGAATTTTTTTTTCTCTTGTTAGCAGAAAGATCACTTTCTCTAAAAGATGTGAACAATATTAGCATTTTCACATATCTGATATATATATAACTGCTATTTTGCAAACTCATTCTTTAAAATTGCAGTATGTATTTTTACAGTCGCACTCATAAATAGCATGCTTTTTCCTTACGCATTTATCACAGTGCCATATTTACGTAGAAGAGTATGATTAAAAGTTAGTCTTTACTATGTTTGTATGTATATGTTAAAATAAATACACATATATAGATAAAAACAGTTATGAATAATTGTGTGTAATATAGGGGATTTGAACACATGCTTTCAAGCTCCCTTCACTTATCCATTCTATCTCTTACAATCGATACACATGACCATACACATGCGAGAAAGATAAATTATCTCCAATATCTGTATTATGTGCTGAACCAGCATTCATTATTTGGTCCAGATCACCATCTCCCATACATATATAATCAGTACTTGGTTTATATTAAATAGCAAATCTTCAGACTTTAATAGACAGACTTCAATCTACTCCACACTTCAACTCTTCAACCATCCATGTTATGCCCAAATTCCTTGTTGATGCTAATATTAGTATCATGCCCATGTTGACCTTAACCACTCTGACTTCTCACATATAGGATCTGGTCCATTTTAAATACACAAAAGAGAGATGAGCAGAATACGGGCTGAATCTGTAATATTTTTGAAATACAAGCATAATTTATATAATTGGAGTTTAAATGTAATACAGGGGATTAAAACATACACTTTCAAACTTCCTTCAGCTATCCATTCTCTCTCATACAACTGATGCACACACATGTGAAAAAGTTAAATGATCTCCAATATATGTATTTTGTGCTGAACCAGCACCCATCAGTTGGTCCAGATCATCATCTTCCACACACATATATAATCAGTGCTCAGTTTATATTATGATAGCAAATCTTCAAACTTTAATGGACAGGCTTTCATGTACTTCACAACCCAACTCTTCAGCCATTCACACCTTTGAAAACTTAATAATGTTACACCCAAATGTTGTCTAGATTTGGAGATAAATTTGTTTTTCACATGTGTGTGATCATGTGTATCAGTTGTATGAGATAGAGTGTATAATTGAAGGGAGTTTGAAAATCTGTGTTCAAATTTCCTATATTACATTTAAACTCCAATTATATGAATTGTGCTTGTATTTTAAAAATATCACAGAGTAAAGTTAATATTCATTGAAGCAATAGATAAAACAATTAATATTACTAAAAGATTAATTTAAATCCAGGAAACAATCTTAATTAAATTCCTAAAAAACAAAAGAGATAACAGAATTCCATGAGAAAACAACTAATTAATTAGTGACAATTAAAAAAAGAAATTACTGGTAACCAGATGCAACTACAGATAAAGAACATTAGACAATGTCAGCAGGATATAAGTGACCCAAAAATTTGAACAGGAGTTTTAATTATTAATCAATAATGAAAGATTGATCTAGAAAAGAACCAAGAAACACTTGCTTGTGGTTACAAGAGTGCAGATGTACTTGCAACAATGGTGCTGGATGCCATCGTGTGTTGTCCTTGATAGTTAGCCTACGAATATGGTAAAGCATATCTAGTGACTAAATAGATCACATTGACTTTTATTATTATTTAAAAACACCTTCGGGTATGTAAATATATATGCTTTATATAAATTGTTAATATGTATATATCTTGCAGTTAGAATGCTTACAGTGGTTGTATTAATAATCTATTAAATCATAATCCTAAATTACTGCAGTATTATTATTGCTACCATGATGATTTTATTTAAGCCTAAGTCTGTTTGGTAATGTAGGGATCACTCCCAGATGTAGCAGTCTTAAAACTTTACTCTAATTTATATTCAAACATCTCTAATAATGTTGTGTTTGAGTCTTTGAAGATATAAATATATTCCTATATAAATAATATATAATTTACTGCACCACATTATTTGCAACATTATATATATATATATATATATATTAGAAATAAAGACGATTATCTACCTATCTATATACTTATTCATTTTTCTGTCTATACGTCTAATAGTGACGTTAATATATGTTCTTAGGGCAATTTAAAAATCGGCATTTCTGATTTCTGTATATGATAGGAAATAAACTATGAGAATTTTTTCTAACTTCAAAATCTGTTATTTAAAGAGAGAAAGGTTAGAGAGAAAAAAATTAAGAGAGAGAAAAAATGTTGGTTATACGAATTTGTTATAGTTTTAATAAACATATCCTTGCCTACAAATATGTATATTTTACTGACAAATGTAAACAGATAATTTAATAAAGGTTATGAATATTTATTAATAATAAATATAGAAATTTTACAAACAACAGTCCACAAATTCTATATACTGTATTTATTTTAAATGGATATTAGTAATGTAAATATAACATATCTTAGTTTTAACAAAGACTTTTGTTGGTATATTTGTATTTTTATATTGGACTATTTCCATAATCTGAGTATTTAGTGTCTTTAAAAAAAATTAACTTTTATTTAAATATTCCAGATACATTCAACTGTTAGTAATAGCACATCAAACAGGTTAGTATATGCACAATGTTTCAAGAGGTATTATTCTCTCCTCTTCTTTGGGTGTTTCTGCCCTGGATGGCTCAGTTGGTTAGAGCATTACCTTAAAATTCAATACTCAAGAATCTAAGGGTCCAGGTTTGAATCTTATGCTAGTACTGTCATTGGTCAGGCCAGAAATCCCTGAAGAAGGGGAAATAATACCTCTCAAAACGTTGTGCATATACTAACCTGTTTGATATGCTATTACTAACAGTTGAATGTATTAGAAATATTTAAATAGAAGTTAAATTTTTTTAAAGACACTCAATACTCATATTAGATGATGGAAATAGTCCAATATAAAATAACAACTAGAACACTATCATCACAAATCTTCAGAAATTTTGTTGTAAACTGTATATTTCTAAATTATTTATTCATCATTAGGGAACATATTAGAAATTATTTTAAACTGACCACGAAATGGAGTATTCTGTGAATAACAATATTAATAGTGTTTTTTATTAGCAATGTAATAAAGGTTAAATATCTTTGTTATTGGATATAATGGAGTTATAACTGCTTTGATTATCTTGTAATTAATTTGGCAAAATCAATTGGAAGTGATTAATTCTATTTAGTAAAGCTTGTTCTGAAAGTATTTCTCTTATTTAAATCCAGAGTATAGACTGCAGTTAGAAATATATTTTATTATGATTGTTTAAGAATATGAATTATTGATGCATATTTAACTGTTAAATTTTTTTATTAAAAGTTGTTGATAATGTTAGTTTTAAAGTCTGAGATAGATTTGAAATAATATTTAAAATTAAGTTACAATAAAAATACTCATTGTTTTAAAGCTAAGGAGTATTTTCTTTTTCTAACAATAAAGTGTTAATACTTGTTTAGATCCACACTTTCATGAGATCTATTATTTGCTTATATCCAGACCTATCACTTTTATGAAATTTTTTATATGATACTATTCAGAAATAATGGGAGACTATTTTGCTCCTAGACATGGCTATTCTCATCCCCCCCCCCATCACTAAAAAAAAAAAAAACCTGATTATCTTTCTTAAAAACAACTAATTTGCTTAAAATTGACTCTTAAAAATCAGTATTGCATCCACACATATTAAGTTGTTGCCTAATTGGCTAATGTTTATAATGATTATAATATTTTATTTTAAAATGACTTCCAAGAGTAGTAAGCGATTATGATTTATATGATTATGTTAACCATTTTATGTTTATAAGTAATATTTAAATGTCTTCCATTATTAGTAATTTATTGTTTTCAGAATTTGTTCCTAATTATTATAAAACTTTTTTTTCACAAAAATTTTAACGGTTATATCAATGATGGACAAACTTTTCTGGCCATGGGCCACATAGACTTCTATAACGTCTGTAGCCAATTGCATTTAAAAAGGTGTTATACTTTATGAAATACTCTTAGTTGAGAAAAATTCTCAAAGAATTTTTATAAAATAAAGCTTTTAAAATCTGTCTATATAAATTTTAACTTTTTTTATTGTGAAATTTAAAAAAAAATTTCACTTATGTACAAATCATGGATTGCAGGCCACATGCAGTCTATGGACCACAGTTTCTCCACTCTTGGGTTACCAGGAAAACTGTATAATATAATAATAGAACTAACAATGTAATCCAACAAGAATTCTGAAAATAATGAAGAGAAAGACCAATCATAAATGTATTAATTTTTGGTATCCCTGTGATCTAATTAGATGCTATCAATATTACATACAACTTTCAGCAATATTCTATTGATCTATTCTAATTCTATTATCATATCTTTCATGAAATTTGAAAATTGTATCTAAATTTATTATAAGAATAATCAAGTATTGGGGGAAAGAATCGTTTATTACATTTAGAAAGTAAAATAAATGAAAATACTGTAAAGATTAGATTAAGTAAAGAACTATTGTAAAATTAGAAGAAACTATCAAACCATAAAAAATATTGTTATGGAAATATTATTAAAATTAAAATGTATTATTATTGATATGAGGAGGGGGGGGGAATAATATCTAAATTTTAAACAAAATATTGATTTTAAATACTACATTTTGGAATTAAATTACTGGTAACACCCAACAATGACATTATTCTGAAATGGTCTATTGTCTGTTAAAAGCTTTAGACAAATATTTATTTTAAAAGGAATCTTTTGGTAAATTTAAGTCCTAAATTAATTCTTGATTGAATTTTCTTGCTGTTATGTTTATATAAAAGTTGATAATCAATTTTATTTAGATAAATAATGTTTCATTCCAAATAATAAGATATACCATTCATAATACGAAAACCAACAATTAAAACTTTATGACCATATTTATTAATTTTTATATTATTATTTTAAGAACATCAAGTGTATCTGAAAAAAATATAAGAAGGATTGTATATATTTCTAAAAATAAATAATTATAGCAATAATATTAATGAAAAATATGTTATTAGAAAAATAAACTAAGACAATGACAAAGCTAACACGTGATCTTTAAAGAGATAATATCAACAATATTATTTCATGATTTTTTTATGTTTACTCATATGCTTTCAAGAGCAGTTCTCTTTTCTTTAATCTATGACCATCTATTGTAATACAAGAACATCAGATAATATAGTGTTATAATATCCTCATCCCAGACTAGCCTCTGCATTCTGCCTCCATTAGTGAGGACTTAAGATTCAAAGTTGTTATTCTATGCATATAGCATTCATTTTTTTATTCTTTTATACATTTTTATACTATTCAAGCAATAGAGTAAAATTCAAATTCTTAAAATTATGAACCCAAACTAAATCATTTCAACTTTCCATCTTTAAATGCTAAATCTTCAATGATTTTTAAAAAAAACAGGAAGTGGTCAGTATATTTGAATATCATAGCACCATATTTACTCTGGTTTATAGTAGATGGCTTTAGAAATACAATGAAAAGAAATGCCTTTAAAAAATAAGAACTTATGATTAATTGGAAATATTTGAAGAAGTAAGAAGATTTGGAAAAAATAGCCTAGAGTGATGTTTAATCAATGTAATTAATATATAAATGTTTGTCACATACTTGGGAATTATTTATTTATTGCTTTAAATATATAAAAAAATATCTAATAAAAATATTTTTAATTTATACAAAAAAATATTTATCACATAACAATATTTCTAGAAATATAATACCAAACATCAGGAACATGATTACATTTTTTAGGAGGGTGGGGTATTAAATTGTAAGGCCTTCAACAAGACTAAAATTTATAAAATCTTAACTTTTTGCCAAATTTAACTTTTTTCAATAGCTATATTTGTATGGGGTCAAGATGTCATTTCAAATGCATAAATATAGCCCTGCCTAATAGTTTATTAGTCTGAGGATTGGCACCAGAGAGAACAAATTTCACAAAGCCCTAACTATTGATCCACTTGTAATGCTCGTAAACAGAAAGAAATTTAAAGTCAGTTTGCATAATTGCCTGAGATGTCTCATATAATCACTTCAACAATTATATAAACTGATATAATTGAAACAAAAATAGCTATCACCCACTGAATTATGTGTGTATTTACTTAAAAGCATATAATCACCACTCTTTATGCTTACACAAGCTGTTATCACAGAGACAAAACTCTCCAGACAGTAGTGTCATTAAAAAGATCAAAGGTGGCTTCTGAAGTGTTTTATTAGATTCTAAGACCTAGATGCAGTACTCATAGATCCAAAACTCCCTCTGATGAAAACCATAAGCTAGAAATTAGTCTGAAGATATTAGATGAGTAAGCACTAGATAAAGATTTTACGCATAAATCTTCCTGCATTCATTGATTACTCTGGTTTGCAGTGAAAGGCTATTGTATGGAGTCTTTTGCCCTGTATATATTTACTTCTGTTTCAATTACAGATGTCTAAAAAAAGTTATGATTATTTATTGTTATAAATTAATAAAATGATTTTAGTTTAACTTTTCTGTGGGGTTTTTATCACAAAATTATGATAATTAATTATGCCAAATTTAAAGTGAATAATCAAGTAACAATTTATCTTTTTCAAAAAAAGGTGATAGTATGAATAGTGAACCCTACTGTTTGATGGTGCTCTTTTTTTGCCCAATGCACATCAATATACCAATTCATGGGCCATCGGTTTTTTTACAGAATACTACGATACAAAAAAACTTTTTTTTCACTTTCTATACATAAAACTTGTATGTTTTTTTTTTTTGTGTGTGTTTTTTTAATAAACAAATACTTTGTTTTTAAATGGTGTGGGGGGGTGCTTTTAAATTATCGACTTTTTTTATGATTTTGAGCTTTTTTTTTTTATTATTTTGAAATATCGGTTTCTTTACATAATACTACGGTTACCCCTTTCTATACATAAAACTCATACGTTTTTTTTTTTTGCCTTTTTAATAAACAAATACCACTTTGTTTTTAGATGGTAGAGGGGGATTGGTTTGCTTTTAAATTATCACCTTTTTTGGAATTTTGAGTTTCTTTTTTAAAGCTTTAAACAATTCAGTTTTAATTAATAAACCAACAGTTGGTTTTTAGAGGGTGGAGGGGGGTTGGTTTGAATTTTAATTCTCATCTTTTAGTATCTTTTGCTGATGTACTGGAAACTTTGCATATTAATTTTAAATGTGTTTGAATATAGAATACATATAAAGAGATAGATTAACAAAATATATGAATTATTGGAGGGGGGTTGGTTTGCTTTTAAATTATCGACTTTTTTTCCTTATCGACTTTTTATTGATTTTGAGCTTTTTTTTTTTTTTTTGTTGGAAAGCCTTATTAATCAATTCATTTTTAATAAACCAACAGTTGGTTTTTAGAGGGTGGAGGGGGGTTGGTTTGATTTTTAATTATCGTCTTTTATTTTCTTATTATGAGGTGTTTTTTTTTAAAAAAAAAAAAATATTTATGCTACTGAAACCTTTATATGATAGCGAAAAGTTCTTTCTTTATTTTTTGCCTTTTTCAAAAAGCCTTAATTAAACAGTTCATTTTTTAAAAAAAAACACCTTTTTAGGAGTGTGGGGAGTTATGGTTTATTTGCCTACAATAGGAGATGAGCCTCAAAGCTGTAAGTAATGGTATTTTGGAGCCATCCAACCAACTTTCCTTACGCAGACCCCAGGTATGCTTGCAGAAATGGCAACGGAATTCCCCAGATCCTGTAGTTGACTAAAACCATGCTCCTCCCACAAACACATACCTTCACATCTGGCAGGATGTTTGTTCTCTTTCTGGAAAAACATAACAGTATCAACTTCTGTGGCCAGCAATTCACTCCCCTTCAACCAATTTTGAACACTTTCCACACTGAGATTTTACTATTCTCGCATGGGTTCACACATAAACATGGATTTGTGCATGAACTCAACAGAACTCTGCTGAAAACCCCAACCTTTTCAGGTTATGTGCAGTTCAAAATCATAGTGAATTGTGCGTGACAGCCTGACAATTCTTAATATGTAATACTAAATCCACTACGCTTTCTCAAAATTTTTCCACAATGAATTTTTTGATAGTTTCACATCCTTCAAATATGGCCACCATCAAATTAGACCATAGTGAGAGTTGAATTGTGCTCACTTGAGGAATACTGTTGCAAGTCAATGGGCATAGTATTTTGTTATATAATCATAGGATACATCGCCCTCTAGGCAGCCTGTTGTGGCTCTAAACACCACTGTTGTAGTGCTAGCCATAAGTTAGGCCACTAAAATGATATATTGATGTGTGTTGTGTGAAAAACAATGCCATCAAGTGGTAGGGTTCAGTATTCATACTATTACCTAAAAAAATTATATTAAAAATACCTGACACTGATTTCAACTGAGTATATTTGAACTTACAAAGGTTTTTATATACTACATAATGTAAGACATTTTATTCCTATGATTAGTAAATGAAAGAGCAAAATTTTCTTCAATTAATTCAAAAAGATTTTTCTAATTATAACCATGAATTTTACAAAGGTAAAAATAAATTGTACTTTTTAAACAGACTCTTTGTTCAAAGATTTAAAGACTAGATCAGCTCCTAGTTGCTTTTATTATTTTATCAATAATCGAAGTGAAAATTTTAATATTATTGCAATTGAAATGATGGTCTAATACAATAATTTGTAAATAAATCTATACTGCAATTAATAAAATTAATTAGTTGACAAAAGAATATATCTAAAGTATAATGACATCTATTATCCAATTATCAGCCCATATTCCATAATCTGGGATGATTCCTCTAGACCTTTTTCTGGCTTTATTAATATCAAAACTTTTATTATAATATTGAAATATATCACTTTAAATTATATTACTCAATTTTTCATCTTCCTCTCATTCTTGAGTTATTTATTTTAAGTAACTTTACCATTTAGTATGGGAATAGAATTTTTAAATAATTTTAATCTAAACATCTTAAACAAAGTTAGTTTTTATATAAGGGAATTGAACTCAGACTTTCACATGATCTTCAACTGTCCATGCCATCTCACATTGCTGATCCACCTGATCACACACATATTGAAAATATAAATAATCATCAAAATATGTATTTTGTACTAAACCAGCACTCATCAGTTGGTACAGATTACCATCTTCACACACACACATACACACACACACATTTATATATATATATATATATATATACAATCAGTGCTATATATATATACAATCAGTGCTCAACTTTATATTAAGATAGCCAATCTTCATACTTTAATGGACAGGCTTCAAACCACTTCAATCCACAACTCTTCAGCCATCCATCTCATTGAAAATCTGATGATGGAACATTCAAAGCCCATGTTAGTGCCAAGGTTGTCATCCTACCCATGTTGACATGTAAGATTTTAAAAAATGGAGTTATGGATTGCTTCATCAATTGCAAATAATCCTCATTTATTTCATAATATAACTTCTCTATAAATCTTCTTAAAACTTCTTTTTAATCTTCTGCTTGCATTTCTTGATGGTTTGAAATTTACATTGGATATTACCTGCTCTTGCATGGAAAAAAAATAAAAACTTATTATCCAACCACTTGAAAAATATAAATATTTAAGCCAGTTTAGATATTATGTTTTTAAGAAGACTACTTGCTTGCTAATTATCAATCTAAACTTTAATTAAATAAAACAGTAAAATAATTTGGCTACATAATACCATAATGGATAGCTCTTCTGCTCTGATGTTATGCTATGCAGTTATTGTTTGTTACAAATAAAAATATAATGAACTTCAAACACTTAAAAAATGCTACAAATTATATGTAAATACAGTAAGTATTTATCACATAAAATGTGATGTGGGATACAGTGAAGACAATTGCCAGAAACTGATCATCCAAGCAAATTTATATTGAGAAATGTTGCACTAAATTAGGTCAATGATAAAAATAACCATACATTGAAGAAATAATTATCTAAGAGTTGACAAGCATAAAACATACAGACGATATGTGATGTTCAATTGCCAACTTTGGGGTAGGCTGAGGTTTTTTTTTTCCTTTGTTCCGCTGGGATTTGATGAAAGACAACAAGATCTAAAAAAGATTTGATATTTAACAATTGTATTGCCTATTATAGAGAAATATGATGTTCAATAAAAATAAGGATATTTAATTAAGGAATATAAATATAAAATTTTACTTATCTACCACTTTATTGGCAGATATGCAAATAACTTTGAAAGAATTTACTACCAATGATAATAAAATTAAAAAATATTCTTACTTATTTAAATATTTTGAGAAGTATATTGTTAATACAATTTATGAAAAATTAAATAACAAAAATATTTTTTATTTAAAATTATTCTAATGCTATGCAATGTTCCTCATATATTTATTTAATATATCCACTATGATTATTAAAATTATTCACCTCAACTGATCTCATACATCATCAAATACTAAATTATTTCATGAGCGCTACCTGTGAAACAAACAGAAGCTTTATTCAGAATTTGTTTATTTCAACTGCTGAAATAATTTATCTTTTGGCGATATTAATATTTTATATTTAAATTTCAGCTAATGCTTGCAAATGATTTTATATATATAAAAAATAATCCCAGTGCATGACGCTATACTGAAATAAATATAAAAATATTAAGCATTAAATCACCCCACATGGTTAAGAAATCCAGTACCGCCCTCTGTGAACTAATGTATTTATATATTACTTCATAGAGGACGGTACTGGATTTCTTAACCATGTGGAGTGATTTAATGCTTAATATTTGTATATATATTGTGATGATCTCACATACTGCGATCACACATATAGATATTTAACATTTAAAGAATATTAAATATTGTCTTTGGAATCCAAAAAAGTGAGTTTAAAAAAAAAATTATAAACAAAGAAATGTTTTAATTAAGAAAAGAGAGGGAATTAGAATTGAAAAGATTCTTATCTTTTACCCTCCAAAGTTCAGATTTTAGAAAGAATAGAAATATTAAGGTTAGAAATATCGATATCAGGTGTTTAGTGTAAGATTAAAAAAATGAGAAAGGAAATATAAATAAAATAGAAACTTAATGATGTAAAAAAGCGATAGTTGGGAAGTTTAATAAAATATAAGTAAAATTTAGAATACAACGGAAGATAAAGATCTGTTCTTAAAATTACACGTTTTGACGAAAATGAAATGCATATGTGAATGTATGAATAAAGAGAGCAAGGTTTATTGTATGTCAAAATGAAATAATTTTATTAAAGAAAGTGATTGATAAATAAATGTAAAATATTATATTATAAAATTATATCAAATTAAAAGTAATTTTGTATAAGTTGTTGAAAGCATGATAAAGTAAAAAGGTGTGAAAGAAAAACCAAGCAGCAGGAGATCAAGATAAGGAAAGAATTTGAAAAATAAAGGACATTAATTAATTAATTAAAAAACAGTATTGGTCTAGACTTCAGTGAGGACACTGCTCTGATAAGAAGCAGAAAAATATAATAGAAAGCAGACATGAAAAGTTAAATTTGGAAAAAAGAACAGAAAGCTGAGTCAAAGGACCTCAACATAGCAGACTGAAACTGTATGAACATGAAAACAAACTACAACATAAGGGAAGCTTCAAGGATGTGTGGCTAAGGGCCAGTCATGATCGCCAGTCAATCCAGACTCCCGTGCTTTAATAGTTCACGTCTTGATGTAACAACTGCCGACATAGTGCCTGCCGGAGGGTTCATTTTTGCCTTGTCCTTGATGTCCAAAATATGGAGGAGTTCCCACAATTAAATCTAACCAAAGAGCGATCGTTCCCTGCTAAAGAAGTGGAGAAATTCCACGGGATGGTTAGCAAGACTCCAAGTTAATCCAAAGACTTAATAACCTAGGTAATTATGTATAATACATTTTATATAACTTATGGACATATACTTTTAATTTAATGCAATTGCCAATCCCAGATATTAATGAGATAGACATTAATTAGACTCTTTCTAATATTTGGAATGACTATAAAGGGATAATTTATTTTCACAGATTACAATCATTTATCGGATCTTCTATTTTATTTTATTTGTTTTTATTGTTTGTAAATGATTTATAGTGTTTCTTTTTATTATAATTTATTGTATTAAATATTTATTATTGATTTAAATCTGTTTTGTCTCGTTCTTCACCACTCCAAAAAGTAATATAGTCGTAGGGTTTGGGAAAATAATTATTATTCATTTTGAGTACCGAATTAACACGTGAAGCTAGTGGTGCAGTATTTTGATCCTATTAAAATTTATAAATATCCAAGCACTGTAACTCTGTAAAATCTTACAGCAGTCAAGAGAGAGGTGACCGGGAAATATAATTTGGGGCTATACCCATATAGTATACAGGTTCGGTCAAGTACGGATATAGACTCGTTTATGTCCGTATGTTTCTCTGCTTGTGGTAGCGGAAAGTGGATGATCTTGAATTTTAAGAATTTCCCATTATATATAAATAGAAGGGAAGTTAAGCTTTCGATCACTGGGTTCCCGTTACAATATATATAATAAAACTTTCAAACTCAATATACTTTTAAAATATATCAATAAAGACACATGAAAAAAAGCAAATAATTTCTGAGAGGCATTTTTGTAACTATTCTTTATTAATTAGATCAGTTCCTTACACACACGTTTTTATTGTGATAATATGGTATTTATCCATAACAAACAACTACAATTTACTAATCATTTTTTTTTAATTATTGTTTAATTTTTAGTCCAAATATAAACTTTAAACTTATTAAAGATTACTATGACAATTATTACATTCAAAATACCACTCTTATTATTTAACTCATTCTTCTTTTTCCTCTCATGATTGGTATATTCAATATAGAGTAAAACTTCTAATTTAATAATTTCTTAAAATGTATTAAAAGTATGTAAAAAGCAAATGATTGCAAAAATGAATTTTTGAAAGAACCAGCCTTCATCAGTTGACTCAGATCGTTGTCACATATACTTTCAAGATAGTTTAGTATTTAATCACAATTAAACAAGTTACAATTCAATTTATAAATGTAACACTTGGCATTATATACATATAATATGAGATCATTTTTGCTCTTTATTACTGTTTTACAATGCTCTTATTACAACACACTATGACAGTACTGTAGACGTTCTGAAGAAGTTTTCTGGGGCAATCAAAACTGTCATAGTGGGTTGTAATAAAAGCATTGTAAAACAGTAATAACAATATTCTTAAATAACTATATAAAACAAGTAAAAGAAATACATTAAACTTTACTAAGAGCATTCTATTAGAATTTTTGTTTTAGTCATTTGGCAGTTGGAAATATATAGAGAGTTACCATTGCAAATAATTTTGTATCGTATTCTTATCCAATGAAAAATCAGTAATAATAATGCAATCTTAGTTTGTATAAAGATTGAATATTAAAAAATATCAAGTGTTTATGCCGTCTCTATTCAGTGATATCAAAATACCAAAAAAATCAAAAAATGCTGTTGTGAAATGATTAACAAATCATCAGCAGAGCAAATTTCATCAAATTTGAACTAATAAGTATATAATAATAGAGAGACACGTCTTCAGAATTAAAATAGGAATAATTAAAATCGAACAGTTTTAATTATTTCTAAATTTAAATACTTATTCATTTAAAGCTAAATACCTCTAAAAATATAATTTCAACACATCTTCATGTATAACAATGGCAGTCTCTTGAGAATAAGTATGATCACTCTATATGTTTTGCAATAACTATATACTCCAATCAGTGAATCATGTTGGATGTTAATAATTAATCTATTTATTGACACTATTTGGTTATTGAATTTTAATCATATGTATATCACATTTCTATTTTGGCAAGACTTCAACTTTTTTTTATTATAGCTTTGAAATGTTTTAATTTCAGCTGTTTTCTGGTAAAATCAATTCACACTATACTTTTTTAAAGTATTTTTGAGATAATTTTTATATTCTAAAAATGATCTTCCTCATTCATAAAAACTCTACAAATGTTTTCAGTAAAATACTTAATTAGAATATTTGTTACTTTTCATTAGCTTTGCAAAGCCAAAGACAATGAAAATGAAACTTTATAATTGTAAATTTAATATCACTTTTATCAAGGTGAGAAACATAATAACTGATCTTGTGATCTTTTCATCATATTTTCAAAACATTGTGCATCATCTTTAAATGAAATTTTTTGAATGGATTTATATTACAATGATAGACGTTCATATATTACTTTTATTCAACAAATTTTACAAAAATCATCTTGAAAACAAGATAAAATATCCATAGTTTTAAACTTGTTTATGCAAAAGAAAACCATTTATGTGTGTATTGTAAATCTACACTTTACATTAAAAAAAGAAATGTTTACTTTTGTTTTTAATCGCTTCACATTAATAGTTCATTCCGAACTTGTATAGCATTTTCATCTCTCACTTCTCAAAACTGACTATAAAATGTTTCAATCACATAAATATATGCTCCAGTCTCCACCAACTTAACCATAAGCCCTTGAGAACATTTCAGCATTCTCAATATACTGGATTGCTTAGGTAACACAAACTGTTGCTAGATTTGCTTATATATATATATATATATATATATATAAGCAAATGTATTAACTGCCCTATATATATATATATATATATATATATATATGCAGGGCAGTTAATACAAATGGTCATTTCAGATCATTTTCTGTTGACTGATCAGTGATAGTGCTGAAACGTTTTTCAATAGAATTTGGTTAAATTATCAAAAAGGGGGATTACATTTAACGGTTAAAATAATACAATATTACATATATATTATAATGTCATAAATGTGGGTCAGTAATGAAAAGTGAAACTATTAAAATACATTTATTTTAAAAATGAATTACAAAACCAACAAATAACCATATAATATAGGTTTATTAAATAACATATAAACAAAATAAACTAACATTTAAAAGTTGTAGTGCTAAAGTTATAATAACTTATTAATGATTGACAACAATATCCACAAGTATTTAGCGCACAATAGGAAGCCAAAATTAATAAATATATATCTAGCAAATTATACAAACTACAAAATCAAATTTTATAATTATTAATTACATAAATTTATCTTATGAGACTCTATTACTATATAATTTAATTTCTATAATAGCAATATTACTCAATCTTTTTTGAAACTCTGTAAGATAGTTTATTATATTTTAAAATATCACATAACATGACTGCTCTCAATATCATTTAGTTCAGATATCTAAACATGAAAATAAGACTTTTAAACAAAGTTTAAAATCAAGATCAAAATATTTTGACACATTATACTATTACTTTCGATAAAATAAATTTATTAACAACAATAACATTAGAATCTATTACTATTATTATTATTCATTAGAATTCGATAGGAAGAAGTAAATATAAAAAATTCATGCATAATATACCAGTAAAAATCATAATATTTAAATACAATTAGGCAGATTTAAAAAAATCATTTAACAACAATCTTCCATAACAACAATACATTTGTCTGCTTTCAGATGCATGCACAAATATATGTGCCCATAAACATCCTTATACAAATACATATTAAGAAGCAGTGAACTAATCATTATATACTAGGATCTCTCCTGTAATATACAAAATGCAAAATATGTGTAAAGAGCGGGAATATCATTAATCAAGATAAAATAGAAATATTAATTTGCAAAAACATTTATCATAATAACTGCACAAATAAGTAGAAATTCAACACTTGCTTTGTTTATATATTGAAGATAACAATATACATGCAATATAACTTTAAACTTTGAATGGTTTAATGTCTACACACCTGTTAATATTAATTTTGTATAAATATTATATAAATGCACACTCCAAATTCCACATCTTTATAAATAGACAACAGATAAATCTATGAATTTAAATTGATTGGGTTATATTATTATTTGCAAGATTATAAATTATTATAAATATTTAATATTTATTCATTAAATATGTATAAAACAAAATTCAAATGATCATTCAAATTTAAAACATTCACAATGTCCAGTGATCTCAAATAATGTATTCAATATTGCCTTAAGATTACCTAAACAAATTCAAATCTATAATATTTACACAAAATTATTTCTTTCCTTAAAACTTTAATGATTTATTTGTTTGAATGGTAAATAATTTATTTATCTAATTATTGATAATAAAGAAACAACAGAAAAATTTTATATTATTATCAAAACAAAGTTTAAACAGTATATAAACTTAATATATTTAAATCATAGTAATAATTATAATATTAATATCATCTATCCTCTTTATTATTTTTTACAATGCTTTTTTACAACCGACTGACAATTTTGATCTTTAGAACTTCTACTTATATTTCCAAATCTCAACTGCAAAATTAAAACTTTTAAGATTTGGAAATATAAGTAAAAGTTCTGAAGAAGATTGCTGGGGCAATCGAAACTGTCAGTTGGTTGTAAAAAAACATTGTAGAAAGTAATAAAAAACATAGACAATATTAATATTATATGGATTTGGCAATGCAATAAGAAAGATAAAGTAATAATTATAATATATATATGTATTACTTATAAAGCACTTTAAAATACATAAATAATATCAACTAATTCAAATAATATATTTTCATACCCAAAAATTATTAAGTTTAACACAGTTTATATTATTTATACAGATTAAATGATCAGAGGTTATGCACAATAGAAATGCCATTAACAAAAAGTTTTAATTTTAATGAAAAAACGTTTTTATTAATATAAATATTACTGGATTATTTACTTTAGAGATCTAATATTTCCAGTTGTTGACTGCTAGTCCTTTTAATACTTATCAAAATATTTTATTTTAATTCATCTTCAAAACATTCAAATAAGATTTGTTTACAGATTTAGGAAAGAATTCCTTATATTTAACCTGCTATCAAAGTAAAATCCATTTTATATATTTTAATTATATCCATTTTATTATTATTTCCTAATTGCAGGTAATTTTCCTTTCAACTTTTTTAACATGTATACTATCTTATTTCCAAATGCAGTTTTCTAAGTTATTTATTTTTGAAAATAATAGTTTGCTATCAAATTAACAAACTAGTAACTAACATTACATTATTATTAGTTTTATGAATAATTTAAATTATTCTAATAAGTATTAAAAATTAACTAAATAATTATTAAAATATATTTTTATAATAAATAATAATAATAATTATACACACATGCATCATGCTGACCAATTAGTGTTATGAGTTACTTATTTTCTACATATATATTTTATTATGTTTAACTGAGATATCTCTCACTTGCTGTATTTAATCCGTCTCCAAAAAGTAAATAACTATTCTGCACTACATTTTCTTGTAGTTTTGTTAATTAGATTCAACCAAGATGTAATTAAGAAAATAACCAATTAAAAACTGGATCAAGCCAAACTAAAATCATGTCATCCATCAACAATTTCTATATTAGTCTTCTTTTGGTTTATAGGAATCAGACTAATATAAATACTGTTAGTGGATAATATTATTTCAAATTTTCCGATTCAGTTTATAATTAGTTGCTTATTTGTTTTCATCTTGGCTGAACTTTTATTATAAAAAAATATATGGAAAATTTTATTCAAACTTTCAATATTTACATATATGTATAAGTATGTGTGTGATAGCTTGATATTATTTAACTGGATTTTACACACCATCTTCTCAATAACATAGATTACTGAGCAACTGTTTTACACCAATCAATAATAATAAGTAATTATACACACAAAAAACTAAAAACTGACTTCATAAATAAATATTAACAGTAATATTTTATCAATGTACCAAATATATAATTACGTAATAAACACCACGCAAATTCTTATGGCAAAAATGGCTAAAACTATTTTAATAGCCTTTGGTGGTATATTTATATATTTGTTACAACAATAATAAAATATCATTGCCAGTTAGCAATGATTTAAAAAATTATATATATAATGATATAATGAACTTCATTATTTTATAATATAGTTTTAAATTTGATATGTCGACATAAATTGTTTAAGGAGTGACAATCAATGTAAACAACCATTTGCAATGATTAACTATTATCAGTTAATTGTAGAATCTTTTTTTACTCCAGTTGGCCCACCTTGTTTTTAGTAAAATAAATATTTCATATTATGCTTATAAACTATTATCAATATTAAAATTAATATGTAGATGTATGTACATCTCTTTTTTTTTTTAAGGAAAATGTATTTGAACTAAAGAAAAAAATGGATGATTTTTATGAAGATGCTGTAAGTCAACTTATATTAATAATATATTCTTTGAATGTGTATCAGCTATAGATTTATTTTATTGTTTAAAAGTATCTGAATATTTTTCTTTTAATATAATGAATCTATTTTGTTTTGGATTAAGAATATTAAGTAAACATCATATCTATTGTTATATATGTTATAAATCAATATATGGAAGCAGTGAATGTGGAAATGATAGTTATAATTCATTTCTATAAATAAAGTCATATAAGGTCAACAGTAGCTTATATTATTAAAAAAAAATTGAAAAAAATTGGTGTTCACCTGCTGTATAATACATAAATTATTTCATTTAATTACAAATTACTGGGGGGAAATATGCATAAGTTTTATTATTTTATAAGACCAGATTTTAACAATGTAGTATTAATTATTTACAGAACTTAGTTTAATAGTCAGATTCATGCAAGACAATATATACACTTATATATGAAAAATGGCTGCAGAAAGGAGTTTGCTCTTGTTTAGAAAGTTACTAGAGTTAATCATTCTTATATAATTTTAATACAGTTCATGGAAACATTCTTTTATTATAATTGAGTAATCTAGTAAATGAGTTGGTACTGAAATTTTATTGATAGCAATTGTATTATTTGTTTAAGACTGAGAATTATATATAATTTTGGAAATAAGACTGCATTTATTATATTTCAAATATTTAACATAAATATTTCATTTAAATAAAATTTTAAATTAGTAAGGAATACACTTTCTCCAAAACGTTTCTGCCAATATTAATACTGCTGAATCTGTAACTAGTTTTTAAGGAGATTCATTTTTGTTTATAATCTTTGACTTAAAAATTTTTACTTCCATAAATCTAAAAAAAAGTAAGTAATAAGTTATTGTATGATGTCTGTGGTAGCTAATAAAAATGGTCCTTTTGCTTTATTTGAGCAATCTGAGAATTAAATTGATATTAAAATAATTAATAACAGCATTTGCTTCATAAGTCAAAAATCATAGATTATTGTTTGGGAAATAATGTTCTATTTACTAGATTTTAAAGATATGATGTTAAATACTTCACTTGCATAAGATTTGAAAATGACAAGAAAGAATACTACTATGCAAGTTTGAATCATATCCTATACAATGGAGTCTGTAAATATATCTGGAGTGTAATAAAGTTTCACTGCTGTTCAGAAACTTACTAAATTTGTTCACCCTTATGTAAATCTGGTGCAACTCATGCAAATAGTGACTTAATTAGTTCAATCAATCTAGTAAAAAAAGGTGTTGATATTCAAAAAAATATATCCTATCATATCATCATAATAATAATTTAATATTATTACAGTTGTAAAAAAATCCATTCAATAAAATTATAGGTCTAAAAATTTGAATAATAAAATATTTAACTGCTCTTTCATTAATATTTTTTCTTACTCTTACTATAAGATGAATAATACATAATATATTTATCTCTAAGCTGATTGCAATAAATATTCATAAATTTATTTTTATTTGAATAAGTAACCTAAAAAATAATAAAAAAATAAGAAAAATCATGTGTTTGGCACTTAAACTTTTAAAGTTTAAATTATAGTTTATAATAAGCTAATAAAGCTTTTGAATTAATAATTCAAAAATAACAAAATAAGTTAATAAAACTAAAAACCTTCAAAGCTTTAATTATTCTATCATAATATAGTATATTATATATTTAATTTCCAATTAAAAATATTAATACATTATGAATAATTCAGATTTTAATAATAAAATATTTAATGGAAATAAAAGCAATATTGATATAAGATATTCACTGTAATTAATAAACTTTATACTATTAAGTCTAAAAATAATCTGGTCATGCTGTGACTATGAATATAAATACATACTATATACAGAACTACATAAATATAAATACATACTATATAATTCTATATACAAAACCAAAAAATAAAACAAAAACAAGTATAATTATACTAAATACTTTTCAAGAAATTGATAAATTAATAATTCCTATTTCACTTAATAAATTTAATGAAGGAGAAGCTACTATATTAACAATAATTAACATAAATCAAAATAACTTTAATCTTGAAAATTAATCACTCTAGTTAAAATAAGAATTTGTCTGAAGGTTTGTAATGATGGTATATTATAAGATGTGATATGTTGGACTATTCCATCATTTATGAGTGAATGTTGAATGTAGAAAAAATTTTAAACTTTATTTAAACTTTCCAAATATAAACAACTTGTTAGTAGTATTATTCTTCACTCTTCTTCAGGTGTTGCTGGCCTATATGTACATTGACAATATTCACTTAGTTGCTGACCTATATGCACAGTGACAATATTCGCTTAGAAGTTGAACTCACACCTTTAGATTCTTGTATATTGAATTTAAGGAAAACGCTCTACCAACTGAGCTATTTTGTCAAAAACAACATGTAGTAGAAATTTGATATATTTATATATGAGGGTTGGTTCAAATCCTCCTGAGTCCTTCAATTTTTTTTAACGAGTCTAATTAATCTTGCTCTTAGGAAAAAAAAAATAATTAGACTCGTTAAACTTCAATTTTTTTTAATGAGTCTAATTAATCTTGCTCTTAGGAAAAAATAAAAAAATAATTAGACTCGTTAAAAAAAAATTGAAGGACTCAGGAGGAATTGAACCAACCCTCATATATAAATATATCAAATTTCTAATATATGTTGCCTTTGACAGAATAGCTCAGTTGGTAGAGCGTTTGCCTTAAATTCGATATACAAGAATCTAAAGGTGCGAGTTCAACTTCTAAGCGAATATTGTCACTGTGCATATAGGCCAGCAACACCTGAAGAAGAGTGGAGAATAATACTATTCGAAACGTTGTGTAATTACTAACCTGTATTGTCTATTTGTGTGTTATTACTAACAAGTTGTTTGTATTTGGAAAGTTTAAATAAAGTTTAAAATTTTCTATACATTCAACATTCACTCATAAATGATGGAAATAGTCCAACATATCACATCTTAGTAAAAATAAGAGTTGATGGAACATTTATTAGGAGCATTTACTTCGTTAGTTCAAGAGTGGCAATTATATATAATGTTGAAAATAATGAAAAATTTTAAAATAAATTTTAATAATATGTAGAATATTTCATTAATTTTGACACAAAAATGAGTCAAAAATAGATTTTCTGATGGAAGTTTGAATTTGTCTTACATAAATAAATATGTATTCTGATAAATTTCACTGTTGTTTATAAACTTATTAAATTTGTATCTTGACATACATCTGGGGTAGCTAGCGCTAATTGTCATTTACCTTTGGCTGAATTTTCTAAAAAGTAAAATGGTGATCAAATGTTTTCTAACAAGATTTGGATTATGAGTTTCATATTGTGAATTATGCATAATTTTGGAAATCTAATTTATTATTATATAGGGCATATGAGCACAGACTTTTACACGACCCATCACTCTCCACACTATCTCATAACACTGATACACTTGAACACATATATGCTGAAAAGATAAATAATCACCAATATACTTTTTTCATGCTAAATCAGCAATCATCAGTTGGTTCAGATTACCATCTCCACACATATATGCTATAAGTGCTCAGATATATATTAAGATAGACAAACCTCATATTTTAATGGACAGGCTTCAATCTACTCCACACTCCAGCTCTTCAACCGTCCATCCAAATGAAAATCTGATGATGGAACGCTCAAAGGCCACCCTGAGGCTGAGATTCTTGTCACACCCATGTTGACCTAAAGTCAATCTGACCCCTTATGTAAACGACATAATCCATTAAATACATATACAAGGGATGGGCAGAAATCTCTATTATATAATAACTGAAACACAGGCTTACTACATACCTGTGTCTATATATGTAATACATAGGGCATATGAGCACAGACTTTCACATGACCCACCACTCTCCACACTATCTCATAACACTGATACACTTGAACACATATATGCTGAAAAAATAAATAATCACCAATATACATATTTCATGCTAAACCAGCAATCATCAGTTGGTCCAGATTACCATCTCCACACATATATGCTATAAGTGCTCAGGTATATATTAAGATAGCCAAACCTCATACTTTAATGAACAGGCTTCAATCTATTCCACACTTCAACTCTTCAACCATCTTTCCATCATCAGATTTTCATTTGGATGGACAATTGAAGAGTTGGAGTAGATTGAAGCCTGTTCATTAAAGTATGAGGTTTGGCTATCTTAATATATACCTGAGCACTTATAGCATATATGTGTGGAGATGGTAATCTGGACCAACTGATGATTGCTGGTTTAGCATGAAATACGTATATTGGTGATTATTTATCTTTTCAGCATATATGTGTTCAAGTGTATCAGTGTTATGAGATAGTGTGGAGAGTGGTGGGTCATGTGAAAGTCTGTGCTCATATGCCCTATATATTACATATATAAACACAAGTATATAGTAAGCCTGTGTTTCAGTTATTATTTATTATTGTAACAGTAGATGAAGAATATTTTATTATAGCCCCCACACTTATGAAATCCATCTATGTGTCAATAAATTGTAGATAAAACATCTAATCTGTGAATCCTAAACTAATTATAATCCATTTCACCTAGCAAGCATTTCTTTTTTTTTAGTTCCATGCAAATTCAAATGGGTTATTTGGTGTATATTCATGCTGCATCTTAATCTTGATGCATTAGCTCTATGACACACATATCAAAAGTACAAATGCACCCAATTTTTGTTATTTTGGCAATAATAATAATAAAATACATGAAATAATATTGCAAAGAGAGCAAAATGATTGGCAGTCACAATTATTTATTAAACCCATAAGAAAATTAATTAATGAATAAAAATGATGAATGAGGACCACCTTGAAAGTAATAAGAATATAATTTATTACAAATGTGCATGAGTAAAATATAATACAAATTATATTAATGCTTAAATATATAAGTAAATAAACAATAATCAATAAAATCCTTGCTTTTACTTCACCTTTGAGTGATAAGTTTTAAATTGCACTTTACACAAAAAAGTGAAGCTTAGTATTATTAGAAAAAGAATTATATTGTTTAGCACTTTCAGAGAACTTAGGTTGCCATATTCATAGCCTACCTTGGGAGTGTTGTCTTACATTGTGATTTTAAGTGAAGCTTGCAGTAATTTATGCAAAATTTATTCAAAGTTTTCTTTCATATAGACCATTTTCTGGAGATTGCAAAGCACAATTCTTTTCTATTTATTGGATATTTGTCATTTGCAATAAAGCACACCTCCTTTATTTATTTTTTCATATAATTATGCTTAGTGCACAGTGCCCTTGCCAAAATGAGTTTGAATACATGGCCTGTTGTAAGACACCACTCCAAGATAGGCTATGAATATGGAGACATAAGTTCTTCGAAAGCACTAAGCCATATAATTCTTTTTCTAATAATACTAAGCTTCACTTTTTTGTGTAAAATGCAATTTAAATCAATAATAAAATAAATACCTGATGTGAGCAAAATTCTAAATTCTAATCTTATTTTTCTTAAAACTTTGTATTTAAATTTTCTTCTACAGAAATTTACTTCTATATCTTTTTTATAAAAATAAATAAATAAATATATTGAAAATTATTCATAAGTGCAGTAACACACACCAAGTATGTACTATTAACTATGAGGAAAGCCTTTGATTCTTCTTTGAGGCCTTAAAAAAACTGAGCATGGCAAATTCCTAATGTCCATTGCATGTATATGGACATGCAAGGTTGGCTTACCAACACACATTGGCCAGCATAATGAGTTTATTGGTTTTTTACCTCTAGGTATAAGATCAAAAACCAAGGGTTTTTTTTTCAGTTGCATGATATTTCTTAACTGACATCTCAGTTGAATTTTGTTGGAGGCAGAAAAAAATGAGGTTCTGGCTGAACTTTTTTAAATAAATATTTACATTAAGCCAACAAACATCACATGATCTATATTAATATTAATATGCTATATTATAGAATGATCTTAAACCTATAAATAATAGAAGTGCTATCCATCCAAAATCACAAACCCCAATGACACATAAATTAGCAAGCTTAAAGGATTTTCTGTATAGAAACTGCAAACTATACAAATTTGAGGCCAATCATAAAAATAATAACAAAATGAAGAATGCTCCACCATATCAACAAATAGATGCCAAGAAATATCACAAAATTTAAAAGCTTATGCACAGACACATATAATGCATTTCAGAACTCCCCCTTGATCAAATACATTATTAAATAACTTTAAGAATAAACTGCTTTATAACTAGCACAACAAATCATTTATAAAATTCCATGCAACAACCCAAGGTACAAGACTTCATAATATGGGGAGCCACATGCAAACTTATCTATGAGAATAGTCTAGCACAGATATGTATATAATTGAACACAAAAAAGTAAGGAATATACATCAATATTTTTGAATTATGAAAATAAATTAACAATGGCTAAAATAATCTGAAATATAAGGTTAAAGAGGCCTGCATAATTGTAAGGGATCATCACACTATAAATGAGAATAACTATTTAATTTCATTCTCTTTATATAATTATTTATTTTAGACAATTTTATTGTTATCCATGTCAGCAATTTTTTCAATGTGCTCATTCATATCCCCTATAACTATTGTTTTTTTCTCTTTGAAACTCCATATATCCTTAGATAAAGATTCAGATGGGCTACTGTTCCACTTCATTATAGTTTGATTATTTTCATATACTCTATAGTCACCACCCATTCTTGTCTTCTTAACCTTATGTCAAACGACAAATATTTTAGACCCTTTGCAGTATTTAAATATTTTTTGACATAACTCCTAGACCATAATCCCTTCTTACTTTTTCTTTTCTATTTATATCCTGCCATACTAAGTCTTCCAGTATAAATTATTATTCTTCTCTTAGATGGGTTTCCATTACTGCTAATACTTCAAGCCCTTCATTTTTAATTGTTTATTTAATTCCAGCCACTTTTCTGATATCCTACCACCGTGCATATTCAAATATCTAAAATAATTTCTTCCTTTCTTGCTACCCTTTTATACATTTTTTTGATTCTTTCTTCTCTATTACATTTTGTAATTAGCTTGTTTATTATTAGTTTTACAGATCCATTTCATCTCCACACCTAAATTTATATGGAAATTAACTACCCTCTGTTTACTTCTTACATCCCATTCATTCTTCTTTTTAATAGAACTGTAATTTAAAATCCTACTCCCCTTTACAAGTTTTCCAAACTATAATATTTTTTATAAATAAAATCCCCTAATGCTTTTCTTCCCTGTGTTGCTAAGTGCAATCCATCTTTTCTATATAACTCCTCTTACTAATAAAAAAATCCCACACATCCACAAACATAACATTATTATTCTCACATAATTTTTTCAATCCCTCATTTATAGAACATGCCCTATCTAACATATACCTATTGTCAAATCTTGGTAGTAATCCAACTACTTCTACTCTTTAACTTTATTCAAGTTACTAATCAATTCTTTGTACTCATTTATTACTCTCTCCAATGGCTGTGTAAAATTATTTGTTCCTACCATAACATAAACATCTCTACTCCCTAGTTTATATCTTATCTGTAATATCCCTAATTCTAGATACAGGCAAATATACTCTTACTCCTACATTCCCTTGCAATCACATCTCCACATTTTCTTATTGTGAAGTTATTTATTTTGAATGTTTATGCAAATGCTGACAGGGAAAGAAGGTGATGTATACCTCTATTGTCTATATTTGTGCCATAATTTTTATTAAGCTATATTTAGCACTAATTATCAATTTATTGGTTTTATACATCACTTAGTTGTTGCTATTTTTAAAAGAAATTGTGACATTAGTCTTTCTCTTGTTGATGTTTATCTTGCCAGTGTATTTAAGGAGATGTTGCTTTGCTCTCTCTTGTGTTATATTTTTCCAATAAATTATATTGTTATTTATCTTATATTTAAGCATATAATGCTTTATTTAAAACAAATCCTAATATTATTATTGTTCTTGCGTGATGGTCCATTCTCATTATTTTATGACTAGTGATAAGTCCAAGCTCATTTATTGCCTGATATAGGTGCCTTTCCCTTGAGTTCATGCCATTATTTACTTTGCCTTTATCTTATCAACTCTATGTGAATTGTATTTATAATGCATTTTTTGTATAAAGGTATGGGTAGTATATTATTGTGACTTTACTTTGGTGATTGATATAATTTTATAGGTACTGAGGGATGCCACCTTTACCTTCAGTTGCACTCTTAATATATCTGAGTATATATTGTTTTGTTGTGATGTGTAGGACTTGTAGTTGTGCTTTTCCAGCACCTCAAAATGTAAATCTGATAAATATCAAATTTTTTAAATTGTATGTGAGACTTCAGTGAAGAATATACATCTTCTTCAGCATTCATCTCATCACATGGATTGGTAGATTACATTTTATAAGGGTGTTAAATACATTCATTGGGGTCATTATAATAGACTGATTGTTTTCAAAACTTAGGACATTTTTAAATATAAATATTGTAAAAGATTTCATTAACTATCCAGTATTATTTATTTTCTGTTTATTCATTTTAAACTGTAAATTACAATTTCCATCCATGTTAAATTTTATTTAGTATCTCCAATAAATTCATCTTGATAATATTGTTTTATTTTCTTGACTGTTTCTCATCCTCTACATACCATCAGAAATCTAAATATAAAGCTTATCATAAATTTTCATAACTTTTATGCATTGAGAGTACATGAACATATAGATTTTGATATAAGAAGCACTTTATTAAAATATGCATCTCAGATCTTAGAATACATCCAAGAAATAAATTATTTTATTTATTAAAAATAATTATAATTATTTATTGATTATTAAAAGATCATTATTTAAAAGGTCATCATGCTTATTTTGAAATCACTTTATTCTACTTAGAAGATTATTTGCTTATTCATCATAAATTCAAACGGTGGAATTGCTTGGTTTTAATTCAGAAAATATTTAAAGAGGATTTGGTGGTGTGATATTTTGAGTGGCTATAGAATCCCTTATCCACTCATTATATCTGAGTGCTATTCTAGTCTATTGTTCTTATTCTAAATTAAGAGTTTTCATGTTTATTTTAAATTTTAAAATTATTATTATGGTAATTTAAGAGTAAGAGACCACTGCTTTGTTTATTAGGGTCTCATTTTTTAGGTAATAGATTTTTCAAAAATTAAAAGATAAGAATAAAATTTATAATTATTAAAATATTAGTTATATGAACCCCAAGATATCCATTTTCCATATAAAATTATTAGAGAAGATTATTTCACTTAAAAAATAAAATTATTTTTAAAAAGTCAATGTGGGAAAGACAGTGAGAAAACATTCTTATATTTAATAAAAACAATTAAATAGTAAATCTAATTGTGAGAATAAAATATTGTTGTAAGAAGTGTTGTAGGTGGAAGAAGTTTTGTGAATAGAGAATTTTAAAATAACCTAACCCTTTAATGATATATACTTTAAATATTAAGAGCCATTATATTTTAAAGAAAGAGTATGAAAAGTCTTCTCTTAATTTGCTAATATATTGCCTTTATCTTCATAATGACTATTATTATTATTTATTCTTATTCTTGTGGCATATGGGTATTCAAACTCTGAGTTTAGCCAGTATATTATTACAATTTAGTTAATAATGGCATTATCGACTAGTTTTATTTTTGGGTGATTTTTGTGTAAGTGTGTCATTCTCTTACATTTCTTATTTTATTCTCTTACATCTTTTGTTTTAGTTTACTGATTTTGGTGGCAAGTACAATCTATCATATTTTTCAGATTACAGTATATTACAATACAATGTCTATATATATAACGTTCCAACAATTATTTAAATAGTAAATGCTATTACAATAAAATGATAAATATTCCCACTTAATATTCAACAATATAACAATAAAAAAGCTTTCTTATTATTATATTGTAAAATATTAAGTGGGGAAGTGTATCATTTATTACAACAGCATTTACTATTTAACTGATTGTATTGAACATTATTTATATATAATCTAAATTAAAGCCTTATTTCATAAAGCCTTCATACATGTATTCAAGTACATATATGGAAAGTGTTATTAATTTTTGCTATATCTTAAATGTAAATAAAATTTATTGCAGAAGTTATTGAAAAATCCCAGCAAGGTATATGTATGCTAGTACAACTCTATAAATAAATGAAAGAATAGCTTTTCACTTGTTGATGGAATTGTGTTAATTGACATATAACTTGCTGAGGATTTTCAAAAACTTCTGCATAAATTTCAATAATATTTTTATAAATAAATATTAATAAATAAATAAATACTCTTCATTTTAGACAGTTGCATTAGAGAGAGTGGACAGCATTCCTGATCAGGGAACATTTCAAACTTTTGTAACTTGGCCTTCACTTATAAGTGCTTTGGGCGGTGATAAGTTTACTCCAGAAATAATATCACCAGAGATTTCACCTCTACCTTTGTTGGAGTCACCAATAGAAGTTTTAGATAAACTTAAAGTGCCACAAGAAACTAAAGAAATTAGGGTAGGTTTTTTTTTTCTCAAATAAGTTTTTTTTAAAGACAAATATATATTTAAATAATTAATAGAAATAAGTTCTGTTTTTATTAATTCACTGGAAATTACAAAGTAATTTTTTAGTAATAAAATTTCTTTACTTTCATCTACAATAGCTTTTAATGCTACTTTGCATGCATCCTTTACCCAATGGTGGAATTACTAGATACATGAGAAGTAGACCAGAAAAGACTAATTGATTTTTCTCTTTTTTTTTTGTAAACAATCAAAAAAAAAAAATGAAAGAGAATTTAATGTATTCAATAATAAGAAAAATAATATAATTTATTTATAAAATCAATTACAAATTAATATAATTTGCAAACAGATGATTTTATAACAAATGTGTTTTATAGTATGAAAATAAAGTAATTTACTTTGTAAATAAATCTGAAGTTAATATATTTTATAAGCTATGCACAACACTACAAAACATAAAAGCAAATAAAAGAGTAATTAAAGGCAATAAATCCACAAGAAATTGAAGTCTACCAAGGTATACAATGGATCATGTAAAAATGCATGTGTGAAAAAAATATCAATGGTATGTATCCTCAATTTATGTGTGAAGTTTGCATTTTTTTTTCCTTATAAAGCAAAAAAGAGAGAGAAAAAAAAATAAATGTAATACGTCTGAAAATATCAAAGTAATATAATTTATTTAGAAAATAAATCTTTAAAAAGAAATTAAATTAATAATAATAGAAAATTAATTACAAAACCAAAAAAACACTAAAAGACAAAAAATAGATCATGTAATTTTTTTTCCATATGTCATAGCATCGACGGAAGCGAACCCGGGACAACTGCTTATAAGGCAGATATGCTGACCTCTCGACCACCAATGCTTGACTAGATCATGTAATTTATAAAAAAATAATTAACAACAACAAATCCATATATAAATTAAATCCAGAAAAATATAGACTTCCAATAAATCCATAAGAGATAGACATTAAAAATAACAATCGGTTTTTATTTAGTTACTGTAAAAAAAAAAGCATATATGTAAAAAGTTATATTAAATCAAAAATTACATGAAATTAAAGTATGGATATATATATATATCATTTTACCAATAAGATCAAATGCAAATCCATAAAAAGTTTCATTTCACAAAGTGCAAAAAGTTATTTATGATTAAAACAAAAAATACTAATGGCAAAAAACATTTATTTAATCAAATGGTTGACTAATTATAACTATGTCTTTTCATACAATATCATTGAAAAACATAACATTAGAACTCATGAGAATGCTTGGCCATACATGACTTCCAATAGCTTCAGTGATTTTAAATCAGAAAATAATACTGTTAATCATTCGTGTTATTTATGTCAGAATGTTGATGAAAAATTTGTAATGTTGAGCCATAAGCAGTAAAGAGTTTTTCAAGACATGAGTCAAAATTGTTTATTGTATTTTTTTAATTTTTTTCCTGAAAAAAAAAAAACAACATTTATAACATTTTTCTGTACATAATGTTTTTGTGAAGATTAACGTTTCTGGATTTTTTACTATCAAATATTTTCTTTTGCATGATATCTATAGAAAATATTTGTTTAATGATTATGTATTAGTGTGCTGAGTAAATAATTTAGTATTAAATTTGCTTTTAAACTGTGTGACCCAAGGTTTATCTCTATGCACATCTTGATGCAAATTTAACTTTTTGAAACAGGCAAAACTCTCCGTACAGTAATACCACTCAGTGCCAGTCAGAGTAATCGATGGATGCCAGAAGGCTTGTGTATAAAATCCCCATCTAATGCCTATTCATCCAATATCTCCAGACTAGTTTCCAGCTTGTATACATGTGTAATGTTTTACAAATTTCATATTGATATAAATACCTTGTATGATTTCAACTTTTTATACATTTATTTTTGTCAGATATGTTTTTCTATGCTTTATTTTTTTGTATTGTTGTATTTTGCTAAATATATTAATTTTAGATTTGTTTGGAAAAACGGATTATTTTCTTGACATGTTTCAAACATGTTTTTTGTTTTCAATTATGTTTGTTTGCAAAATATATCAATTTCAGGTTTGTTTTATAAACAAATAATATTATTTTTATATTTTCAAATACATTTGATTATTAACTTTTAAATTTATTTTTTTTTAAATATATATATATATTATCGATTAGCCTAGATTCTGGTCCACTTTGGTATGTATTTACTGGCTCTACCGATGAGAAGAGCATACATGCAATTAATTCTCAATTTTGTATACATTAGTAGCAAATAATAATAAGTTAAATTGTTGATTGCTTAGTAAATTATATAACGTTTGAGCATCAAAATAACTTCCAAATTTATAATTCTGTCATTGCACTAAAATGGTTGAATATATATATATATATATAATATCATATACATGTGTGATGGATAATGTTTGGACTAACTGATGAGGGCTGGTTCAGTTTATTTATCTTTTGTGTCAAATGTATTGGTTATATGAGATAGACTAGATCGCTGGAGGGAGCTTTAAAGTCTGTGTTCAAATCCTCTATATTATATCTAGATTCCAAGTATGTAAACATATATATAAAGTTCACTTGTATTTCAAATATTAAAATATCATATGCTCTTTAATTGAACAATTTACAATACAATTTATAAGAGATTCGAATTCAGACTTTCACATGACTCTCAACTCTCCATGCCATCTCATATTGCTGACCACCTGATTATACACATATTGAAAAGATAAATAATCACCAATATACATATTTCATGCTAAACCAGCAATCATCAGTTGATCCAGATTACTATCTCCAAACATATATATAATCATTGCTCAGTTTTATATTAAGATAGCCAATATTCATACTATAATGGACAGGCTTCCCTACTCCAACCCACAACTCTTCAGTCATCCATTTCAGTGAAAATCTGATGATGGAATGTTCAAAACCCACGTTAGTGCCAAGATTGTCATTCTACCCATGTTGACCAATTTTAGTCATTCTGACCCCTCTGAGAATAATCCATTTACATACATATGCGAGATATGGGCAGATCTTTAATGCATTATGTTTTTAATATGTAAATTAATACATTGTACAGGCTTATACCCATCTGCACATATATAATGTAATATATAAACGATTTGAACTCAGACTGTCACACGACCCTCAACTCTCCATGCCATTTCATATTGCTGACCCACCGATCATACATATGCCCATTACTCACATATATATGTAAATGGATTATTCACCAGTACATGAGGGGTCAGAATGACTAAAATGGTCAACATGGGTAGGTTGACACCTTTGGCACTAACGTGGGCTTTGAACATTCCATCATCAGATTTTCAATGAAATAGATGGCTGAAGAGTTGTGGGTTGGAGTAGTTCTGAAGCCTGTCCATTAAAGTGTGAAGATTGGCTATCTTAATATAAAGCTGAGCACTGATTGTATATATATGTGGAGATAGTAATCTGGACCAACTGATGATTGCTGGTTTAGCGTATTGGTGAATTTTTATCTTTTCAACATGTGTATGATCAGGTGGATCAGCAATATAAGATGGCATAGAGAGTTGAGGGTCATGTGAAAGTCTGAGTTCGAATCCCTTATATATTATATTATATTGTATATGTTCAGGCGTGTGTAAGCATGTACAGTGTATTAATACAATTTAATATAAAATAGAATTTATTCTTTTTTGCTTGCAGTTTCAACTGCCCAGCAGTCATAATGAGAGCTACAATATATATATATATATATATATATATATATATATATATATATATATATATATATATATATATATATATATATATATATATATATATATATATATATATTGTAACCTAGTGTTATTGACACTTGGTTTATTTGGCATTGTTTCCACAGGAAAACAATGCTATCCTTTTTTAGAAAATAAAAAGATAAAATAATAATAATATTAAGTGATTAATAAAGTATACTATTTACTCACTTTAATGTGTTTTAAGCAAATAACTAAAAAATTTGGTAATCCAATGTCATTTTGAAGAAGAGCATGAATAATTTAATTAAAATTTTAACAATAAGAGCAATTTAATATAGTATAAAAGCACATATCATAAACAGTAATTGATTTGGATGGGTAGAGGGAGAGTAGATAAATGTCTTATCATAACGCACAATAACTTCTGATAATTTATTTTGTAGAAAATCATATTTAAAAGAAATATACATCACTAATTATTAATTAAGTATATTTATTATTTTTCATTATTTGTCAAATTACTTTGTAATTCATTTAAATCATACGGAAAAATATATGACTGTAATAAGTTGTTTTTTTCCTTTCCTTTGTTTATGTATAATTAAATGATTATTTTTCTGTAAGAGGTCGCTAAAAGAAGACCGCCAAAATTTGAAGAAAGTTTAGTCTGACATTAGTTTTACAAGAAGGAAGCAGTACTGAAATTCGGTAACAAATTTTTTATTATTTTTTAATTGCAGAAATAAATATAAGTCCAGTAAATTTTTAATAATATCATGCATTGCTAATCCTATTTGATAAGATATTCTGTTTTCTGTGGCCATCTACCTATTTTAAAGCTTTTTATACGCAAAAATGTATTATCTTATGCTAAAGTTCAAAATGACCGTATTGACTACAGCAATCACGGAAAATGTCATTATATTTAAATTAAACAATATAAGTAATTTCCAGGAGATAAACAATTATTTGTTAACTTTACCTTATTTAATAATCTTTTCATGGTATAAAAGAAAATTTATAATTTAAAAGACATATTATAAAAGCCAAGGAAAGTTAACTAGAAAATTTCGCGCTCTTTTTAAAAGAAATTGTCTGCTTTGAAAATAATGTAAGTTCCCCACGTTAAAATATGTTTATTCACTGAAAATTATCTAAAAATAATAGTAATGATAAAGGATATTTACTTATGCACCTGTATATTTTTAAAAAAGAAAATATAAATTTTCTCAAGGCAAATATCAGAAAATTTGTATGTGTGCATTTTACGGAGAATTCCTTATTAAATACAAATGACAATTCCTAGAGTAGAAATAAAAACTACAAACATTAGTGACTTAATTATAACCATAATATAATATGTTATATTATACATCAATTTGAGTCGTTAAAACTTCATATCCACGTAAGTCAGCTGCAGTCCTTATAATAATAGTATTTTGGAAAATTCGCGCATTATTTTATTCATAAGCCAGCTAGCTAAAGATGATACGTATCGCCAATAGTAAAAAGAAAAGAATTGTATATGTGATTGTCAATCGTCAAATATTCGTCATGTTAAAATATGTATTGTTTTCTTGGATCCCAAAATTATATCAGTTAATTCAAGGAAGAGTTAATATCCAATGCTGCTATGTTTTTCTTTGCCTACTTTATTAATTGCACCAGAATGGAGGCAATTTTTATATAAATGAAATAATAAAATGTGTTTTTTATTTTAAATTTGCTTCGTGAACTACGAACGGATCAAGTTCTTCATCTAGATAAATTACCCAACGGAAAAATAATTTTCTAGTGAGATAATAATCACTTGTTAAGTAATGATTTTTTTTTTTCTAATTTGTAAAATTATGTGTATTTTTTTTTTATATCAACAGGTGAAAGGCTGTATAGTCAAGTAATATTTAAATGACCTTGTAATCATAAAGGTATGTTTTTATGTAATTATTCTAGGTTAAATTTATATTTGACATGAAAAAAAATTTTTTTTTTATAAAATGTGTTTACTTATGATATGCATTATGGGTATAAATTTATATGTTAGATGCGTAAAAGAAGAAAAATTCAGATACTTAATAGGTAAAATATCTAGTTAAAATTATCAGAAGTAATTAAAGAGAAGTGCTATACAGGATATTACTTATTTAAAGTTTGAAACAAATTTATACTATGTTAATTGCGGAACTTATTCCCAATTATTCTTTATTAATGCATTCACTTAATTTAGTTCAAGATACTATACTACCAATTACTTGTTGAATGTTTCTTTGGCAAAGGTGAAAATTATTATGGTTTATTCTGTGTTATCCATTGATTTCAGACGTTGATCTAAATATACCCCGGAACATAAATTTAGTGTAATCAGTGTATTTTCTTGTCTTGCCCCGATATAGCATTGGTATATGCTTAATATTCGCATAAGTAATAATTGTAATGTCTTTATTTTGTGGGATGGAAAATGATCTCCCCAAAAGCTTTATTTTCCATGAGGGGAATAGATAAATCTAGTATTCGGGTATGTTTATAACCCAAGTGATCGCTTCTCAGAGTTAGGACGATCAGTAATTTATATCGTATTTAGTGTATTTCATTCATTAAAATCCCAGGAGAGGATTATAATTGGTGTGTGTTCCTATTATGCCCAAGTAAGAGGCAAGGACCCACCAAACTATTTTAATGTAGTAGTTAAATCTACAGACCTTTGGTGTTATTCCATATTCCTCATGAGAAAATAGAGATAATTCCACCACTGAAGGTGTTGAATATTGTATTTTGTTTAGAAAGTTATGGCAAGATAATGGGTATATTGAAGGTTAATTCCTTACGATCCATTTTGTATAAATAGCGTGCTAGTATATATGATCAATGTCTGGATTGTGCAGCGGAATAGTGCTGGTAATCCACACGTAAGTCAATGGAGAGAGTAAGTTTAAAATTGCGTGATTTAGAAATTTTTATTTGCCAATGGAGGGTTCAAATACTAGGTTTAATTCGGGTTAATGATTAAGTAGCACTCACAATATAACGTATACTGAGGAATACAATGTGTATAACAACTTCAGTTATTATTAAGGTAAATATTAAAAATAATAAGTGTAACTTCTGATAAATAACCCATAAGTTATAATAAGTTATCTAAATAAAAACTATCATTTAATTAAATGATATGATTATAAAAATCGTTTGTACGCATTGCCTAGAATCAGATTATTTTTATTTTAAAACAAATAGTTAATAAAGTTAGCAGCCGTTCATATAAGATACACTAAATGGATGAGTCGATGTATCGATAATAGTATTTATTTTTTTTATATATTCAATTTGCATAAATGTAAAAAGATGAAGAAGTAGTTCGAATCCAAGTCTAAAAGTATAGACGAATTACTGTTAGTTATATTTTGTTTTATCCATATGGGATCGAATAAATTGTATATGTTTGTTTATTATGTTAATCATAAAGGATAGTTTTGTTAAACTGTAATAATAAATTATAATCTTGTTGAAGTTTAATAATAAATTATAGTCTTGTTACAAGTTGTTTTGAGTCATTTTTCTTGTGTGCTAAATAAAAGTGTATTGGCATAATACTTGCAATACTTTCTTGAGTCCAAAATCATTTATGAAATCTTAAACTCAATACACCAGATCGACAATTGTAAGCAGATCAGAATATTTCAGTATAGTTTAATTTAATAGGAATTATTTATGGAATGGAAAACTTCAGACCAATACATTTTATTTTATGTGTGTGTAAAATCATTTTATTCCCAAACTAGTAGGTTTTGGTTGCACATTGTTCCGTACACATTTAATTGAAGTGTCTAAGTAATAAATCTTAGTTAAATTATTGTGTTGTCATGGATAATGGAAGGACACAAAAGCACCCTTGTCTTTTCATCATTCCGACTGAGATTCTGGATAAAATGGCTGTATTATTCAAAATTATGCGTTGTTATTGAATATGGTTATCATCTCGTTAAATATTATAATAGTTGATATGTGGATGAAGACACCTGGAATTTAAATAAGGTAAATGTTTCCTATAGCCACCAGAATGTCAGTCATATGCGACAACACAATACTGCCGAGCATTTTTCTTTAAAAATAACAGAGAACCCTGAGATTAGTGTCATTATTATAAGTGCTTTTAAATTAAGAATTGATTAATTATGATCAATATTACAAGCGTGGCATGGCTAAAGAGATTGAAACTTCTGATTGTATAATAATAAAATATTGAGAGCATATTGGCAAATTAATGAATGTTTTATTTTAGTCAGTAATATTAACAATGACATGAAATCATCATCATCATTGTCGAACAGTGCAAGTACTTACAGCTCAGAGAATGTGTTTTGGATAGAGAAAGAATGTTAGTTTATTCTAAATTTTCTTTTTAAATTTATTTTATTAATGATAATTTTTTTTTATTCTATCTCTGTCTGAACTGCATATCACTGTAGCTGAATTATTAGAACTAACCAAACGTCGAGCTATATTAGATAAAAATATAGGGTTTGCTACCCGAATCTTTAATAGAAGCGTTTAGGCTTTCCGAATTCTCTTTATTGAATTCTCTCATTTATTTGAATAGAAGTCTTCGTCGTTATTTACTAGGTTAGAATATATATATATATATATATATATATATATATATATATAACCACCAGAACAGCTCTTCCTATTGATAGCATAATGGTACTACTAATATTCTGTATAAAAACAACCTACTTTCACTATAACACAGAATTCTTCCAACAAAATCAAGGAATGGCTATGGGCTCACCATTGTCTCCCCTGATTAGCAATATTTACATGGAAGAACTTGAAGCCATAGCCATAAAAACTATTCCATATCCACCTAAAGTTTGGCTTCACTATGTAGATGATACATTTGTTGTATGGCCACATGATGAAGCATTGCTACAAACTTTCTGGACACATATCAACAACATATCCCCTTCAATTAATTTCACAATAGAACCAGAACAAGAACAAAAATTGGCATTCTTAGATGTTCTTGTGACAAGACTTCCTCATGGTAAAATCAAAACTACAGTTTACCGAAAACCTACCCATTTAGGAAAATAGCAAGCATATATGTCTAATCACACCAGAAACACAAAACATGGAGTTATACTATCACTGTGAAATAGAGCAAGAGAAGTTTGTTCAGAAACCAGCAATTTGGAAAAAAAGATCTATATAGAACAAACTCTTATGAAAAATAGTTATCCATTAGCTGTTATTAAGAAAACATTAAATAAACAACAAAAAGAACCAACAAGAGAAAAGACAATTATTGGTACTGTAGTGCACCTATACATTCCAAAAATAGCAGACATATTGAGGAAAATCTGCAATCAGTATAACATCAGAACAGCTATCCAGAGCCATACCACACTATGAGGCATGCTAACATCTACAAAGCCTAAACTTGAAATGCTGAAAAGAAAAAACTGCATCTATGAAATACCATGTGAATGTGGAAGAACATATCTTGGTGAGACTATATGTCCCATTCAAAAGTGCTTGCAAAAAGATAAACTGATGATTAGAAGAACGAAAACAGATGTGTCTAAGGTATCAGACCATGTATGTATCAATAAACATACGTTCGATTGGAAAAATACAAAAATATTGGGTAAAGAAGAAAAAGGTACAAAGAAGAAAATTTAAGAAGCTGCTCACATGACAATGACAAAAAATCCCATAAGTCAACCTAGTGTGATTATATGTAATGTATGGAAACCACTAATCAACTTTGCTCTGAGGAAAGAGTGGAGAAATCAGGAAAAACCTCATAGATAAGTATATGAATTTACTATGTTAGTGTTGCCTTTGGCAGGATGGTTCAGTTGGTTAGAGCATTACCTTAAAATTCAATAATCAAGAATCTAAGGACCCAGGTTCGAATACCATGCTAGTACTGTCATGGGTCAGGCCAGAAACACCTAAAGAAGAGGGGAGAAAAATATCTCTTGAAACGTTGTGTGTATACTAACCTGTTCGCTGTGATATTACTAACAGTTGTTTGCTGTGGTATTAATTACAGTTGGTGCATGTACTAACCTGTTTTCTGTGATATTACTAATAGTTGAATGCATTTAGAATATTTAAATAAAATTAAACTTTTCTAAAGACATTCAACACACATATTATATGATGGAAATAGTCCAATATAAAAATACAATTATAAACAATATCCTATATTATGGATTTTTCAATAACAATATAATATTTTAATGATCCCCATAACTATATTTTTGTTTTTAATTAATATTACTTATTTATCTTATTCCTATTTTTTAATTGATATAATATATATTGTACCAATATTGAAATTGGCACATATTAATTTATCTAAAAAAAATTGTTAAAATAATCTTTCGTAAAAGAAAAAACGTAAAATTAAATGTTGAAGAGTTTATTACAGTTTGTTTTCAAAAAAAGATAAGAATCAAATAGTTTTCTATCGTTAGTTTTTGAAATAAAAGCTGCAATTAATTAATCAGATGGGGGGAGGGGGTGTTTCATTAGAAAAGGTCACACTAAAAGTTTTATAAAAGGAAGGTAACAGTTTTTCTTATTAGTATTTGTAAAATATAAATAATTTAAAGTTTACAAAATACAAATCTCTTTTCATTCGAATTAAAGAAAAAATAATCTTAAAACTAATAATATATGTGTGTATATATGTGCGATTGTCAATAATAAAATAAATGTATGTGTAACAAATGTTATTATAAATAAATAAAAGTTAAAGAAGATTATCATTAAAAAACATGGCAATGACTATTAATATAAAACAACACTTCTGCATGGCTATTACTAATTAAACAATCTTCCAAAACACGTTGTCAAAGGATTATCAATGAAATTTTGACAACAGATATTGCTGGAGGATATTGAAAAGAAAAACACTTAGCAGGTATAAATAGTAAAATTTTATCGGATAATCAGTTGAGTTCAATTCAGAAATTAATTGAGTCAGTTGAGTTCAATTCAGAAATTAATTGAGTCAGTTGAGTCAAGAAAATCAGTTGAGTTAATTATATCCAGAAACAAAATGCAGTGCTGAGCAGTTTGGGAAATACACGCCTCTCCACAGCCTGATGTCCAATGAAAACAGCAAGATCTGCCCTTGAAATAATGTCAGCTTAACAACTTGGAAATCTCCATCAATATCTAATTGTTTCCAATAATAATAATGAAGAATAATGAAACTCATCAAGGAGATGACCCAGCTGGCTGGAAGTATTCATAATGGAAGTATTCTCACTTAAAGCAGTAACCAAATGAAATGAAGTTCTATGTCTACATTTAACATCCTAGGTAAAACATTTGCTTATTTTCGTTTATACCATAATAGCCATTGCATTAAAATTCGTATAGCCTCCAGAGACAAGTAATTTGAACTCTACATCATACATAAAATGAACTATTGATCATCATCATCATCAACCATTATCAATCCACTGCCGGATGAAGGAGTTTAATCCATCTCTGATCTTTAGCCTCCCTTTTCCACAACACCCCTGCACACTTTCTTATTTCATCTATCCATCTCACATGTGGTCTCTTTCTGGGTCTTTTACAATCTCTTGGAATCCAATTTAAAATTTCAATTGTCCATCTATTATCATTTCTTCTAGCAATATGTCCAGCCCAACTCCATTTCAATCTTTTAATTTTTTCAATAAGGTCAGAAACACCTGTTTGTTGTCTTACCCATACATTGCATTTTCGATCTCTTCTTGTTACTCCCAACATACATCTCTCCATACTCCTTTGAGTGGTCTGAAGTCTCTGTATTGCTCTTCTATTAAGTGTCCAAGTCTCAGATCCATAAGTAAGAACTGGTAAAACACATTTGTTAAAAACCATCCTTTTCAAACACATAGGCATATTTCCTTTTAGTATCAAGTTATTTCTACCAAAAGCACTCCAACCAAGTTTAATTCTATGATTAATTTCCTCCATTATGTTTCCATCTGTATTAATAATCTGACCTAAGTATTTGTAACTGTTAACTTCTTCTAATTCTTCATAATCAATCTTTATTTTCAGATTTTGAGCAAATCGATTAAACATTACTTTAGTCTTTTTAACATTTATCTTTAGTCCTACTTTTCTACTTTCATCTGCTAACTCCTGCAACATTTCCTGCAGCTCTGAAGCATTATTTGCAAAAACAACTACATCATCTGCAAAATCTAAATGACTTAAATACTCTCCATTTACTTTCATTCCTTTAGTTTCCCATTTTAATCCACAAAATACTTTGCAGCAGCACTGCTGTAAAACGTTTTGGAGATATGGAGTCACCTTGCCTTACACCTTTCTCAATGTTGATTTTTCCAGTATCATTATGTAATCTAATTGTTGCCGTTGCATTTTTATAAATATTCTTTAAAATATGACAATATCCTGGATCTATACCTTGGTGATCCAATGCTTTAATCACTGAAGAAATGTGTATAGAATCGAATGCCTGTTCATAATCTACAAATCCAAAACATAATGACATTCATTTGTCCTTTCTATGACTTCTCTCAATACCTGGATATGATCTATTGTACTAAAACCACTTTTAAATCCAGCTTGTTCTCTTGGTTGGTGGAAATCCAAAGTTCTCTGTAGACGAGTTGTAATTATCTTGGTAAAAATTTTATATAAAACTGATAAAAGGCTGATAGGTCTGTAATTTCTAATATCTTCTTTATCACCTTTTTTAAATATTATTATTATTACTGCATTCTTCCAATCTTCTGGTACATCTTTATTATTTAGACATTTGGTATATAACTTTGATAAAATTGTTTTTATTTCTTCACCTCCTTTTTTTAATATATCAATTATAATTCAATCATTTCCTGGAGCCTTTCCTTTCTTCATACATTTAATTGCATGTCTCACTTATTCATTTAAAATTATAAGCGATTCAGAAGATGTAATAGATATCGGAGGTACTTGTTCTTTATTACTATATAATTCTTGATAAAAATCTTCTACCAATTTCATGATGTCATCTCTCTTTTTAGTAATAATTCCATCTTTTTTTCTTGTTGCAGATATAAATTTCCTACCAATACCAAAATGTTGTTTAACATTCTTGAGACTTTTATTTTCTTCTACAGCTTTCCTTGCTATTTCACAGTTATACTTTCTTATATCATTTTCAACTCTTTTCTGCACCATTTTACAAAATTCGAGATATTCAATTCTTTTTAATACATCATTTTTGTATATCTTCATATCCCTTCTTTTCTTCATAAATTCTCTAGTCTCAGTAGAAATTTTATTAGTCAATTGCTGCTTTTTTTTACCAGCTATCTTTGTTGCAGTTTTTAAAAGTGTATCAGTTATTTTCGTATTAATTTCATTCAAATCTGAATCATGTTCAAAATCTCCTAACACTTGAAACCTATTTGTAAGTTCTAATTTAAATTCATTAGAATATTCCTGAAGATTAGGAATATCAACTGTAAATATTGTTTTTCTCAATAATTTTTGTCTTTCTAGTTTTACATTAACACGTAACTTACACGTTACTAATCGATGATCACTTCCTGTGTTAAATTTGTTAAGAACATTACAATCTTGAAATATGTATTTCTTGTTAGTCAAAATATAATCCAATTCTGCTGTACCTTCATTTGGATGCTTCCATGTCCATTTCCTTTTAACATTTTTCTCAAAAAAAGAATTCATAATATAAAGTTTTTCTTTTTCTGCAAACTCCACAAGTCTATGTCCTCTCTCATTTCTATTACCATAACCAAAATTACCTACAGCAATTTCATCTTTCATTTGTCTACCAATTCTAGCATTAAAGTCTCCCATAAAAATTTTAAAATGTTGTTTACTCTGATCAAAAGCCTTTTGTACATCCATATAAAAATCTTCTACATCACTATGAGAACTTGTTGGGGCATAAACTTGAATTATCTGCATTTGGTATCTGCTATTAAGTTGTATAACTAATCTTGCAACTCTATCCTATACACCATCAATCTCCACAATATTGTTCTTCCACTTTTTATTTATAATGAATCCTACTCCACTTGTATTTCCAATATGTGTGCCTTTATAATAGAGTATATGTCCACTTTTTAAATCAATTGTTTCTGCACCTTTTCTTCTAACTTCACAAAGTCCAATAATGTCCCATTTAATATAAAACAATTCTTCTTCTAATTCTTGCAATCTTCCTTCACTTGAAAGTGATCTGCAGTTGTAAGTACCTAAATAAAAAGTCATCATCAAATGGCAGCCTGGGTCCACAATCAGGGGATTCTTAGCACCCTCCGCCTTCAGCCATCAACTGCTGCCTTGGTTGGTGACTTTACAGCCTCCTGGGAATAAGGGCCATGCTTTATTTTTGTCTGTCATAATTGTATATATGTATTGGAAAAATATTTATCATTTACACAAACATTCATTCTGCCTTATCAGGCACTGAGAAGAAAGACCATGGTGTTTCTTGATCTTAAACTCAGAGGTAAAAAGCCAATAAACTCACCATGCTGGCTAATGCGTGTTGGTGAGCAGCCCATTCATGTTCGTATACTATATGAATAATCACATAGTAATAACAGCTGCAATGACAAGAATGTATGGAGTGGACATTAGGAATTTGCCCTACTCAGTTCCTTTAAGGCCTCCAAGAGGAATCAAAGGTCTCCTTTCAGTTAATAGCAAACTCCTGATATGTGTGTTTAAGTTTCAAATGCTATGTAATATTTTATTATTATATATGTGAGTGTATGAGTTAATATATGCATGATCATTATATCAGTGTTAGTTAAATTAGATAAATACCAGTGTTCTATTATTAAAATCTACAAGAATATTTAAACTAGTTTAGAAATGTTAATTTAAAATATGCGTGTGTTTTATTAGAATTATAAAATGTTTAAAATTAGTAAATGTTAGTTAATAAATTGTCTTTAAAATTAAACTTTATTTGTCGGTCAATTCTTTTTATAAATTCCTTTTACAATTCTTTTAGCAATTCTTTTAACCACTAATTATGTATAATCTATTAGTGATTACAAACAACTGAGCTAGTCATGGATATTTAGGCATTGAGTTAGTGGCTATTGCTCAAAGTGCATTATTTATTCATTCTTGAATAGATAGCTGGTGCCCGTGTTCATACACAAACAAAAAAAGTGCTTTGAACATGGTGTTGGACTCAACAGCCGAAAAGAAGTTATGTCCTGGAAATGTAATGCTAGTTATATATTTTATAGCTATCGTTTGGGCATACATACTCTCCGAGTATGTTCTTCTCTGCCTAAGAGACCGGTGTTTCGATAGTCACATATTCCAACCTGGTACAAATGGCTTTACCCAACTTGGGGCTGGACCTAAGAAACAATAGTAACTAAATACTTTGTTTCTTGTTTAAAAATTTTTTTATATGAAAGCTAAATTACATATGTTAAAGTTGTTTAATTTTAAAAAAAGAATTGACCAAAAACATTTTTTTTAATGAAAAGAGATTTATGCTATTTAAAATAAGTCATTATGTTAAATCAGAGACAATTGGATGTTTGGGCAGAGTTAAAGCATTAAGATCAGGTAGAGGAAATAGAAAAAAGGGGTGGAGCAGCATGTGTTGCTGTTTTAGTAAGAAATAAATAAATAAGTCATATAGTAAATTTAGTTTAATGTAAGCGCTAGTTTGAAAAAAATAAAAAAATAAAATATATGGTTTCAAAATGGGAAAAGATATAGAGCTGGAGGAATTAAGAAAAAGAGTAGAGGTGTTAGAAAGGGAACATGAGAATGGAAAAACATGGGTACACATACATAAAAATGGAGACAGTAAAGCAGCTGCTAAAAATAAAAGCTTTCTCAGGGAACAGAGGGGAGAATCTGAGTGATCACTTAGAAAGCTTGGAACATTGTTGCACCTTGAATAGTTTAAGCAAGGGAGCAAGAACTGCCTTAGCTTGCAGTCACATACAGGGAGAAGCTCAGCTCTGGTGGAATTCATTACATGTAAAACTGGCAATGTTCAGTGAATACAAGTGTTCGTTGTTGGCAAACTATTGGGGGGAGGAGCTACAGGAAAAGGTTAAGTTTCAAGTAGAGCAGGACAGGTAGCAGACAGGGGAGTTATTTATTACATTTTTTCGTAGACAAGTAGCGAAATTGAGATCAATCACAGCATACAAATTATTGGAGCAGCATATTATGCATATAGTTAGGCATGGTTTACCTGAGAAGGTGGAACAAATAATGATTGGCAAACAAATGGTAGAGCAGATGGCTGAAATACTAATGGCATTGGACAACAATAGGGGGATGGTGGATGATCAGGATGAGGATGGAAATGCAGAAGTTGATTGTATGCAAGTAGCGAATCTGGTATGTAGTGGAGAAGAGAGCATGCCCATAATGGTACCACAGAGCTGTCCAAAGATAGAGATAAAAGTAGGGGGGATTGCAACTAGTACATTGTTTGATTTAGGCAGTCAGGTATTGGTAATGTCACAGGAAATGTTTAATAAAATAAGTGACATTGACCCGGAAATTAAAATATTGCCTTTAAAAACAGTATATGTGTTGTTGGCTAATGGTAAGAGAGTGAAGTTGGCATCCAAACAGGCATGGGTTAAATTACACATGGCAGAGGGAGAATATATGCATGTGCTGTTGATTTTGGAGGGACTGATTTATGAGGTTATATCAGGCTCGGATTTTATGTACAAAACAGGCTGTGTATTGGATTATAAACAAAGTCGGGCAGAAATAAACAACATAATAATTCCATTTATAAAACACCAAAAGGATGAGATAAATAAACAGAGTGATGCCAAAGTGCAGTAATGGAAATAGAGATAGGGGAAAAGGTGGATGAGTCAAGATGCATAAATGACAATCAAAGAGACCAACTGAAGAAACTATTCAATAGATATGAAAGCATATTTTCTGAGGTTCCTGGGATAATCTAAGGGTATGAACACAGGATAAGGCTTATGAAAGACCAACCATATCAAGCCCATGCATATCCCATACCTCATCAATATAGACATGAAGTAGAAGAACAAATAGACAAAATGCTTAAATGGGGGATTATATCTAAATGTTCATCTCCTTTCAATAACCCCATCATAACTGTATATAAAAGATGGATCAATTTGGTTATGTTTGGATGCATGGCAGTTAAATAAGATAACAATAGCTGATACTAATGCTCCACCACCCATGAGTGAATTGTTATTGAAATTTCAAAATAAAAAATATTTTCGACGTTCGACTTAACTGCCAGCTACTGCCAAATCAAACTTCATCCAGAGGATCAGAAATATACGGCATTTTAATATAACGGACGTGCATATAATTTTAACCGGATTCCCTTCAGGCTAAAAAATACTGGGGCCGGGCTTATACAATATCTGGATCAAGTATTGTCAGATGATATTAAGAATTTATATATAATGTATGTGGATGACATCGTGGTAGCATCGGAAAGTATAGATGAGCACTTTGCGCATTTAGAAATGTTGCTGGGGGAGTGTGAGAGAAAGGGGATTTGAATTAATTTAAATAAGAGTCAGATAATGACTGACAAGGTCAAGTTTTTAGGTCATATAATTACAGAAAGAGGGATATTACCTAATCCTGAAAAAATCTGAGCAATACAGGAATTTTCCACACCCTGGAATAAAAAAACATATTAAATCTTTTCTCGGACTCTGTAATTTCTATAATTGATTTTATAGAAACTTTTCACTTGACATGGAGCTGTTACTGCAGTTATTAAGAAAAGGGAAATTGTGGGTGTGGAATGAACAGCATGAGTGTAGAGTGTGAAGGCAGGATTTTTAAATAAAGTTATGCTGTCATATCCTGATTTTGATAAACCATTCTTTGTATAAACAGACAGCAGCAGGTTTGGATTGGGGGCTATGCTATTTCAGATACAGGAAAAGAGACAGCACAGAGTTTTTTGTTTCATTAGCCATTTACTAAAGGGACCGGAAGTGAACTACACTGTAACCAAGAAGAAAGCCCTGGCTATTGGGTGGGCATTCAAGAAATTCAGGCAGTATTTAGTAGGCTCTGAAGTGCTCAAAAACATCACTTGAGTTGTGACAGAGCATATATAGCTGCCACCAAAATATATAAAAAATGGGATAGAAGTCAATTTGCATAGATTAAAGGAGCAGCAAGAGGAAGATAACAATTGCAGATAAATAATGGACTATTTAAGCAATCAGCCTGTAACGAAAACAGCCAATAATCCACTGTGGAGGGACTGAAATCACTGTTGTTTAAAGGGAGGATTATTATAGCATGTATTACAAAAAAAAACTTGCATTGTTCTTCCGGTCGCCATGAGAAAGCAAATAATTAAATATGTGCATAACACTTACGGACATTATGGGGCAAATAAAGTGGAAGGATGGCTGAGTCATTGGTTTTACTGTCCAGGAATGAATTCCAATATTGCAGATGTGATTGGTAGATGCACCATATGGTCAGCAACAAAGCCTGCTAACACATCAGGAGTCAGGCTGCTGCAACCTATATATTCCCAATGCCTGAACAGCTTACTAGCGATAGACTTCTATGGACCTCTGTCTTCATTCAATAAAATGAAGTATCTCATGGTAACGTGATATGTTTTCGAAGCTGGTAGCAGCATATCCAGTAGCTCAAGCTAATGCAAGACAAACTATTCGAGTTTTGGAACAACAATACTTTAAAACTGTAGGAATTCCAGACAAAATTCTGTCAGATCATGGAATGCCCTTTATATCTAGTGAATGGATGAAATGGATGGACAGGCATGGGATAAGACATATACTTATGTCAATTTGTAACCCTCAGTCTAATCCATGTGAACGCGTTAGGAGAGAGTTGGGGCATTTATTTCGGGTTTATATACAGGATGATCATAACCAATGGGTGAAAGAAACATCACGAATAGTCAACATGATAAACTGGTCAAGAAATGAGTCTACAGGATTCAAACCTATTTGGCTACATTTTGGAAGAAATATTCCGTATGTGTTTGAGACTAAATTGCCAGTGGGCATAAATCCAATCAACCAGAGAAGAGATGCTAAGCAAGCACTTAACCAGTTAAGAAAAATGGGCATGCTATGGCAAAAGAGGCAGGGAAGACCTAAGGCCATATTCAGGAGGGGAGATGAGGTCATGGTGAGAGTTCATCTGGTGAGCCATCCCAAAAAACATATATACAAAAAATTCCAGCCAATATACAATGTCCCCTATATCATCAAGCAGCAATACGGTAATAAGGCTTTTGTGATAACACAGGGGATGGAGGAAAAGGGAACATATAATGCCTGGTCATTGAGGTTAGTGAAAAGAAAAAAACAGCCACTGGACAAGCGATAATAATACTAAATGAAATGTTTAGGAATAATAATAATGACAAGGAGGCTTCATTGAATAAAAGATTTTTTTCCCCACGCACATATTAAGTAAGAAGAATAAAAGATTTTTTTTCCCCACGCATATATTAAGTAAGAAGAAACGCTTGTAAATAAACAGTTCAAAAAAAAAATCAATAAAGTCTAAATTAAATAAGTAGGACAAATGAATGATTTAAGAGTAACAATTATAGGATTAAATAAATGAATAAAATAAAAGGTTTAATTAAAGTGATCGAATTAAATAAATAAATAACATGTCAATAAAATAAAAAAATAATAAATTAAGAATTAAAGTTGTCAGAGATAAAATGGTCAAAAATAGACGCATTTTACTCTCAAAGGAGGGACGGTGTAATGTACCAATATTGAAATTGGCACATATTAATTTATCTAAAAAAAAATTATTAAAATAATCTTTTGAAAAAGAAAAACATAAAATTAAATGTTGAAGAGTTTATTACAGTTTGTTTTCGAAAAAAGATAAGAATCAAATAGTTTTCTATTGTTAGTTTTTAAAATAAAAGCTGCAATTAATTAATCAGATGGGGGAAGGGTTGTTTCATTAGAAAAGGTCAAACTAAAAGTTTTATAAAAGGAAGTAAACAGTTTTTCTTATTAGTATTTGCAAAATATAAATAATTTAAAGTTTACAAAATACAAATCTCTTTTTATTCGAATTAAAGAAAAAATAATCTTAAAACTAGTAATATATGTGCGTATATATGTGTGATTGTCAATAATAGAATAAATGTATGTGTAACAAATGTTATTATAAATAAATGAAAGTTAAAGAAGATTATCATTAAAGAACATGGCAATGGCTATTAATATAAAACAACACTTCTGCATGGCTATTACTAATTAAACAATCTTCCAAAACACGTCAAAGGATTATCAATGAAATTTCAACAACAGATATTGCCAGAGAATATCGAAAGGAAAAACACTTCACAGGTATAAATAGTAAAATTTTATCGGATAATCAGTTGAGTTCAATTCAGAAATTAATTGAGTCAGTTAAGTCAAGAAAATCAGTTGAGTTAATTGTATCCAGAAACAAAATGCGGTGCTGAGCAGTTTGGGAAATACACGCCTCTGCACAGCCTGATGTCCGATGAAAACAGCAAGATCTGCCCATGAAATAATGTCAGCTTAACAACTTGGAAATCTCCATCAATATCTAATTGTTTCCAATAATAATAATAATCATAAAGAATAATGAAACTCATCAAGGAGATGTCCTAGCTGGCTGGAAGTATTCGTAATGGAAGTATTCTCACTTAAAGCAGTAACCAAATGAAATGAAGTTCTACATCTACATTCAAAATCCTAGGTAAAACATTTGCTTATTTTTGTTTATACCATAATAGCCATTGCATTAAAATTCGTAAAGCCTCCAGAGACAAGTAATTTGAACTCTATATCATACATAAAATGAACTATTGATATGTGTGTTTAAGTTTCAAATGCTATGTAATACTTTATTATTATATATGTGAGTGTATGAGTTAATATGTGCATGATCATTATATCAGTGTTATTAGTTAAATTAGATAAATACCAGTGTTCTATTATTAAAATCTACAAGAATATTTAAACTAGTTTAGAAATGTTAATTTAAAATATGCCTGTGTTTTATTAGAAGTATAAAATGTTTAAAATTAGTAAATGTTAGTTAATAAATTGTCTTTAAAATTAAACTTTATTTGTCGGTCAATTCTTTTTATAAATTCCTTTTACAATTCTTTTATCAATTCTTTTAACCACTAATTATGTATAATCTATTAGTGATTACAAACAACTGAGCTAGTCGTGGATATTTAGGCATTGAGTTAGTGTCCATTGCTCAAAGTGCGTTATTTATGCATTCTTGAATAGATAGCTGGCGCCCATGTTCATACACAAACAAGAAAAAGTGCTTTGAACATGGTGTTGGACTCAACAGCCGAGAAGAAGTTATGTCCTGGAAATGTAATGCTAGTTATATATATTTTATAGCTATTGTTTGGGCATACATACTTTCCAAGTATGTTTGAGTATGTTCTTCTCTGACTAAGAGACCAGTGTTTCAATAGTCACATATTCCAACCTGGTACAATATATATATATATATATATATATATATATACCTATATCTACAGACAAGGGCACAATATATATATATATATATATATAATTAATAAGGCAAGTTATAAATTTCATAACTTGCTTTTAAGCTTGCATTTAAATGATCACTAGATGGAGCTTATCCATAGCTCAAACAAGCTTTATTTTTAAAAGAGCCGACAGAAAAAGAATTCAAAATCTCTATCATTAACCCTACCTTCAGACCAATTGATTTGGAGCTTATGGCTCACCTCAGTGAAGGGGTGGGTTTATAGAAACTAGATCTAAAATACTAAATTGAAAGACAGCACTTATAAAACACGTTTCTATCAATTTGAAAGTCTGAAATATATAACTATTTTTATTAATTATTATAAGTGTACCTTTGATGTCTTTTGTGATGCTATATTGCAGAGGCTATTAATATATGGTGAAACTAAGCTGAATTCAGACCCAGATTTGAAGACATTTACATGTCCAATATTTCAGACTTTCAAATTAATAAAAACATGTATTATAAGTGCTGAGTTTCAAGTTAGTATTTTAGATCTAGTTTCTATAGACCCACCCCTTCACTGAGCTGAGCCATAAGCTCGAAACCAATTGGTCTGGAAATAGGGTTAATGGTAGAGATTTTGAATTCTTTCTCTGTCGGCACTTATAAACAAAGCTTGTTTGAGCTATTAGTAAGCTCCATCTAGTGATCATATATATATATATATATATAGTAACAGTAGCTGGGTTCGAATATGAGTACTAAAGGAAGTAAAAGGCAATGATGACTACAAAAAAGTGTTTGTTGCAATTGTTATTATGAATTAAATTAATAGATGCAAGAAAAGTTATAGATATACATTCAAACCCTGTTACAAAGAGTGTGAGTGAAATACATTAACCATTTAAAGGCATTAATGTATACATATATATTTATTACACGTGTTATTGTGATGTTGCATAGAATTAATTACTAACAGATTTGTATGTGAAGATTAAGAGAAGTGGTTAAGTGAGGAATTGTATTTTATATATTTTTTCATTTATATATTTTTGTTGTTATTATCTCATAAGTTATAATTAGTTAAATAATGTCATTTGTAGTGCATATTTCTTAATGAAAGCAAATTAAAATATAAGGCTGGAGAGTAATAAAAGAAATGTCAGATTGGGCCAAGGATGGTTTCTGTAAATGACACCTGTCATCAGAATTCCAAAAACTGGTCAATTTAGTATTTTGGAACAATGGAAGCTAAAAGCATTCCTGAAATATGGTCATCGGCATATGGATCGAAAAAAAAAGTGAGGTAAGAGAGGGTTAAAAGAAAAGAACTATTTTTTTCTTGATTTTGAAGTGATTCGGAAAAGATCATTACAGAGGGAAAGAAGCATGAAAAGTAAATTTTCATAAACTGATTTGATTAATTAATAAAAATTAATTAGAATGGATTCCATCAAAATGTGGGGGTAAAAGAATTATGTGGATTCATCAAACCAGCGAGTATGTAGCTGTTGTGATCTGCCTACCACAATGATATTTGTCTATGGAGATTTTGCCATCTATTTCAAGCAAGTGAAGTGATCGCAGAGCTCCAAACAGCAAGAACTTTTCTGCCATCAATTTTGAATCATCTACCTAACACCGCTAGGATAGATTATCATATGTGCAAATGTTTTGGAATCTTTCATCATCTTTCAGACTGACAACTCTTGCTAGGACAATCACCATTATAATACTGTACGCTTACAAATCATCAGCCTTAAACACACAAACATTCACTCTCAAATGAAGTAACTTTGACTTTCTCTCTATATAGTAAATGAATGTATAATAATAAATGAAGAGACATGTGCTTTGTTTCAACTTAAAGAAAGAAATATAGAAAATAGATTAAATTGTTTTATAAATACAACTCTGATGCATAGTTGCACTCTTTCATGAATGTGTATACTGATATTATATACATGTATTGGAATTAGAGTCATATGTTTGTGATATTAATATATACGTGTATTAATAAATATTAGAATTTTAAGATATAATTTGTGTATGTACTTGAATTACGAGATTCTTATAATTTCAGGGTTATTATTTATAAAAGCTTACTGATTTTCATTACTGTATATCTCTAAAAAAAAAAAAATAATAAGATTCATAGGGCAGATAAGGAAATTATAAAATACATAAATGTTGTTTCTTTGTAAGATAGCCTTGGCTTTGTTTTCCCAATAGACATTGTCTCCCAGACCTTGAGACTGAGCTAGTTTGGATAAGATACCCAAAAAAGGTCCACTGGAACATTTTCTTTTGTTTACAAGGGGTATAATTCTTATTAATTGATAAGATTGGTGCTTGAAATGGGAATTATTTCATGCTCATAAATATACCTACTCAAATCTTGGTTAATAATGTGTTCTCACTCAAATTCTTAGAACAGAATCACAGGTAGACTGTTAATATATATTGAAACAGTAAGATTTGCCTTACCAATCTTAGTTTCGCCTTGCCTGCCTGTTTCCTATCCTCATGCCTTATTTAAAACCCTAATTTCATCGTATTGTGTGTGTACTGGGTATATTTACCGAAATCCCGCCTAAATTTGAAAAACACAGATTACATTTTCTAATTAAAATCTGTTCGTAAACACCGTTTTATCTCATCAAATCTACTGGCGCCAATATGATTAAAATTAGCTACTATTGTTCTTTCTCTACCCTCACTGATTTAAAAATGATGACATGTTTTTGAATAATATTTTACAACGCTTTACATTTATCAAACACTATTTCTGAATTTAATTTCCAGAAACATTTCTCAGTGATATTACTTCTTAAAGACAAATAATTATAACGAAATAACATCACAAATAAATCGATTCAAAAACAACTTTTAAATAAAATATTTTGATATTTTTTTAAATATTATCGCAGTATGTGTGTAGATGAGAATATGTGACCTACTTTATTGTACAAGCATATATACGTAATATATACTCGACGGTTTGAAAATAAAACCGTTTAAAAACAATTTTAATTATTATTAAACCCCGGGCACCCCATTATACATATAAATTTAGGTGGGATTTCGGTAAATATACCCAGTACACACACAATACAATGAAATTAGGGTTTTAAATAAGGCATGAGGGTAGGAAACAGGCAGGCAAGGCGAAACTAAGATTGGTAAGGCAAATCTTACTGTTTCAATATATATATATATATATATATATAAATGCAAAACCATAAAACAATACAATACTAGATTAAATTCAAAAATTTTACCAAAATCCTTTCACAACCATGGTTTCATCTTCTCAAGTGAAAATCAAACTATAAGAAATAACAAATATATACACACAATAAAACCTTCCCATAATTCATTTCAAACTCCACCTTCCCTTAATATCAAAAGAAGTTTATGTACCGGAGCAAACCGCAGAAACCACTTACTTACACGTATATATGTTTCGGCTGGTTTCAAACTTCTCCATAATACATTTATAATCTTATAAATGTTACGTGAATGAACCAGCATGTTTGAGCAAAATGAGATATTATTGATAGCTTTAACTATCAACAATGGCCCACCTCGGCTGCTAGATTCAAACCCCTACTATCCAAACACTTTATTTGTTTCGGAGTAAACTCCGGATGCCAGATATCTATTCAGAAGAATAAACAACATATTTGGTCAGTAGGCTCATAATCCAGTGCTCGAAACAATCCCAAAAACTATCCCAGTCTAAAATTTAATCATTAATAAAATATAGAAAAAGAATTGATAAAAAGATTGGTAAAGAATACGTAACAGAGATTGATAAAAAGAATTGACCAACAGATAAAGTTTAATTTTAAAGACAGTTTATTAACTAACATTAATTTACTAAATTTCAAAATCTTTATAATTTTTAACTAATATAACACATGCACATTTTAAATTAACACATTATAATATATATCTTATGAAAAGCATTAATAATATTTGACATCGATAAATTATCTCACATTCACAGACACACACATCAATAGTTCACTTTATGCATGTTTCTAGAGTTCAAATTACTTGTCTCTGTAGGATTTAGGAAAACACAGCGATGGCTATTAAGTTAAATAAAGATTTTTAAAAAAACCACACCAGCGGTGGGCTACTAATTAAAGATATAAAAACAACATGTTTATGAAGTCTATTACTAATTAAACAATCTTCCAAAACACGTTGTCAAAGGATTATCAATGAAATTTCAACAACACATATTTACCAGAGGATATTAAAACAAAAACACTTTGCATATATAAATAGCCAGATTTTTATCGGACATCAGTGGTCAGCCTAGTTTTCAGTGTCAGTCTTGTTTCAGTTCAGATAATAGTGCAGTTTATATTATGTATCCAGGAACAGAAATGCATTGCTGAGCAGCTTTTGGGAATATACGCTCTTGCTTCAGCCCTTTTGTCCAACAAGATAATCCAAACCTGCCTGTGAAATAATGTCTGCATAACAACTCAGAAATCCTCTGTCAAATATTCAACTGTCTCCAAGAATAAAACCAACAGATTAGCATCAAATCTAACTGGTTAGATATCCTTTATTAGATATACTCCATCAGAAGCAGCCAACAACAAGCAATGTCCATGTTCCAAAAATCCTAGGGAAAACATTTTATTATTCTCATTTATACATAGTAGCCACTGCTGTAATTTGTAAATCCTACAGAGACAAGTAATTTGAACTCTAGAAGCATGCATAAAATGAACTATTGATGTGAATGTCTGTGAATGTAAGATAATTTATCGATGTCAAATATTATTTATGCTTTTCATAAGATATATATTATAATGTGTTAATTTAAAATGTGCGTGTGTTATATTAGTTAAAAATTATAAAGATTTTGAAATTTAGTAAATTAATGTTAGTTAATAAACTGTCTTTAAATTTAAACTTTATCTGTCGGTCAATTCTTTTTATCAATCTCTGTTACCTATTCTTTACCAATCTTTTTATCAATTCTTTTTCTATATTTTATTAATGATTAAAATTAGACTGGGTTAGTTTTTGGGATCATTTCGAGCGCTGGATTATGAGCCTACTGACCAAATATGTTGTTTATTCTTCTGAATAGATAGCTGGTGCCTGTAGTTTACTCCAAAACAAATAAAGTGTTTGGATAGTAGGGGTTTGAATCTAGCAGCCAAGGTGGGCCATTGTTGATAGTTAAAGCTATCAATAATATCTCCCATTTTGCTCGAATGTGCTGGTACATTCATGTAACATTTATAAGATTATAAATGTATTATGGAGAAGTTTGCAACCAGCTGAAACATATATACGTGAAAGTAAGTGGTTTCTGCAGTTCAATCCGGTACATAAATGAAACTAAAAATCTTAAACGTTTTTTTTTCCTTTTCTTTGGAATGAAATTGAATTTCCCAATTGCAAGTTTGATCTCTTTAATGATTGTTTATCTTGTTTCTTATTTAAGTGAACATTTCAAGACTGATTTCAAATGATCATGTATATATTCTCACTAGAAAATTGGAAGTTTTCCATAATAGTTAGTTTGCATTTGATAAAACAATACAGCAGGATGATGATTTTTGTTTGGAAAAAAAAATCATGTTGACTTCATAATGGAAGAAGTTTTTGTCAGCATGTTATAACTTTGCAAGGATCAAAACGATCATTTAAATTAAAGAACAAACTGAATGTATCTTATAATGAAAACATATACTAAAGTTGCATCCAAACAAAAAATGATTCTATATTTTGAGTAGGCAAGGTAAGTTATAAATGCTTAATACAAATGAGTTATGTTATATATATATATATATATGTGTGTGTGTGTGTGTGTGTTCAACAGATGGCGTTTTACCAAAACCACCGAACAAGTGTAAAATTTGTTTACATAAACGAAAAAAGAGTCAGAATTAACTACCTCTTTCATTTGCTCACCCCCAGATCAGCTGATTTCAAGCTGGTTTGCTATCATCAGTGAGGTATAGAGTATAGAAACTAGATCTAAACACTGACTCTCAAGTGTTTATGCAAAACGTTTCTATCAGTTTGCAAGCATGAATTTTTCAGACCGGTAAAGTCTTCAAACTCAGCCTAGCAAGCCAGATATTTATATGGGTCTGATCTCAGTTCAGTATCACCACATAATCAAAGTCTCTGCAATATATATCATTGCAAGAAAACTTTAAAGGTACATTTATGAAAAACAAAAACAAGTTATTCACGTAACTTGCTATCACTTGTTATTTATGTTCAACAGATGGCGTTTTACCAAAACCACCGAACAAGTGTAAAATTTGTTTACATAAACGAAAAAAGTCAGAATTAACTACCTCTTTCATTTGCTTACCCCCAGATCAGCTGATTTCAAGCTGGTTTGCTCTCATCACAAAACAAGTCCAAATTATCTCAATCCATTGCTCTCTAGCAGGAATTGTAATAAATATTTATTTGAAATGAATTTTCTATAGCCAATTAAATCAAAATTAAAACTAATAATGAATGATCATAAAAAAAATTAACTGCTCCATTAAAAGAGAAGAGAACTTGAAATATTAATTTATTTCATCTTTCCATATTAATAATTTAATAACTTTAACATGTTATACGTATGTCATAAGAAAGAATGGAATTATCTCACTTCAAAAATCTAATTATATGTCTACTCAAACAACTAATTGCTTACTAACTAATCTTTCTCATATAATAAAAAAAACAATATACAAACCAAAAAAATATCTTTCAATTAAAGAAACAATAGTTTATAATATATATATATACACACACACACTTCTGGACAATCAGAATACTGATTGAAATATTTCAACCCTAAAAAATGTTGAGGTAAAAAAAAAAGTTATATTTATACCTAAAACATTAGAAAAAAATGGATTTTTAATCAATTATGATTTATCATAACCTCAAGAAGTAAAAAAAATCAATGAACCATTCCTAAAATAACTAATATCACCACTATTGACCAAACATAATGAAAATGCACAACTACATAATATGTGTATCATGCAAAACAATATCTAAAAAAAATTAGCTAATACCACACCAATCATCCCACCAATTGTAAATAAAGAATAAACCCTACAGCTCATAATAATAATCTAGGTTCAAATATTTTTACCTTAACAGCAATAATTATTCTTGCAGACATAAAATACACTCATTTATCAACATTTACCCCAACTGTAAATATATAATGAGCTCATACAATAAATCATAATGAACTAATTAACAATATTGCATAAATCATCCCTAAAGACCCAAAATATTCTTTCATCTATAATGAATTAATAATATTACTCCAATTCTTATAAAATGCACATTTCAGGATGCTCAAAAAATCAAATAAATGTTGATACAAAATAGGATCTCTTTCTGAATCAAAAAAAGAAGTATTTAAATTTTGATCTGTTAACAATATCATAATAGTTCCTGCTAATATAGATAATGATAGTAAAAAAGCAGTAATATTAATTGATCAAACAAACAAAGAAACTCATTCGAAAATTATCCCATATGTCCATATATTAATTATGTCTGTAATAAAATTTAATGTCCTAAAATAGAAGAAACTTCATCAAGATGTAAGGAAAAAATGTTAATCTACTGAATCTTCAGTATGAGATAAATTTACTTGAGAATGATGGATAAACTGATCATCCATTTCCAGTCCCTCTTTAAACTATTGAACATCTTAACAACAAACAAAATGAAGGTGGGTACCAATCAAAACTTGCAATTGTTAATTGAAAAATGTTAATATTAAAAGGAACTAATCTCACAAAAGCATGAGGTATAACAATTATATTAAATAACTGATCATCTAATAAATTTCCTATTACTATTACTTTTGTCTGAATTAATAACCTTAATGAAGTCTCAACTATAAATCAAACCCCAAAAATAAAATATATTGTTCTAATATCTTTATAATTTGTAAAAAAATATTCTTCACAATAAAACCAAATTATTCCAATAGGAATAATAAACAACATAATTAATATAAATATATTACATACATCAACCTAAAATTTCATTTTTCTTTACTTATTTCATTCATAAACACTCCATACTTTTAAAAACTATTCTAATATGCATCAACTGTAGAAAATAATATAATTCAATTAATATTCATATTAATATTAATAAAGCTAATAAAATCTCATTTACCTTTAATAAAGAATTTAATATAAACACTTTAGGACTGGAAATCATCCCAAAGATAATATTCTAAAAAAAATCACTACTAATTTTTTTTAAACAAAAAAAAATTTTCAATAACATTTTCATAACAAAATAAAATATATAATAAGTTATTCAAACATAATCTTTCAATATAATAATAGCAATAATTATCCACCAACATGTTCAATTGATAAATATGTTGACAGTCTATCTAGTATGATTCGATTAAACCCACCACATCTTCCACCCATAAATCTAACAACTACTATAATTATCAAATGTAACCTTAAATTTAATAAATATCTTATAATTAATAATAAACTTAATTTCTGAACTGATTATTTAAAAGGTATTTTATTAAAAGAAGCTGCACCAATTTGTAATACCATTGATCTCCAATAACATAGCTTATTAAATTACAATAAAAATATCTTACCATCATAAATAATGAATTATAAAATATTTAACTACTCTATTATTAATATTCTTTTTTTCTTTTAGATAACAAAAAATTATATATATTTATTTCTAAACAATTCAAATAAATAATCAGGACGATTAATAATACATACACATTAAAATTAGAGGAAAATTCATGTGTTTGGTCTTTAATTTTTGAAGTTTAAGTTGAATTAATAATTTAAAATTATTTTACTAAATTAACAAAACTAAACGCCTTCAAACTTTAATTATCTCATTCACTAATTAGTATATAATACATTTCATTTTTAATTAAAAAACTCCTAGCATTGGCAAATCTAAGTTATAATTTGTTTGTGTGTAGAAGTAGATATGTATTCCAGTAGCACCATTTGTCTTTTGGGAAAGTTATATTAGGGTTATGATTTAATAGCTTCTAAGATGATATGCAGGTATTTTATGTATAGAGGAGTTTTGTCTGTAGGTGTCATTTTAAAAGTGACTTCTAAATGTGGGTATATTCTTGTAATGGTTGATATAAAATTAATAGTTTTTTGTATTGTAAGTACTGTACATGAATAAAATGTAGTCCTATTCCATTTAGGCTGAATGAGATGGCCACTATTTTTATTCCCCATATTGATGTTAAGGATTTTATGAAGACTATAATCAGTGTATAATAAGTAATTTTTGTAATAATCAGCATGTTTATAAGTGATATTTTTGAGTATAGAAAATAGGCTGAAGGTTTATCCTGAAATACATTTTTATGTGTTTTGCCTGTATATATACAACATGCACGTTTTATCAAGGTTAAATTCTAGTTTACAGATGCAAAATAATGTAATATATTAGTTAATGTTTGTATTTGTGTTGGGTACATAGATCCTTGGAAGCCATTTTTAATGTTATTAAGTAGTGAAATATGTTCGTGGTGAATAGAAATGCATTATGTGAAGATCCTTATGGGACTGATTGATGTGGATTAAAAGAAAGAGATATTTTCCCATTTAGAGTTATGTATATTTATTTATTAGTAAATTTATGAGCAAATATAATATTGATTTTGGTATTGTTGTTTTTCTATTGTTTTTATGAATACACCAATTGGTACCAAAATCATAAGAATTTTAACTTCTAAAAATAACTCAACTAATGATCCACCAATTATTGCTCCTAATTATATCATTATTGCAGAATTTTTAATCTCACTTTCCTCTTCCAAAATTGAATTAACACTTTTTGAATGAGTTCTTTTTTAAAATGAAAAATAAGTAATCATAATAGAATAAAAAACAATTATTCCTGTTGCAATAAATAACATAATAAATGAAATAAAATTTTCATTTCTATAACTATACATTAATAAAATATATATTCTTACAATTAAATTCTGCTAAAAAGGCATCCCATATAAAGCTAAATTTGTTGTATTTAAACAAATTCTTACCTTTGATAAACTGATTTGTAACTAATCCTAATATTAGAATATCTTGAATATGATTAAAGTTATGAATAATACTTCTTGAGCAAATAAATAATAATGTTTTAACCATTGCATGATTTAATAAATTTTAAAAAAGCTAATACAGAAAATCCTTGCCTTAAAGTAGATAAAACAATAATTTTTTTTTTAATATCAAATTCAAAATTAGCAACAATCCTAATTATTAATATAGTTAAATTTGATATAAGTAATAACCTAACATTAAATATTATAACACCTCTCAAAAAATATTGACAATTGGATTATTAAGTAAATTCCAGCAGTTACTAATGTTGATGAATGTATTAAACCTGAAACAGGGATTGCAGAAAAAAGAATTTGAGCATTACAAATTTTGTAATTCTAGATAAAATTATTATAATAAATAATATTATAATTAAATTTATTTATTGGAAAAAAATTCCAATTTTCATAATTATGACATTGTTTCTCCACGTGCAACAGCAAACAACCTTATCTTATCCAACCATTTCTCATGTGGTCTCTTTCTAGTTTTTCTACCATCTCTTGAGATTCACTTTAAAACAATTATCCATCTATAATCTATCTTTTTTAATAATGTAAGCATATATTAATTTTATACTATACTGTGTTTATTATTTTTAGTGTTTATGAATTTAAGAATAAATGCAAAAAGTATTACATAAATAAATCTTAATAAAATCTAGAAATCATAAAAAAGTAAGCCCCCTTTCCAAATAATTTTGCCCAGATTAGTAAAACGATTCCTGAAATATAGGTAGCTAGACTATTGACATTATATTTTTATAGTGTATTACATGATTTATGTTTTATCATTTAATACTACTAACTTAAAAACGAGATTAAATTGTATTATTCTAAATCTTCTTTTTTTTAACTTTTGTTTGTGTTTCAGGTATTCCCTTATGAAGAAGAATTTCAACCTTTACCTGCTGATCTGACTACAACCATTCATCCTACTGAAAGAGAAGTAAAATATCTTAATTATTTAGGTAATATATTTCAAAAATACAAAAACTTGGAAGAAAAATTAATATCACTTGAGGTAAGAAGATATATTTAAAAATTAATAATTACACTTTGTATTCTATCCCAAAAATCTGTTGTAAGCTTGAGTAATTAGTCCCACATTTATATTATATTCATATTCCTATTCCACTTTCTGGCTATTTCTCATCTTTGATGACAAAGGAGATTGTATTCACAATCTAGTTACCATCTTTTTAACTCTTTTATCAAAATTCTAAGATTCCAAACAAATGAACATGAAATTCAATAATAAACATGTACATTGTGTATATTAAGAAAAGTTTACTTATTGGTTTTAAAGTAATGTGCTAAATTCTATTGACATAATAGGCTATTTCAATTAATTTGTAATCGTAATCATAGCAACAACAATTAAAGAGAAATACATAATTTACAGAAATGGAGAATTACAGTTATTAATTATAAAATGTAAATGAGTTGATTTACATAATCCACTTTTTTGAAAAGACCCATGACTCTTTCTTATTGATGGTGTTCACATTATTGATAATGTGCCAGACCTCTTTGACTTTGCATTTCATGTCATTTTTCTCAGAGCAGACAATGCTAGTGAAGATGAGTTTGAATATGTAACCTTGCTTAGTTTCATGCTCAAAGAATATATATCTGACTTCAGCAGTAGTTATCTAACATCAGCAATAGTTTTTACCCTATTGATATTTGTGCTGGGATACCCTTTGTGCAAGATTGGCTCAAGACTGACCAAAGTAAACAGCATTGTAGTTTGTGTTGTTTCATGTGATTTTGTACACAACCTGGAAAATCTACTGTGGAGGCAAATTGCCTTTAATGTTGTTAAATAGCATTGAGGGGGGGGTATTGTAATAATTATATTTTTCAAAGCAAATTTTGTTTACCCTGTAGCTTGAACCATGTATGTAGGAGACGATAAACATGTTTTTGTCTCATAGTTTAACTCTGTTCTTAATTTTGATGTGAAACACTTGAATAATTTTAATGAGTGTTGTGTGTATCCAATGTTGCTTAAGTCCTTGATGTATGTGTCTATTTTAAGCACTATGTGGTATTTGAATACCATGCCACACACTGGGCAGCCATTTTTAACATTCTACCCACAATCTTGTTCAAAGAATTTAGTGTGTATAAGTAGTTATTACCCTAAGCTTCGAGCACGTATATTTATGAGCAAAGGCCAAAGCCCCTCTCAAGCGCCAATCTTATCCATTTAATAAGAATTATACATCTCAAAAGTGCAAACAAAAGTTCCAATGGATACTCTTTGGGTATTTTATCCTAACTAGCTCAATCTTGAGGGTCTGGGAAAACAATGTTTATCGGAGAACAAAGCTATAGATGATCTCATTAAGAGTTGCCTTATATCTCTAAATATAATTTCTATTTAAATCCAATCCTATTGCAATAGCTCATCATTTAACAGAAACCCAGAATGTAAATAATATATATATAAGTGGTAATTAATTCTAAGATTTATTAACACGCTCACACATATATTAATATCTTAAACATATAATTCATTTATTCCATTACATATATATATAATTCATACACGTATTAACGGAAGCGTGTGATTACACGTCAGAGTTGCATTTTTAAACAATTTAATAAATTATTAATTTACTTTATTCAAATTGAAATAACACATGTTTCTTTAGCCCTTATTAAATGTTCATTTAAGGCAGATTAAGAAAAGATCAAAGTTACCTCTCAAGAGCGAATGTTCATGTGGCTGAGGTTAATAATCTGTAAGCTTACAGCATAGAGATGTTGGTTTTAATGAAAAGTCGCTGGTCCGAACAATGATGATAAGCTCTGAAATATTCTGACCAAAATAATCCCTATTAGAATTTGAGTAGATGAGTTTGGCTTGATTGTGAGAGGCTCTGGTTGTTAGCGTTCCGTGGCCATTACGCTTGGTTGACTAAATGGCAAATCCATAAATAAAGTTCAGGCGGGTTCCACAATATCTGTCCATTGAGCAGTCTGATAAACCTAGATGATTATTCTACCCCCGCATGTATACGGAGTACATTATGAATAAAATTCTTAATTAATACTTAGGTTGATCAGTTTATACATCTTTTCTACTTCTCTCTATCACTTCACTGCTTTTTCTAAAATTTTAAAATCACCACTAAAATCACCGAGATTAAAAATAGTTCTATTCATTAGTGCTCTTTAACTTCACTTTTCTTTTCTATTCTTACACCGATGGTCCGATCTCAAGAATTCTTTTTCTTTCATTGTTCTAAAAATATGCTCGACCAGTTCTAAGAATTCCGGTGGACAGTCATTAATTGAAACTTCCCGTGGCACAACTTTCCATTCTACTGATTATTTTCCAGCCTTATAAGTTTAATGGGTTTTTCTTAAGAAACATGTGTTATCAATGGCATTTAAAATCTATCTTACGATATTCATAACGAAATATCTATTTAAAACACAAATGAATAAAAAAAAATAACGCAACTCTACATATAATCGCTTCTCTACATTCTCACATATAAATTTATTAGTAATTTTCACCCATTATATTAACACATACAGCGAATATATATACATTCATACCTTTAATTGATTAACGTACTCATTCATACTCTTGTGTAACAGGGTTCGAATGACTATTTGTAAATTTTACCGCATCAACCTATTTAATTTGCAACAACACTGGCAATTAAACCCGTATTCGAACCCAGCTACTGTTACATTATATTTATTTTCTAGTTAGATTCAAATTTGAATAAATTGTAATTTTTTGCAGGAATCGTTTGAGGCCTGTGAATTTATGAACAATAGGCATCAGAGATTCAGAGTGAATTTAAACATCTCTCCACTAGCATTGTCTGCTCTGAGAGAAATGACACAAAATTCAATGTCAAAGAGGCCTGGCACATTGCCAATGATATAAACACCATCAATAAGTAAGATCCCCTTTCAAAAAAGTGGATTATATAAATCAACTCATTTACATTATATAATCAACACCCTATAATTCTCCTACTAATTACATATTTTTTAACTGATGTTGCTATTATTATGACTACTAGTTAATTGAAAGCAAGATTAGCATACTATGGCAAAGGAAATAACATATTATGTTAAAACTAGTAAATAAGCTTTTCTTAGTATACACAATGTACATGTTTATTATTAAATTACATTGCTATAACAAAAGTTAAAAATTACAAATTAACATAAAACTAAGATGACTGTATTTTTGAATATTATTATAATGAATAGTATAAAAAAGCTAAAGTTAATGAATAGAATTATAAAAAGTATAAGATCTAAAGTTATTAAAGTAACTACTGCAGAGATATGTTTTTCACAACATAATAAATAATTAGAATCAAATTATATTACTGTATAAATATAAAACAAATATCTAATTATATTATGATGTGATGCACACAGAGTTCTCCTTTTGGAATCATTCCTTTTCCCCAAAAATATGAATGAGGAATATTAGCAATCATATTATTCTGCTCCAATCCCACTTTTCAAATATAACTTTTGTGATTTCTATTTGGTTCTCATATTAACTCATCATACCATGTGCTATGCAATAACTGAATGACTTTTTCCCTTTCATGATTATTTCCTCTTCACGTAATATCTGCAAAAACCGTTATTTTTATTTTATTTTTCTGATCCTCTTTTTATGATTTCTATTACTTCATTCTTTCCTTGTAACTCAATAATGTACCTAATCTTTATTTCTATTTAAAGTGTTGTTGAATTTTTTTTCCAATTTTAAATGTCAATTATCTTTTGTTTTTCAAAATCACATATTCCATAATTATGCCCTTCGTATTTTCGTTTTATTTTTACATCTTCATATTTTCTATTTTATTTAAACACAAATTCATTTTTTTCTAGTTTCTAAATATCTGGTCAATGCTTTAATCAACAAACTATTTTTTCATCCATTATCTTGTATATGTTAACGTTTCGAAAGCTTAAGACAAAAAGCTAAATTTCTATTCGACAATTTTATTAGCGGAGTATGCTTTTAACTGCCCATGCTAGACTCATAGCACTCATAATTTTCAGGAAATGTAGTGTTTAAATAGGGTCAAAATTATGTAAATAACTAATTTACATGTTACATTTTTTAGTCAATGGGGCACTGATATCTTTTTTATTAGTAACTTGAGTATTTTTGGAAATAAACCTTGCCTCCTTAATTTTGCACTTTGCAATCATCACTCTTGAAGTATACAATGTCCTTGTTTACAGATTTAAGGATGTGGTATATTCCAGTTCATACTCCAGAAAAGCAGAACTCTAATTAGAGTTACTCTTAGCATGGTTATATAGATATCTACGCTGTGCAATTCTAGTAGCAATATTTACTGGTATTCCCCCATAATACACAGCACTACAAGCAATATTGTGCATCTGATTTTATACAAAATTTGTGGAGTTTGATCTACAGGCAGCATATCATTAGTGTTGTTAAGAAGTCTGTTTAAATTAGGAGGAATTCTTAGTCCAACATTATATATTCTGGAACATATTTTTTTCATTTTACTAAACATCCATATACAGAAGGTTTATCCAAAATTTTGTGTCTGCCTATTGTAATGTCACCACCATTGCTAGTCAAGTTGAATAATTAAAAACATGAGCTTAACAACATGCAAACATATAGCCAGCAGAAGAGTTTAGTTAAGTTAAATTTTGTCAGAGTATAACTAATAATTTTTACATTATTTTTTGTAATTTTGTTAATAACCCCACTTTTGCTTACCAAATCTGTTAGAGAATTGATTTAAATTGATGCATACACATCAAATTGGTGCAGTCAACAGGGATCTTTGAAAAACAGTTTGGAATGAAAAATAGCCACCATAATACAACTGTGAATCAAAGAATTCAATGTCAAAAATCCCAGTAAATGGTTGTTATACATAAAACTGGTAGAAAAACACTTTTTTGATAAACAGTGTTAAGGAAAATGACATTAAAATTGCCACACTCCTAGGCAGAGTTCTGCCTTTTATCATCAAAACATATCGCTAGACTACACTTTCATTTACAACATCAGACAAAAAATGAACCCTTCAAGAAATATGATTCAGCCCTGCATGAATTAGCAAAAGATTGTGTTTGTGATCAATATTTAGAAGAATTATTCCTAAAACAGTTATTATTTGGATTATACAACACAAAATTTCATGAACAATTACTTGCAGACTCAAACTTATCATATAAAGAGGCTATTAAAATACGAATAGCTTATGAACTTGTAATCAAGCAGGCTAAAGAATATATGAATAATGCATAGCATTGTATCCTTTACCACTCAATTCAGAAAATTGATGAACAAGATGAGGATTGTAGCTAAAATCGTGTGTTTCCACTGCAAAAAAAAAACAGACATGTTGAATGCAATTGTAAACAACCATATAAAAAATGAGGACCATTAGTGAGAAACTTTGGAAAAAACAACTCATAAGGTTAATTCCATGAGACTTATGAGATCAAGCCACTGAAAAATTTGGAATCAGAATTTAAACAAACTGTGTGCATCGAAAGAAAACATTGTAAAATAGAAATAGATAGCAGCTCTGGGTTTTCCCTCATGTCTTTAAAAGATTTAAAGTCTATTATTTAAAGATAACTGGTCAAAAAAAATTGTGAATACCTAAGTTTGCACAAGAGATACAAATAGAAACAAAATCGAAACCATTGGAAAGGTTATGGCAAAAGTCAATTTGAATTAAACAAAGGATTGGTACCATTATACCAGTGCAAAAAAGATGAAACCACTAATGGGCAGAAACTGGTCCCAACCTTTGGGAATTATGATTAATGTAATAAAGAAAATAAATACTGGAAATGAAATACATAGTAAACTCCCATCTCTATTCACTACAAATTTAGGACAAATAAAAACAATACCAGTACAACTAGAGTTGAAGGAATACCCAACACCTGTAATTTTCAAAACTAGGAAGGCACCATATGCACAATGCATTAAAGTTGAAGAAGCCCTAAATGACCTATTACAAGAAAGCATAATAAGCCCAATTGAAGATTCAGATTGGGTTACACTGATTATAGTATCAAAATATATAAAATGTGCTAACACGCACAAGCACACAAAGCTAAAAATGAATAAAGAAAATATATATTATTATTTTAATATCTATTCCATTAAATGGCTAAGCACTTTCAAGGGTCAAAGCCCTCATAATCATAGCCATATTACAAACTATAATAAATTGTCTTGGAGTGATGCAAATTTATGCAAATGAAATGATTATGCATCCCATTTCTTGGATATTTTGTAGCAAGAGTCTTTTTTATTGATGGCATTGCTATCTCTAGATATAAAGAAAGCTTCTTTTATCTTTCTTTTAAGATCGTGCCACTCTCTGCACACCATCATAGGATTTCCCGGTTGACAATTGTGCCCAGCTGAAGCATGGTGCTCTGCAAAAACTGAACTATGAGCAGTTTCCATGAAAGCTTTATTATAAGAATAAGTGTGTTGTGGTAGCCTAGTGGATAAAGAGGCCCTAGTCTCACCATAATATGGTGATCTACAAAATTTTACAGGGCAAGCAATATTATAGACCACCTGAAGTGTCAGCAAGGCTGGTAGGCAGTCCTTGGGTATTATTAATTAGTTTATTGGAGTTAGGAGGTGTGTGAAAACATAACTGGTATTTATTATTGAAAATATTATAAAAACATTTATGCATATTAGGCAGGTACGGGAATAGGAGACTTTGCTTGTCAATGTTAGGGACTTGATCATCTTCCTGTCGATTAAATTCATATCAAAAACAACTTTTATTAGGTCATCCATATGTGATGTGAGGTTAGCTTTTTTATCTGCCTCAAATTTACACAGCTGCATATTTCTATACAAAAACGAGGTTAAGCCAGAGAGTTTGTGGTTAGTTGGTGAACTGGAAAGAGGGTGGGAATGTCCTCTAACATCAAGGGGTTTGATTAGCATCTTATAATTAAGATGTGTGTGTTCTCACTGCATATGTAGGTCTAAGTATTTAACTTGTTTAAGAGCATTTTCATTCTCCATGTTAAATGTAAGCCCTGTAGTATTTTAAAGTTTATTTTTTATTTGTAGAATAACCGGAGAGGGAGTGGCTATGAAGATATCATCAATGTATCTAGTGTATATGGATAGTAAGTTAGATTCCTTGTATTTTGGAATTATTTTCTTTTCAAAATAAGTTAACACTACACTTGAGATGATGCCGCTCATAGGCAGTCCCATTGGCCAACTGCCTTTCATATGAAAACACTGGTTGTGAAAGAATGCCATAATATTCTTATCAAGCCAAGATAAAAAGTCTACAATAAAGTCAATTAGTGGCTGAGCTAAATTGTGGTTTATAAACTCTTCTCTTACAATCTGAATAGATTTAGCCCTGCAAATGGATCTGTATAATTCTGAAACATCAATAGTAGCCAATGTAGTGTCTGGGTTCAAAACTAGGTCTTTTATTTTTGAAACAAATTTATGAATTTATGGTATATAAATCGAATCCCAAAGCTTGAATGAGCTGTCGGTTAACCCATTTCGCAGTATTGGAATAGTGGACTCCTCCAAAATCTAAAATAAGTCGCAGTGGAATATCAGCCTTGTGTATTTTGGCATTGGCAAACATCATTGGAGGAATGGATGCAGATGGGTAAATGCCAGACAGCAATGTGTGTATTTGTGGAGATTATAGAGGAACAATAAATAAAAATATCTGCAAGAGCACATATCCAGTTCCTAATACAAGAGAGTTTCTAGCCGTTTTAGAGAAGGCTTTACACTTTGCAAAACTTGACCTCCATTCTGCATTTCACCAAATATCAGTAAGTGAAAAAACTTTGAGGATGCTCCAAACATCTTTCAAGCAAAGATGGGTATCTTAGTCAAGAGTCTAGCAGGAGTTATCCCTAGCAGAAGTCATCCCATATTATAGTGACATTCTCATCACTGCAAACTTGGAAAAAGTCCTTAAGGATAGAGTCACTCAAGTGTGTCAAAGATTAGAAGAATTTGGAGCAACTCTTAATACTAACAAATGTGTATGGAATACATAGAAATTAACATTTCTAGGCCATATAATATCCAAACAAGGAAAATTCCCAGCATCTGAACAAACAAAAGCATTACATAACACTCCCAGACTAACAAATGTCAAGACATTACCAGAATTTTTGGGGCTTATTAATTTTTTTTACTATTTTTTAAAGGGGAAAGCACATGTGGCCTGACCACTATTTGAACTTTTAAAAAAACAAGTCTGGAAGTGAACATCAGTATGGAAGACGCTTTCAAAAAGATAAAATCTCTCTTGGCATCCAAGAAACTTTTGGTACATTATGACAATGAAAAAGATTTATGCCTGACAACAGCTGCATTGGAATATGAAGTAGGACAGTGATAATCCACCTTACTTCTAGTAGCAAGAGACTGATAGCTTACACTTCAAGGACCCTATCTAGTGCCAAGGGAAAATACAGTCAGATAGATAAAGAGGCACTGGCAGTAGTTTATGAAATAAAAAAGTTCCACCCATACAAAATTCACCATAACTACAGACCACAAACTTTTGTTGGGAATATTCATAAAAGTAAACCCTATCCCAGATTACCTGAATCCACAAATGATATGCTGAATCTCAATACTCTCAGCCTATGACTATGATTTATACTATAGAAGTGAAAAGTTGATCCAACATGATGATGTGTTGTCTAGACTACTTGATGCATTAGAAATAATGAGGCCTACAATAGAAGTAAACTACATCAACCAGTGGAAGAACAAGACAGGGAACAGTAGGTGTGTATCAGATTGGGCTGACAATGAGCCTGTTTACAAACTTCTGAAGAACTGAATCAGGGAGGATCAACTTACCATTATGTTTCTTGAACACCCTTATGCGATTGTTGATCTGCAAGTGATGGGTTCTCAATGGTGATAAAGTAGTAATATTTCCACAAGGCCAACAACTGGTCCTAGAACTCATTTCATAGTACCATCCAGGTATAGCACATGCCAAAGCATTAGGCAGAAGTTATGTTTGGTAGCCCAAGTTAAATAAAGATATAGAAATCTTTACAAAAGGGTGTACCAACTGCCAAACAAATAGCATACTGAACAAATAAGGATATAACCAGTGACCACCAGTTACAAGGGCCTAGGAATGCATCAACATTGTTCATGTTGGTCCTTTTCTGAAACACATTTTTCTAGTTTTAGTTGATGCCTACTCATACTAGATTGAGTACATAATTATTAAGAATACTGGGATGGATGAAACAATCAAACAACTGACCTCAATATTTGCAACACAAGAATACCCAGCGACTCTAGTATCAGATAATTGTTCTGGGGTTTTTTGTCTAATTTTGAAAACTTCCTGAGGCACAGAGGCATCAGAGACCTTAATACACTACCATACCATCCAGAAAGTAATGGCCTGGCTAAAAATGTAGTGAACCAACTTAAAAATGCACTAAGACAGCAAAAATCCATGAGGATGCTAGAAGCCTTAAACCTATTTTGGCTAATTTATTTAATAGAGCAATAAAATACTTTCAACTTTTATAGCATTTTTAAATATAGAACATGCTTGATTATAATGGATAGAAACAAATTGTTAAGAAATATTGAAAATTAGGAAGTATATATGATATTATTGAAATGTGTGAACATATTCACAAAAATATATTTTATATAAAATAAAATTTATAGCCAGAAAAGTTAAAAATAAAATAAAATTGAAGCAGAGAAGATCATTGTTCTTTTGTTTTTCTTTCTAAAAGAATTCAAGATTGAGATTACAAAAACACAGGGATATAAAAAAATATTATTCTAATGAGAATTAGAGGAATAAAAAATATGAAAGTGAAGGGAGAGGATATAGTATTTTACAAATAATATAAAATGTATATAAATATTATTAAAAAATTATAAAAAAAATATGAAAGTTGGTTTAAATGAAGAAATAGCAATATATTAAAAATTAGATTAACGACTAAGACAAAAATAGGTGCTGAAAAATATATATATATATATTGTAACAGGAGCCTGGTTTGAACCATGTTACAAGATAAAGAGATTCTAGATAGCCAAACATAAATGTGGCACTCGTATATATATATTTGAGTGAGTCAAAATTATTAAATAAATTAGCCAAGATAGGTTTAGGGGGGTGCTCATTTGTGTTAATGGAGTATATATATGTTATTATATAATCAAATATATAAAAAAGAATTTCCTGGAAAAGCATATAATATATTGTAACAATATGAAAACTATGATTCAATGCCACATGATTGGCTGTGCCAGGTGTAACAGTCCACCTAATTCCTCCAGGACAAGGAAAAAAGTCACATCTAACTACAGTCAAACTTTGGGTGCTCGGGTAGGAAGCTGGTGATAATGCAATGAAATATATAACCAACGATTGCATATATCTTTAGTTGACTAGATCTATGACTATTTGATAATATCAGATATAATTTAAGTTAGTTCATTCACCTCTCACCCCTTTCTGGCACTGTTATGCCGTGTATTTGAACCCAGGGAGAATTTGCCTTTGACTCTCTTAACAGATATGAACAAGATACACATATCAACTTTTTCATTTTTATATAAATTACAACTAGCATTTTTAATACTTAATTTATTATAAAACTATTTTATGAAATAGGTATGTGTGCATATTATGATTAATAGTTGACTGCTGAATGCAATGATAGCTCAAAAAATCAGAGACCAGAATAATGTAAACTATTTAACATTTATTAACAATGATAATATGAAATAAAAATAAAATATTTTAACAATAATAAAAAAAAGTAATATATGTACAAATATGGACCTCTACCATTCTCTCTGTTAATAGCTTTATAGTTCCATCCCTTTACCCAATAGTAGAAATCCATTATGGAACTCATTATTTACAAAATCATGACAAATACAAATAAAATGAAACTTTAATGGTTTAAAATGATCACTACTCTTTAACTAATTAAGTTAAATATCCATTGTCTCATTCATAATAATATTGTGATTTATTCTTGCTGAAAACAATCTATTTGATTAAGTCTCCCAATCTAAGTCTAAATACATATGATAGATAAAGGAATTTTACACTAGATAATTAATCATTCAAACTGAAATAACATAAAACAATTGTTAATCAATAACATATAACTCGAATTCTGTCATCTGAGTAAAATAGATAAAAAATCTTACCTCAATATATATATAGACAACCAGATGAAAAGCTTCTCTAAAAATTCAATGAGCTGGTCTAAATTTTATTTACAATAATAAAAAAAATAACTAACTTAACCACCGCCACTCTAAAAATGAAATCTCTTACAGCATAAACTGTGAAGTTCAGCTTCTGAGTATGAAAATAAACAACAAATAAAAGAAAAAAAATCAAAGAAAATTTTATAATATTAATCACTTGATGAAAAATAATGGTTGAAACAAAGTTCATTAAATCATCTTGATAATAGTTCATGATGTTTTGGCATGGAAATTTCCAATAAGCAGGTTAGTTCTTAAAACAGGCAAAACTCACTATATATATATTGCCACACACAACAAGCTAGAGTAATCAATGGATGCCAGAAGGCTTGTGCATAAAATCCCCATCTAGTGCCTACTTATCCAATATCACCAGACTAGTTTCTGGCTCATGGCCTTCATCAGTGAGGAGCCTTGGATCTGAGATCACTGCATCTAGATCTTAGGATCTAATGCAACCCTCCAACAACCACCTTCTTTCTCTATTTAACTACAAAACTATGAGTCTTAAACTGAAAACACCTTAATGTTTTCAATCCAAGACCATCAGTTTATATAGTCATATGGGTCTGAACCCAGTTCAGTAGCCATACAATTTGGTGTCTTTGGTTTTTTAATAACCATAGCCACCACTATCCTATTATGCAGGATTGTTTTAAGCCAATAAACATCACATGATTACCTCCTCTTATGCTTTTGTATAACTCTTGTTAAAACAGGCAAAACTCACTATATATATTGCCACACACAACAATCACAGATCCAAGTCTCCTCACTGATGAAGACCATAAGCCAGAAACTAGTCTGGGGATATTGGATGAGTAGGCACTAGATGGGGATTTTATACACAAGCCTTCTGGCATCCATTGATTACTCTAGTTTGTTGTGTGTGGCAATATATATAGTGAGTTTTGCCTGTTTTAACAACAGTTATACACAAGCATAAGAGAAGGTAGTCCTGTGATGTTTATTGGCAGTTTAGTCCTTCATATCACTTTTCTCTGGCAAAGGATTGATCATGCAGCAATGTCTCCTGGTAGTGTTTAAAATATAAACACATTTTAATCCTTAGCAGGTCCTCCTTTTAATTCTTCTGGGTATATTTCTTCTTGGATAGTAGGCATCTTTTTGGGTGTAATAATAAAGTAGAGAGATGACAGTTTTATGCAGTCATGTTAGGAAGAGAGTGGTCAACACCACATCAGACTGTTTTCCCCATGTGCATCTCAAAATAATATTATATAACTAAGAATTTTTATATATGTTAGATAAATTATTCCATATTTTGCTTTAATTATTAGCAGAATCAGTGTTCTTTTTCTGATAAGATTTAAAAATTCCAAAACTCTTCCACTCATGATCAGAAAACAATCTAGTTATTATGAAAATTTATCAATTCTACTTAATTTCACTTTATAACTCTTACTGCTGATAAAGTTTTATACTACAGTATTTTGAACAACAGTCTCCATTTTCACAGCATTCAAAATTGTAATTCAATTGATGTTAGTTCATTATAGCATATGTATTATTTTTAAGAAGAAAGATTTTTAAAAGATTTTGCTTTTATACTGCCTGAGATTTATGTCACATGGTACATTAAATTTTCATTTTTTTTTTAAAAATAATCTGACTGCTTATTGTTAAGTTTGTTTCATTAATAAAAAATAAAATAGTAAAATCATAATTTTATTTTCATACTCAGTTTCCTAGCTACTTAACTTGACATCATGTCATCTCCAAGTTACCTAGTTTCAAATTGCATAACACTTTATTGTTCAGTAGAATATATAACAATATATTAATGCCTGTTTAGTAATATATATAAATAATTCTTTTCTACATTGCTTTGCTGCACTAAATGATTCACTAAAAAAACAATAATCTATCATGACTTCTTTGAGTAAATGCTGGAATAAATAAACACATGTGTTGAGTTGTAAGCTATCCCTTACAATGCCCCTTTCTTTACGGGGTTAAAATTTTAATTTCTAATGAAAATTTTAATACTTATCACAAGTTTTGCATTTAATGGTCATTGTTGCTTTTTAAGAAGGGTGATAAAATCTATCTCTATTGTTTTGTAAACTCAACTATGCAAATTTCTCTCTCTTTTTTAGTCTTTTCATTTTTTTCTTTATCCTGCAAAACATTGTTCAAGTTGGGGTTCAAACATAGTTTTTTAAACTATTGATGATTTTATGTTTTGAGCACACTAATATAAAAGTGTGTCTGCTCCAGATATCACTGTTTTTGTCAGCCTCTATCCTGCTTCTATTGGGTCTTACTGGATTTCCTTTGAGGACTAGCAGATGATTAGAGCATCCATCACTTAGTGTGGACTAACTCTTTAAATTAAATTGCCCTAAAGTATCCCAATATCTGCTCTGGCATCTAGTAGGGTATACCCTCATTATAGTTCCTACTTTATTATATATCTACATATTTTTTTACTTATCATCATTCCATCATCATTTTTTGCATATCAATTGAGTATGATTATCCTGTAACTATTTAGATTGTCCATAATATGCTTTCATAAATTGGGCATTATGTGCTCCTGACCAAAATGCATTAGGATTTGATTTTTTAACTATAATGTAAGGTCCAGCATATAGATGGTAGAGCTTACTATATTTATTATTGATTTGTTTACTAGCATGAGATTTTTTTATAAAAACTATCTCCTATTTTGAAGGTATGTGGAGTTCCAGTCTTAATTTTATTCCTCTTATTAGCCTTGCTTATTAACTGATGATATTTTTTGCACATTATCTTCCATATCAGTTTGTATATGCTTAGTTAAAAGTTGATATTTAGTAAACAATATAGATTAAAATGTAATTTAATAGATGTGAATCCTGTGGATTCATTCATACTCCAGTTGATATAGTTAATTACGCACTCTATGTGACTTACCTACCCCATATGCTCATCATCTAGGTAAGTCCTGAACAAACATCTGAGTTCCTGCATCACATGTTTGCAAGGGCTCAACAGTGGATTTCTACTGGACATAAACTCATGCCTTATCTGTGATCTTTTCACCTATATTTTCAATGCTTTGGATAGGAAAGAAGTATCATGATCTCTTAGAATGGTTTGGGCTTTCCTTTCTTCATGATTTGGAGAGTGTCTAATACCATGATGGTATACCTAGTATTAGCTTGGGGTATTGAGTAAGCAGCAACATATTTAGTGAAGAGATCATAGGAAAACAATAGGTACATTTGTTTTATTAAATAATAGTCAATCACCAAGATCTCATTTTGTCACTTAGATATTATTGATTTTGCAGTGCTATAATAGTTTTGTTTTACTAACTTGGCTTGTAGGCACTCTAGACAATCTTGAGTGATCTTAAGATCTCTTTATATATATTGTAACGATCCAGAGAAAGTGACTTACGTCATCTGCACTACGGGGCGCCATCTAGGCATTTGAACCTAGAAAAATTTATAAAGTAGGCAGATACGTCAGTCAAAAAAAAAAAATTTTTTTTTTTTTTATTTTGATTCCGGTCATTAGCCCATGTCACTAGCTCAGTGGAATAGCAGAGATTAAATAATATAAGATCTTATCTAATTAGATTTCAACATTAAAAAATAAATAAAATAAGCCACTGCCAGTAATTAACATACAAACATTTATTTATGCACATATATATAAGATTTAAAATTATTTTAGTATTAGTTTTACATTTTAACATTATTTTTAACTTTGATTTTTGACTTTAATTTACATTTAAATTTCTATTACATTCTGATTTTACATTTTAATTAAGTTCGCACAGATGGGATTATAAAAACTTGTTATAATAAGTTGCTATAGATCGGTTACATAGATTACATGGTTAAAAACATTCCAAAGTAAACATAAGCGATCAAAATATAAAATTATTGATTACTGACAATTGCGGAGGGAAATTTATATGTAACCCAATAGTATTCACCATAAGATACTTGCATTGTCACCAATAACTTAAAAGACATCCGAATAAATACATTCTAGATACTCACCGTAAGGTATCATTATTTATCGAATGTCTATATATTTTGATCAAATATGAAAACGCAAAACATAGTTAACCGATAAACAATCCATGCAAGCATCTATAAACAACTTAAATTTAATGCATTTTTATTTAGGGTCGAGCATGAATACTACATAGATTTGCATTGAAATTAAAATATTCTATCCCTATTTAACCTTAGGCTAAAATTCGTAGTCAAACTGGCATCAATTCATCTGATATATCGATGTATTCAATGTAATAAAATACGACAGCACAAAAGGTTAAAAGAAGAAATTGCCTCTTATGAGATAGGAATATTACATCTATCTCTAAAGAAGAGCAATAAAACAAAAAACTCCATAGAAAGGAACTGCGGTATCCGACTTATAATTCCTTCCATAGGCAAACGGAAGTGTGCGGCGTATGAAGCGATTCTGCCCGTGGCGAATCAATATTACATCTACTAATCACACCAATATATCCAATCCATTGACCCAATTTAACCACGAAACAAATAACCTAAGATTACCCTCCCCTAATATAACTTTACAAATCTATACAGCCATTCACGCCCGACTTAAGTTTAACATTTATATAATTTAACTTAACGGAAAACAAAATCATAATAAAACTTAAAGAACAAAAAAATAAATAAATGGAAATGATTTTACAAAATAAATACATTAAATAAAATTATAACTAATTAATAAATAGTATCAGTCAGATAGAATAATATTGCAATTATTTAAATCTGGAAAGTTTTTAATTTACTGTTCATAAATTTTAAAGTTCTTACGGTTATTTAAATAGTTCATCTTCATATATTCCTTGCCGTTTGAATGTGAATTCCCACGTCGTCCGAAGATTGGTATCCTGTTGGCCGATTTATTTATCCATCCGGAGATTTTTTAGTGTAGTTGGTCCTCAATGTAGAAACGATGGTTCATTTTTCTTCCTTTCTTAGCAGAACTGAAGGGATTGAAGCTGTGCATCTTTTTCAATCCCCTCAGCACTAACACCTAGCTGTTACATCGTAATAATCATCAATAACTAGTCACTAATTAATAATTTCCAAATTTTCCTTTTATACGTATTCGAAGGATTGACTTAACATTACGTCATCAATGAGATGATCCTTTTCGTTGAGGTCCGATTTCCAAATGGATTTATTTCATTTGCTGAAAGTTTCTATTGTTTTCTTATCTGACCGGTGTTTTTACATTTAAATGCCAAGGCTGGTTTACATTTAACTAATTAACAATCATTTCCATTTCTGATTAATTAACCTGTTTTCCAAATCAAAAATATGTTTAAAGATAAATTTAAAGATATAATTTTATCTCCAAATCTTTTTAAAATTTAGTTTTAAAATACTTTTTCTTTAATAAATTTTTATTTTAATAATTTTTCATTATCTGTGCGATTTAATATATAAGAGTTTAAGTTGATATTTAATTTCAATTTTTAATTCTTAAAGAAAATTTTTAAATGCGAACTTTTTAATTTACTTTCATGTTTAATAAATAAAAATAAAAAAAACAACAATGTAACCAACGTCTGTGCTCATTACAATATATATATATATCTGGCAAGTAAAACCAATTTCTCAAGGCATATTCTGTTTTATGAGCACCATAGAGTCAATACAAGCAGTGAATATATTTTATGAGTGGGGTATGCAATGTTTTAGATATTACTAGTCTCCACTCATCTGTATGACCTCATTTTAAGATCTTTTGGAATATTTATAATTTTCTCTCCTTTTAAAGCTTTCATGATTAAGTTTAAATTATGATCTTTAAGTTGTAATTCAGGTTGGTTTTCCAAATCATTGTCTATACTACTACCAGTCATATTGACATTTGAAATATAAGCATTCTCCATCAATAAATGGCTCTTTATGATCCACATGGGTTTTGACTAAGCACACCATCCACAACATTCTCAAATCCCTTGCAATAATGTATGGTATAACTGAATTCATCCAACAGCAAACTCCATCTGACTACATGACTGTTGGTCAGATTGAGGCTTTTGTGATCTGTGATCACTATCACCTCCAATCCAAGAAGCATCTGTCAAAACTTTTGGAAGGCCCACACTATTGCCAGTGCTTCTTTCTTTGTTACTGTGTAATTTATTTCTGGACCTTTCAGGAGTCAGCTGATAAAGTAGAAGACCCTAGATTAACTGTCCTCTTCTGTCTGGACAATAGGGAAGGCTAACAGGGTTTGCTCTATAAATCCTGTTTTAATATTCTCAAATGATTTATTCTGTTTTTGGTCCATTTCCTTCTCTCATGTTTCCTGATTAATTTTAATAATGGCTTCATGTGGTCAGAGATTTTTCAATAGAAATGATGGTAAAAATTACATAGGCCTAAAAATGGTCAAATTTGTTTTTTATTGGTTGGTTTAGGAAAGTTTTGAATGGCACTAATCTTGTCTGGATGAGACCTTATTCCATCACAACCTACAATATGACCTAAGAAGACTAACTGGTTAGACACTAAGGTACTCTTCTTACAGTTGATTTTTATGTCTTTCTAAAGCACTCTTGGAAAAATATAGAGGTGTTGAAAGTGCTCTTTAACTGTGGTAGATGAGATGATCACATCATCCACATATGTCATAATGATCTGTTGGTCTTATCTAGGCATCTTATCAAACCAGCACTACTATTTATCAATCCAAATGGCATCCTATTGAATTGATAAGTAAATCACTCATATCAGAAGGCATTGTATTGGTATTAGATTCTAAGATCTAGGTGCAGTGCTCTCAGATCCAAGGTGCCTCACTGATGATATCCCCAAGCTAGAAACTAGTCTGGAGATATTGGATGAGTATGCACTAGATAGGAATTTTATGCATATGCCTTCTGGCATCCATTGATTACCTCTGGCTTGCACTGAGTGGCACTACTCTATGGAGAGTTTTTCCTGTTTTAATAACAATTATGAGAAAGTATAAGAAATGGTGATCATATGATGTTTAGTGGTTTAAAATGAGATATACCCTTGTTGTGTGGGAGATGTACTTTTAATATTGGGGAGTTAATTTATTTAAAAATTTTATCCAAGAGTGAGTTGAGGTTTCTTCTCCTCTGAATTTATTTTTTTATATAGTTTAAATAATAGTGTGTATTTGTTATTATTATAGCTTTCTTTATTTGGTATATATCTCAGTGGAAAAGTAAATTATAATTTAACCTACTGACAATGAAAGTGTTATTATTTACTTTGCTCTTTAAATTGGTTATAGTATGGTTAGTTTTGGAGACTACAGTTTGGCTGATCCAATATGCTGGATAGATAGATAACCATTTATATGTCTCCATACTCTCACCTTTATCTTTCATGAGGTACAATATATATCGTATCAGTTGCAAAGCAAGATACATAATTAACTACAAAAATACTTAAATGCTGTTTTTTTTTTTGGATAACAATTTTAATAAAAACAATATTAAAAAAAGACAAGTAAGTTAGAAAAAAAGATTTCTTTCTGTTTACAAATTAAAATTTGCTTGTGTCATCTCCAAGATTAAAGTTCAGAGTTCAAAAATCAGTTATTCAAAGTTTAAAGAATTAAAATGGATTTTTTTTTCTTTTTAAAAAAATATTTATTCTGTTAAAATATCAGTTTATAAAAGATTTTTGTTGTAATAAGTATTTTTTTGTTATTCTGAGTAATAAAGCTAAGTGAAAGAAATATGATTAGAAAAATAATAGAATGCAATTTATTTATTTGTTAATGGATGACACTTTTAATAAAATGTGATTTAAAATTTTTATTGGTAGCTAGCATTCTGACAGCATTTCTAATCTGTCTTTTGTTTTACAATCATCATTATCAGCTTATAAAAATTAAGTTTATTTTTACTTGCAGCCATGTTATGAACAAATATAAATATAAAGTGGATATTATAGTTCAAGGTGAGTAATTTCTGTGTGTATATTATTTACTCCAGATTAATGCAGCCTGAATTAATTATTTATCTTTGAACTGCCATTTTTGAAATGTGCCTGGTCTATGTTTAAAAAAAATGCTTACAAATAATTGTTGGATAAAAGTCCTCTCCCATGGAATATTTGCCTTTAGAGGTAAAGAGATATGATATAAGGGAATAGGATCTAAATAAATTTAAATTTAAAACTGAAAAAGAAATTAAAAAGAATTATTGTTTCTACATTTTTAAGGATGATGTAATGTCTGCAATGCTGAAATAGACTCCATAATAAAAAATAAACAAAGGAAATAGTTTTAACATAAAAGGGATTTTAAATTGAAGACAGCATAAAACTTTATAATGTTTAGAAGAGTGATCACTTGAAGAATGATAATGTTTAAATACTTATTTGATAATTTAATGATATTTTGAATATTTTATATGTCTTATTGTATAATAAATATTTTTTTAATTATTAATCTAACCTTCTGTTTCTCTTCTCATAAGTTCTATGATTTAAATTATAAATTAAATATATAATAGCAAGGTAGATAAGAATTCATATTTTACCAAATTAGTCATGATAGTGTTTTTAATAATACCAATGATGTAGTATATCCTCTCATGAATTTCCCAGTTCTCTATTTTAAAATGAATATAAATTCATATTCCATAGAGGATATATATTTTTTTACTTATTTAGGAGTGATTAATGGTCTGGAAAGGTGACATAGTTTGTAATATTTTTATTATTATAGCTATGTATGACCATTAGTATACTTTATAATCTAATTAAATCATATTTTTACTCCTATGTTGTTTCATTTCCATTATTTGGATTCGAGTGTTAAATCTCAAAGATTATTTCAATTATTATGCACAAACTTTTCATATCTATATGAGTATTATAATTTGTGCTAAATTAACTTTGATGATCACTTTTTCCGAATGGCAGGACCATTAAATTTTGAATGTTATGTATATAATTTTATCAAAATTATTTCAAATTTACAATTCAACCAGACTAGCCAAGAAAATAAAAATTAAAACCCTACCAATGGTTTCACTGCTACAAACAGACTTCTCAAGAATAAAGTATAAAGTAGTTCTTTATAATTGAGAAGTCTGCTTGTAGCAATAAAACCATTGTAATGTTTTAGATTTTATTTTCTTGGCTAGTATGGTTGAATTGTGAATTTGGACTAATTTTGATTATTTATTGATGAGTTTAGCTTTATGCTTTTAATGTTTATATAATTTTATGTATAATTTTGAATTAATTATATATTTAATCATGTATTTAATTTTGAATGTTATATATATATATATTGTAACAGTCAAGTTTGTACATTCGCGTAACAGAATTCAGAATCCAAGCAAAAGAGACCAAAGCTGACCAGACTAGGACTGTGACATCCCGAGTCCGACCACACTTCAACTTGTAAGCCAGGATTCCAAGACTCAAGACCCTATGAATGACCACCTTGAAATTACACGTAGTATACCTCCTTCCACACGGCCGACATAGGTCACGAAGAAGCAATAAGACTCTGATAATTAAAAGAGAGGTTCTTAATTGACTAAGATAGATCACTAATCTAATTTAACTTAATGCATAGTTTTCACATATATAGACTATAAATAATAATTAGAATTGGATTGAATTAGATCAATAATGAGACAGAGAACGAAATACATTAAATTAATTATATATTTATTTACAATTGGCATGAAATTGATAAGTTTTACACATTTCAGCGTCGAATGTACACAAACATTTGGTAATTCAAAATCACTTTACATAAATAATCATTAAATTTCATAGAGGGGTTTAACATATGCCCATCTTATGAATTGTTGACATTTAATACATAATCAATCACTATGTTAAGTCTATAAATCTCGATAAGCCAAATCCTGTTACATTTGTGGCTGGTATATAAATAATTAGATTAAACTTTGATCATGAATTCATTTACTAAAATATACAATATGACTTAATAACGAGCGCATAAACCAGCTCAAGTAATGATCGATCGAACATGGCTTTCGAGAGAAAATTTCAGAATGCTGAAAGCATTATGTTAAGGTGGGAGAGTTGGCTGCATAAGATTTTACCAATGCGCTATGGCACAGGTAAACAATAATAGGAAAATTTGCTCTGTGGATGGATGAAATAACTTCAGGTTCTTGCGACAAACACTGGTACCCTGTAACCGATCGCAATGCTGCGTGAAAAGGAACATTGTGTTCAGGAATGGCGGGGGACTTACGTGCTAACCTGGCCTTGGCTCAGGCTTCGCTACTGCTCTACCCTATAAGAGAAGATGTGCTGGCAACGCCATGGCTCCATCTTGAGATACGTATATTACGTATAGCAGCAAAACGAGAATAATTTTATAAAATAATATCACATCCACCAAGCAAAGAATAGTATATTTCATACTATGAAATATGAGTTAATAGCATATTAGCTCTATCAAATTGGGACCAACTCTTGCGTAGCCTGATAATAAATGTCTATGCTACTAAAATGAATATTACTACATCTGTACTTTGACATGTTCGATCTATTAAGTTACTTATAGATAATAAATATTTAAGGAGGGAAAGTATATTTCTATGGACTTAAGAATTTAAATGTCAAATATACTTATCAATATGATCAAGGCTAAATTTAATTCTAAATAAAACTATAAGGTTAAGTTTTTAACTGGTTGATCAAAAGAGCCACATTTTGCATATTAAATCATTTAAATAATAAAAAAAATAGGATTTCGAAACAGCGCAGAAAGTTGACGCTATAAACAAATTATACGAAGATTTTTAAATAATATTTTCTTAAAATATATATGAAATTAAGTGCTCACTGTTTCGAAATATTGGCATATGAAATATAATAAGCATTTAAAATAAAATAAGCAAAGAAATATAGACACAACTGCAGTGATATAACTTTAAACTAAATAATTTACTTTGAAGTGAATGGAAAATATAAATAAGTCAGATTATTTAAACTTTAACATATTAAATTTTGATAGCAATTGACCTATTTAAAATATTAACTAAATGGATTTAAGTTTGGGGTACATATTAGTTTTATAATTATTTTTAAAAAAAAGTTAGCTAACTTATATAGATATTATTTACATTTACACAGAATTACACAGAATTACACAAAGATCTGCGGTTTGAAAAATAAAACGGTACTGGTATTATTTATCTGGACTGCAAGTTCTTGCTGTAGGTTTGGTGAGTTTTACTGGGCAGCTGATGGCATCATCTTTCCCATTCTGTTAGGCTTATCTCTTCTATCGGCATGATGGTGGTTTAGACATTTCGATGAGAGAAACCCCATTCTCTCGCGGAGTAACAGCAACAAGATGCCCGCTTTTAGCCGGACATGTTAAACATTAACAATTGTGAAGACTGGCTGCAATTCTCACTAACAATATGGCTCTCTTCCTTGTTAAAAATACAGAGTATTTATATCTTTTCCTTATCGGAATCTCTCGCCTCAAGACTCACTAAACTCAGGAATTTAATTAAATATTTTTCAATTTTACAATCCAGATTTTTAAAATCTTAGATAACTTATGTTAGAAACATTCCATAAGCTATTATTATAATTAAGATTTTTCATTGCAAACAATTGTCCAATTTAGATTTTAAAATAACTTACTCTTATCTAAGGAGATTTTAATTAGTAAATTTTGAACTAGTTTTACTTTTTACGAATTCCAGGTGTGGTCATTAATGACACTTGTTTACAATCAAAAATCTTTTTAATTACTTGACCAGCTTTTATTTTTAACTTACATTAAAAACAACCTTTTAACATTTTTTTTTAAAATGAAAACATTTTTAACATATTTATTTAAAATAATTTACAAACATATTTTGATGTAGCTTTTAAAAATATTTTCGAGAAACTTTTCCCTGAAATATATTTAAAACAAGAAATCTTTTAACAATTTTTAAAGACATTTAATATTATTTTTAGATAATGGCTTTTACATATTATAGAATCATGTCTTTCTTCTATATAGCACAGATTATATATCCACATACGATATTACAATATTAAACAACAAAATTAATAATTTACTCTTAACTTAAATAACATAATAAACATTTTTAGAAATATTAAATAACTTTAGTCCGCTATAATTTTACTAATCCTATCTAATTATAGTGTTGGTTCGCATGTAAATATATAATGCTGTTTAGACAGACATGAGCGAGTTTTTAGATTTATTAACATTTAAATAGGTTCAAACTTAGCACAGATGAGAGTGTCATTAGGTTTGATGGTGGAAAGTTATCGTTTCAATATATATATTGTAACCAAATGACCTGTAACTAAATGCCCCAATTGTTGGGCAGCCAAAAACTATAACCAAAATCTGGAGCACATGCGGTGAACATAGGTAATCAAACTTACCACATTGCATGCTAAGAATTGTAACTGAAAAGTCTGATCACATCACAACAAACAAAATTAATGATATAACATGAAATTGTTATGATCTAATCTGGTCGCGGCCAGGGTACACCATGAAAACCCATCATAGAAGTATATGAAAGTATATTAGACAAATTATAAGTATGTAATTTTATTATTCCTCAAAACTTTAATCTGCGATTTTTCATTGCATGAGACTTTATGGCCAACCATGGACCAGATGGTATAATTTGTGGAACTACTGAAGATTACTCTTTAAGAGTAATATGTATGGTTTTTGGTACAAATACTAGTCTAGGTATGAGCTTTGCAATAATAATAAGCATGGAAAACTTGGGTTCTTTCCATTTATAATTTAATAAACAGCAGTGTGACTCTTGTTATGTTTTATGAATTACAATCATAACATTAAGAAAATAAATTCAATCAATAGCATTATCTGCTAAATCTGTTTATAAGTTTATAAGATCAATCAATTTTGTATCATGTACTCGAATCAACAATGCAAAGCTAAAGTGATGGAAAAGGCAAATGGGATTTTATTGTACCTTACACATCATAAATTACCAAAGACAAAAAGCATTCAAATGTTTTCTCAGAATATTACTAAAACTCTTATGTCTTATTGACGATAGTATGTACTGCAATGTATGCTCTATTCAAGATATAGGATTTCTGGTTATAAATCAACATTTATTTACAATTTTATGATCAACAAATAATTGATATATGATGTTTTAATATAATAAATAAATACATAAGTAAACAAACAAATAATTAAATAAAATAAATAAAATATCATTCCATTTGTTTCCTTCAATAAATATATCATGGGCACAGTTTTATAAAAATCTAATCATATATTTTATTATAATTTGATCTAATTTCTGCCTTGATGAAACTATACTGAAATTCATCATCAAATCATGAAATACCGAATGTGTCAGTTCCAGAACCAATAAACCTATACAATACATCTATAATAATATAATAAGTAATATTACTTTTGCAGGAATTAGCTAAAATGCAATGCTAAACCAAAGTGAAAATTCAAACTTCAGTTCAGATAAAATATTAATTAACAAACAGTTAATCATCATGAAGATAATTTAGATAAGATGCCCTGCTAAACTTTATGACTCAAATTATAAGTTATACTTATAAATGGAAGAAAATGATTTTAGCATAATAATACAAAATACTTTGCCCAGACTTACATTTATGAAGTAAAATGATATTCCTGTGGATGCATTCATCTATGCATAGAAATGATTACAACACTGAGTACCCTGTGGGTTTATACACCACCATGAAGCAACAAATATAATTACACAATTCCATGTATTAACCACCAGCGCAGGAATGAGTGTAAAAATACAGAAAGTGGCAACTAATTAATCTGTGGATTAACCACCAGCACAGATTAATGCCATTTAACACTGTAAAGCAATATTAATATTTACTTCATATTTAAAGTGCAAAAATCATTCTCCTTAGTTATTCTGACAATTCAGAAAAACACTAGCATCTTAGCAGATGTAGGTTCATACCTAATGAAAATAAGGACAACTAATATACTAATTTATCTTGCTTAAAATATAAACATAACAACAATGTAATACAAGTGACATGAGTATAGGAACAGAACTCTGGAAAGACTCATAAGACACTTTGTAAGAGGTTGACACACACCATAAATTTATTAGTAATTCTTAAGCTTTTTTCACAAGTGCTTTCCCTTGAATAAATATTTTATTCAATCCCATGAGTTTAATTTAAACATAGTAAAAATATAAATCATGAACCTTACATATAAGTTCATATAACAATAAAAATTAAAATTAATTCATTCTTACTTAAATACATAAATTAAAGTGTACAACATTTTTATAATACTAAATATTATCCGTGAAATCAATGTAAAAATGTATTGAACAATAAATACACATTATACAAAATAATAATTATAAATTATAGCCGAATTCCATAGATATGATTATATCTGTTTGTTCTAGTTATTATGAGCACTTTTAAATTAATGAATTTTACGTGCTCCATGACTATGAAATAATTCCAAAAGCATGACATGTAGAGTTTAAATGAAAATGTTCTTCATAAGTTATTAAATTCTACATTTTTATATAGCATTATTCCACGATTATGATATCCAGGCTATATTAATTTATCTATCCACATTTAAATCTAGGAATAACAATCAGAACAAAATTATTTAATAAATCAACATTGGCGATAGAAATCAGAAAGTAGTTTTAATTAATCGTTTAAAGGCTGTTATTATTATTCAAATAATAAACAAATTAAATAATAAATACATTACTGGCAGTATACATTCAGATAAGATAGCCAATTCTTTATTATTTAAATGATAGGCAGAAATATTAAACCAGCGTTTCAACAAAATTTAACATTTAAAGTTGATTTTAAACCTCTTCTTTTTTTAAAATAAAGTTGTCATATCCGAAAAACTTCTGTAATTAAAATATTTATTTAATGTTACCAATTTGTATGTAATAAAATATTCCAAAACATACTGACCTTCTGCGATTAATTCTACTTTTAAAGTTAAGCATTCCAACATATTCAAATGTAGATATTGAGCAAATTATTAGCAATTTGATTCACTTGGCCAGCAGACTTGAAAGATCCTTTAAATCTAGCAATTCATACTATTATTAAATATCACCATTTTACATTTAAATTTGTATGAAAATTCTTGGTTAATCCGTTTGCTTATTAATTATTTTTAAAAAATATGCTTAACATATTTTGCTTACATTTTATTCTTACACCATTTTTTTTTCTAATGCTGACTTTCCCTGAGACGCTCACTGAAATGCACACATGAATTTATTATATTTTTATCTAATAATTAAAAATTAGTTAAAAACATATGGCTTTTGAATTTAAATGAAAATAATTTCCAATATTATTTTAAATAAATAAGAATTATCATTATTTTTAATCACATTTTACTAAACTTGATGTGTGCTGTTAATTTCTTACAAGCTAAATATATTTGATCCAAATCAGTGAATGGAAATGGCACAATTTTAAATACATTAAAATAATACAAGCAATAAGCAAGGCAAAATATTACTTATTCTCACCAATAAATTATCTTGAATGCAAGTAGATAGTCTGTTCAAAATGCAGACCAAGGCAATCAAATCATCAAGAAGAAGACAGAGAAATTTTTATATCAGTTCTATCAATCTTTATATTTTACACTAAAATATAAGGTTACAATATATTAAATCTATTATATTATAAACATATGTATGTATATATATTAAATCTTAAATTTTAATTTAGTCAACTTCTGCTCCATTTTATATATATATTTAATTTTATTTTAGAATACTATGTTTCAAAATGTGGTAACTATAATGCGGCAGAAAGAAGACATTCAAGGAATGCAAGTAGAAAATGCGGTAAAAACATTCACAGATTTATTCATACAAATATGTAATTATATGCCAAACATTGAGTATATTAAGCAAAAAGAGATGTGTGTATATATTATAAAAATAATGATAATGTGAATTCATCTTGATACACATTGAGTTGCCATGTAGGTAATGGGATATAATCAAATAAAGATGTAATAAGTAATTTCTGATAATGGTGATGATCATTTAGATCAGTTTTTATTTTGGTACACTAAATTTATCATAATAAAATTAAATAACAGAGAACATGTGAATGCAAACATATATATATATAGAATGTTCGAACTATGATCCCTAATATAGATACGTCTCAGAGGAGAAAAAACTTTTATATCAGATGCCATGCACTATCAGGAAAATGAAACTAATAAGTTAGCATGTACTTTGACATTCATTCTAAAGTTTCTATAATAAAACTAAATGGAAATGATAACTTCCTCATTATATAAAAACCAAAGGTCAATATATAATCACAATATTATTAATCACATATAGGAATGAATATTGAATTGAGAATAAAGAGCTAAGTTATATTTTAACAAAATATTTAACTGATGCACATATAAAATAATATTGTATCTAAATTTTACTTACACATTTGTTCAAATATGAGTTATTAGATAGATAGATAGATAGATAGATAGATAGATAGATAGATAGATAGATAGATAGATAGATAGATAGATAGATAGATAGATAGATAGATAGATAGATAGATAGATAGATAGATAGATAGATAGATAGATAGATAGATAGATAGATAGATAGATAGATAGATAGATAGATAGATAGATAGATAGATAGATAGATAGATAGATAGATAGATAGATAGATAGATAGATAGATAGATAGATAGATAGATAGATAGATAGATAGATAGATAGATAGATAGATAGATAGATAGATAGATAGATAGATAGATAGATAGATAGATAGATAGATAGATAGATAGATAGATAGATAGATAGATAGATAGATAGATAGATAGATAGATAGATAGATAGATAGATAGATAGATAGATAGATAGATAGATAGATAGATAGATAGATAGATAGATAGATAGATAGATAGATAGATAGATAGATAGACAGATAGATAGATAGATAGATAGATAGATAGACAGACAGACAGACAGACAGACAGACAGACAGACAGACAGACAGACAGACAGACAGACAGACAGACAGACAGACAGACAGACAGACAGACAGACAGACAGATAGATAGACAGATAGATAGATAGATAGATAGATAGGTAGGTAGATATAGGTAAATAGGTAGGTAGGTAGGTAGATAGATAGATAGATAGATAGATAGATAGATAGATAGACAGATAGATAGATAGATAGATAGATAGATAGATAGATAGATAGATAGATAGATAGATAGATAGATAGATAGATAGATAGATAGATAGATAGATAGATAGATAGATAGATAGATAGATAGATAGATAGATAGATTGTATCAGACACTATGCAATACACTGTGGCTTTTGCTTTTTTGGAGTCAAGAATCTCTCAATCACTATGCCCAAAGAAAACTATTAGCCACATTACCTTTCCTTTTCATTCTCCATCCTAAGTTTTTCCCATATTCTTCTCTATCCTGTTCCATTCCATTCCCATAACATAAACTTGATCAAATCCATGGCCTTTCTATATAAATCCCTCTTATATTTTCCCAAACCCAGCATAAAAACCAAGATCCCACTTTCTGTATAATCACTTTGTTTATATTTATTCTTCCACAACTTCATTATTTGTATCCTTTCTACTTGCAGGCATTGACATTTAATTAACAAATACCTAATATTTTTATGCCTTCCTTGCACAACTTGCAGACTAAATCACCCACATTTTTTCCATTTATGTGTATATTTCCTTGTTGCTAAAGTTTCTATTCAAGCCTTAAATAATAAATTACTTTCCTTGCTATTATCATAAATTAACTTGCAACCAATATTTTGTTTACTTCTATATATATTTCAATTCTTTTTACTCTCCATACTAGTTCTCTACCTCTCCAACTCCCTATTTTTTATTAATGCATCTATTCTTCTGTTGCATTCCTTGCTACTATGACACTCAACAATTCTCCTAACACAATCATGCCACCTTTTGTATAAGTATACTGACAAATTCTTTGTCCAAAGCTTCTGCATACCATACTACCTTTCTCACCCAACTCGCTGCCTGTCCTTCACTCATAACCCTATTAAATACTATTTTGGCTATTCTCTTATTAGCCATAAATTGCAATCTAACTGAACATTTTCATTTTTTCTTTTTGCATCTCTCATACAAAAACTTGGCCATCACATTTCTCTATGAATTGTCTACTTTGCCATCCACCCATCTTCATCCAATGCATGTCTTTCTACTTCTCTTTGTACATTTTCTAAGCATTCTAACACCCCTTTACTAACACATAATACATCTTTACCATATGTTAATCCTGCTACTGTCACCCCCTTTTATACAATTCTAGCTGCATCATATTTATTATATGAAAACATTGTTAATTTCTTTATCAATCCCTTTTTTTCCTTGCTTCATTTATCAATTTTTTCTCCCATTCATCCAAGAAAATTCTCTGATTACTTAAGATGACTCCCAAATATGTATACCTATTCACCATACTTTATATCCCCAATAAAAATTCTTTCTTTTCTCTTTACCCAGTATTAATCATTATTACTTTTGTCTTTTTTTCACTAAAATTTAATCCCCATCTCTTTACCCACCCTTTTGCATATCTTCAGCATAACTTTCATACCTTTCCTACTTTCTATGTACAAGAATACATCATCCACAAATAAAAACCCTGCTAATGTATATACTCCCTTCTCACCTATTAATAGCATCTCTACCCCTTTTCATAGTCTTTCTATTGCTTTCTCCATTTCTCTCAAATACAACATAAACAAAATAGGTGACATAGGGTATTTCCACCTAAGTCTCATCCCATTTTTAACTTTAATTGATTTTATATTCCCTAATTGATACATATAGTAAATATTTTTATACAATCTCTTAATAACATCCACTAAAGCTCCATCCATTCCCAAATTTACTAAACTTACCCATAATCTATTTCTATTTACTCTATCATATATCTTCTCTATATCTATAAAAACCATATATAACTGTTTACCTATATTTCTACTCATATCTATAAGTTGTGTAACTACAAATAAATTAGCTCCTATATACCTATCCAATTGAAAACCGCCTTGCATTACTCCCACTATATTATTTCTTTCATCCATTTTGTGACCCTTCCAGCCACCATATATGTGAAAACTTTATATAACACTGACATTATCACTACTGGTCTATAATTGCTTAACTTTCTATGATCCTTACCCATTTTTAAATAGCAGCCTTGCTCTTATATTACTCCAACTATCTGGAAAATCTCTCTTCTATGACATCTTATTAAAACATGATATGTTTAATTTTTCCCTATTTTTTTAATTCAATACCATCTCTGCCACCATTTATCTATACCTCTTGCCTTTCCATTTCTTTAATATTTCCATTACTATATGCTTTTATGTTTGTTATCACTCTGTCCTTCACATGTAACATCTTTTCTATATCCATTACATACTTATTTAAGATTTCTCTATTTTTTCTCTAGAGCTACACTCTATTCTCTCATCATCTAGTAATACTATCCTCCCCCCCCCTACATTCCTTCTTTTAATGTATTTCTAAAAAATTTTACTCCCATCTCTTCCACTTTTATTAATATCCTCAAATTTACTATTTAATTTCATTCTTTCTATATAATTATCTATTTTAACCAATTTCTTTTTTAAAAAATATTTTTTCCTATTTAACATGAACATCTTCTTCACTTTCTTTGTTCTTAACAGCACATTTATATTCTTTGCATGCTTTTTTCTTTCTTTTATACTTTTACTAACACCAGTCCTTATATTCATTCCCAACCAACTCTTTCATGATTTCTTCAACTTTTATTTTATATTCTTATTATTCTTATTATTCATTTTCCATCTTTTCACTATCCTTTCTACTTTTATTACTATTTTTCATCACCTTAGTAATCATTTCTATTATAAAGAAATTATGGTCACTATTACATAATGGCTCTTCATCATCAAAAATTAATTTTCTGCACTTTATTTATTCCCTATTTCTCTACTAATACATAATTTATTGTGTGAAATATATTATTTCTAGACCATGTGTATTGTCCCTTGTAAATATTTGACAAATCTCCAATGCTCAAATTCACTCTCTGACAAAAATTCTTTAAAAGCTGTCTATTCTTATTATCTATGTCACCAATTTCTTTAATATGCCCATTCATATTCCCTATAACCATTTTTTTTCTTCCCCTTTTTTGAAACTCTGTATATCCTTAATTAAGCATTCATATATTCATATATGCTATTGTTCCACCCCATTATAGTCTGACTACCTCCAGTGGCTATATACACTATAACCACTATCCATTTTTATCTTCCTAACCTTATATCATAACCTTATATCAAATCACAAATGTTTTTGACATTTAACTATTTAAATAATTTTTGACATAACTCCTATACCACTACCATTTTTTTCTTATTTCTTTTCTATTTATACCCTGCCACACCAAGTCTTACAGTATATATTCTTCTTCTTCTGTTAGATGTGCTTCCACTATTGGTATTACCTCAAGCCCTTCATTTTTAATTGCTTTGTTTAATTCTAACTACTTTTCTGGTCTCCTACCATTTTGCATATTCAAATATTCAATTTTAACAATTTCTTCTTTCCTAACTACACTTTTATAAATTCTTTTGACTTTTTCTTTTCCATTACTTTTTACTTACCCTTAATTTGACAGACCCATTCCCTCTCCACATCTACATTTATATCCAAATCAGCTATCCTTTGTTTATTTCTTACATCCCATCCATTCTTCTTCTTTTTGATGATACTGCAATTTAAAATCCCACTCCCTTTATAAATTTCCCAAAATATATTCTTTATAAATCAAACTCCCTAACACTTTACTTTTTTGTTTTGTTAAGTGCAATCCATCTTTATTATATAAGTCCCTCTTACTAATAAAAAAAAAATCTCACACATCCACAGCATAACATCATTTCTCTCACACAATTTTTTCACTCTCTCATTTATAGAATATGTCCTGTCTAGCATATACTTATTCTTGAATCTGTAATAACCCATCTATTCCTACTCTTCATTTAATCTTACTTTGATTACTAATCAATTCTATGTACTCATCCATTACTTTCATCGATGGCTTTGACAAATTAATTATTCCTACCATAACATACACATCTTTATTCCCTTGTTTCTTTACCTTATCTTTCTCCAGCCAAATGTATTTTACATACCTGTTCCTATTTTTCTTTGTAATTACATCTCCACATCCTCTAATTAACGAATCTCCTATCAATACTTTCTCATAGTTTACTTTCCCTATTTTATCTGTAGCATTTTCTTATACCTTCTGGACTCCCTTATCTATTTCTTATCATTTCGATTCAATAATTCCTTTATCTGCTCACACTTCATCTCTAATTATTTTAATTTTGCTTCTATATTCTTTATTTCTTCCTCTATCTTACTTATTTTTTGGCTAAGCATTTCCATTGCATTTCTTATTTTGTCATCTATATCTCTTGTCACTCCACCAAAAAACATACTCTATTCTATCTTTTTCAATTACATTTTGTTCCATTTCTCCTGACTTTCTCTTTAAACTATCTACCTTTAGAAACCATTTTTCACCTTTTTATCACATTTACACGTGGTCTATTTAATCATACACATGTTACATCCTTGTGTGATGTGATGTGATACATACTATTACATAATTCCAGGTTTAGTTTACTATTGCACTAATTAGATATTTCTTATTATAATGTCATTTTTAGCTATTGCATAGTTTTCCATATTAACTATATTAATAATTCACAACATAATTCTGTTGTTTCAATCAGCTTGATTATCTGGTTTTCTATTAAACTGGTTTTTTTCTGATTACATTGATCCAAAGCCTTTGATTATGATGATGATATAACTTTTTTTAAAAAAGAAAGCTTTCTCCCAAAGCTTTCTTTTTAAGCACCAAAAAAAAAAAACTGGTCTTCTCACAATTTTTTTCTAAAAATCCCAGATTGCATGTAATAAATCTGGGAAGTTTTATTTATTATTATAAATTAATTGAAATAAAAAAATACATCCTTTTTCCTATAACATATATATATATATATATATATTGTAACGTTAGGGTCCAATATACCCGGATGTTCCGGCCTGCAAATACATTTGAACACACAAATCAACTTTAACAATCAGCTGGTTTGTCCATAATATATATATATACCAACTTACTTCCAATCTAAAAGTGCTAGTGCACTTATCTGCCATATCCCAAAGTTGATAGTGCCCAATGCAACAAACTGGTCCTTCCACATATACAAGTGAAAGAGAGCAAGCTCACATCTAATTACTGTCAGACCTAGGGTCTTCATGTAGGATGCTAGAGATAAAACGATGAACTACCTGACTCATGATTACATCCATCTTCAATAAACTAGCCTAAGCATCATCCACTAAATATACATGCAATCCAAATCAGTTCATCTCACATCTTACCACTCTTTTCCAAAACCGTTGCCTCAGATATTCGAATTCAGGAAGAATTCGCATTCGACTCTCTTAACAGGTATGTATCTATGCATACTCTTAATTAATAACTAAAATAATACATCCTACCTACCAAACAAAATATAACCTGTATTTAATGCTCTCTCCCATGCTTATTAAACAATAATGTGGGTGTGTGCATGTTTAAAACCTAGGCCATTAAATGCAATGTAAGTGCTTAATTGAATGTAAATGCTGGATCAACAAAACTACAGAGATCTTGTTAATCTATAAAACTTCATATTTATTTACAAACAAAAATAGGATATATTTAAACATAAGTATAAATTCTTTAACAATTTAGAAAAAAAAAAATTATATAACGAAAAAGATTTAAAAGTCTCAATAAAGAAAATATTTAAAAAAAATGATGCCCATAAATTACTTGGATATCTCTATATATTTACAGTTTCTATGTCTATTATGATAATAATACAAATAATGATTAATTAAAAATGAGAATGCTGATCTAAGTAAGATTAACTACAACCTCAGGTGTAATAGTCGTGAAAAAAAATATAATGATAACACAACACAGAATATGATAGCAAATCATAATATAAAGAATACTATTTTGAAAAAAATGTTAGTCATTTATTCACTTTATCTTAAGAAATATTAGTAACATATATATAATTAGTCATGTCATGTGGTACATATTTTATATCAGTGGCTTTTAAAAAAAAATAATAAAAATCTCTTACCTAGTGAAGCACTTCATTGTTTGTGCATATTTCAATCTCACATCTGTCAGTAGAAAGTAAATCATCTAAACTTTATTAAAAAAAAAAAACTTTCCAACCTATCCCCTCTCCCCCCTTTACTCTCTTGATATTTTCCCATATTGGATTGTTCCCTCTATATAATTAGCAATAGCTTTTTCTAAATATAAGCCGAGATAAAAATTTAAAATAAAAATACAAATTGATACAACAGAAAATAAAACATAATTTACAATTTTCCTTTATACAAAGTCCTTACGGATGATATATTTTGCTAAATAGATGTTGGTAGAACTCCAGTTTAATTTACAGGGCATCCTGAAGTACTTCAGTGGGCAGTCTGTGCGTAGTTAGGTGTTATTCATCCCATAGATTTTTATCCGGTGTAAATATCAACTCCTCAGGCAATCTGACAGTCATATCTTTATACTTTTATATGGTCATAGTCGATAGGAACAATGCTTCCACCTGGTGACAATTTAGCTCTTAGCCAATGTATTTCATTCTTGAACTATATATATACAACTTTACATAAATTTATAGTCTAATAAAATATTTTTATAGACAGAATAAAACTTAACTGTTTTAATTTCTTTTTTTTTCAGCTCCTTTTAAACAAACATCATGTTACTTTTCTTTTTTAAAAAATTTAAATTAATAATGATTTCCATTTCTCTATTGAATAAATCAGATTAATCTTCCATCCATTTCTTTTAACTTTTTTATTCGAATGTCAAATTAATTAAGAAAAATTGTCTATTTTGTAGAACAATATAAAAATAATCCTTCTGATCTAACTAGCTTGACCGATTTTTTTTTCCAACCAAAAGAAGCAGACGATTTCTTAATTGTGTTTCTTTTTATCTTGGTGCTATTTCTATTATTTGAAAACAAACATTTCAGCTTTTAAAATATTTTTTTACATTGATTCATTAAAAAAAAATAATACAACACATTCTAAAATAAATTTATAATATTTTTATCTCACCCTATATTTAAAATATTGATTCACTTTCTACTGTTATAATTATTGTTTTTTTTTGTCCATTTAAGTCATTGTCAAATCAATTAACACAATACCAAAACAAATGACTAACATATATATAACTGTGTACATTTTTTTATTATTATTAAGATTGATATTTTCTTAGTAATAAAATTTTATTACTAATATATATGTGTGTGTGTGGGGGGGGTTTCTGGTCAATTACCCATTATTAATAACTACTTAGTAAATAGTGATTCCACTGTTTAAAAAAAATATATTAAAAATATAAAAACATTATCCAAAAGTGCTCTAGCAAAATCTATTTATCTTTCTACCTGCCAATTACAAAAAAAATATTTCATTATTTCAGATTGCTTAGGTAGGTTGTTGGATAATGATTTTTAGCTACCTACACTATATATATATATATATATATATATATATATATATATATATATATATATATATATATATATATATATATATATATATATATATATATATATATATTACTGTTTAGAAATAAGAATGAAAGAAATAAGTAGCTTGACTTTAAAAACACAAAATTAATTCTGAAGTGCATGCTTTTGCTTATATTATTTCTCTCCTTCCTTCTTTTTAATGTACTGTAATGGTATAAATCTGAGTTAATTTTTTTATGTACTGAGTTAAGTTTCAAAAATGTGTATTTTTTCTTTCATTTTTAAAAGAGGAGTTTCATATGTAAATATTGTTGCTAGGGTATTAATGTTTGAAAGTTTTATTTTGCAACAATAGATTATTATTATTTATAGTTACAAATCATTTTTATTTTTTTTTATTTTAATGAAAACTTTGATTTTTATTACATTACACTTTTGATACCTTTGATTTATTGCAGTAATTATTATTTAGATGTTTAAATTATGAAATATAATTAATGTTGTAAGGATCTGGTTTTGTTTTCATAACATATGTTATAAATTATGGATAAAATTATTTTTTTGCAAGTTAAATATTTTTTGTTATTATTATTGTTTGTTAAACTTGGACTTTGAACCAGGAATGCTATTGAATTTAACTTTTACATTAAAAAAAATTTTTTTTAACCAAACAGTTTTATTCATTGGCCAAGTGAATTAACGTTTTACAGCTTTTGATTGGTCAATTACAAAATCAGCAGTAAAAATATATTCATCTTTTAATATTATATTCATTTTAGTTTTGTTTGTAAAAATTATATTAATAATTTGTCAGATTATGAAAGTGAATGAAAGTTTTTTTCAAATTTATAATTATAAAAATATTTGATAGAGGAAGACCTAAAAAGAAAGTCTGTAACAAATTAGAAAGTGCTGTGGGTGTTATTGATTTCTTTCTCAATTTATGTCTGTGTAAAAGTAAAGAATTTTTTACTAAAATCTTACTATTTTTCTAAAATAATTATATTTTTAGCATATTTTATCAAAATACATTATAATATGTAAACAAAATACTCTAATGCATTCATTTTTGTTTGAAATTCAAATAAAGAGCTTGGGGTGATGAAAATTGCTGGCAGGCACTCTTCTTTTATTCAAATTGAGAACCAATCAGCATCTAGGAAAGATTGCTTTCTCCCATTGTTGTAGCTTCTTATGTCAATATTATTGACTTTTTACTTGTAAAATAATTCTAGAGAGAACAGCATCTTACGGTACTTTTTAAGCTTTAAAATAAGCATAAAAACACTATGGTAATGTAAAAACTGACTTTTTTGAGGGACTTGAAACTATGTACATCAATCCGTGGTTGTTTCTCAGAAAGTGTTAAAAGGTGGAAGAAAATTTTGGGATTGCCATAGAGATGTGACATCAATAAAAAAAGTAACAACAATATTTTTTTGAGAGAGATATAAAAATAGTTGAAGATGGAATAGCATTTTTGTTTCTTCTTTTTACATTTTCTGTTATGATTTGATCATATAAAAGAATGAATTATTTTTATTAATGTAATTTATTTATTTAATAAGTTGATGCTAATATAAAAAAAACTATGGAGTGGATAAAAGGAAATATATTTATCTGAAAAGACTTTAGAGAACTTAGAGTTTGGAAAAGTAAACAAGGCCAGAAGTTATCAGACAATGTCAAAATAAAGGTGTTGTAAGTAAGTTCTGGAAATGAACAAGAAAAGTTTGTATAGATTTTTGGAAATATTGATATCTAACAATTTGCTGCTATATTAAAATATCTTATCATTTAATATTGTTCTTATTATCAGTAGATTAATATTAAAGCTGAATGCATTAATTAAAATTTGTTAACTCTATTCAAATCAAACTTGCTTTCATTTGACATTATCAAAAATAATAAAGAAATTATATTTTTTTCAATATCACATATGGATATAAGCTTAGGAAAACTTCAAATCATATTAAACATCAAATTTGGATAAAACTTTAATATTTCCAATATTTATGAAATCAAGGAAGGATTTTTTAATCAATCAAACCCTCATGGAATTTGTGTTTACAGGATAATATTAAAGACAATTCAGGTTGTATGGAAATATGATATTCGTTTCTTTTGTAAAAATATGTGTTTTTTTTATTTATTTAGTAAGATTGATAATTTTATGTGTTTATATTTAAAAAAAAGTGATTGTAATAACAATTATTAGTTGACTGTTTGAAGATATATATGTGTGTGTAAATGGTAAAACGTTAGTAGATCTCATTTCTTATATTTTGTAAAAATATTTATATTTACATTAGTATAAGTTTGTAAACTGCAGAAAAAGTAGAAAATATATTAGAGAAATATATTTTAGATCTTAACGTAAATTTATTAATTAAATTTAACACTTATCAATTAGCGATCTAAAATATATTTCTCTAATTTATTTTCTACTTTTTCTGGAGTGCACAAATTTATACTAATGTAAATATAAATATTTTTACAAAATATAACATCCACCCCCCACTCCAGAAAAACCCTAGTTGCGATCCCTCACCATCTTGGTTGCTTTTTTTTTATTATTTCTTTGGGCAATAATAACAATTTTATTACATTTTTACTATTACACATAGAGTTTTGGAAATTAGATCTTTTATATTCAATCAGTCGCATTTCAAACCTGTAAGTAGTGAATAGGTTTTGAATACACAAGCTTAGTTGCAGTCAAGAGAAACCTGGTGAAAATGAAAATGCTGGTTAGCAAAATGTTGGTGCAGTAACTATAGAACGGGTGAGTACACAAAACACTGACAACAGAAATAAACTACATTGATACACTGAAATTGGAAATCCTGAACATTAGCAAGCTGGATAAAAAATGACAGACTACCAACAATTATATGGAATGGATAAAGAATGAATGGCCAGAGTCGAAGCCACACTATGTCACCACAGGGTTCTGGACAAATCACAAGAAATTGACTACTTATAAAAGGTGTGTACTAATGGGGGACCAAGTTGTAATACCAATGGAAGATAGACAACAAGTTTTAAAGCTTTTACACAAAGGTCACCCTGGAATTTTGCAAGCCAAAGCATTTGGTCATAGTTATATCTGGTGACCAAAAATAACATCAGATATTGAGCAGTACATCAAAAAAATTGGAAATTAATATAAAGGCAAAACAATATGATCAATGGCCAATAGCAACAGAAGCCTGGCAGAGAGTACATATTGGCCATGCAGACTCAATAAATGTTAAGATACTGCTCATATTCATAGATGAATACTACAAATGGATGGAGTATCATACTGTAAAAGATTTGAGTACAAAAAAAAATTGAAAATTTAAATGCTGTGTTTTCTTGCTATGGTCTACCTAAAACCATCATGTCTAACAATGGTGTTCAATTCACTGCGCAAAAAATGAAAAACTATTTTATTGGCAATGGTATCAAACACATATGTAAACTCCCATATTATCCTGGGTCAAATGGCCTTGCTGAAAAGGCTATACATTTAATTAAAAAGACCCTCAAGTCAAATAACATAAGTATGCAGCAAGCAATATATAATGCTATGCTGAATTAAAGCTCCACTCCACCAACAGCTAGAGGGAAATCTCCAGCAGAATTGCTGATGGGAAGAAAACTGAGAATTAAATTATCACTTTTATGTCCAAGTATATCTGACAAAATAGAGAGTGAAAAAAATGTAAAAATATAAACAATGGATCAGAAAAGGGACAATATATACATAATAGGTGACAGAGTTTGGGTTCAAGACAATCTGGAAGAACTAGATTAAAGGAGAAATTGCAAAAATGTTATCAGAAACAATAGCAATCATCCAATTCCAGGATAGGACATCATATAGAAGACATATAAATCATGTTCATTGGCGATTCGAAGAGGATTGGCAAATTGCAGTGCCCATGCCAAAAGTTGAAAATCAACAAATACAAGACACGGCAGAACTAACACCACATGGAATACAAATCAAGGAGGAAGAGTAAAAACCAAAAAGCTGAGACATAAAACACAGAAGAATGGAACAGGAACTAGAATCAATACTGAAGCTGAAAATTAGATCACACAGACCTAGATGTCAGATACAAAAACCAGACAGATTCAATGACTATATGTAAGCCTAAACTATTTTCTGGAGGGAAGGAGTGCAAAATATTAAATAATATTTTAAACTTAAGAATGCTAATAAATAAATCATTGAAAAGAAATGTTTCAATTAAATGTAGTTTAAATAAGCATAGACACATGTATATATTAATTAATGGAATAGATCTAAAACCTTACAGATATAGAAATAAATTCCTAAGATTATTTAATATTATAGACCTAAAAAACATTACCATATATGGAAAAAAATTCTTAAGAGAATAATTAATAGTATAACTAAAAAACTAAGGAATTTCATTGTATAACAAACTCTAAATAATTCGAACTGATTAAAACCAAAGAATTTACTCAGAAAAGAGAAACAAAAGAAAAGATGATATAAAAAGCTAGAGAAAAAGGACTGCTTGCTTTTTCAGTGGTAGCTGCTACTGTTAGTGCACCTGCGAGTTGAAGAGCAGTGAAGATCATCATCGGAAGATTTCAGTCCCAGGATCTCAGCTCCTGTAGATCACTAAGCCGACTAGTATTTTTTAAAGATCATCTCGGTATTATTATTTTGAATACCTCAAGAGGCTCTTAGAGGATGTTATAAAGCCTATAGATGGTAGTGAAGGTATTGTATAAATAGTAATCGCTATTCAATAATTAACCAGTGAATTAAACTCGCTCAAAGCAGACTTTATATTAGTATTAAAGATCAGTATATTGTTAATTAATTACTATTGCTAAATATATGTGCTGTTATTCTGTCGAGTTTTATTGTATATTTGTTTGCTAGTCGCCCTGTCATAGTTGGGAACACAGCAATTTCTATATTTTATTTAATTCAATTTGGTACATTTATATTTATATTGATTTATTACAGATTTATTATAATCAATAAAAAAAACCTTCTCCCATTCTTGAAACGTCCTTCATGATTCATAAAAACACATAAAATATTAAATATTAAACATTTGGTAAAGTTAAAAGTTAAATTCAAGACAATATCGGTTATTGTATAATTATCTGTTTGTTGATAATAAATTATTATTTTTTGTAAATAAACTTATGTTAAATTTAAAATATTGGAAGCAATTATTTTGGCTGTAAATTATTTTCTTTTATGCAATTAAAATTCGTTTGCGAGTAAAACAACTGAATAGGTAAAATGAGGTATTTTTATATATTATTTTCATTATATCAATTTTATATAGCATTATTGTATATTATCATATAATAGGCATTTATATTAGTTAAATACATTTACATATATTTAAATAAACATTCGGTATTTATTATGATTACTTTGATTATTATATAATAGACATATTAGAATTGGAAATTGAAATTTTAGATTAGCTGTAAAATATTTTAAATCCATTTGTTATAAGAAGTAGAATGCTATTATTATTGTTAAATATATGCAGTTTAATATATTTATTAATGATAGTGCATTATTGTTTGTTAAATGTTGTCTTAATGATTTATTCTATCTTATCCCAAAGACTTTATCATGTGTTTGAAATGTTAGTATTCAGTCATTTATTGTTAAAATCTGCAAAGTGCATGTGCAACAGCTTAATGCTGTTTAACTATTACAGTTTATAAAACATCGCGCTATATAAAATAATTGATTTATTTAATGAAAAACTAAAGGTCTACAATTATCTAAGTCATAATATATATTGAATGATAACTGAATAGTTTAAATTATAACAATTCGGTTGGGTTAATCTTTGTTATTTATTAGAACATTTATAATAATTGTCGATTAATGAAACATAATTTCTTGGAAGCTTTGCATTATTTGCTTAGTTGTTGAATAGATATATAAATCTCTTCAATATATATTACAGTGACAAATTAAACAATCACTTTTTTCTTTAAAAATATATACATACACATTGGAAATGTATAATATGTGATTATATATATATATGGAAATAAAGTTTTTGAAAAGAAGTTAGAAGTTTGTAAAATTATTTATAATATATACATCTCTTATAAATAAGATTTCTTTTATTAAGATTATTTATTTATTTATTTATTTTGAAAATGAATAGTTTAAAAAGGAAGGCTGAGCTAGTTTATATTTTATTTTGTTATTAGAGTAATAGGTGGATTGGATATTTTGATTTGGTTTGGGAGGTGTCTACTCTTAATTCAAATTAAATGTCATAGGTAGAGAATATTAATAGGGTTATATGCTTACGATTTAAAAGGGTAGTATTTAAACATTTGAAACAAGACGTCGGTGCATATTTTAGTCCTTTCTGAACTCTAGGAAAGCATATTTATTTATTTATTATTGATAATTGACATAACAATGGCTTAAATTTTGTATGCTTCATTAAATTGACCGATTTATAACTTTGTGTAGAAGTTCACCCCGGCGGTCGGTTACAATATCTAGGAAAGTTTGTGAGTGAAAAGCTTGTAAGGTTAGACTAGATTTATTTCAAAAAGTGTCTAAACCGATACAATATATATAACGCATTATTGTTTTATTAAAATATTATTTATTTATTAAAATGTAGGATTTAAAAAAAGTGAATAGAATGTGATTATATTTTACAATAGTTTTATTTTATTTTAGATTCTGGCAGAGCAGATTCAGAATTTACAACAACAAAAAGCAGATAAGAATACAGTATTAATAGAAATAATGGAAGTAAGTTTTAAAACAACTTTATATCCTTAGTGTATAATTTTGTATTGAGTATATCAATAAAAAAATAATAATAATGCCAGATTTTAAACTTAATAAATTCACAAAATAGTAGATTTTAATTAAAATATATAGTAATATAAAATAGTTTTAAAGATATTAACGTGTGAATTCTAATACTCTGGAACAGATGCTATTTATTTATCAAAAAAAACAAAAATGAATAAAATCTAAGATTGGACTGATAAAATAAAACTTAACTAATGTAATTTTAAGTTTATAAAGATATAAACATTTTTTAAAAAAATACTAGTACTTAATAACTTAAAAATCTTAAAATTATACAATACCTGTATAATTTTATTTCTAATAATGCATCAATTATACTGGGCATGGACATTCTGTTAATTTAATATAAATCTTTAATTGAACGGGTGCTTTCATTTCTATTAGGATTGCATTTTATTTATTATAATTAAACTATTGCAATGTTCAAATTATATTGAATAATATCAACAATTGATTGTTCAATAATCGTTTTCAAAAACTTAATATATAATTAGATGGGTATATTGAGACTTATTACAGCATGTAATTATACATAATATTTGAAAAAATATAATAGAAATGAATTTATACTCTTATTTTTCTCCTTTAATTTCTTTACATTTCTTCATATATTCATATATATTGCTTATAATAACTTCTCTCATATACACTTTAATGCAAAAAAAATTTTTTAATAAAACTTCTTTATTTGCCTGACAGTTTTGACTATCCAGCAGTATTCATTAGAGCTATAATATTTGACTGATATATATATATTGTGCCGGTCGGATTTATATGTTGACGTAACGAGATCTAGCATCTAGGCAAAAGTACCTCGAATCCAATCATGCACAAGATACACAGGTCAGGAACACTCATGAACTCTGCCCTATTTGCCCATTCCCCAGATCCATAACATTATAAACAACAATCCCGATGACATCGATTAATTTACTTCTCACCCGCCAGCATCAATCATCGGAGACACAAAAAGACTCTAGGCTAAACTTATATGATAGAATACTTAATAACTAGCTATATTTTATGAGCAATGAAGGCTCGTGACCTAGCATATTAATTATGTATTGAGCGGAGATCATCTAGTCATATTTAGCATAAGTAATAACTTAACATATTATCTTAACTAAAAGAAAACAATGGTGCGAGTTTGATATATATATTTAAGATTTATTAATAACAAAATTATGTCAGGTTATTTAGCTGATGTTAGCCTCGTGAGTATTATATATATGTGTTTGATTCATATTTAACAATAACATTATAATTTGCGGCTATGCCAATAATATATATGTGTGATTTAATGAATAAGCGCTATTAGAATACATTACTGGAATACTATTACACCCCCAGAGATGAAAAGAGCATTTAATTAATTTAAACAATAATTTTATAGGCAGATATTACATTTGGTTACATTCAATATGATTATTAATTTGGAGTTATAGATAATTAATGCGCGGGATGGGTAATGAATAATTATATAAACGATACTAAATCTATCGCATTAATACTTATATTAAACTAATGGAAAGATGTCTGTTTAAAGAAATAATTTTATTACAGCTTATGAATACTTCTGGGTGACTAATAAGACACTGAAAGGCAGTGCATGCATGGCGGCTGATTGGGTCGGTCCAATTATGGATCCTGGAGTGTGCTTCATGAATTTTTAATAATGAAGTGGACCGATTTCCTCTGCAAATGTAGGCAGGGTCAGTTTGATGAATGAAAGAGTCCAGATTCCCTGGGGTGAAGTACAGGAAAATCATGGATGATGAAGAGTGGTCAGCAATGACTTTATTGGGCTGGTTTCCCAGATCGCTCCCCATATAAATTATGCACATACGACCAAGTATGTCTCCAGGGTGATTTTACAGCCTGGTTTAAGGACCTTGAGAACGACGATGGGGCTTGACTGCATGAATACCTCCATGTGAAAAAGAAGCATGAACATATATATATATAAACAAAATGGCCTTTATGCATGAAATGCTTACTAATATAATATAAATATAATTCTAAAATTAAAGATTATCGAAACGTATTTATTGCCCATATATTATGAAATATTCAGTGTAATGACATGGCTTCACTAAGCAAACATGGATAATTATTATACTTAAATATAAAGCTAAGATCTTAAGGTCCCCTCCCCCTTACATTATGTTAATATTATTCATTACTTTTTACACATTTAATAAATCTCAATTTTGGTTAATCAATGCCCTTGTGGAAATATATAAATTATTACAAAATAAGTGGGTGGTGGTAATAGCTAAGATGGGTTTTACATATATAATATAATTTAAGAATAAAAGATAGCACATTATTTAGGAAGGAGAATGTGAAAAACAGACATCAACTCTGTTTTTCTACAGTAAACATGAAAAATATAATTAGTTTATTTATCTAAAATCGCGAGCACCTAGGCAAGTCGAATAAGACTTGTTTTGATCAAATTATAAATTATTTACCCAGTAAATGATGGGTGGGGAAACGAAAATGAATTATATGCTGGCGATTTTAGAATACTATTGGCATTTATTTTAAAATATAAATACATAAATGTAAATGAAAATTATTTGCCGCTTGGAAATAAAAAAGAAAAACATTATATAGGAGGCTTAATATAATTAGTTATATAGAGTTATACAAATACATATTTTGAAGACATTTAAAATAGATGATTTAACTTATAAATATTACAGAGAAGGCAGGATTTAAAAATTGCAAGCGGTCAAAGTTCTTTTACCTTGCTTATTTAGAAGAGCGATTTCACTAGGAGTCAGTCCATTGGTATTGTTTCACTAGATCTAGGGTAGCATTATTAATTTGAGAGATAGCATTTCACTTACACTGGAAATATATACATAAAGTTCAGTAGTACGGGATGCAGAGCTTCGTTCATGGGAACAGCATATTAGAACGGAGGGACAAGGCAAAAATTTCCTATTCACGACACATTGAGTGAGAATTAAAACTGGTGTGGAATATGTATAGCAGCATAGTTATTTAATGGTCTCCTCTCTGTGGATTCAAATCCAGCAGTATATATACTTTTATTTTGAAGCTATAACTTAGCAACTACTGCTGGACCTGAGGTAGTTTAAGCACTTAAGTTTCATTTGGAATAGTTTGACCGAATATTCTTATCTAGTAAGATGTTTGAAACAATGCAAGTTTGTTATCAGTTTCTCGAACGATTGTTTTAAAATAAATCTTATGATTTTAAAACAAGCTAGCATGGACAATTTCCACTAATGGGATTATTTTATTATTACTAATTTGTAATCTTTTACTTTAATCTAAGGGGTCTTCCAGGTAATTGTTTTTCGAGAGACTTTTTAACAAGATTGCATAATTTCTGGCTACAAAATTATATATGAAAAAATAATGTTTCATATATAATACCTTATATATATATATATAATATATCTATTAATACATTCGCAATCTCCTACACTGAAATATATAGATATTTATTATTTACGCCCACATACATATGAGAATATTTATATTAAATAAAATATTTTTAAATTAAAATACATATGTTTACATTATTTATGTTATAATACTGAGCAAAGAAATATATATATTATTAGCTATGTATATACATGTGTAAAGGTGGGTTTGAATACAGTTAGGTGGTAGGAGATTGGATGTGGGCTGTGAAGCAGGATCTGAGCATCAGATCATCTGCTTCAATATATATATATATATATATATATGAAGTAATGGTTATGTATTTATATCATTCAAATATTGTAGCTCTGATGAGGACTGCTGGATAATTGAAACTGTCAGAAAAATAAAGAAGTTTTATTTAAAAAAATTATATATATATATATATATATAAAGAAATGAATTTATATAAAATATAAAATTATGTAATATTTTAGTAAGAATATAATGTATAATATTTCTGTCTAAGTTTTTTTAAAAAGTTGTTGAACAATTAAAACTTTGATAATACTTATAAAATGTGAATATTATCAAAATTGATTGACATAAGAAAAATAGGGCTATAATTGTACTAAAGAAAGAAAAGTTACCGAAAAGTAGAATCAATAAAAATAAAGTTATTTCTTAAAGTTGTAGAATGACAATCTTTTTTTTAAAAATTTCTGAGTAAACAAATGTTTCATTTAGTTATCTATCCATTTTTAGATTTCAAAAATATTTTTATCTGGCATTACTAACTGAGAAAAAAAACATAAAATATGACATTCTTAATACGTTTTTAAATTTTAAATTGTCATAATTGTTTTTATTGATAACAAAAGTATTATTTGTCATTACCATTACATATATGACTTGATTATTTATTAAAGTTTTATAAATAAGTGAAATATCTTTATTCTTTAAAATAAGTATCAGTTCTTTCAAAATCAATTTACATTAATAAAATTACAATAAATCAAATTTAACATTATACAAAAAGCAAAAATTGATTTTTAAAAGAACAGGACGTCACTATAAAATTATCAATAAATTAATTATAAAATTACAACTTTATAACATTAATTTTATTCAAACAAAAGGTGCATCACATATTTTAAATATTGAAACTGCAAAAAAAAAATAATAAATACCTTGATGTATCTTGTTTATATTACGAAATTTCATTTAAATAAAATTTCTTTTCCAAGTATCTACTTTATACACACATATATGAAATACATATTTTTGTGGAATATTATTACAATATATATATATATTATTTAGAAAGCTGATATTTCTCAACTAGATACCAAGGTTGATAAAGGATATTTTGAAATTATAAAGAACGATACCTATAATTTCTTCCAAAAAACGACATCAGAAATTGGAGAAAATGTAAGTTTAATAGTGCGTGTGTGTGTGTGTGTGTGTGTGTGTGTGTGTGTGTGTGTGTGTGTGTGTGTGTGTGTGTAGTTATAGATAGCAATTATCTGAATGTTTAACCCTTAATTTCTTAAATATTTCCATCTGAAAATGTTAATGCTGAACGTTAAGTATATATAGATCAGGGATTAAGACAATTTATTTCTTATCTTTTTTACTAAATACTTAAATTGTTTTATTTAAATTATTTTATTAATTTAAATTATTATTAATTTAGAGTAAATAGATATAGGTAGTATAACAAATATTTTTGTCTAAGAGATGTAGAGTGGTATTTAAAAAGCATTTGTTAAAAAACTGCTATATAATTTTATGAGAAGCATTATTCCTAGTGGTTGGGAATTTGAAGATTAAATTTCAAATACACAGGAAATATTCTAGATCCAATTTTATTTTGCAATTTTATATCGATGACTTTTGCAAAAATCGATAGATGATACATTAGTGACAGAAATTTTAATTTAAACCAATTAAAATGAAAAATAATAGCTTCCATTTTGTCACCTCATTTATCATTTATTAATTATGATTGTACTGCTCTTGCTAATTAAACAAATAAATTTGCAGAATGTACTTGATGGTTACGAATGTGTCCTGTAAACATTTTAATTGATTGATTGAAATTTAAAAAAATTTCATATAGTTTCTAGGTAAGTTATAAAAAAATATTTTCAGCAGAAAAAGCTTTGATTTTGAGGTATATGAACTCTAATAATATATTGCTACATTTAACACATAAAGAGATAAAGTATCACAGTGTAATTTTTATTTCAGCATTATCATTTATTGTTCTTCCAAATTTATTGAATATAATGATATGTAGATAGCCTATAAATAATACATAGAAGCAAAACATTATGCTGTATAATATTCTTACAATATATCAAAATCATAGACTCAATCAAGGTTATTAGTTGCACAAATGTGATGTTAAATTAAAGATGCATTTTTATTGTTTTATGAAGAGTAATATGTGTCCTAGAGAGATATATTTGATTTGAGTTGTGTGCATGGGTATCACTAACATTTCAGGGTGATGACAATCCTAAATTTTAGCATTTTAAAATTATACACAGATTATTGTAATGACTTTTAAAACTATTAAATATTATAATAGTTATTATAGATTGGCTCAAAGAATATATCAACATGCAATTTTTAAGCAATAAGACAGTTAGTTGGATTACTACAAAATTAAACTACGAAAAGTTTTCTTTTTTTTAAACAACTATATCACTGGACATTTAGCTCTATGGATAAAGCTAAAGGTCACTATATATATATATATATATATATATATATATATATATATATATATATATATATTATATTGTAATTATAATTGCATTTATTATTGAAGTATATATATATATTACTAATAGCTGTGCTCATTATCAATTGCATTTATTTCAATTTGTTCTTGCATTTATACCATTTATTACACACACACACACATAATAACTAATCTCACTCATAAATAATCAAATAGTTTATTGCTGGAGATCATAGGAAGTTTGAGCATTTTTGAAGTGATAGGGTAAGACATAACCTATGGACCTTGAGCTCCTGAACTACCATCCTATCACTGCTTTTATCCATGTAGGGTATAGATTGATAAATAAATCTGTTGGTAGTTGAGACAGCAATTATCAATAATCAATATCTGTTTGGGGGCATCTGATACCATATATATATATATATATTGTGATGGGGGCATCTGATACCATATATATATATATATTGTGACCTTCTGGTTTGGCACCAGAAATAGTCATTGTAGTAGTGTGGTAGTATATCAGTAATATCTGATATAATCCTCTTTTTAAAAAAATGAAATAACGTTAAATTTTTAAAAAAAATTTATTTTGACTTAAAACTGTAATCAAAAGTAAGTGTAGGTATAATTAAAAAGATTTCTTAAATGTTTAGTATCTTGTTTTGGGGTCTAATCAGTGATAGAATAGGGGAGTAGCTTGTTATATGTATAGTCAGTACAGTTTGAGTTGATGCTTACTTGTTTTATTTGTTTATAAAGCAGTATTCAGTTTTGTTAGAATGATTTTCTAGTCCATTTGTTTTATACATTTAAAATTTATAGAATAAACAGTAAGATATGTTTCACTCATCATCATTCACATTGTCATTTCAGTCATATCAGTGTAATACCTATAGCATATTACTACTGAATATTCATGCATTATCCAACCTCATTTTTCATTTATATGTTTCATTAATTCATTAAATATCCCACATTACATTCAAATATTTAATTTTATAAATAACAGTATTAAAATCTAGCTTAATTACATTTTAAATACATCAATGAATTATGGACTGGTGGATTATATAATGACAAATACTGTAAAATATTTTATTTATTAAAACAATTGTCATCAGTTTTATTCTACTGCTTTAGAAATATTTAATTATTAGTTCAATATTTTTTTTCATTTATTTAAAAGACGAAATGATTTTTTTTTATCTCTGATTTTTTTTTTTTAACTTTCACAAGTTTTTGCATAAATTAAGCAAGTTTGCAGTGGGAGGAGCGATTGGCAATCTTTTTCTGATGATGTCAACATTGTCATAAACAATTGGAAGAGAACAAGGTGATGTAATGATTATTAAAAAAACTATAAAAGTCAATTATTATTTTTTTTAAAAGGCCGTCAATTAGGGCAGAGTCAATTATTATTACTTTCAAGAGGGCAGTCATCAAACAAACTTTTAAGACAGCTATAACTAAGTTTATTTAGCAAAGTTTAATAGTGCAAGTATTTTTCCTCTTCCAGAGTTCGAGTTGAAAATTTAATTATATTATTTGTTTACAAAATGTGTACTTAAGACCACTAAAAGTTACATCAATTTGCTCGCAGCTGATTGTTTTCCCAATGTTATGCTAAAGTACATGTAAGTGTTATATTCTATTATTCAAGATAAATTGTTATTATTTAGGAAATGGGAATGCTTGATAGAATTGTAAAATTATTTTCTTTAAATTTAAACTTAACAGGAAAGGATAAAAGAATGTTTGTTTATTTTATAACAATTATTTTTTAAGTTTTAATCATACTATGAAGGGAATAACTGCAACATGTGTCATTTATATGTGTGAAAGATGTGAACTGTTATTAAATGTTTTCAGAACTTTAATAAACAAATTTCATGCTAAATATAAAAGAAAATTCAAAAATATACACAAGAATTATATAATTTTATTGATATATTTATTGAAATAGTAGACATTTATTTCTACTTTTACTCATTGAAGAAGACAAAAATTAAGTGTGCAAAAGAAATGAACAATTGATATTACCTGTTTCCTAAAATTAATATGTGAAATAAATGATAAAATGGATAAACTTATGTTTCCACTTATTAAAGGCATTTTAAAATTTCATGAATGAATAGGAAATATTACCTTATACGTCTTAAAGTGTGCATTGCCTAATTAATGTTTCCTAATACACAGCATTAACAGGAATTCATAGCAAACCACTAGAACATTGAACCTGTTCTTCTAAATTAAAAATAATATTGTTTCTTTTCTCCTGCAGGAAATGTGCCATTCTGTGTCAATATTTGTCTTGTGCATTATAATTATTATCCTTATTTATTTGGAGACATGACAAGGAAAGTCATGTAAAACTATTTATAAACTTTTCATTTCGTCTGGAAGGAAGAAAAAAGAAGAGAACTTTATTTTATGTAATAGTGTTAGACAGTTAGCATTAGTTAAATATATTTATTATATGTATTATTATATTTTTGTTCTCCTAGAACTTCTCATAAATGTACAGTATTAATGGAAGATATTGTACTGGTAATTTTTTTATTATTATTATTTTAATATGAAGTTTGGTCATGTGTGTGTTAATAACACATGCTTATGATAAAATGAATGGAAGAATCCATTTATAATTCAAAAGGGTGAATAATTATTCTAAAAAGAGTTCATTATATTAAATCTTACCGTATATATATATATATATATATATATATATATATATATATATATATATAAATTAGAATACCATTATTTTCAATAATTATTTCATCTATAACATACAACTTTATTATTTATTTAGGTTCAATTTTAATACAGATTCATATCAATATCAATGCATTATTATAAAAAATTATTTATCTTGCTTTGTCCACTGTAATTATTATTTTATTCTCCAACCGTTCTTATAACATTACCAAGTCTTAAATATTGTCAGACATGAGATATTTATTCTTTATTAATCCTAGCAGTAATAATTAATATTTTAACAGTAATTCTTTGCTTACTGTGATTTTTAATGGTCCGTACATCATTATGCTTATACATGTGTGTGTCCGTTATTAAACCTATTATAATTATATATAATTGCAAGTAAAAATGATTTTAAATCAATTGGATTCGGAAGGAAAAGATGATCAATCATTTTGAAGAATTAGAAAGTTATTTAGGAGAGAATTATTATTTCTTTGTTATGCCTGAATGAAAAGTATTTTTGTGGCTATATGCTATAAAGTTCACAATGACTTATAATATTTTATGGGATTGAGTCAGTGTATTTGTTATTTGAATATGTAATATGGGTAGTTTGCCCGGTGTATTGTAGTGTATAGGATTGAGTAATCCTTTATTTTCCATGTATTGTAGTATTTTGATAGGAGTGGATTGAGTCCTCCTTTTATATTTGATATGATGAATTAAATGTGTATGAAGCTAGAGATGTTATTTTCTGATTTCCATTTGGTGATGTGTTATTCCACTAGTTGTTTAGTCTTAAAGATAGACTTGGAAGTTATTGTATTTACCTGATTTGAAGTATAGAAATCTTTTATCCCATGTGTGCATTGGATGTTTTCCAGCTTATGCTATAGCCTAGTGTTTGATAGTTTATGGATAAAAAAGAAGAATAAAAGGAAAGTATAGTGTCTTATAAAACAGCTGCATTGTAGTTAATAAATAAAGATTGATTGGTCTTCGCTTTTGTCCGTATTATGATTATATTGAAATATCATAAGCAAACCGATTAGATTGATTAACATTAATTGACTTTGACACACAGCATAATACAGATTCATGCACAATTTGTTAATTTTGAGATATAAAAAACATTCATTATTAATGTAGAACTGTACTTATCATGTTAAAACATTTTGTAGTAATCATTTAAGCTTCATCTCATTGATTTTTATCATTTAATCATAATTTGTATAAATAATCAAGCAAAGATAGGACATTAGTTAATGAATGCAATGATTTACTTTATTTTGGAAAAGCAGAATCTAGTTATTCAATAGAGTATTTTACTTCAAAGTTACAAAGAAAATACATTTAATTAATAGAAGTATTTATTTACTTTGGTAAGATAGTCCAATATTATTCCTAGTTTAAATCCCCTTATTTTAATTTTATTTAAGATACTTTTAAAGTAACAATGCAAAATCTTAATTTGTTCAGTAATTAGAATATTAATCTATGTTATTGTTATAAATTTTAATTAGTAAATGAGTGTTGTTCAGCAAAATGCTGAATAAAAGATAATTTAGTAATCAGTTGCTAGAAGTGTAAGGCCACATTTTTTTTTATTTGTATTTTTGTATAAGTCTATCAGAAATCACTGATAGCTAAAAGGCCATTTCTTTTATGGTAAATGACATGGATTTATTTAATTCATTTAATGCTAAAAATAAAAATGTTTTACCAATCTATCAGAATGCACCTGATGAATGAAATATAGTAGATGTAAAAAGTCAACAAATTATGTTGTATTATTTATTCTTGTATAAACTATGACTAATAATATTAAATCCCTTTGGAATTTGTGTTCATACCAATAAAAGAAAAGTAAATGTTGATTTAGCTATTTTCTATTTGATTAATAAATATTTTGTTATCTAAATTTGTATTTGGAATTTCTTCTATAGCATTCATTCGTGTTTCACACTTCCACACATGCTTATACATTTATTTTATTTAATGTAACATAATTGTATTTTATTTAATTATATTAAATCTCTAGATATGATGATGTTGATTTCCTTGATTCAAGCAGTATATGTGATGCCAATTACCTACTGATCATTTTAAAAGGGTTCTGTTATTTAATAATTGTTTAGATGATGAATTGAAATCAAAATGTGCCCGATTTCTTCCATTATCTAACTGCAAGTATTTAATTGGGATATTGTTTGGTTTATAATATTACTTTCATAGTGTTAAATAATAATATTGAGGTATATAAATGTTAGATCAAGCCATACCATAAGTTAATTCCCTGAGATCTTCAATTTTAATCTAGATTAGATAATAAATTCATTTAGCAGATTAGATTAGTGAGTAATTAAAATTTAGTAATGATAAGTTTAGTTTGAGTTTAGATCTAGTGAATTATACATTACAATTTCTGAAATATTATTTTTTATTTTATTTTAGTTATTAGTTTAATTGTATAATATAGTAGAGGTTGTTCAGTGCCCTATGGATGATGGGAGGAGGTGAAATATAGAGTATTATTAATTAATTTTAGCTGGTAGAATTTTACCAATTTAATTTTTGTTTAGCATAGAACTTGATAGATGTTTATTCCTATTAGTTATAATATTTTCTCCCACATCTAATGTACATTGTACACCTCATACACCTCTGTATCCCTCAACTGAGTTAGTTTTAGGTGAAAGCTTTAATTAAAAATCTTATGAGTAAATTTGGGACAAAATTAGATTGATAATTTATTCTATGATCCATAGAATTGGCGCCCCTGGGTAATTGTTAGTGTTGGTAATAGGTGTGAGGGGTGACAATATATATATATATATATATATATATATATATATATATATATATATAATGCAATTGAAATATTTATTACATAAAGAAAACTTTCTAATAAACATAAATTATAGCTCTTTTAATCTTGTTTTTTTTTTTTAAAACATAATTTGGCAAATATTATATCAAAAAAATGTTTCAAGACAGTAATTAGCATAGTGTTTATATATATTTGTTTATTTTTGAAAAATTCGATTAGTGTTTAATTGAATGTCTTTAATTCATTTAACTAACATTTGTTGAAATAATCCAACAAAGAATTGATTTAAATTTATAAACGGAAAAGGATGTAAAGGCCAGAAAGTTTGATGATAGAAAAGCCACTTACCACAATGATAGGAATTAGAAAGAAATAGTACAAGCAATACTGAAGATTGTAAGTTGGTCAGCTGATGAAATATAGTAAGAGATTTGAGTCATCATGATGGATAGAAGAATTTATATTGAGCAATAGATTAGCAGCAATAGAAGATACAAAAGCAATCTTTTTCTAATTTAACTCAACTTTTATCCTTGAATTACTATGTACTTGGATATATTTTATTTACTTAAGTTCTTTAATTTTATGCTAAATAATTATGGCAGTTGAGTTAAAATATATAAAGATTTTTGTTTTCAGTTTTAATCATAGTTATTCTCATAATATTTTTCACAGCAATTTATAAAATTATTTGAAGTTTTTCCTTTATTTTTAATTAATTAAAAAAATTATGCAATCATAAATTTTATGTCTATACTGCAATTTATATATTTGGTAAGTGTAAAAAAGGAACAATAAATATGCATCGGTACAAATGTGCATTACATTTTATTTGTTATAACTTATTATAATTATTATAGATTTTGTAATCTTCTAAACAGTATTATAAATAAAATTATAAATTACTAATTATATATGTTGTACCATGTAATATCTCATAATGAGCTCATCAGACATAATTTAATTTTCTGATTCACATATGCTTTATAAATCTAAATGATAAACTATATATAAGTGTACAGTTTGCAATAATTAAATAAATTAATTCTAAGATAGTATGTAATTTACTTATATTGAATGTTTTTATATATGTAAATAGAGAGATTTGAACTCAGGATTTTTCAATTTATTCATCCTGCTGTTTCTTATATATATATATATATGATAAACAAAAACAAGTTAAAAATTTTTTAACCTGCCTATAGCTTGCATTTTATGATCACAGATGGAGCTCTACCAATAGCTCACTCAAGCTTGTTTACAAAAAATGCCGAGAGAGAATCGAAAATTCAATAACTCTTTCAAATTGTCCCCAACCTTTAAACCATGGTTTCAAGCTAATTGGCTTTCGTCAGTAAAGGGTAGGAGGACTAGAAACTAGATCTAAATCTCCACTCTACTGAACATCATATATATAAACTGTTCCTATCAGCTTGAAAGCACGAATTTTTCAGATCGCTTGAGTGAGCTATTGGTAAAGATCCATCTGTGATCATATATATATATATTTATAAATAGAGAGATCTGAACTCAAGATTTTGCAGTCTATTCATTCTCCACTCTCTCTCAAACAACTGATATGCATGACCACACACATGCAAAAAAGATACATGTTCCCCAATATATGTATTTCATGCAGGATGAGCACTCATCAGTTAGGCCAAATCGTAATCTACTACATATTTATATAATCAGTGTTTGGTTTATATTAAGATAGCAATTCTTCAAATATTAATGGACAGGCTTCAATCTTTTCACCCTTCAATCATTCATTTCATAGAAAAATTGACAATGGAAAAAGAGGAATTGCTATCTTAATATAACCCAAATACTGATTGCATATATGTGTGAGAGATTATGATTTAGTCCAATTGATGAGTGCTGGTTCTGCACAATATATATATATATATATATGAGTGAAACTAAAACACAATATATATATATATATATATATTGAAACTAAAACCTTCAGATTGATATTTTAGTTTCATCTCGGTACAATATATATATATTCCAAACAACGGTAAACAATTTATAATACAATATAAATAAAAACTCAATAAAAACTCATAAAGAAATATTTTCGATTATATTCATAATCATTTTCAACTCAACTTTCAAAATGGAATCATCTATTACCAACCGGAAACACATGTCGATTTAAATATCCCACAATTCATTAATCCTAACATTTGCTGACTGTCTGTTTATTATCGTATTTTTATACCTACTAATAAAAACTGCCTCTTTAATTGTTCTTTTTTCATTATCTCTCTCTTGGCCTAAAATTTTTATTTTATTTATATCAAAATTAAACTTAAAATTACAATTTCTATCATGATCATAAAAAACAGATTCAGTATATAACTTGACTTCATTACTATTATCATTACATATCTGTACATTTTTCAAAACTCTTTTATATAATAATTTATGTTCTTTAATTCTTTTCTCTATATTACATCTAGATTTCTTTACATATGATAAGTTACACCCACAAAAAATTCTATAAATTATATTACGTTATTTTTTTCTAACTTATCTTTTGAATTATTAACCATTCTATTTAAATTACCTGATCCATAAAAAGAAACATTATATATACCATTATAAACTTTTTTCGTAAATTTTACTTGATTATTATTATAAAAAGGCAAAGAAATCCACTTCTTACTCTTAATTTCTTCATCACCAGTATTTCTATTAATTTTCTTACTGAATTGACAAACCACTTGATAAATTTCTTTTATATTATAACCTACACTTAATAATTCACTTACATAATTTTCAATATTTTTCTTTTTATTACATGCATATTTACACAAAATATTATTTCTATACAAAAAAGAGCTAAAACCAGCAATTTTATAATTATGTGGCACTTTAGATAAATAGGGAATATACCCTCTAGTTTCAATAGGTTTAATAAACAATTTATAGTCAATCATATTATTGTTCCTTGAAATTATCAAATCTAAATATTTAATACTGTTATTATATTCTTTCTCCATAGTCCAGATAAGACCTTTTAATTTATTATATTCATCAAAAATTTTATCAATCATTTCTGAAGAAGCACATATAAAAACATCATCCACATATCTCGTATATATCTTAATATTTCCCATAAATATAAATTTGTTTAAAATTTTCTCTTCATAATATGACAAAACAAAACTGCATAACTGTGCCACCATTGGTAATCCCATTGGCCAGCCTTTACTCATCTTATAAAATTTACCATTAAAGGATGCAACAATATTTTGTTCAATAAAATTTAAAACCTTCATCAGAAAACATATTAATTGATTATCCACTTTCTTTTCCAATAAAGCTTGATGAATTATTTTAATTGAATCAAGTCTATCAATAGATCCATACATCTCAGAAACATCCAATGACACTAAAACATCATCACAGTCCAAACTTAAATCTTTAATTTTTCCAACAAAATCAAATGATGACGTTACAGAATATTTTCCAAATCCAAGTAAATCTTGTAAAATTTTAGCTATATATTTACTAGTCTTATACACAAAAGACCCTCCAAAATTCAAAATTATTCTAAGTGGATAACCTTATTTATGTAATTTTACATTAGCAAATACACATGGACAAATAGCACTTGAAGGATATAATGAATAGTACACATTATCATTTATTCCTTTATTCTTTGCCTTTAATAAAATGTTATTAATAAATTTCATTCTTTCTGAATCAACATTATATTTATCAATCAATTCAAAATTTAATTTTTCTATTTGTAAAATAACTCCTTGAACATATTCATTATTTGAAATCAAGCACATCTGTAAACCTTTGTCTTCCTTTAAGCAAATCAATTTATCTTTCATTAATTGTCTTTTAAATAATCCAATAACTCTTTTCCAATGAATTATCATACTTATTAGAATTTTGTAAATTAATAAAATTGTTAAGGATGTTAATTTACAAAATTCTAATAAGTATGATAATTCATGGAAAAGAGTTATTGGATTATTTAAAAGACAATTAATGAAAGATAAATTGATTTGCTTAAAGGAAGACAAAGGTTTACGGATGTGCTTGATTTCAAATAATGAATATGTTCAAGGAGTTATTTTACAAATAGAAAAATTAAATTTTGAATTGATTGATAAATATAATGTTGATTTAGAAAGAATGAAATTTATTAATAACATTTTATTAAAGGCAAAGAATAAAGGAATAAATGATAATGTGTACTATTCATTATATTTTTCAAGTGCTATTTGTCCATGTGTATTTGCTAATGTAAAATTACATAAATAAGGTTATCCACTTAGAATAATTTTGGATTTTGGAGGGTCTTTTGTGTATAAGACTAGTAAATATATAGCTAAAATTTTACAAGATTTACTTGGATTTGGAAAATATTCTGTAATGTCATCATTTGATTTTGTTGGAAAAATTAAAGATTTAAGTTTGGACTGTGATGATGTTTTAGTGTCATTGGATGTTTCTGAGATGTATGGATCTATTGATAGACTTGATTCAATTAAAATAATTCATCAAGCTTTATTGGAAAAGAAAGTGGATAATCAATTAATATGTTTTCTGATGAAGGCTTTAAATTTTATTGAACAAAATATTGTTGCATCCTTTAATGGTAAATTTTATAAGATGAGTAAAGGCTTGCCAATGGGATTACCAATGGTGGCACAGTTATGCAGTTTTGTTTTGTCATATTATGAAGAGAAAATTTTAAACAAATTTATATTTATGGGAAATATTAAGATATATACGAGATATGTGGATGATGTTTTTATACGTGCTTCTTCAGAAATGATTGATAAAATTTTTGATGGATATAATAAATTAAAAGGTCTTATCTGGACTATGGAGAAAGAATATAATAACAGTATTAAATATTTAGATTTGATAATTTCAAGGAACAATAATATGATTGACTATAAATTGTTTATTAAACCTATTGAAATTAGAGGATATATTCCCTATTTATCTAAAGTGCCACATAATTATAAAATGGCTGTTTTAGGTCTTTTTTGTATAGAAATAATATTTTGTGTAAATATGCATGTGATAAAAAGAAAAATATTGAAAATTATGTAAGTGAATTATTAAGTGTATGTTATAATATAAAAGAAATTTATCAAGTGGTTTATCAGTTTAGTAAGAAAATTAATAGAAATACTCATGATGAAAAAATTAAGAGTAAGAAGTGGATTTCTTTGCCTTTTTATAATAATAATCAAGTAAAATTTATGAAAAAAGTTTATAATGGTATATATAATGTTTCTTTTTATGGATCAGGTAATTTAAATAGAATGGTTAATAATTCAAAAGATAAGTTAGAAAAAAATAACGTGAGTAATATAATTTATAGAATTTTTTTGTGGGTGTAACTTATCATATGTAGGGGAATCTAGATGTAATATAGAGAAAAGAATTAAAGAACATAAATTGTTATATAAAAGAGTTTTGAAAAATGTACAGATATGTAATGATAATAGTAATGAAGTCAAGTTATATACTGAATCTGTTTTTTATGATCATGATAGAAATTGTAATTTTAAGTTTAATTTTGATATAAATAAAATAAAAAATTTAGGCCAAGAGAGAGATAATGAAAAAAGAAAAATTAAAGAGGCAGTTTTTATTAGTAGGTATAAAAATATGATAATAAACAGACAGTCTGCAAATGTTAGGATTAATGAATTGTGGGATATTTAAATCGACATGTTTTTCCAGTTGGTAATAGATAATTCCATTTTGAAAGTTGAGTTGAAAATGATTATGAATATAATCGAAAATATTTCTTTATGAGTTTTTATTGAGTTTTCATTTATATTGTATTATAAATTGTTTACCGTTGATTGGAATATATTTAAGTTTCGTTATTGTATTATTGATATTAGCGGACATTTATTTTGTTTTATATATATATATTGATGATCATGTATTTTTTTCACATGTGTGTAGCCATGTGTATCAGTTGCTTGAGATAGAGGAAGATGAATAGACTGAAAAATCCTGAGTTCAAAGTCCTCTATTTAAAATCATTAATATTAATATTTTTATTTTATTATTCTTATAGGCAAAACAATTTAACGATAGACTATTAAAGATTGCAGGCCAAGTTGATATAAAATGTAGTGCAGTTGAATTTTATAAGTATAAAGAAGAAATTGATAAAAAACTGAAGCATTTGCTTAATAAAATTGCAAAATTAAAGATTCCCAAAGAAGAAGTAGTTGCTGGTTTAAGAAAGTGAGTTAAATGTGAAAAGAAAATAATGATTAATTATATATATAATCAGTTGTTTTAAAATAGATTTAACCCATATGATTCTACATTTGTTGTTGGTATTCATTTCTAATTTGTATTTCTCTAATTTTTTATATAAAATCTGATGTGACATGAAATTATTTCCTTCAATGTGAGGACAAATTTTTTTCATTTTAAATCCCCCTGTGAAACATCAGATATCACAATATAAGAATTTATATATCTAATAATCAATAATAGTGCTAAATTAGAGCTAAGCAAAATTCCAATTTTTAGCATACTATACAATCGGATTTAAATTTGATTGCATTCTATTTACTTATGTAAATAAATTTTTGCATAGCAATGAAAGTTGACTGTTTTATTACATTTATTAATATAATTGTCTTTTTGAATCTTTAGGGCTTCTAAATATTCTTTGATGATGATCGTTGCACCTAGATAGGAATTCAGGTTTGGTGAAATCTACAGCATGTGCAATGTCTAAGACATGGAGAGTGCAAATACTAAAGCTGATAAATGATTTTGTTCCTGAAAGCTTCCATGAATTATATATACATTTTCAAATCATAAAATTTAACAAGAATTCTCTGAGTACTTTAAATAATTTTCCAGTTATGGCATAATGAAGCAAAGTGTCAATTAAAAACTGGGATTGCAAACTAGCTGTTGAATTGTCTTATTGGCCCATTTGAGTAAAAATTTGAGCAGCTTCATTCATCAAGAACATTTCTAGATCACTTTTATTCAGAAATATTTTTATATTAATAATCAGAATTATCATAATCTAGCTTCTAAAAATTGAATTATTTTACTTTCAAAACAGTTAAATTTAATGAAAAATTTAAAATAACATTAATAACTGAAGAAAATTATAAGAAAAATGTAAGAAAATTATCCTGCAGAAAAACAAAAGAATTATATTTCAACCAATTATAATGTGAAATCACATCTGATTCTCCATGTCTTAGAAATTATGATGATTGAATATTCATTTCTGATGTCTTTTCTTCATCTAAAATTAAATATTTTAAATCATAATATTAATCTAGCTACATTATTAGACAATATAGTGTAAAAAATAATCATAAAATACATAAATGTTTATGAAAAAGTTGTTTCTGTGTTAGTTTTCACTGAATGTCATTGATATGCAAATAGTGGTCAAGTGTCATTCATTGTTTAAAATAGTGGACAAGCATTATTTACTTTTTCATGCTTATTTTTCTTCTAAAATTTTTTGAATTAAACTTTATATTCTGATAAATTAATGTAAAATTTTAATTATGAATGTAAAAAATTACATGAAATATATTTATTTACATTCAAAATTAATTACAAAATCATAAAACAATTTGTTTTGATTTCTGACTTTGACAGCTAGAAAGATTTGGGAAACAATGACCAAAGCTGTCAAGGTGGGATAATATAACAATACACATCAAAGAAAAATCAATTTTTTAAAAAAAATAAGGCCAAATGCAGATTTTTTTGGAACTAAAATTTTTATTTAGATCATGCTATGAATTTATGATAAAATAATCGTAAAATAAAAAATATGGGTTAATAACTGATTAAAATTTATATTATTAATCGGAATAATTTTTTAACTTTTGTACTATTATCACAAAAGGTAATTTATGTTTATATTTATTTAATTTCTGATTTCCTTTGATATTTTCAATATTTTTTTTTTGCATAACAACCTAAAGTTTTATTTGTGCATTCATAACTTCTGTTATTTATTTGTAAAATAACAATTGTGTGAGATAATGAAAGCTAAATAGTTTAATTTTCCTACACAAGACATGACCTCACAATATTTATCCAAATAGTATCTGATTTGCCACTAGTCAAGTAGTAAAAGTTTAAAAATATGTCATACTCATTTATCAAACAAAAACTAAATAACTAAAACAATTGACAGTAATCAGGCTATTCTATTACCCAACTATCTGAGAACATGTGTTTTTCCTGTAATTCAATCCATAAATTAGATTGAGAGTGCCATAAAAGATATTCTAGCTATGTCAAACTAAAATCTTTCTCATTCCTGTATCAAAATAAGTAAAAGTCATGGATTAAAAGTTTTTCATTTTAATGACAAGAACAAATAAATCTCTTTTAAATATATCCAAATTGTTGTAATTCTTCTGTTTATTTTTTTTATCTTGTTTGTTTTAGTTAATATTAATTGTAGGCATTAAATGGATGTATTTCTATGCATTATTTACATATTAATCTTTATATATATATAACCCTGAACAATTTATGCAACAACAGCTTGGAGTATTCAGAGTTATAAATTCTTGAATCAAAATTCCACCTATCATTTTGGTGCTCAGGCATCACATGACTTCCCAGGCAATAACCATTCAATTACTTTTTTAAATGCTTACATTTAATTAAACTGTAATATCTTTTGTAAAAATTGTGTAATGATATTCCAATAAAACCGAAAAAAAAAATTCTAATTATATTTATTTTCTTAAGCAGTTTTGTTTTTTAGATATTAAATAATTCTAATATTTTTATTATTATGCGTATTATTATTATTTCATTTATCTAGGCAACTACTTCACTTTCATTGTTTATCGTGTAATAAACCCGTGGATGTGTCATCTCACCCACCAGTACCTCCAATACCTAATTTCCCACCTTATACAGGCTACCGATCAATCCGTCCTTATACTTCTTATGATTTAAGTCATATTCGGCAGCTACAAAAAAAGAATGCTGAAAATGTAGACTGTACACAAATTCGATATTCACCCAAAGATTCATGGGCTTCTCCTAGGAAACTTCAGTAAGTTCTAAAAAAATGAGAATAAAATACTATTAAGCTAACTTTTTAATATTTTTAAATCTTGATGGTTTAATGTAGGTTCGTGTGTGTGTGTGTGTGTATGTGAGCACCTTTTGAAATTAGACTCTTTTTTTTTTTTAATTTTAAAATGACAAATGATGCTCTGCGTTTTGGAAAGTCATACATAAAATCTAAAAATATTCATTTAAAAGTAATATTAATTAACAATCTAACAGTGTGAAGATAGAACATCCACCTGCCAAATTTAAAACCTGAATTCGAATCTGAGTTAGATAATTTCAGTTTTCAGTCAAGCTTAGTATTTTTCAGGTAATCAACCCATAAAAAAATCCAGTTTACTATCTAATATTGGTTATCTAGCTACTCTTAGCTGGAGAGTGAAACACGAATGAAAAACACTAATCACACCATCATTTTTTCACTGTTGGTGCGATATTTCTGTAATGAGTTTTTTTTTTAATATTAATTTATTTTTTGGCTTATCAAAGTCAGAAAAAAAAGATACCTGACAAATTAAGTAACTCTCAATGCACAAAATACAATTATACAAAGGACATAGCGGTTTAGTAGTAAACGCATTTATATGGTCATGCTGAGATTTGATTTGCTTATTTTTACTAAAATGTAGTGGTGTTTGTTTCATAAATTTGAAGCAATTTTTTGATTTGCTCCATTTGAAAGCAAATGAGCTCTTTTAACGAAATATAATACACATTAAAATATTAACAGTGCAAATATTTAAATAACAAAAAATATAAGTAATGAAATTGAAAAACTGAACAAATAAAACACCATTAAATTTTTTAAACTTGAAATGTATTGTAAATAGTAAAAAGAATAATTGTTAGAATTAGAAATAATGGAATGACTGATAATTCATTTAATTAATAAATTAAAAATAATACTAATACATATTATAATGATCGAAATGAAAGTGAAGATCGAATCTAACCGCAAACTACGATATCTGCTCTACAAGGCGCCATCTAGGCATTTAAACCTAGAAAAATTTATAGAGTAGGCAGATACGCGCTGTTAAGATTCCACTTTATTTAAATATTCAGATTGTTAGCCCAAGTCACTAGCTCAGTGGAGACGCAGAGATAAAAATCTATATCTTAATTTATATCTTAAATATAAATAAATAAAAGCCACTGCCAGAAATTAACACCTAAAAATATTTATTTACGCACATATAAAATAACATTTAAATTTTGAGGAATAAATTGGAATAAGTTTAACATTTTAGATTTTTCTATTAATCTTTAGTTTTACATTTAACTAAGTTTCAATGAGTTTAATATTTTATTTAGATAATCGAGTATGAATAGACTACATAGATCTGCATTTGAAAAGAAAATATTCTTCCCTGATTTAACCTTAGGCAACAAATTTCGCAATCAAACCAGCGCCAATCCATCTGATACATTTATGTATTCAATGTAGCATGAAAATACGACAACACAAAATACTATACTGTCAGGAATGTACATCTGATCAGTAAGTAGAATTAGAGAAGACATTGTCTTTCCACCAACAGGAATGTTACATCTGTTGGCAAGTAGAACAATAAACATAAAACTCCATAGGAATGGACTGTAGTCCTTTGCCATCTTACAAACCCATCCATAGGCAAACAGAAGGTGTGTGGCGTATATATATAATCCTGCCCGTAGCGGATCTCATACTACATCTACAATTACACAAATATATCCAATCCATTGAACCAATTCAACTACGAAATGAATAACCTAAGATTACCCTCCCTTAATATAACTTTACACAACTATATAGCCATTCACGCCCGACTTAAATTTAACATTTAAATACACTCGCACAGATTATTTTTATAAATTTGTTTTTAAAATGTTGAGTATAGATCGGCTGCACAGATTCCACAGTCAAAAACATCCAAATTAAACACAATCGATCAAATACAAAATCATCGATAACGTCAATTGCAAAAGGGAATACACAAGGCCCCATGGCATTCATCGTAAGATGCTCACATTAACATCATTGACCTATATATTCTAATCAAATGTAAAAACTTCAACATAATCAACCGCTAACGAATCTATGCAACATCCATACCCAACCTAAATTTCATCATTTAAAATTTAAACAATAAATAATTTATACAATAAGAAAAAAAAAATGGAAATGATTTTTATCAATCGGAAAACATATAAAATTAAACATTATTAATTTGATTTTAAACTTAAAAAAGTCAGATAGAAGTTCATAAGCTTGAACGAAAGTGCTTAATTATTTTTAAATTTAGAGTTCATGTCAATATAGCTTATGGTAGAAGAGTCCAGGTTTCTGCTTTTAATTCCCATGATGCCTCCATTGGAAGATAATGTTCTGGAGATGGCAATAGCTGGTTCAAGGTATCACAGTCTTTTCATTTTTTTTTTATAGAGAGTGTGGTATGTGCGTCCTACCACATCTCTCAAACACAAAATGCTGGAACTGTCCAAAAAACTGTATTTCTCTTTTTATATTATCCACACAGATTCAATCAACAAAACGTCACTAATCCATCACTTTCGTTAGGGTCCAAGCCAAGGCTTAGTGCTTCCATTGGTCAAACTAATTTCTCTTTATTTCCTTATCTATCTTTCATCAGATCATTTTAATTATACAAGAGCCCAAGGCTAGCTTGCTTTTCAAACAATTTATAAACAATCATTTCCATTTACAGATTACAAGAATTAATTAATACCTGTTTTTATTTTTAAATCTTGTACTTTTTTTTTATAAGAAAGTACGTTCAAATACTTATTTATTTGTTTTTTTAAAAAAAATATTTTTAAAGTTTGGCATCTGTGCAAATGTATATACGTTTAACAAACATTTTAATTTTAGCGTTTAGTTTTTTACTTTTATTTGCGAACTTTTAAGTTTTTATTTTAAATTAATGTAATGACATATTTATATATTGTTACAATATATTCAGAGGCAAACATTGAAACTAATAAATACAACTTTAATGTATTTTTGGTGCTGAACACCTTTATCAATATCAATTATTGTATACATGATGGTTGGCTTTGACAAAGATGTTCAGTACAGAAAACACATCAAAATTATAGTTAACATTTTAATACCCCCCTCCCCGATATATTGCCTTTAATTCAGTGATGGGAATTATCTAATCATTTAATTAATATTAAAACAGAATTACAGAAAACTAATCTTTACATATAGTAACAAATATTGTGTGTAGAACATTCTAAATTGACAAAAATTCAGAGCAAACATGAAATAATTTTTTTTTTTTAAATTATAACTCTCAATAATAACGTAATAGTTTCATGCCAAGTTGAAACATTATATAATGATTGAAGCATTAACACTCTCACACTTCAAATAAATGAATGATGAGATCAAAATAAGCAAATAACTCAATTTTTGAAAGAATCGGCACTCTTTAAATGATCTGAGTCTCACTTTCAAATTATCTTCATTGTTGTTCAATATTTATTACACTTTCAAAGTACTTAAAACTTCCATTTCACCACTCATTCCTTAAATATATTAATAAAGATGTCAGAGCACAATCTTCACAAATGACTTCATTTTTTATTGATATATTATTAAGACTTGATTTACAAGTATCAAACCTTCTGTAATCATAACTTCAAAACCAATGACTTCAGATAAATACATTAATGATTATTACTCATCATTTATTAGGCTAGTCATTATCATATCATTCTTTGATCTTATATAAACTTCAAATCTCAGTCAAAATTTGATATATCTATTTTTTAATTAAACATTAACATGTGGAATAATTAATCCAAATTCATCTTTCTTTTTCCTTGTGCAATTTCTTTTATAGACAAACTTAAACTTCCTTACAGTTAAACAATTTAGAAGAATATGAATAAATAATCATTATTGCATTTATCTGAAGTGGATAATGTCGTAGTTATAAATACAGAAAATTTGATATTTGTAGATCAATTTGTAATAATTTGATATTGATAAATACTGAATAAATAATAAAGTTATGTGTAAAAAGATTGTGGACTGGGCTCCAGGAAAAAATGCACCTCAGGAATTATTTATCATCTTCTCAATGTCTTTATTCATATGATTTAAGAACCAATAAACATCACAGGATCTAGATGCAGTGCTCTCAGATCCAAGGCTTCTCACTGATGAAAGCCACAAGCTAGAAACTAGTCTGAGAATATTAGATGAGTAGGAACTAGATAGGGATTTTATGCACAAGCCTTTTGGCATCGCTTGATTACTCTGGTTGGCACTGAGTGGCACTACTGTATGGAGAGTTTTGCTTGCTTTACTGATTTAAGAATATGTTATTGAAATAGAATTTGTTTAAAGTATATCCCAAGAAGATATATATACAAAAACTCCAAGTGTTTATATTTGATCAAAACTGATATATTAATTTTTAACTGGGTTTAAAGTCTCTAGAATTTGTATAAAAGTTTGTAATGATGTTATTCAAACTTTATTTAACTTTTCAAATACATTTAACGGTTAATAATAACACCCACGTTAGCATATAATGCCGCTTTTTGAATGATATTATTTTTCTTTTTTTCCCCAGACATTTCTGGTCTTACCAGTAACAGCCTAGCATGGAAATTGAATCTGTATTTTTAGATGTCCCAATCAAGTAGATTATTTTGCTAAAGTCAACGGATAATTATTATCTATGAAGCTCTTCATGATTTCTCTACTTTTTCTTGAGGGCAGATTATAATGGTAGATAACCTCATAAGTCAACCTATTGTGATAATTTATACTTTCTGAAAGCCACTCATTAATTTTACCTTCAGAAAAAAGTAGAGTAATCAGGAGGAACATCATTGGTCGGTATATGAAAATTTTACCATTTACTGCCTTTAACAGAATAGCCTAGCTTGTTAAGTTATCATCATAAATTCAATATTCATGAATCTAGAAGTCTAAGTTCAATTACCCATATTATTACTGTCACTGATCAGGCCAGTAACATCTGAAGAAAGTAGAATAATATCATTCAACTCATGTTATATATTAACCCATCTGCTATTACTGTCAGATGAATGTATTTGAAAAGTTTGAATGAAGTTTGAATTTTTCTAAAGACATTTAATAATTAATATTAGATGATGGAAATATCTTAACATTTAATTACTCATAATCATTAATGTATGTATATGAAATGGATCTTGTCAAAGTTCCGTGTGAAGAAAATCAACCATTCACAAATAATTTTGTAAGAATAGTTACTTTTTATGTAGTGTAAAAAATTAATTTACAACTAATGCATTTGCTGCATAAATCTTTAGTTAAATAAATTAATGGTTATTAATAATCATTTATTACATAACTATTAATAATCATTTATTAGGCTAAAAATTATTATATATGGATTTTAAATTATATTAAAGGATAATATATCACTTTTTATAAATTATATTTTTATAGTCATTTATTCTCCTTTCTCTCTTCATGTGTAAATTTAAATATATTTGGAAAACTGTTAATTAACATTATCTGTCTTCAATTAAATAAAACTATCAAAATAGATGCTAAAAATAATATAATAAACGCTTTCCTAATAATAGATTATTAATATTAGTTAATGTATTTATATAATTAAGTATTTATTTATCCTGCGCTATGTTGATAAATTGTAAATGTAAATTAGCGATCAGGCTAATGCACATGCGCTTTACAGATAACTATACGTAAATAATACTAACATTCTCAAACACAAGATAAAGTCTTTAAAAAAGGTAGAATGAATCCATCTAACTTTCGACCCAAACATTTAAGTATGGGCAAATCTTAAGTGTTTGGATATGAGAGTGTGACAATATTAAACAGTCACTTTAAATTATTTTAATATACTTGGATGAATGACGCTTGTGAAATTATTTAAAATTTACTATATGTCATTCTTGATTAAAATTAAACATATATATATATGTAAAGCGAATGTGCATTAGCCTGATCGCTAATTTACATTTACAATTTATCAACATAGCACTGTATAAATAAATACTTAATTATATATATGTTCAATTTCAATCAAGAATGACGTATAGTAAATTTTAAATAATTTCACAAGCATCATTCATCCAAGCATATTAAAATAATTTAAAGTGACTGTTTAATATTGTCACACTCTCATATCCAAACACTTAAGGTTTGCCCATACTTAAACGTTTGGGTCAAAAAGTTAGATGGATTCATTCTACCTTTTCTAAAGACTTTATCTTGTGTTTCAGAATGTTAGTATTATTTATGTATAGTTATCTGTAAAGCGCATGTGCATTAGCCTGATCACTAATTTACATTTACAATTTATCAACAGAGTGCTGTATAAATAAATACTTAATTATATATTGTAACAGTCAGAATCGTCTATCTCGCTAACACACTGCAGAATTCAAACTCCAGACACAAAACTGAACATTCTAGGAGGGGTTGCCTTCTAGATATACTAAGTTCGAATCTAAAGCTCAAATTTCACAGTGCCATCTATGTGACAACGCATCTGATGCCACTACTAGTATGACCTTTGACCGGTGCCTGGTGGTCAGGGAGAAACAAAAGACTCTATACTAAAAGCGGCTTGGGTGGTTAATTAACGTCTATGGATTTACAAAAGAAATGCAGAAAATATATATATAGACCAAGACAGTGATAGGAATCAATAAAATAAGAGATCAAATTTAGTTTAAATGATTTCACAAAATTTATTTTTATAAAATATATATATAACACCACTATCTGCTTATATGAGACGGACGCGAATTAAATAATTGTTGGCATTATATTCCAATAATGACAAAAAGGTTTTAAAACAAAGTGATATATTCTATTCCTCGGGCTAATAGCATTACGATACTGTTCCTGATGAGATAGGAACATGTGTGAAGTGCTTTGAGTAATTATACAAGTTTAAGAAAATATTTGAAAATTAAGTGTTCTAAAATATTTATTGATTTCGAGAATAGCACGGACTAAAGCTTACTAAGCAACAAAGTGGGAATGTGATCAAAGCATTTATTTGAGAATAATAATAATAGAGTTGCATTGGGAGGTCAGTATTGCTGATAATGAATTTATTAAAGTTGGAGGGTGTGACACGTTTAAGTCACGGATGCTTTGTAAAATAAATATAAAATAAAACAATAATGGAATATTTGGAATGATTACGGAGGGCATATCGCCGCTAACCCGTAGGAAAATATTTTATGAACAGCTGAAACTTAGCGACTGTGTGATGATTGCGTTTAATTCCCAGGTGTGTCATTAGGGGACACACTCTGCCTGGAAATCACAAAAAGGCGAAGAGAACGGCCTTAGCCATGTAAAGAATCCTTGGAAAAATAAAACAAACTGGTCTCAACAACCAATTCATTTACCAGCAATATGAGACAACTGTATACAAAACATACTGAATGGGTTTTACTTGGATTAAGAGAAATGCCAAATCAAATTCCCAGAAATTCATTTAAAAGGGTCCGCACATTCTCGACGTCAATGATGAACTTTGTAATTAAAGTAGAACACGGTAATTAACATAGGAAAATGCATGCTTGTGGGTTTAAAAAGTAAGTATAGATTTATATACGCAATCATGCATTAAGGGACACATTTAACCATTGACCTCGCACATACTCTTATATTAGATTAAAATCAATAACATGTAGATTTTAAACTATGTGATTATATTATATATTAAAGAAAAGAATCGCCCTCGAACGAGTGATTTGCAAGATAATAAAATTGGAAAATTATAAATTTAAAATATGCCTTAATAGCGGCATCTTACTTTCAATAAAGGGAATAGTTCACTCGGTCAAAGATGATTCTGACACATTATCATAATAAAATAAAAGAAAGCTTTATAAATAGAAAATATTAACCCAAGGATAGAGCAAAACTGTTGATTATATTATATTAACACATTAAAGAAATACATAATGAAGTTATGTGAAATATAAGAAAAACAATTTTAAATAGCTATAGCATGTTAGTTATCACAAGAGCTCTTGGGTTAATTTAGGGTTACCTCTGGAGAAGCATTTGGGTAGATTGATGGTCGGCAGGTTTTTATATAATTTAACAGCAAAATCTGGAATGTTCATATTTTTGGCAGCAGCAGTTCCGGGGTTCCTTATGTGATAGCTTCCGATGGTCTGGAGCAGTGGCCGGCTATTCCAAGGGGACATAGCCATCTTAACACTTCTACTCTGTCATGTCAAGGTTAGCAAATTATTAGAAATAGAACTCAGAATGATTTCTCTTAGAAACATTAGAATAAAACTCCAGGACAAAAGAAAACCCTTCTTTTTATAGTAAACTTTAACAATAGAACTGCCCTGGAGCATTACAAAAATATATCGGACTTATCAGCTGTAATTAAATCATCCGAATGTCTAAAGGAATTCAACATTAATTAATTTCTTTTGTTAATTTCCCTGTCGACATTCGAATTACAAACTAGATTTAATTAAAAATTACTTTTATTAATTAAAGAAAACCGTAAGTGGACATTTGCTGTTTTTAGATAAACTTATAGAACATTAACTAATTAAACTATTGTCCCTGATTTATTTAAATGGAAATATTTGGAATAACTTTTATTAAATTAAAGAAAATGATTTTACTTTTAAATTGCAATATTTGAATCTATTTACTAAACGAATATTTACTAAATGAATTTTATTTTAAATCAAAATATATTACGACAGTAATATATTTGTAAATAGATTCAAACAAAATAACTTTAACAATTTATAATTTTGATATGTTTTAAAATGCATATCATAGTGTGTGCGCAATTACAACTTATATAACCTATTTTTTAATAAATCAAAATTATGTGAACATATACATAATCTATAATATTTTATTTATTTGGGAATGACTTATATATATAATACGAGCATTGTACTCGTGGTTTAAAATTAGGCGGGATTTTCGGTATATAAGCGTATTGCAGACACACTATGATAGATTGGGGTTCAAACTAAGGTATGAGGTAGGAAATAGGTGAGAAAAGGTGAAACGAAGATCTGCAAAGCAGACCTTACTGTTTCAATATATATGTTTAATTTCAATCAAGAATGATGTATAGTAAATTTTTAATAATTTCACAAGCGTCATTCATCCAAGCATATTAAAATAATTTAAAGTGATTGTTTAATATTGTCACACTCTCATATCCAAACGCTTAAGATTTGCCCATACTTAAATGTTTGGGTCGAAAAGTTAGATGGATTCATTCTACCTTTTCTAAAGACTTTATCTTGTGTTTGAGAATGTTAGTATTACTTACGTATAGTTATCTGTAAAGCACGTGTGCATTAGCCTGATCGCTAATTTACATTTAATGTATTTATCTAAAATGATAATCGTCATTTCAGGAAGTGTAGAATTAACTTTTAATGAATTAAGTGATACCACATTTTCAATATCAAAATAAAATCAATGTTAATCATTATTGTAAAATCGAGTATGTATAACTTATTAGATAAAAAATCAAAATGAGCTCTATGGGTAGAGTTGTTTTTTTCTCTCTAATCAGTTTTAGCAGTGCATACCATTAGAAAAGTCATTTCTTTTAATAATTATGCTGAGTATATTTAACATGCTCATTCATATCAGCAAAATAATATTTAAATGTACTAGTTGATATGGTAGATAAGCTTATGAAATTAATCCAAAACAACGAATACATTAATCTGGAACATAATGGATATGTATTGCACATACCATCTGAATTTGAGAAAGACTACATCTGAAAATACATATTATCCAAAGACAACTTATAGTAAATGGTTCTAACCCTATTTAATAAAATGTATAAAAAGCTACATTAAAATAAATATAAAATCGTAGAATAGCTTATTACAAGATTATGTTAAATGAGATGTCAATTATACATATGAAGTTATCAACTTTTTATGTTTTAAATGAAAAAAGAATAATTCACAAAATCTATGAATCAAACATATCATTTTGATTGTTAAGATTACTTTTTGATAATTTATAATAACATATCCCCATATACTTTAATTATGAATGTTTAGCTATCTTAGAGAATAAAACAAATATGAAAAATTGCATACTTTTTTTTGACTCTCCTTCACTATTTCTTCATGAGAGGATGTTGAAAATGCATTTGCCCTGAAGTAACTATAGATATGTACAAAATGGATAAGGAATGTAATTTTTTTAATGAAAAAAATATTGTAGGTACATTTTAAGAAACATATGGACAATATTAAATAGCTAACCAATCTTTTTTTATGATTTTAGGATGGGGGTGATAGTGAATAAATAATATGATATAAAATTAACAGTTGTTTGGTTAATAAACAGTAAGAAATTTAATGGATTTTAAGAGAAATTTTTCAAAACCTATTATTTAAAAAAAAAAAACAACCCTATATCAGATTAATCATTTATCACCACCTAAACAATTTTTTAATTTTTTTTTTGATTGAATAGATATTTAAGATTATTTCTTGTGTTATATGGGCTGCTCTACAACTTATTTAAAAATAACATTACTATCCAAAATATGTAGGTGGAATCCAGCTGAATTGTTGATTACACATGGATAAACTCAGTAAATATATATTTTATATTTCATAACAACACTTACATAATACTGAATTTAATTATAACTAATCACTTTGTGAATATACATGTAATATTCAAGTTTATTGTTTAATAGTAAATGTTATATTAAGTGATATGCTCTCTAGCTTTTGCATTTGACAATATACTGTAAAGCTCTCATATATATATATATATATATATATATATATATATATATATATATATATATATAATACTCAAGTACATATATGTGTGTCACATGTACTTGTTGAAATGAAAAAACAAATAAGGGAAATAGAAGAATTTAAGAAAATTAGAGTTCTATTAATTGAATTACAAGAGTAGGGGGAAAGAATCTGATTTAAGTTTTAGATTAAGATTCAGAACCTGCTCTCTTCTTTTTATCTTTAATAATATAATTCTAAGAAAGAATTAACATTGTATAAAAAAAAAGAAACAGAATATAATGTCAAAACTTAATATAAATTGAAATAATGATGATTGAAGTAAATAGAAACAAAATCTAATTCAAATTGGAAATAGAAAATTAAAGTAATTAGTGACAAGTAATCTTTGTAAATTATCTCATCAGCCGAAATGCAATTAAATTTTGGCAAATTCCTGGTGATAAAATAGTAGATTAATCTTAAAAAAATAAGATTAATCATTAAAAAAAAAAGTAAAAACAACAATGAATAAAAGTGAACAATAGTAGGGAGGGAAGCTTTAAAAATGGCAATTTTTTGATAGTTTAGGAGATATTACATTTTTCTTCGTAAGGAGTAAAATCAGCTTAATCAATTTGGAACAGTTTTCTCAGTTGGCTGGCAGTTTTTCCAGAGTTGAAGTTTGGCAGAGATATTTGTGAAGTTTGCCTATTAAGAAAGTATGCAATGGACCATAAAATTAATAATCAACTAAATAACAACATGCGCTGCTAAGAAAACCACAGGGGTGCTCATTTGGGCATCATTCTATTGTCTCCATTACCATCAATATTTCCTGCCACCAATGCCTCACCTTTAACATAAGTCTCTGCCATCTATCTTTATGCTCTCTTATTGCCATTCTGAAGTTACAGCAAATAAAAAGTGATCCAAAGCTGCTGACCAAATGGGAAGCAATGAAGAATGATAGGAGTGTGAGATCTTAGGATCCCATGGACCATTAAGAGATGATCATCTAAATTATCACAATTATATGTAGCATCACATCAAAGTTAAAACATAGATAAATATATTGAACTTTATTGATAAATGTCTAGACATTAGTGCACGAAGGAAGGACTATTGAGATTAAGAATGATAGAATTATATAATTGAAGAAGTATGCAATATATTAGATCTTATTAAACCATATTTATTTTTCTTTATTAATTATTATATTTTTTGTGTTAATTATATGTGTAATTGAAATATTAACATATTTGTGTGTGTGTGTATAAATAAAAAGTGTTTGCAAAAAATACTTGGTCTGTTTTCTTTTTTTTATCTGCATCTCCATGATTAGAAAATTGAGCAAGTTTGATATGTGTTCTTGATTTATGTGCTAGGTTCCCTTTCTCTTAGTGTTAGTGCTAATCTGGGTTATTTTCCAAGCATGGCATTCTGATATGCTCTTCATCTGGGTATTTCAGTTATATAAAGGTTATATGACCAGATGGCATCTGAGACATCTCAAACAAAATTGTCTTTGGAGGATTGGCATAGTCTCAGCAGTTATAGAGGGGTCTGTGATCAAGAAAAATGATCAGCATTTGTACATTCATGCACTCTTGGTCTGATCATAACTATGATTGATAGTTAATGTATCAGTAATATTCTATCCCTCTGCTTAAGAGTACAATCAAACGAATGTCAAAACAGTTTTTTAAGTTAAAAAAAATTTAATTAATAAGCAGGCAAGACTAGATCTATTAAGCTAATCAATTAGACCAAATGTGATATTTAATGGGAGCTATTAAGATCAATAAAGGTTTCAATATATATATATATAGAATATTAATTGAAAAAAATAGATGTAGAAAACTATCCTGACCATTACAATAGAAATACTGTGACCCTTACAATACATAAGAAAAGAATGTGCTGTCTTTTACTAAGTTCTCTTTGTTTATGAACAAGATTGTTATGAATAACTTTAGCCATAGGAGGGAATTTTAATTAATCTAAATATATATTGTAATTTAATTTTTAAATGGATTGATTTTTTTAGTTAGGAAAGTAGACAATATCTTTTAATTTTAAAATAGTGTAAACAAACATACATTTTATCATTTAAATGTTTGTAAACAAAGTTTCAAAATAAAAATAGATTCTCTACTTTGGTAATTAAAAAATCAATTGGTTTATAAATTATACAATACATATCTAGATAATTAAAATTTGCACTTCTGGTTAAAGTTGTTCATTATAATCTTCTTTATAATAAAAGAAAACTTAATAGAAGATGGTCTGTTCTTTTATTATCCATATTATAATTGTTGAAGGTAAATAGCATATTAATATCTCTATGTCACCTGCTATAAGCTTTTAGATGGAAGACGTAAAATGTATAAAAACCCCTATCCAACACTGGCTTATTCAATATTCCACACTAGGTTCAAGCTAATGATTATCATCAGTAAGAAGCTTTGAATATTGGAATAGTGAACTTGGATTTGCAAAATTAATGCATTTTCTTTCTAGAAATCATCATTTATCACTCTTTTTAATTATCAAGCTTTCAACCCAAATTGAAAACATAGAAATGTTTTAATTTAACCAACTTTTTGACATATAAATCTGAAACCAATTTATTATCTGTACATTATAAGCATTTTGGTTTTAATAACTATAGGAACTCATAGAATAAAAGTGCCAATATTAAAAAACTAGATACTATAATGTATAAATACAGAGTTGGTTTTATATCAATATGACTATACAAGCAAGTTGGCTTAGATTGAAAACATATGTATGTTTTTCAATTTAGTTGATAGCTTAATAGTTAAAAGAGATGTAAATTATGGTTGCTAAAAGAAAAGTGTATTAGATCCTAAAGATTCAAGTTGACTACTCCAAGATTCAAATTTCTTCAGTGATGAAAGCAGTAATCTTGAAACTAATCTTAAGATATTGGATGCCAGTATCAAAGAATAGGGATTTATTATCCACTGTAATCTGGCACCCAGTGACATAGAAATGATGAAGAAAAAATATGCTGCTAAAACAGCAATAAGTAAACTGAAATCATGTAACATAACAGAGTCATGTGATATTTTATTAATTCTAATGAAATTTAGCTGATTCAAAAAGTATTAAGTGTGTAAATGATATACATATTTAAAAGTAAAAAAGGAAATGCTATTAGATTATTAATATGATAACAGTACAATCTCAGTAGAAGTAGTAATTACCAAAAATGAGCACACAAATCTAGTTATCATTATCTAAAATTGTTGGAATTAAAATTCTGTCAATAAAAATGGTCATTTTGCATTTGATTGTATAATTATTTTTGTGGTGACTAAAACTTTGAAACATCAACTAGTAGGTTCAAAAAATTATCCTTTTCTGACAAATATTTATTAAAATATATAAACAGTAATTAGATTTTATAATGATACTAAACAAAATGATTAGGTATATAAAAGATTGATTCTATTTCTCCAAAACTTTTTACAATTTTTATAGAAAGGATGTTGTGATTTTAAATAGAAAGCAGATGATATGATTGTTTTTGTAAATAATATTTCAGAGCTTCACATTCAAGGTTTTTCAAGAGCAAAATAAAAACAGAGTAATGTATTAATTAAAACAGGCAAAACTCTCCATACAGTAGTGCCACTCAGTGCAAGTCATAGTAATCAATGGATGCTCTGGCTTGCATTGAGTGGCACTACTGTATGAAGATTTTTGCCTGTTTTAATAACAGTTTTGACAATTCATAAGAAACTGTAATCATATGGTGTTTGGTGGTTTAATATATTAGTTAATAGCTATAAATAATTTAATCATATTTTTTAAAAAGGTATCTGAACTGATACAATATACATATATATCAAATATTAAATCACCCCACATGGTTAAGAACTCCAACACCACCCTTTGTGTAATAAATATATTAAAGTCCATATTTCAAAATAACCAGTCTCAAAATATCACTTTGAAACTGCATGCTATTAGATCTTAAATAATGAAATACAAACTAATTTAAACAGAGCTTGAAATTTAAATAAGCAACGATCTTAACTTCGCTACTAAACAAAAATGTTTATTACTATTATATAAAAAAAAATTAAACATTAATAATTTTAATCTTTAAATCATCTGGCACAATTAGATACGAAAATAATATTAGTGCTAAAGCTAAACTGGAATAGGTATCAAATATTAAATCATCTTATAGTACCGTCCTCTGTGAAATAAATATATTAAAATCCATATTTCAAAATAGCCAGCCTCAAAATAATACCACTTTAACTAATCCAAAGAAAGAGCTTGAAATTTAACAAGCAACGATCTTAACTTTGTTACTAAACCATATTTATATCTATTATATAAAGACAAACGAAACATTCGTAATTTTAATCTTTAAACCATATAACACAATTATATATGAAAATAATCCCAGTGCTAATTCTAAACTGGAATAAGTATCAAATATTACATCACTCCACATGGTTACGAAATCCAGCACTACTCTCTGTGAAATAAATGTATAAATATATTTTCAAAGTCTCAAAATGATACCACTTTGAAACTGTATGCTATTAGATCTTAATATTGAAATATGAACTAATTTAAACAAAGAGCTTGAAATTTAAATAAGCAACCATCTTAACTTTGCTACTAAACAAACATATTTATTACTATTATATAACAACTAACTAACGGTAATTTTAATCTTTAAACCACCTATCACAATTATATATAAAAATAATCCCCGTGCAAACACTAAACTGAAATAAATATTAACTTTTAAGTTACCCCACATGGTTAAGAAATCCAGCATCACCCTCCGTATTAGGTGGTTTAAAGATTAAACTTACTAATGTTTAATTTGTCTTTGAATAATAGTAGTAAACATGTTTGTTTAGTAAAAAATTTAAGATCGTTGCTTATTTAAATTTCAAGCTCTTTGTTTGAATTATTTTGTATTTCAATGTTTAAGATCTAATAGCATACAATTTCAATGATGTATCATTTTGAGACTGGCTATTTTGAAATACGATTCTAACATATTTATATATTTATTTGACAGAGGGCAGTGCTCGATTTCTTAACCATGTGGGGTGATTTAATATTTGATATTTCAGTTTAGGTTAGCACCGGGATTGTTTCCATATATATATATATAGAGAGAGAGAGAGAAAAGATTATGAGTAAACATAGGATAGATAATTATATTTGGGAAATTGGTTAGCAAATGAAAGAAGCAACAGCAAATAAATGGCAACGATAATTTTAATGAATAAATAAGTTTATAGTATTGTTTATCAGTTATCTTGTGCACTTTAGAGATCTGTTTAGTTTAATACAGTTGCAGAGTGCAGACTAAAACTGAGAAAAATAAAAGTAAAAATTCTCGGTTTGGCTAAATTTTTGGGCTCATCTTAAAGTACTCAAATATTCAATAACAATAAGATCATTCATTTTACATTAAATTTTAAAAAGAGGAATATAAATATGTTGAACCCACTAAATTAAAAAAAAGATTTATTAGGAGAATTATGAAGAGAATATTAATTTGGAATATACTTTATTATAAAAGATTTATTATTAATATGTGGATTTTTTAAATAACTTAAATATTAACAAAACATTCCAAACAAAAGATGGATTCACTAGTGATTTTACTAAATCCTTTATTTCTTCCATTGTTGCCATAGTTTAAACAGCCATTAACAATATAGGTTTTGTTTTGTGATTGCTTTAATCTTCAGATCAGTTAAATTCCATTTATAAATTAGATGAGCACAGTGACTATGGATTTCCTAAATCTATTGATAAGACTGCACTTGCATTTAGTAAACTCAAATCCAGATAGTTTTACTATGAATCTAAAAAAAATAAATTAGTTTGAAACCTCAAAATAATTCCATTTTTTATATCACTTAATTCTCTGATTGTAGGTCCTAAGAAATTTTGTTTGTATAGTCATATGGATCTGAAACCAGTTGAGTATATATTATAATATTCTTAGCTTTGTAACAACAGTAGCACATTTACCCTGTGGCCAAAATTGGTAAAAAAAAATCAATCAAATATCATATGACTTTACCTTGCTTATTGCTATTTCAGCAACAATGTTTTCTTCACATCTTTATGCTATCTACTATAAGCATTAGAAACTAATAGATCCCAGATGCTAATGCTTAGTAAGTCCTTCTTCAATACTATGCTGCCCAATATTTTCAGACTAGTTTCAAACTTATGACATTGTCAATGAGGCACTTTTAATTTTGCAACCATGCACTTGGATCTATAGGATTTAATACATCATTTTACTAATAAAACATCACTATTGTGTGAAGAGAGTTACTATTGTTTTTAATCATTTTATCTCATTTTTTAAATTATCTATCAGCCTCAATTAAAATATATAAATATTCTCAATCTAGGTCAGTATATTTATGAAGAAATACAAATTGGAAACCATTTCAGTATCTATGTATGTTGGTGTTCTTAGTTGTTAAAAAGCTATGAACATCATCATACATAGATACTGAAATTGGTTTCTGATTTATATGACTATACAAGTAAGTTGGTTTAAATTGAAAACATTTACATGCTTTTCAGTTTGGGCTGATAGCTTCATAGTTAAAAGGAGAGGTAAATGGGGTGTTGCTATTCCAAGATCCAAAGTTCCTCAGTGATGGAAGCATAAGCTTGAAACTAATTAAACAGCACTGAATAAAAATTTATTAAACACTATTGTCTATTATCTAATAGTTACTAAAATTTAAAATAGATGGCATAGAAATGTAAAGAAAAAATTATGCTACTGAAATATATTACTACTATATTCTCCAAAATATCTGGCGCCTCTGAAAAAGATCTTGACAACAATTTTTCTATTTTCTTGTCTGCTTCTTTCAAAATATCAATAATAATTTCACCATTTTCTAGAGTTTTTTTCCTTCTTCATTAAATTGTTCATAAATGTACAATTATATGAGATATTTTATTACTATATAATTCTTTATAAAACTTTTTTACATATTTATTGATGTAATATCTGTAATGACAGTTTTATTTGCCAATTCATAGTATTTTTATGTCATTATTAATTCTTTTTCACCACTTTACAAAATTCTAAAAATTCAATTTTTGTTAATAGACCATTTTTAAACATTTTTGTATTTTTTTTCTTGTATATTATCATGATTTAGAAGAAAACTTTCTGGTAAATTTCTTTTTTTTATATCGTTGTCTTTATTGCAGTTTTTAATGGAGTACCATTTATCTTCTCATTGATTTCAGTGTAATTTGAATTATCTTCAGAGCCTATTAATATTTTAGAATAATTTACAAATTCTAATTTAAAATTATTAAGTTACTAAAGGTTAGGAAAATCAATTATTAGTATGTTGTTTTTTTTAATAATTTTCATCTCTAGTTTTTCATATTACCAATTGATAATCACTTTCTGCATTGAATCTATTAAGAATATTAAATCTTTAAATACTTATTTACTTCATTTAAAATATAATCCATTTCCACTATATTTTTATTTTAATGTTTTCATGTACATCACCCTTTAAAATCTTTTTCAAAAAAAGATTTAATAAATATATAGTTGTTGTTTCTGAAAATTCATTAAATTTATGTTCTCTCTCATTTCTGTTACCATAATCAAATTTACCCACTATTCTCTTTCAATTACTTTACAAATTCTAGAATTAAAATTTCCCATTGTAATTTTAAAATATTATTTGGTTTGATCACAAAAAAATATTTTCTACACCCATCTGAAAATCATCTACTTTTTTATCACAATAGCAACTTGTTAGGGCATATTTGCACTTAATACCTTCCATATCTTGTCATTCTACTTCCACTTTGTTTTTGTAATAAATACTATTCCTTTTGCATTGTCAATATTTGTATATGTCCACTTTTTAAATCTATTGTCTTTTTATTTTTTTTCTTCTATCTGCACAAAGTCTAACAATATTGCATTTAATTTTAAAACATTCATTTTCAATTCATGTGATATTTCTTAATTTAAAAGTAATCTGCAGTTGCATGTATTTAAAAAAAATTGCATCAATTACTACTTTAGTTCCAAATTAGTGGATGCTTAGAATCCTCTGTTTTGGCCACCAATTGCCACCTTAACTGAGGACTTTACAGCCTCCTGAGAACAAAGGCCATGATTTGGTTTTGTCTATGATGATTATAAATATCTATAAAAATCATTCACATTTATTATCTGCAAGAAAACACAACTCACATCTCAGTTAAGAGTTATAAAGCAACTGATATGGACCATGATGTTTCTTGATCTTAAACTCAAAAGTTTTAAAAAGCCAATAAGCTTACTATAATCGTTTAATGTTACATATATTTTGTTTAAATCTTTGATTCTAAAGTTTTAAAATGACGAGAAAATGTTTCTATTTTGTGAATGGAAATTTCAATTTAAATAATTGGCTATAATTTGATTAAATCAAAAATTTACTACTGTCTTTAAAGTTGTTAATGATAATTATTTATATAAACAATAATATAGATATCAGATGTTCATTTCTATATTGCATAAAATGTCAGTGCTATAATTTACAGCAGGGATGCCCAACCCGTAGCTCGCGAGTCACATGTGGCTCGCGTAACTGTTTAATGTGGCTCGAATTGCACTCTTCAAAAAAATTGATAAAATATTTTATGTTCCTTGATGGCACATGCACACACTAAAAAATAAACATTTTTACAATACAAACAATAACGATATGCAGTGTCAGGTTTCACATTAAATAAAATATATTTTTCCTGTAATTGTAATTTATATGTATGTTACCAAATTTTTAATAAATAAAATGTATTTACATTTTTTTTTTCTTTTTAACATATTACACCATTTTTTTTTTTTTTGCTGTACACGTTTGGTTTGGTGCTATATATATATATATTGTGTTTAGTGCTCTTGTATATATTGTTGTTTTTATCGAGAAAGATCCTTGTAAACGTTTGGTTTGGTGCTGTATATATATTGTGTTTAGTGCTGGAAATAGTTTTTATCGAGATAGATCCATGTACACGTATATATTTTGCTGTATATATCGATGTTTAGTACTGTAAACAGTTGTTTTTATCCGTGTACACGCATATATTTTGCTGTATATATATATATTGATGTTTTGTGCTGTAAATAGTTGTTTTTATCGAGATAGATTTGTGTACACATATATATTTTGCTGTATATATTGATGTTTTCATCGAGAAAGATCCGTGTACACATTATTTTGGCCACATTAGAAACGGCGGATTGATACCAATGTGAATAGGCCATCCCCCCCCCCACCTATCTCCCTACATTGCAGGTTTAGTACCCAAGTACCATGTTTATAAATGTAATATGAAAAATGTAATATATAATTGTGGCTCCCCAAATTTTTTTAAATTCTCAACTGGCTCGCGTCAAGTTAAAGGTTGGGCACCACTGATTTACAGGGTAGATTAAAAATGTAAAAGCAATTTTTTTGAGAATATTCTCTGTGTTACATATGCATATATATAGAAATACAAGTACTAAGTATGTGCGTGATTATTAAAATCTCAAGAATGACTGCACTTTGGTTTTCCAAATATGTATCTAAATAAATATGTATACATATTCTCTTGTTTATGTGACTGAATTTCTGTGTTCACCAAATCTTCACATTGTTAGGCCAATTATGTAATATAATAATATGTAAAAGGTGTATTTCCATCAGCTTTAATTACATACATCATAACAATATTTCTGGAAGAAAATCTTGGGCTATTTACACTTACAGACACACTTTTGTATTAGCATAGGTAAGTCTCTATTTAGTGGAGAAGTATGAGACCATAATGCCATTATGAATCCCTGAGAGTATGGGCTACGAATAATGAAAGCCACAAGTTAACAAAATCAAAACATAAAGTAATAAGGAATTAATATTTGAGTTGGCTATTTACCTAATGATAAAACAAAAATTCACATATTAACTAAAGAAATGGAAATGGTAGATGTTATCAAAGTCTTGCTAATACAACATGCATATGTATCAAAAACTAATCTTGAAAAATTGGTCTAAATATTTTACAATTTGAATATTTTAAACTGGCTTGTCAGCTATTGAAATTACTCTGATATGCACAGATATATATCCAAATGAATGTATATTCATAATTATTAATTTATCACATATCTTTAAATAATATAACATAATCAATATTAAATTACATAATTTAAGCTATAAGGATGTTATTTCTTCTTTCTTTTTCAATAAGGTCACTAAATATAACGAAGCCTATACATAATCACATAGGTCATTTGATATTATATATTATTTTGGGGGTGTAGAATTATATGCCAAATCTCTGCTGAATCTTAATACAACCTTCAAGTGTTTTAACAAACGGATTGAGAAAATTTTCAAAAGAAGTGTTTATAATTAATTCAAAAATTTTTTTTTACAACCACTTATTTATTATTCAAAATCTTTGGCTGGAATGTGGCAACTAAATCAGTTATTTGTTTCATCAATCCTCTCTCTGATGCGATTTCAATTTTCCAACATTATAAGGTGAATTACTTGCTGACTAATTGAACCGATAAATTCTGTTCACGATTTCATATATATTTCCTTCACTAAAATTTTGTTCTCTGAGCCGACCTTTTTTTTTTATAGATTGGTATGCTTTTTTTATTCGATTGCTTCTAAGAGAGTTTCAGGGATTTTTTTTTTTAAATAAGCAACAGCATAATGTCTGGTTATTTAAAGATGACTTAACTCTTCTATATCATTTTTCAATAAATAAGCTTTAAAGTCAAATAATCTTTTTGTCTCATCGTATAAAAACATTAAATATAACCAACAATCAATTTAATGAATATAAATCTTAACTACAAAGGATAAATGAACACTTATTTTGTGAAGAAAATGACATATACCATAATTATTCTTGTGTTAAAGTTAAAATATATAAGTATTATACAAATAGTAATAAATATTAAATGTTAAATAAAATCTCTAATAGCATAAATAATATTTGCATTAAATTTGAAATATAAGAAAAATTAGCAACAAAGAAACAAATATTACTAATGGAGTTAATGAAAAAATATGAATGTTCTCACCTAGAGAGATTTTAAAGTTTGAATTCTACTAGTGTTTTTTGGGATTGGCATATGACTTTTAAATTTTCATAGACAAGTTTGAACTTTAGTTAGATGAAGGTGTCTTGGGTTAAAATTTTGGACTAACATATCTGATAAATTATTCATTCTGAATTACCAACAATGTTGACAAAGGTATGCTTATAAACATCAAAGCAACTTGATTCCTTAGTTCAACATTTAGAGTGCTTTTAAGTCATAGCCTGGGGAAAAGTGATTTACTCCCTTTGTTTACATATACATTGAGCTATGTTTAATTTAAAGTTTACATACTAAATCTTTCTCTTTCAAGGTAATTTTATTTGACCTATAGTTGAATACAAAAAAAGCAACAAAAATTAACTAGGTGAGGTTACAGAGTGGTATATACAAAGAAGGAATGATCCAAAAGTCAGTAGAATGCAAAATGAGTGCTAATGCAGAAATTAATCAGTGGATGCAAGGTAATATATTATTCTTTCTAGTCTATAATGAATTATCATTATTATTAAGCCCTGTTTTGGTGAGCTATGGTTGGAGGATTTTATTAAATATTAATAGTTATTTTCATATAAATTATTTAGGGGTTGGTTGGTCGGTACTGTTTAGGCCAGTTGTGAATTCCCAGGTTAATATAGCCAGGTATGTATCTGCCTCTCTCTTGTCTGTTTCTTTGATATTTTTAATTATGTTGAGTAAGCAGTTATTAAGTTCATCAGATGAAAAAATCACCTTGCATCTGGTTAACCAGAAGGCAAAGTTTATGTATGTGGCAAGCCTGGTTTCAGCGAACTTGCCTCTATTTAAAACCTCTTGAAGTGATGTTAGGTCCGGAGTATTATTTTTAATGTGTTTCTGTAAGTTTTGTCTTATTCCTTGCCAGACTGGACAAAGGCAAAGAATATGGTCAATACCTTCTGGGCTGGAAAGACAGAGACAACAGATAGGATCTATGTGGAAGCCTCTTTTATTAAGGAATGTATTGGTGGAGAGGCTATCAAGGTTAATTTTGAGAAGAAAATCTGTATTTAGGTGCCAATTTCAATCTATGGGCTAGTTTACGCAGTTTATTTATGTCGATGGGAAGGTAAGTGTGTGCCTTCTTGATATTTGAGTTGGATAAGCTGAAGGCTTCCCAATAGGTTATTTTTAAAATGAACATAGCCACGGAAGGTATGATGTGAGCAAAAATGTATGAGATCTGTGTTTGAAGCCAGACGGAAGTGCATCTCAGAGGGGGTGGTCTATCAGTGGGAAGAACTTGTTCTTTGGGGAGTGGACATTGGAAGGTCCTGCAGTCAGAGTAAAGTTTAAAGATTATATTGTATGTTCTCTGTATTGAAAATACTTTTATTGAATGCAGTTTCAGTCCATTCATGTTTTTTGGCTTTTGAAGGGTGCGCAGACTGATAAATGATCTGTGCCCACCTCTACAGAGTTGCAGACAGTGGGATTCTACTTTTTTAATGAAAGCTTCTGTTGGTTTAAAGCCTGCAAGATAATATGATCTTGGGAAGGATGAGGGAGTTGAGGAGTGATACCTTTCCAAATGCGGTTATGTATATTCTTGAAAGGCATGTTATAGTGATGTCTATTTTGTTTAATAGTCTTCATTATATTTCAATCCTCATTGCTGTGGGGGATAGGGACATATTGAATCCCAAGAAACCTGAGGCATATCTTGTAATGAACCTGTTATCCTGTTAGCAGTTTTAATATTCCAAATTGCCGATTTGCTTCTGTTAATTGTAAGCTCGTGCATCTGGCCATAGTGCTGTAATAGGCCTTCAAGGATGTTTATTTCTTTATATGATTTGAGAAACACCACATCATCCATTTAGAAGATGTGGGAGATGTTTTCATTAAGTAAAGGGATGGAAATCCCAGGGAGTGCATCCTAAATGCTTAAGGGATTTATATAGATCATGAAGAGAAGAGCACTTAATGGGGAGCCCTGGGGAATGGAGATGCAGGGTTTGAAACCAGGGACAGTTCTCCCATTCAGAGAGAAAAAATCTCATGATTTTCTAGCATGATCTGAATGTAGGCCAGAGGAACCTGAAGAACCTCCTGTTCACCAAGTAGCACATCTACTTATATAAAGTCAAAAGCCCTGGCAAAGTCTAGTTGGACTGTGACCAGCCAGGATTGCTTTGTTCTATGGATATGATTAATGAGGAGTCAAAATTGGTTGACAGCATCACCAGTTGATGAACCCCTCTTGGCATATTGATGTCTGGAAAGCTTTGGTATGATTTTCTCTTGAATTTTATCTTTTATAATGCTTTCAATGATTTTGATTAGAAGAGGAACCATGGATATTGGCCTAATGTTATTTAGGTCAACAGGAAGATCTTTCTTTTTTATAAAAGGGACCACTGATATAGGATAGATCCCTGGAAGATGTAAGCTGTCAGTGGCTAAGAGATCAATGATTTCCTTTTTAATATGTATGGTAAATTTTTCCAAGTGTATTAGAAAAAAATCTGAGGATTCCATGCATGCTGGGATGGGTGTGTTCAGGAAGGCTTTTAATTTTGGAGATGACATCAGCTTCAGTAATGTTGTGAAAATTATTTGATTCATTCCCAAACTTACATCGTCTGGCTACAGTTCCAATGGGCTGTAGTTTGGTGGAATAAAAATCTGTAATTTTGTTAAGCATAATGATGCCTGAGTAAGTGTTATCATCAAGGCACAAAGATGAAGGTGTGTGGTTTCTTTTTCCTAACCCCAGGGCCCATCTGATATAGCCTGAAGTCCAGCAGTCTTGTTGTTCCAGATAGTTGCATGCTTGTTTAACACAAACATATTCCACAAGAGTCATTCTGGTTTGTTTATATGTATGTTTTAAGCATAGGATTTCTGGGATATTGTGTTCTGTAACTTGGATATATTTCAGCTCAGATGTAATCTGATGAAGTTATGAAAGTAGTCAAAATGGCCCTTTCTGGTATCTGTTGTATTGGTTAATATACTTTTGTATTGTGTTTGTAAATGTATTCCATTCTTGTAATGCTGGTAGATTCCATATCTGCTGCTCTTGAAATGAGATGTATATGTCTGAGATTAATTGGGGAGGCACATTGTGCCTGTTGACTAATCTCATTGTCTGAGGGAGATTCGTTGGCATGTAAGGTTGTGTTTGCAAATTGATGGTAGCTTGAACTGCGAGATGATCTAAAAAGGTGATAGGCCAGATGTGCATTTCTATGAATGAATTCATATCAGGAGAGTATAATATGAGGTCTATGAGTGAGTGAGCACTTCTGGTATAGAAAGAGAAGGCTCCATCATGAAAGAGTGCCTTACCACTGTGAATGTTTCTGTTAACCATCTTTAAATATTTTTTCTCAAAGTGGTCAAAAGTGTGGTTGAAATCACTGAGCCAGATATTGGACTGGGGTTCGATATAATTGCTATGTTTATATTATGTATAACTTTGTGTACTATTTGTTCATCTTTAACCAGATATACATTAATAAGAGTAAACAGAAAACTCCAGATTCGTATAGCAGCAATAATGCAGTTGGTATGTATGTGAAGGATTTTGAAGAAGTCAATGATTGAGTTTCTATTGATAATAAGTGCAATGCCAGCAGTAGCTGAGATGGAGAAAGAGTATATAAAGTGACCAAAGCTCTCAATTTCTTTTATTATTGTGGGGTCTGTGTGAAGGTGGAGCTTGGTTCTGATAAACAAAGTATATCTGGTTTTTGGAGTTTGAACCAATTTGAAATAGCAAAAGCCCTGTCTTTGGAGTTAAGCCCCCTGATGTTGAGTGACATTATTGTGAATGACATTTTGTAGTAAGTTGCTCGGCTTCTTGTTCCCTAGCCAGAAGATTTGCGGTGGAACTGGCTTGCAATGAACTGGCTGTTTTCTTGTGTTAGGCAGACTTCAGGATCAGTTGAGGGGATCCATAATGTTAAGTCTTGGGGAGCTATTTCTCCAGAGATATTAAATTCAGGTTGTGTATGATATGAGTTTGAGATGTCATCATTATCTAATTTTGGAGATTCATCTTTCCATTTCTTATGGCTGGTACTAGCATTGCATGTACATCATCAGAGGTTGAGGTGGTTTCATTTGAGCCAATGTTTCTGTTATTGTTACTGTTGTGAACCAAGGTTGTGGATTGTATGTTTCTGTCCCAGCACTTTTTCCTTTTATGTGGTATGGTGAAGTGTTTAGGAACATGGTCAGGCCCAGAATCTGTCAGGCTTGCGGTTCCATCTTGCCTAGTTTCAGCATCCATTTCTTCTTGCTCAAAGTCAGAACATGTCTGTTGAAGAGAAATAGGTTTTTCTTGTCTTGTTTTCAAGTGTTTGGGGGCACCCATGTGGGTTGGTTTCTTGGCTTTGACCTTTTATGTTGTTTTGAAGAGAATCGTTTGTCAAATATCTATATGTTTTCAGCTTGATCGAAGTCTCATGCTCTAATTTTTTATTTTAATTATGTTGTATTTCAGATTTTGTTTGTTGCATGTTTTGATGTTCTGGGATATGTTCGTCATCTTTTGAACCACACTGATGTGAATGACCAGCAAAGGTACTGCAAGAGGTGAAGTGTCTGGAGAGGCAGTTGCAAAGCAGGTGTCCTGTCTTTCTGCATCCAAAACATTGCGATTCTACTCCCCAGAAAGAGATGAAAAGAGGCACCCTTCCTATATGGATTGTGGGAGGAATATCTAATAGCATTATTCCTTTTTTAATGTAATTCAAAAGAGTGCTATATTTTGGGGAACTTCTTCTTGTATTCCAGGGACCCTAAGATATTTAAAAGAAGTGACTTGCCCATAAGACATAAGAAGGTTTTGTAAGTCAGAAATGTTGAATCCCAGACCACAATTTTTTACCCTACCATTACTGAGGTGTTATGGACTATGTTTGGATTGATGGTAATTAGGTATATGTTATCAAGTATCCTATATTTATTTTTAAAAGCTTGTTTTGCCATGATGTTTGTAAATTGGAGGATTAGATAGCGAGGGTTGGGGTGATAGGACACCCTTTGAATAACTTTCCAGAGATCTTGGGCTTTTAGCAGGTCAAAGAGTTTATTGGTTGGAAATGGGAATAACCTTAGTAAGTGGTCTGTAGAATGAGTGAGGCTTCATCAGTGAAGATAGCAAAGGATTTTAGTAATCCTTGGGGCATGGCTTCATTGAATTTAGTAACTGTTTCAGTATATAGATGATGATTATTGAGTTGGTCATGAGAACTGTTTGATGGTTCATGTATGAAATTTTGTGTGTCTGATACCTCATTGAATTCTCCCATTAGCTCAATCAGTTGTTGTGTGGCATCTTTATTATCTTGCAGATTATTTGAATTGTGTTTTGTTTTCTGTTATTGATTTACCTTTATTATTGGTTTGTATAATATTTGCATGTGTTGGCTATCATATTATCTTTTTGGGTATTATATAGTTTAGTTATATATGTTTCTGATTGCCTAAATTGTTTATTTATTGCATTATTAGAATCGTGATTGTCCTCTTGAAGTTTGAAATATCCATTGTTTTGTTTTATTTTGGAGGGAGAGTTGAAGTTTGTGGTGTCATCAATTCGTAAGCTTGTGTGTGTCATTTGTTTCAGGACATCAAATCCCTGGATGTTATGACTTTTTTTGTTGTTATTTTGTTCGATCTGATTAGGTTTTAATATAATCTCTTTACTATTAGTGTGATTGGGGTTTTTTTTTTTTATGGGCGCTACCATTGATGTGTAACGGGATTCATAATTTTTTCCTGTGTTTTCAGAAAGACTATTGTGCATGATGGGACTCTTTATGGTATTGTATTCTATGATATTCATATGATTGATGTCAACTGATCATGCTGTTTTAATTTCAATTGCATTTTGCGTATTTTCACCGCTGCAGGTTTTAGATTTGGCTAAAGTTTTTTTATGTTTTTCATTTAAAGTTGATTTTGCTGTGTGGTGAGGAGTTAATTCTTCATCAGAAGGGTCTTGCAAAGGGTTCCCTTCTGCTTTGAGTGTTTTATCTTTAATATGGGGGAAATTATATTTGTTGTTTTCCTTTCGTGTTTGTTTGCCAAGTTTTAAAGTTTTATCATTCAATACGCTGGTGTTAATTTTAGAATCGCAGCATTTTGCTTTTGCTAAGTTATCTGCTTTGTTTTGTTCTGTTACTGGGCAACTTATATGTCTATATTTTTTCCCTGACTATCTATCATAGATTTTTGAACTAATTCAACCTCATTTTCCATGTCAATTGTTGAAAGCTTAGGGCCTTGTAGGCCAGCCATGAACGTTAAGTGATAACATTGTGGAACTCAATTAAGGTGGAATTTAAATCAAGCTTGTGTGCTCAAGAGTTCTTTTTAAACCAAATGTAAATGTAAAAATTAATAAAATTAATACTTACAGTTTGTTCAAAAGCATTTTGAGGTGCTATTCTGGGTTGAAAGTATTTTATTGTCTCAAAGGTAATATGATATAACCAGCGATTGGTCAGTTGTGCCATTTACATATTAAATCTTCTTTAATTGTTACAATCAAAGTGTTAAAAGTGAGATGCTATCTCCAGCCTTGTGTTGTTAATTATGAGTTTAATAACTCTTAAATGCCATATTCATTTGGTTGATAAATTAATTTCATTCTGAATTACCAACAATGTTGACACAGGTATGCTCATAAACATTAGAGCAACTAAGAATAGGGGTATTCATTCTATTCTTGATTCCTTTGCTCAACATTTAGAGTGCTTTGGAAAAGTGATTTACTCCCTTTGTTTACATATACATTAAGCTATGTTTAATTTAAAGTTTGATATAATTGTATGATAAAATTTCTTTTTTGTGTGTGTGTATTTTATCAGGATATTCTACCTGATGGTCACTATTTTATAAAATGAAAAATAAAATCTTTTTGACTGCTCGATCTTTTTCAATAACATAGACTGTATGGATTTTAATATTTAGATCTAAAATGTTACAATGCTGGTAATTTCCAATAGCTTTATAGCTTGTTTAAATAATTTTTTTAATATATTTTTTTATATATTTTTGTTTAAATAATTTCTCATTTCTTAATATATTTACCAAATATTAATTTTGAAATTATCTAATTAAGTGCATCTGCATTAATTCAATAATTACAACTGTTTAAGACAAACTTATAATCTACTTAAATTATTTTCCTTTCTTTTATCTTTATAAATTTTTTGCTAAATCCCAAAAACAATTTACCAAATTTAATTCATTTTTAAAACAAAATAAAAACTATAAAGTAATCTTATAGTCTTAAAAAGGGGGTTATAATTTTTTTATATTTCTAACATTAATACAAATTTTATAATTCTAGATATTCTATCTCTCTTTTTTTCTTTTTTAGTCAATATATCTGAAGTGCTAATGAAACAACTTGTAAGCATTCATAATTTAACTTTCTTTTCTTGCAAACCATTAATAAAATGCTCGTTCTTAAATATTTTATTTACAAGTTTTGTTAAATTTTCAAACATATATTTTTCAACAACATTTGAACAATGAAGTGTTTATTCATATTTATAATTTAAAATTTCATTTGATAATATGTTGCCACATGTGATAGGCACTATTCATTCTATCACAGTGTATATATTAAATGCTACATAAATATGTAAATATTAACATTATTTTAATTATGCCCTCTATGGACATTTATAGAAATTCATGGTCTTCTATACAGCAACATTTGACAAAACATTAACTAACTTTATGCACGACATGTTTCAGTCATTCAAACCTGATGTCAGCTGCTAAGCAAAAGCAATTAAAATCTTAATCAAACATAGAAACTCACTATCTATTTAGGTAAAGATCAGTTGAGATCACATCTAACATCCAAATTACTTTTCTTTTTAAGTAGACTTGCAATATTTAATTTGAAATTAACTCTCAAGAAATTTTTTACAAATTACTGGTCATTGGCTTTTTTTCAAAAACTTAATTTTAATTTCCTCCATTAACACATTAAACAAAATGTTGACATAACAATTCTTAATTGGTGATATCAAAATATATCACAAAGCTGTCAAAATTTATCATAATTTCCCAAAACAAACATAATTATATTAATCAACAGTTCCAAAAATACTGACGAAAACAGTATTATAAATAGTTTTATAATATGTCTTCAGGAGTTGTATAATTCATGTGTTCTACTACAATTTAAGTAAAATGCAGGTTTATTACCATACAATTGTCATATAACTTGTATTTCCTATGTTATAATGCAATTAATTACTTAGAAAAACTTGCAAGGAAAATAAATAAAATACATCAATGTTTTTAATCTCTTAAATGTAAGTTATTAATTTCTGATTTGAATTTTGAATCGTATTGTCTTTTGTTATTATATATAATTTTATTGCATATTGTAAAATAAATTCATTTTTAATATAATATATTATACCGGTTAACGTTTACTCTGTTAATACAAGCATGCACATAACCTGAACATGAGGGAAAATATGGCGACATGCCAGAATAAGAAGAAATTCAAAACTTTACTGTAACAGTGTTACGGACACAGAAGATACTTATGGAAAGGTTGACTCTTACATAACTTTGGGGGATGACTCTAAATCAACCCATCGTGCCACTCCCAGAAGGAAATTTAACTCTCCTCCTGAAAGGATATGCAAGTTCAAATGATATTAGGGTATGTGTGCCGATAAATAATTATTCATAAAAAATAATAAATAAGTATCCTCGTGAAAATAAAGATTTAGGTTCCGGTAAGAAGGTATCCCATTCGCTAGCTCAGCGTACTCTTATACCCAGTTAAAAGAATTGGGAGCTCGGAAAACTCACATAACTAACTAATATGGGGTTAGAGAAAGTAAATGATGAAAAAAAATATGGAATATATGGCAGTAGTCACTTTTAAATTATAAAATCTTTTATTAAACCAATACCCCCTACCATTTATAACATAAATACAAAATTAATATTCCCAGATTGATTAAATACACAAACGCATATTATACACTACACAAATCATATTAATAAAACAAAACTAATCATAAAGAAATACTTAATAAAGCAATAATTAGATTAAATGAAAGAAATTTTTTTTTTTCTTAAATCAGAAAATGTATTAAATAATTATACGTGAGGTAGTGATCTGTGGATTATAAATAAACTAAATAAAGAAAAAATTCTTTCTTAATAAAAAAATAAATTAAATAATTATACATGAGAGATAGTGATCTGTGGATTATAAATAAACTCATACATATGCATTACGCAAATAAGGAAAAATTAACAAGTTATATACAGGTGTGTTTATGTACATATGTACATGAAATATATATTTATGAAATGGGTATTAAATTTAAAATAAAATAAACACAAAAAATAGTGTACCCAATAAAGTCTATAAGCTTCATTCTTGTATGGGTTTTGAGTGGGCTATACTATATGTTCATCTACTGCAACAAGGGCTGGACCTGACTGCGGCACAAGTTCATGACTTGATCATCGCTTGGTATTCGAATCTCGGCATTTACATTCTTGTGGGATGGCAGGAGAGGAGCGGGATGGATGCGCTGAAGTCAGCTTCTATTCCATGATCATTTTATCTGCAAGCAAATGCTTGATTGGCATCTTTAAGTTGGAGAATGGATATTCAACAGGATATTAAACGATATCAATCATCCTTTATAGGTTTAAGGATCCTAGGTTAACTGCAGGCTTCGATGGCATGTTGTAGTTATGCTTCCATCAGAATCAACTGACTGGTTAACTGATAGTTATTTCAATGATGGCCTGGATTAATGTCTGTTGATTTAGAATGACAGAATGAATATTAATTTTTTCTTTTCTTATTAGAGTAAATCTTATGGCTTACAAGGTATTAGAATCGGCATGATTAAAACAGTTGCATGACTTTGCGTGTTTCAGAATAGCATTAGCTTCCCAATAAGATTTGTAAATGCAAACTGCCCTCTTTGACAAGAAAAAGTTAGACTGCTCTCTTAGAAAAGCTAAGGTGAACTCCCTACTTTGAAAAGCAAAAGTCAACTCCCCCTCACAATTTCAGAACAGATACCCCACCTCCATACAATCTCAATTCAGGTATACCCTCCACGACACAAAAATTAATTAAATCTCATTGAATTGGTTTGACTAATTGTTTTAAGAATCTGTTTTTTCTTACTTTTTATATCTCCATTCAGATCACAATTAAGAAATGATAACATCTTTTTACTCTTGATTAATTACATTATCAGAATCGAAGTTTTTTCTGTTTTAACAAAAAAATTGTTTCATATAACTTGAACATTTCTCTCTCCACGCATTATCACAAGTCTAATTAAACTCTTTTGTCCTGTTAAAATTATTTTAGCATGGACAGGAAGCCAGAATGCCTTTAGGCTTTTTTTAAATTTAAGACAATGACTTGCTCAAATGCAACTGAAGAGAAAAATGACCATTAAAACCTCGATTTTGAAATTATTCTTAAATATTTTTAATTAACAGTAATATTTAAAATTTTCCTTTTTACATTTTGTTAACACTCAAAAAATATAAATAGAGAATAACAATTTGTTAAATAAACGCTGTTTCTTCAACAAACAAAAATATTTAAAATTATAAATACATTTTGGAGTTATCTTTTTCTTTTTAAAAAAAAAACAAAAAAAAAAAAAAATCAAAATTGCAAATACATATTTCTAAGTCTTTAAACATTGGCTTTAATCATATGTGTGTGTGAGTTTATATTATTGCCATAGCTCTCTCTCTCTCTCTCTCTCTTAATTTATGACAAATTTTAATTATATAAATAGTATACCCACCCCCCATTTAATGGCTTTTTATGTACTTTCGACCATTAATTTATCTGACCTTATCTTGTGATTGGCCACATCAAACGTGCCTGGCACAATATATACACTTTTAAAAATATATATTTCACAGATCGATTTATGTAAGAAGCTCTAATTATTATTATGATGTTGGTATTAGGTTTATTAGATAACATGGCTAAATAGTAGCCCATCATTTCATAATGTAAGATATTAATCTGTTTATTTTATGTTAGATAGCAATCAATAATATTAATGGTTGATTCTGCACTAAAGACTACTAAAATTCACTATTCATTTATTTCAAATATATTTAGTGCAGCTACTAATACCTTGTGTGTGTATATATATATATGAAATTTAAATGAAAAAAATCAACACACACTGGAAACCATCTATAAATAAGCCTCATATATCAATAAATGTGAATAATAAATTGCCTATTGTTTCTACTCTTTGTGCTTATTGACTTATGGATATTATTTATAAATAGTTTCTTGGAGGAATTGTCATTTCCATTTAAATTTCTTATACATTCAATGTATTTGTATTTATATACACATATTTTTTATTTTACATATATATATATATGAACAATTTACTTTTTTATTATAAAATGCTTTTATTCAACTTATATTTTTTGTATGCTTGTTTATCTGTTTGTGTGTTTATTTGTTTCATAGATACAGTTTAAGTAAGATGCACAAGAGGACAGTACATTATAGAGAATTTTTTGTTTTCAATTAAAAACTTTTAAAATTGAGCTTAGTACATTTTAAGTATAATAATTAATCTTTCTTATTGCATTGCCAAACGTATATCATATAATACTAAATCATCCATGCACTTTACTACTGTTACACAATGTTTTATTTACCACCCTCTTTTACAGTTTACAGTTTAGATTGCCTCAGCAATCTTCTTCATAACTTTTATATCACCTAACAGCAGTTGAAGTTAGATGATATAAAAGTTATGAAGAAGATTGCTGAGGCAATCTAAACTGTAAACTGTAAAAGAGAGTGATAAATAAAACATTGTGTAACAGTAGTAAAGTGCGTGGATGATTTAGTATTATATGATATATATTTTAAGTAATGGGTGATTTTTGGGGGTTTCAATTGAAAGGGTGATTTTTGGGGGTTTCAATTGAAAGCTTGATTTAATAATTTATTAGTACATATATAATAATGTACACATACTATACCAAACTTGAAGTATCAAATCAATTAAAAGTATTTTCTACAATCTTTTGAATGAATAAAACTTTAAATCAATTTGACACTTAAAGTTTATTTACATATAAATATTGGTACCTAAATATTAAATACATGAAAATATTTGATACAATTTTTCAGATTACTGTCAAATATTTCCATGTACAAAATATTTATAAGTTTTATCTGTTGTAAAAATCATTTAAAATTATATTGATATATAGATTGCTTAAATTACAAAATATTTAAATACTAAAAAATAAAAAATAATAAAGATAAAAAATATTTTATAGTAAATGTGTTTATTATAGAAAATATTTTATAGTAAATGTGTTTATTTGCTGTGCACTAAAAACCAATAAAATAATTGGTTCTTCAGCACAATTTGGGTTTATAGATTGAATTATAAATAAAAGTGTGGACGTGTGGAGGAATGGTCCAGAAATTAATTAACTTTATTCCTATGTGGACTCTCATGCTGTATTTCAAGTTCAATCTAAAAGCCCCAATTGTGGTTGAAGAAACAATTTCTTTTTTGGTTTTTAGTGCACAACAAATAAAAACATTTACCATAAAATATGTTTAATTCTATTACTTACTGTTTCTTTTTTTTAATAGAGGAGAAATGGAAAAAATTATTGCAAAATCGGACATAGATATAATAACTGCAGATGGGAAAAAATTACCTTCTTTGTCCCATGTAAGTCAAATAAATGTAATTTATTTTTTTAACACTTACGAGTCTATAACTGATGTTTGTTATGCAAAGGGCACATGTTAAATCAGTCCTATCCAGAGTTATTAAAAGAATATCAATATTTAAATACAAATATAATGTATATACTGAATTTTAGATGTAATTAGAGGACGGTTTGAAGATAAACTTTCAAGCTCTCTTCAGCTGTCCATTCCATCTTATATAACTGATAAACCTTAAAACATCACATGATCACTATCTTCCATGCTTGCTCATAACTGTTGTTAAAATAGGCAAAACTCTCTCCATATAATAGTGCCACTCTAAGCAAGACAGAGTAATCAATGGATGCCAGAAGGTTTGTCCATAAAATCCCTATCTAGTGCAAGCATGGAAAATAGTCATCATGTGATGTTTTAAGGTTTAATACCAATCCTGCTTTATAGGAAGGTGGTGGCTATGGTTGTAAATGAGCCAAAGACACCAAAATGTATGGGTACTGAACTGAGTTCAGACCCATATGACAATTTAAGCTACTGAGCTTAGATTGAAAATATATGTGTGTTTTCAATTTTATTCTCTTGGTTTAGTAGTTATGTGGAGTTAAAAGGTGGCTGCTGGAGGGTTGTATTAGATCCTAGGATCTAGGTGCAGTGCTCTCAAAGCCAAGGCTCCTCACTGACAAAGGCCATAAGCCAGAAACTAGTTTGGGGATATTGGATGAGTAGGCACTAGATAAGGATTTTATACACAAGCCTTCTGGAATCCATTGATTACTCCATCTTGCTTAGAGTGGCACTACTGTATGGAGAGAGTTTTGCCTATTTTAACAACAGTTATGAGCAAGCATGGAAGATAGTGATCATGTGATGTTTTGAGGTTTAATACCAATCCTGCCTTATAGGAAGGTGGTGGCTATTGTTGTAAAAGAGCCAAAGACACCAAAATGTATCCACTTATTCATTCAACCCAAATGCTTATATATGGGTAAATCTTAAGTACTAGATATGAAAGATTATGGAAATGAAAGTATTCATTTATTAGTATTAACATTCATAAAAAGTGCATGTACGTTAGCTTAAAATGTTAATCTTTAGTTTATTACAATTTATAAACATAGCACTATATAAAAAAATGCCTGAGGACTGGCTTCCGGTAGCCATAGTGAATAGTTATTTATTTACAAAATCTGCCTATTACAGTCTTATTTACACGTTGGAGGTCATACATTTAAAGAGAATTATAGCTAAAATTACAGGTAAGTTCCATATTTATTATTATTATAAACTAATTTTGCTCAAAAATAAAATAATTCTGGCCACATATCATATAAAACATTCGTTTTAACAAATGGGTCTAATGGCTGACAGCAAAGAAGCCTCAAACATGCCAAACTCTGAAAGTTGCTTAAATACTAATGAATATTCAAATGACAACTTTATCACGATCAATATATCAACAAGAAAATGCAGAGCAGTAGAAAACCTACTTCAATAAATATTAATAAAGATAAACCACTTATGAAAACGATTCCTACCTAATCCTCAAAAAAAAAAATACTTACGAAAGAGAAAAGTTGTAACATAGATTTAAAGAAAACCTGAAACAAAGTTAAACCCAGTTCCCAAGCCAATTTCAATTCAAACACAGTTAAAAATAACCAATTTTTAAAAACTATGGGAAAACCAAATCAATTACCCTTGCTACAAATAAGTCCTATGGCAAAGTCTAATCAAACACTAAACTTTCGCTACGATCAGCTTCAGCCGGAAGTGACGAAATGTAGGAAAACTTATCAGTAACCAAAAATTAATCCAACACATAATTCAAATTTGAATACAATCAATATAGATTTGGACTCAAGCTACAACTCAGTGGATAAATCGGTTTTTTTAGATGTTCCAATAAAAAATAATATAGAAAAAACTGATGAAACAGTAGCGCCATTAAGCAAACAAAATTTTCAAAAAAAATAATTATAACGGAGATTTCTCCGTATCAGAAAATGTCAGATCAATGACCAAGAGTCATAAAAATTGCGCTTTGGACACATTTAAAAGTGATAATTCAATAGATTATTTCTCCAAGAACACGACTAAACTTTCTAAGTCTGATTGCAAGCAACAGCAACAAAATTATACCATTAATTCTACTTCATTGTCTATGAAAGAAAAACATGTTTTCAATGTAAATATGCAACACATACAAGAATTTACTCTGAATATTCCCAACCCCAAAACTATAGTTTCAAATGCCATTAAAAAGCCCATAATTTTGCAAGATTCACTTACAAGGACTGCAACAACTTCAATCGAGATGCCCCAAAAAGTAAGTCTTCAGACCTACAATCCAGCAAACTCTGACTATCTATCACATTCTCAAATCGATACTAGAACAGATTTGGAAGCTGATTTTCCTTTTCTAAGTCCCACATCCAAATCAAAACCACCAAACTATTTCAACAAAAATAAAGTCACAGAACCTAAACCACCTACTACTAACAATTACAATGACTTTCCTTTACTAAATGCTACTCCCAATCATAATACCTTTCAATTGGCTCCCAAACCATTATCCTATGCTGGAAAAGCATCTATGATTCCTAACACAAACATTCAGTCTAAATCATTTATCACTCAGAATCTACATCACACTCCTAGACCAGATCCCTTCAATAAGGCCATACAAATTATTGATGAAGAAAACACACTTACAGAACAGGATACTCCAGAAATAACATCACTCGGAGCTACTCACAATTTTCATTGTGATCCTAAAATACACACTTTTATCAATGAACAATTCAATAGAACTATCCCTGCTCTACTCCATAAAACCTTTAAAAATTACAAGAATGAAAATGCAATCATTCTTTCAACTATTGATAATGATCTTAATTTGTTTAATTTTTCTGTCAAATCACTGTCTGACTTATTCAAAGATCACAATCTATGGGAATCATATAAGATCTTATTCCATCCTAATAAATGATATCTCATTGTGCAATTCCATAATGTTATTGCAAAAGAAGCCTTCAGAAACAACTTCAAATCACTTGCTAATCATTATCTAGTCATCATAGATGCCAATCTCCCTCTATATTTAGATGGAACAGTACGGAACTGCCTAGAGATTTTGATAGAACTGACCTACAAAAGGCTCTGGGTCCCTATGGAAAAATCATCTCCTTTGACTACAAACTCATACCTTATGCTCAAACCCATGTACTCACCAATATGGCAGTATTCAAAATTGTACTCAATAAGGACATTTCTCCCTATCTATTCGAGGATTGATTATCAGGAATGTCCCCTTACAATCACCCTCTGTGGTGTCCTTCTTCAATGTTTTCATTGCCGACAATGAGGGCATATCATGAATGAATGCCAAGACCGCATATGCATCCAATGTGTAGATATATGACACAAATTTCATAAATGTGCATACAAGAACTCACTGCCCTCAACCCAATCTCATGATAACAGGCCCACTTCTAATTACAATTATCATAGAATTAATAATTGCCAAAATCTTGGGCTCAAATCACAATTTTCCTACACAGCTGCAATTCCTGGCCCTAGCGCTCAGCAATTTACCGATGACTTGTCTACTGGAAGTCACTACATAACAGTTGATGAACTATCTGCAGATAACTCTTCTCTGGCTGAAGAAAATGCCCTGTCTACAGCCTCTGCCACTGACCCAGAGATTGATTCCTGTGATCCCTCCTCCCCTCCCTGATGTAAGAGGAAAAACTGTAATCTCAAATCTCAGTTGAATCCAGCAGCTGAATCTCATTCCAGTGCTGACAGTCTTACCTCCCTTGGGCGGGGGGGGCTTGATCTCCCTGATAAGTCAGCTGGCCCTCCCAGCCCTAGTAATAAAAAAATTAGATACACTTCTCCTGTGATACCTGAAGCCTCCCAAAATCCTCAGCAAATAGACCCAGATCTTGAACCCATTCCTACTGTTTATCCCTCATACAGTTCTGAACACATTACACTTCCAAATGATATTGACTATTCCTCCTTGCTTGCCGAGGACATTACTGAGACTGTTCCTGAACTTGAAGCTGATTTTCCTCCAGTCATTGATCCAGATCCTTTTGACTCCTCCTCTGTGCACATCACATCTTTGAAACATAAGACTAAAAATACCATCTATTATGTTTAGTGTCATATCAATTAATGTTAGAGGTCTAAACTCTCATGACAGGGCTTATGCCTTATTACACTGGTTTCACCACCAAGCCCCTGATGTTCTTTGCCTATCTGAGACTAAGCTCCACATTGGATCTGACCCTCGCACTCTTGATCTCATTCATCACTTAGGCTACTTCCATTACTCCTACTCCTCCTCTGCTTCAGGAGGAGTTGCAATAATCATCCAATAAAAATTCCCCTATTTCTTTTTTTTAAATTCTACACATTGATTCTAACTGCTTAATAGCCACCATTCAAATCAATAGTTTTCCTTTTAATCTGATAAATTTATACTTATCCAAGGATTCAGATACAGTTCTCAGGACTACTCATACTATAAATTCCATCCTCAGAATCAGTCCTCTTCCCACTTTAATCATCGGAGATTTTAATCTTATTTATGAACAATGTCAAAGCAAATTTACGCAATTTCTAAATCAACAAATGGAAAGTGGAAAAAGATTCTTCCCACAAACCGCGTTTTCATTTTACACTCAAAAGTACAGATCACTCATTGATCTCATCCTCTCCCTCCTTTTCACCAATTATCGAAGCTCATCTATGGCCTGTAGTATTTTCTGACCACTTTGCCTTAGAGGTTATAGTCAACCTGAGAAAGGTCTCACAAATCATTAATGAACTACCATGAAGCATTTGTATGCTTACTAGGGGCAATATTACTATCCAGTTGATATCAGAAGCTTATATTGCTTTTAATCAGTTACAGCTAATTGCTCTTCCAGCACAGGCTGCTTGGAGGGCATTTGTTGACACACACTACAACACCTTATCAATAGATGCACAACTAAATCCAAGGGTCCAGTTCATATGCTTAATGAGCTGGATACCATTTCCAGAGAGCTCAGCTCACTTCCTTATGAAGTCCTAACTGTCTCAAATATTCTGGATCTAAAGATAAGATATAAGCACACTCAAGGAGCCATTGCTGAGTATCTATCAATTAAGAGGGCCTGCCAATACCTGCATCACCAATATTGCTGGACCAGAGGCTACCTAAGGTGGGCCCTGGGATCTGGCAAAAGGTCTAGGGCCCCTATATTAATAGAGATAAGAGGCAATGAATATTCCGGTGTCTCCATGTTGGCCAACGTTTGGGAGTTTTACTACAGAAAATTCCAACCTCTGGGAGTAATTAACTCACATAGGACTCTGGTTGGCAGGGAATCAACTCCACATAAGATCACTGAAACTAGGATCCTATCAATATTAAGATCGTTCCCAGATAGAACTCATCCTGGCCTACATGTCATTCCCAAGTTTGTGCTTATACACCTTTGTGCCTTTACCATCCCAATAATCAAAGGAATGAATGACCTTCTGGCTGAAAGCACCCAGAAAATTGATGGTATATGTCCAATTGCCATGGTTCCCCTTATTAAGAAATGGGAAGCTCCACATCAATTGGACAACCTCCAGCCTATCTCAATGTTGCCCTTAATGATAAAGACAATTGAAGGCCTAATTAAAGAGGATATCCAAGACAACATCATAAATCAATTGTCCTCATACCAATTTGCCAAAAAGAGGAGCTCAACTGCCAATGCCATCAGCCACTTTCGCCTGCTCATAAATCATGTTCATAGAAAAATAATGTTTCAACCGATTGCAGTCCAACTTGACTTTGCTGGGGCCTTTGACTGTGTCAGGGTCAAAGTATTGCTTAGTGTGCTGGAGGAACTCCAAGTGCCTTCAGCATATCTCCAGATGATAGAGAACTTACTTCACAATTGGGAGGTATTTTCTCTCTCTCGATGGTAGAGTGGCTCCAGGATTTCGCCCTTTATTTCTATTCCTCAGGGCTCACCACTAAGTACTCTTCTCTTCACGGCCTATCTGAACCCATTACTGCTAAGCATTGAGCCTGGCTTTCCTGGAATAGCCACCCCTATGCTGAGGAAAAACATTCACCAATATTTCCTATATGGATGATGTGGTGGGCTTGAGGAACTCCTGGACTAGTTTTCTCACAAATCTGGTCTCAGAGTAAACAGAATGAAATCGGACATTTGGGCAATTCTATCAGGCAACAAATACCAGGTAGATTTGAAGGGCCCCCTCAGAGAACTCCAAGCTTCCTTGTTAGCTAAGGTCAATTCTACAGTAACATCACTATCTAAGGTCTACCTGTCCTTATTGGGGAAGGTAGCACTACTTAATGCTATAGTATTGCCCAAAATAACATTATTTAGCAGGATTTTTCCCTACGTGCAAATTTATCCAAAAATGGAAACCTTATGCAGAAAACTTTGCTGGGTAGGCAGGACTCCCATCATCACCCTCAACATATTACAAAAACCCAAACTTCTTAATGGACTTAGCCTTCACTCAATGAAGATTTTCTACCTCCAACAAACTCATAATATACTATTCAAGATTTTTAAGGATAATCCTGATATGGAATGCCCCTTCCCCAAGGAAAAGATAGAGCCTACCGATCGACCTCCACTAAAGAAGCATTTGGCTACAGAAGCAAGTTACAGTAATTTTTCAAAACTTCCAATCATCAGGTTCCCTTTTTCAGGGGAAATTATCATATTGGGAAATTTATTGATTAATATTTCCTGGGAAAACTAAATCCGTTAATATACTTCCAATAGGAATCAATCAATTTTTTTTTATTAACAAAATTCATCTGAGTCCAAAATTTGTTGATTTTTTAATAAAAATCATCCTTGGAGCACTCCCCACTGGGGCATTCTCCACTACCAAAGGGGTTACAACATCACCCCTTTTATCTCCCATGTAACAAGCAGGAGGAGTCAATTGACCACATTCTGGATCAACATGATTCATGGACTCATCTCCATAATATAGCATTGGACCGGATAAATGGCAGTGACCCGGCTAACATTTCTCTTAATGCAGCAATTAAAAAGGGTCAATTTGGAACAATAAGACTGGCCACTTTCATTAACTTCTCAATTTGGTCTGCCAGATGTAACATGATATTTGATCATGGCTGTGATAACTCGATGATTAATCGTTTTTTCAAATCCCTCTACAAGAAAAAAGAAGAGGATAAATGAACTTGTCAGCCTTGGCTAATGGACCAAACCTGGAGCCAGATGAGGTTAGAATCCTAATTCATGTGTTTATTAGGCCCAAAACTATAACTTTTTTCCATCCACTAAACAAATAATATATGACATCTTTCACTTAAAAATAATCTAACTTTAACTATGAAGATCTTTCATACACTTTATATACTTAGTACAAAAACTTTGTATTAATTACATACTATACAATTAACTTACTATATCAATTTATAAATATTTTGATAGTTCTAGTTACTCCTTGGGCCAGGATAATCATTAATCAATGGAATTTCCAAACCTTAAACATAAGTTTGAATTACTTTATATTCCTAACTAATTAAGCTCATGACACGCTGCTTTAAGGCATTAATATAATCTTTGATTTTATTTATAGTTATTTATGTTGCTTTCATACCTGCATTAATTAACCATCATGAGTTTCTTATTCTGCTCTTAAAACTAAATTGTTGGACTAATACAACTTTTGATATTTATGTATACATGGCTTGCATACATCATTTAAAGGTATACATTGAAACTTGCTTATAGATTATATTATCCCATCATTTATTGCTTTTGTATCCACTCTAATGTGTAAATAAAGTTTGATTTTTGAAAGTAAATAAATGCCTCATTTACATATATTTAGTTTCATTTAAGAGTGATGTTTCATAAATTCTAGATAATTTCATGGACGTCATTCATACAGACATAGTAAACAGTAATTTAAAGTGATTGATTTATCCTCATGCTTTCTTATCAAGTACTTAAGATTTGCCCATATATAAGCATTTGAGTTGAATGAATAAGTGGATTCATTTATTCTTTCACAAAGACTTTATCTTGTGTTAGAAATGAAAGTATTCATTTATTAGTATTAACATTCGTAAAAAGCACATGTACATTAGCTTGAAAGGCTGATCTTTAGTTTATTACAAAAAGTAATGTTTTCACGAGAATTCATCTGCGATGAGTTACTTTTTATATATACGCTCAAACAAAAATAACCCAGTGTCTGATTATTAATTATTGTCCAAAAAAAAAAAAGGAAAAATTAGTCGGGTATTATTTTTACTTTTACTGTTAAATAAGATTAGTTTTTATATCTACACACTAATAAAAACAACCCAGTTTTTGATTAATTACTGTCCAAAAAAAGAAAAGCAAATTAGTCGGATTTGATTTTTAAATGCAGTATTTGAATTACGGTATTTTTTATATATACACAATAACAAAAAGAATCCACTTTCTGATTAATTACTGTCCAAAAAAATGCAAAATAGTCAGTTATCATTTTTAAATTTAGTATTTAAATAATGGTACCTTTTTATATATACACACTAACAAAAAGAACCCATTTTCTATTCATTACTGTTCAAAATAAAAAGCAAATTAGTTGGGTATCATTTGAAAATTGAGTATTTCAATGATGGTCCTTTTTATATATACATACTAACAAAAAGAACCCACTTTATGATTAATTACTGTCCAAAAAAAAAGCTAATTAGTTGGGCATCATTTGAAAATTCAGTGTGAATTTTAAAATGTTGTGGGTAAATTGAATAATGTAGAATTGCATCTTATTTTCTCTTAAAAAAAGACCATAACTTTATATATATATATATATATATATATTGTGTGCGCAGATATTTTTTTTGTGTGGGGGTATTTTTTTTTTTTTTTTTATATTAACATATTTTTTTTTTTTTTTTTTGTTTTTTTTTTTTTTTTTTTTATTTTTATTTTAATAAAATTTAAATTTGATGGGGGGGAGGGGGATTGTTTTTTTTGGGTGGGTTGTTTTTTGTTTTGTTAGGGGATGGTTTGTGTTTTTGTTTTTGGTTTTTGAGGGGTTTGTGGTTTTTTTTTAATTTTTTAACTTTTACCTAATTTTTTGTTTTTTTTTTTTTTTTTTGTGTTTTTTATTTTTTTTTAAAAAAAATCATTTTCTTGTTTTATAATATTATTTATTTTTTTTTTTTTTTTTTTTTTTTTTTTTTTTTTTTTTTTATATATATATATATATATTCTAACCTCCCCCCGTGCATCCTCACCCCAAAAATATACTGTTTATTACGAATATTACGGGTTCTAGCTCAGTTAACAAATAAATAAATGAAATATTCAGCATTAATTAAAATGATTACTAGCTCTAATTTTAAAATACAAATTCGGTTCAATTTTAAAATGAATTAACAAATATTTACTATTTTCATGAGACATGGAGTGACAATACGGGGAACGAGATAGACTACATTGAGACATTATCCACACGATACTACCTCAATGGCATAAGAACACTATTCCCCCTCTTTACTATACCAAATAACTAACTCATAGTATTCTTACGACTTTCTAAGCTCTATACACTACGATTAAAATAATAATCATATCTCAATCTTCTTTATAACAAGAATCTAGCTTGATTAAATAAAATGAAGTAAAATAAAATGAAATCTCAGGTTCATAAATTGTATTCTAACTGATTTAAAATTACGGTAGTAAAATATGAAAAGGGAATTTTATGTCATAATCTACTACACAGCAACTAACAATAATAAAACTAATAATAACAATAATAAATATAATATAATCTTATGTCTTCCTGAATGAAATAATTAAATACGTACGTGGTAGTATTTTTAATAATCTGACAACAGAATACGTGTGGCAACACTAGCATATAATTTAATGTAATATTGTGGCAACCGACTTATGACCAATAAATAATATAAAATTATGATCTTTTAATTTTAACATACCAATGAATTCTCAAAATTATTATAACACTTTTATGTTTACCTTTTTGTGCAAAAACTATATGTCTGTTTCAATTATAAGTGTATCGTGATTTCATGCATCCATGTGGAGAAATAACAACTGGGACACAACTTTAAAATAAATTTAAAAAAAAAACAAAGTTTATTAACAACATAAATAAATTAACAATATTTTTACACTATATACATTGGATATCCCTTACTCTCCTATCTCAACGTAATTTATTAGTTTATAAAATGAAATCAAAAAATATTATTTAGTTTTCTTAATTAAATCTTATCTTTTTTTTAACACTTAAGAAAATACAGTATTATTATTTGATTTATTATTATGGTTAGCTTGTTACAAAATGCATTTCTTATATGATTATCACTAACACTTTGCATCCCTAATATTATTAAAGTTATATTTTTTTTACAAAATTTACATTCGTAGTAAAATTCTACAAAAGAACAAATTTTAGTTTTATATTGGTTGTATGGAATCTTACAAAGTCAAAACATTATTCTACATTCGGTATTAGGTTTTTATTGTTCATTATCCGATGTTTATTAATCCTAATATTCTCATTCAAGCCTTACTTCGGATGATATAATTACAACTATTAACATACCATGCACAAGTATATGTTTATTATACCTTATTGAACTATTTTCTTAATAAATATGCAATACTTATTTTCTAAATATTATTTTAACAAAAAATTCATTCAAATTTTATTATCACTTTTAAATACTTGGTTTAGATTTCTTTTCAAAAAATCTTATATTCATTTCTGAATTAATTTTACAATGTATTATATGATTCTTTCTCTCTTTATGATATTTTGGACTTTCAATTTTAAAGTTACACAATTTTATACATTCCAGCAAATAAACTATTCTTACACAAACGATAACATATCTTCAATTCTATTTTATTCATTATTTCTTTGAAAATATCTTTCTGACTGATGCAGATTCACAAAATAAGGATAGCGAAGATAGATGCATAGGATCAAAATATAACTAGAATATTACTCATCATAAATCTTGACAATCATGGCACAGTGAATTAAAAGACACTATAGAGGAGTGACCTTTACCTGTCTACCAACCTCTATTATAGGAACGATGCTAAAGCTATTTCTTCAGCTTTATTATAACATCAAAAAGTTTAAAAATATGCCAAAAAAAAACACTGTCCAAACTATATGTGTTCAGTTATAGGGCTTAGTTAACTATACTGAAATCACACAAAACTAAATATGATCCAAATCCTTTATTTTCCTATTTCTTAAAAAAAAAACATCATCTTGGTTTCCTCTCCACTAGTACTTCCAAGTCACTATCCGATCTTATTTCTCAAGATTTTTCTATACTGTACATCGACAAATACATATCTGCATTTCTAACAATAATAAAATTCATTTATTTCAAAACTATTCCACTGTTCTATAAGAAAATTTTTTTTTACTACTTTCCTCCGTATATTTAATCATATACAAACTATTTTAAAATATCTGAATACTTTATCACATGTAAGTTCAAAAGAATCACACAATTGCTCTGTTAAATTATATTATTAATATACTTTAAATAAATTATTGCATGCATATTCCGAATTACTCCTATCTCATTATATGTTAAAAATGTTGTATAAAATGTGTACATATAATTTAAACTTTCACACTTCATTCTTAATCAATAGATGATCTAAAAAAAAATACATTATGCATTATAAATAAATATCAATATTACCAAACGATCTTTATCTTCTCGATCGCGTTCCATAGGCTTCACCATCCATTTGATTCTTGTAGATATAAGACTCACATACATACACTTTATTTTTAAACAATATTTCTAATAATTTTATCAAGCTATTATATTTAAATCTCAATATTACTAAATTTATGTTTATATGTTTTCCCTAATCTCACATAGCATTTTATATTCTAAAATAATTTAGTAAAATATTTAAACTATATTTACTGTACTTCTTTATCAAACTTTCTTGAAAACCGTTCATATTAAAGCTAAAAAAAAAAATGTTTATTATTTCTTCTTCAGTCACTTAATGTTCTATTTTAAGGCAAAACAATTATTGCTCTGTTTAATAAATATTCATAGATGACAATCCTTGGTTTTTCATAATATTTAATACAATTATTAATTATGATATTAGTTAATCCCGTAAAGAAAACGTCTAAATATTCTCTTCTAATATTTTCTGCTAAGATTTTCCCGCGCGACTTTTATGATGCATCTTCTAGGTACTTTGCTTTAAATATTCAGTAAATTTTTCGGTTTCCATGGATCCATTTTCATTAATTAATTTAAATTTATATTTTCTAAATCAAGCATTTCTCCAATGAACACTTTATAACATTTTTAATTTTTCTTAGAGAAAGTTTTTCTGTTCTTTTTTTTTTTTTCATAAAAACACAATAGCTCTTTCATATCATTCTTCAGTAATTTTTCCTTTCTTTTAAAGTTCTGGTACTATATACTTTGTAATATTTCCTTTTAAAAGGACAAACATTTTTTTCTCATTATAACTTTTACATAATTCTTTATAATATACAGCATCTTAATTTTCCCATAGAGAAGAATAAAATAACTTCAGAGTAGCCTTATAAAATTTGTGCGTCATAATTTTCCTGATGGCAAGTAACTTCTCTTTTAAGTTTTCGTATAGCGTCCAAATTATATTCCTCTGAGTTACAATAATAAGTTTCTGGTTGAGCATAAATAAAGCTGTATCGAGGCACTTTACAAATATTTTTCCTTTAGCAATATTTTTAGGTATTTTTTCCTTTAGTACTTCCATTTTTACTGCAAGGTTTTGGCTAAACTTGAATAAAATCACTGGTAAGAAAACTTTTAAAAATTAGCCCTCCATGTAAAGGCAGTTCCAAATATTATATGTTAAAAAAAACTTTTACAATAAATATAAAATTTTAAAATTATATCCCTTTTCTAGCTTGCGGTCTTATCCAGCTAAAAAATATGTTACTCCCTCCTTCACTTACACATTACTTTCTCCCGCTTCGTCTAATTCTTATATTTTGTCTGCTAAAATACCTCCGTTGATTGGTTAATGACTTTTTTTAGCGCGAACAAATTTACACATTTTAGTTTTATAATAGACTAAATTTTCAAATAAGACATTTATGACGTAATGATTTAAATATTACTTAGAATAGTATTTTTAAATTCAACTATAGTTTTATCAAAATTATTTAAACTTTACAATACCTATTTTAATATTAATATTTAATTTATCTTGTTTCTATTTAAATAAAATATTTAATTTTTTTATTAACTGTATTCAACTTTTAAACACTACTTAAATATTACATCATTTAAACATTTAAAATAACTATTTAATATTTCAACATTCATTTCAGCGATAGACAGCAATTACATTTAGTTCCATAATTCATAAACTTTATTATTATTCTAACAAGCGTGTGTATGAAGGTATAATATACAGTCACATGATTACTAACTTTAACAGATGATTTTTAAATTTACGTCTCGGTCTAAATTACCAAAACTGATATATTTTATAAAAAATTTGGAAAATAATTTAAAAAATGTAGAACTAAATACAATTCTCACCATCCTAAAGTTTATCTTAAAATATATTAGGTTAAATTTGAATATTAATTATAATTATAATATTACATATAGCATTTATTTAATTTATTAGTTTTAAAATATTATACTCGAATTATTAATATACTTTTAACTATTTATAGCTGTGTTATTTTATATGGCCAGCTTTTACAACCATAAGCAAGGATATCTTTAATCTTTATTTAACTGTTCCTTTTAAATAATCCATTACACTTTTATATACCAGGTATTTTCCGCTTTAAATTGTACTATAAAATCTAATTATCCTACTATTATTTATATATCATACAAACATATCTTAAAATTTAAAATTTTTTAGCAATTGACCATTCTACCCTATTATGACCTATAGATAAGGGCACAATATATATATATACACACACAAAGAAAATAAAACCCTCTTTCTGATTAATTACTATCAATACCAAAAAAAAAGTTATTCAAGTATCATTTTTAAATTTAGTACTTAAATAATATTACTTTTGATATCTACACATTAACAAAAACAATCCATTTTCTGATTCATTACTGTCCAAAAAAAAAAAATGCAAAATAGTCGGGTATCATTTTTAAATGTAGTATTTAAATAACGGTATTTTTTATATATACACCCTAACAAAAAGAACCCACTTACTGATTAATTACTGTCAAAAAAAAAAGCAAATTACTCGGTTTAGTGTGAATGTAGAAATTTTGTGTAAATTGAAAAATGTATAATTGCGTATTATTTTCTATTAAAAAAATACCATAACTTTTTATAGATACACACAAACAAAAACAATCCATTTTATGATTAATTACTGTCCAAAAAATGTCAATTGTTCAGGTATCATTTTTAAATTTAATGTGAATTTCTAAATTTTTGTATATTAAATAGTAATATTATTTACTATCAGTTCCTCTAATTTTTTTATTACAAAACTAAAAAAAACGATATTTATATAGAATCACAGGCCCAGATTCATAATATGTATGTGTTTTTGATTAGCATCAACACCATCAAATGGCTGATATGAGAGAATAGAAAACAACCAAAATGATTTTCTTTTCTTTTTGTCATTTTTAGTAAGACGTCAAATTAGTTTGATATAATTGTTTTTTTTTTCCTTTGACATCACTTTGTTATATAATGTCTTAGAAGATTTAAATAGGAAAAAAAAATTTTTTTTTTTTTTATACAATCAGTTTATCAATTTTTAAATACACTGATTGACCAAAACAATCCCATTTTTTTGTAATAAATGTGAACGGAAAATTTATATGTACTAAAATCCATCATAATTTAATTTTGTTTTTCTTTTATCATTTAACTAATGTAAACAAATAATTTTGTGCAAACTATAATAAATTAAAAAGATAACCACTATATGTAAATATATCTTGCATGACACGGCTTTGCATAAATCTATTTGTGTAAACATAAAACTAATGTAGAGAAATCTTTTTCAGTGAGCTTGAGTAAAATGTAAATTTAAACAATTAATGAGTTAAAATATATGTATTAAAATTAAATTTCCAGTGTGTTCGAATTATTTTATTTACTTTCTATTTTAATTAGTATTTTATGTTAAGTTATATATATAAGTTCAATCACACAAGGTCTCATTAAATTAGAATTATTGCGAATCTCATGCTCGAAGGCTCGGCTCTGAGACGGTGAAAGTGAAGGAGTGCGATATGATTGTTGAGAAATGTTATTGATTAGATCTTTGACCTGGGGATATAGGATAGATAAATAGGACAGAATCCATGATGTACCTGTCTTATATATCTTGTACATGGTTGGACTCAAGGTACTTTACCTATATTCTGGATCTTGTTGGCTTATACATTTTTCACCAGGTACATTATATAACATGAAAAAGGTAAATGATCTAAAATATGGAGGGTAAAATGAGCCTATCCATTAAAGTTTGAAGATTTGCTATCTTAATGTAAACTGAGCATTGATTATATATGCATGGGAGATAATGATCAGGACCAACTAATGAGTGCTGATTTCAGTACAAAATATGTATATTGGAGATAATTTTTTTCATATGTATGTGGTCATGTGTATCAGTTATATAAGATGAAGTGGATAGCTTAAGGGAACTTGAAAGTCTGTGTTCAGATCACAAGCAGATCAAGAAAAAGAATAAAAGAGAAAATTTGTAAAAATTAAAGTAAGATTGCGAGAGAAAAGAGTAAAAAAAAAAATAGTAAGAGAAGATTGAGTTCAGGGCAAAGATTAGCAATGGCTAGTAAATCAGAAACTCAATTTCATTTTGACTTCTTAATCCTATTTGTAATGACACTCATTTATGTGTTGACATTTTATTACCATTATTTTTATAATAACAGTATTTAATTATGTATCTACTCAAATATATTCACATTTAAAAATCAAATATATGCCATAAATTTAGTGTATTTGTATAGAAAACTATTTTTTAATGAAGCTATTTTTTATATAAAATAATTCTTTTATAAGTTTAAAGAAATAATGAAATGCTTTCAGTCTCAACTCAGTTAATAATGGACAGTGATGATCTTCAAACTACTTACTGGAGTTTAGTTTCTCATTTTTCATTTTTTCATAAATGATTGTATATACATTTAAGATCATTATTTATTAGTTATTTTAGTAATGTGTAATTTTTCTAGAAGATAGAATCTTGTTAAAATGTAAAAGTTATTTCACTTATTCATATTATTAGTATTTAAAGAATTCAAAATTTATGATTTAGCTTTAAATATTGAGATATTAGAATAGGTTACATTGAGTGAGTGGGAATGGAAAGCAGTAACCAACTATTCATTGATGATAAAATGTTATCAATACTCACACCATTCTATTATCTAGTTATCTGCACTTCTGTTCAGGCAGAGATTCTAAACACACACATATATTTGTTTATTTGCTTAACAAAGTGTTTTTTTCTTTATAAACTAAAGCTGAATGCACTTTCAGTGAAATTCACTATAATCGTACCTCTCTTCACTAAAAGTTTACTCAGTTTTATGTTATAAAGAAGAAAGAAACCACTTTTTTATGTAGATGAACAATTGTATGCAAATTTGAATTACAAATAAATGAATATATATATATATTGTGCCCTTTTATATGGGTCTCCATAAATTGTTGTATCAATCTATCTAAAAAATTTTAAATTTAAGATATATTTAGCTATATGATTTTAATTTTGTTTATAACAATCTTTTAAAAAGTGTAATTAAAGTAATTCATGAGTATTTGATATGTGGAAATTGTGCTGATGTTTGAGAGAGACATTTCAATGGGAATGATAATAGTATATGGTTGAGAAAACTGGCCATAAGCAATACTGCATTAATAAATTTAATAAATAAATGTTTAAAGTTAAAGTTTTAAAAGACAAGTTAAAATTAAATGCATATATTTATTTGTTGATAAAGTTTAATATTTAATAAATGAATATAAATATTTTAATTATTAGTGTTCCATGATAGAAGATTAATATTTGATTTTAATAATATCAAGTATTATTTTAAAATTGTTATAAGATATTATTTATTTAAAATATTTATTTTAAAAATTATTGTTAGTTTATTTTTAGTTATTACAGGTAGCTTTTTGAATGTTATAAGAATTGTATTTTGTAATAAGTATTCAATGTTATAAATATAAATATTATTTTGCTATCATGAATGAAATAAAGATAATTATGAAATATTAAATCGATTTTTAAAATACTGCTTAAAAAAAAGAATAAAAATAGACTTTTGTTTATAAATATTTTATGAAAGTTAAAGTTAAAGTAGATATTTTTTAAAATTTATGGTTTAAATAGAAATTGTTTAGATTTAATAATGTGATAAATAATAAATATTAAATAAGTCATTATTTATTTTTATCGTCTTTTGTGAAATAGTAAAAACTACATCATTTCCATAGGTAAAATGTTGGGAGTTGTTAGTAAATGTATTAAAAAAGCATGATTATAGTTCTAAATGTTTAAAATTATTTTAAAATATTTATAAAGTTAAGTACTTATTTATTGTCTTCCCTATTATTTCCTATTATGAATTACAAATAAGAAAAGGTAAAAAGGATCAAAATTTAAAAAGGTGATAGCAATTATTAGCCTAACTATTTGATATATAATTAACTATGGTATTGTTTTTTTATAAGATATTTAAAAAAATTCTTTATGTATTTTAAATAATCTGGTAAAGATGTAATGTAATTATATTCTTTTATCTTTATAGTTTAAAAAAATAGTTTATACAAAAGGGTTAGCAATTATAGTAAGATATTTTTCTAAGTGTATAGATATTACTCAATACTGTTAAAATAGAAAAAAATTAAAAATAATAACTATATTAAATCTAAAAATAATAATTTTAAATATATTTTTTCTTTAAAAAGTGAACCGGTCATAAACTTTTTATTTTTTGTTTATTGGTTTTTTTCTTTATTTTTTTAAATTTCTTTTTATTTAAAATTTTAAAAATTTATAACTATGGGTTTTTTTTTTATTTATTAAAAAATTATATTTTTATAAAGATAGAGTATTATATTTTTTAAAATAAACAAATACAAATTATTATTTATTTTTAGATTGTTGTGTTGATTAAACGTCCTGGAGGACTCTTGGGATACTTAAGTATTATTTATGGTAAAATGTGTAAAATAATAATGATTGATGTATTTACTATGTTTTTCTTTAGATCAACTAAATTATATGATTATTGAATAATGTATTAATATTTAAATAATAACAAAATAATAATGTAGTTTTATTTTGATATCATATTTTAAATAAGATATAAATAGTAAAGTAATATGATCTAAAATAATTATATGATTCTTGTGTAATTCAATTTTCTGTTCCAATATTAAAATAGATTTATTATACTATGTAAGTTTTTTTTTTTTCTTTTCAGTTAGTGATATATAAATCTATATTTTTATTTTTTTTTTATTAGTAGTTCGTTAATTTTATAAATTTTTATATTTTTGATTGAGGGCTTATTGTAAAATGATGAGGTATAGGGAGTTTGAATCGTTATTATTTTTTTGTTTTTTAAAATTGGTCATTTGTTTTACTGAAATTAAATAGGGTAAAATGACTTTTGTAGGTAATAGTTTTATACGGAATAGGAATAATAAGTAAGAAAAGTAATGAGTTAAATAAAAGAAATAAAATTTTATTTAACATATACTTTATAAAAGTTGAAATTATTGAATAATTTTAAAATATTATTTTTAAAAATAAATACGTATGCATATTTTAATAAGAAGTAGTATGACAATATCAGAATAAATAAAAGTGATAGTCAATAATTGATATTATACTAAAATATATCAGTTATCATTAATTAATATTGAGTCAACTGATAATAAATGTAAAAGCCTATACATAATATAAATAAAGTAGGACTTAAGTGAAATACATTTTAATTATTAAAGTTGGTTTACTTACATACATCTACTAATGATATCTTATATAGAATCTTTCTTATATTAATTGATAATAAGTAATGTTTATGTAAATTAAAGTCATAAACTAATTGAATTTTATTAATAAAACATTTTCGAAATGTATAAATATCTACTTATAGTTATGGAAATAGTAAATTAAAAATCTTGTAATCTTATTTTCTTATTTTGTTTATTTTCTTTAATTTTATTTAAATGTAAATAGTGTAAATAAATATTTGTTAAAGTTGATGTAAATAAATTTAAGTTGTTTTAAAAGATGTGTTAGTTCATTATTTAACATTTGAAGATAATTTGAATAAACATAATATTTAAATATGAATTTATATTTTATTATTTTGAAGAGAAAAAGTATTTTCTTAATATAATTTATAGAAATGATTGAATTAAATATGATATTAATGTATAAAGTAATTATAATATATAAAGTATAATACTATTTATTGCAATTTAAATTATAAGATTTGGTATATTTTAGATTAAGATACATATGGAATGAAGAAGATATGATTTATTTATTTTTTAATGATTAAAATATAACCAATAGATAAGATTAAGATATACCCTAAAGATTATTATTGTTAGAGATTATTATTAGAGTAAGTTAGGTGTATTTAGGTTTGATATTAAATCCTTATCATTCTATCTACATGAATTATTATTATTTTAAGATAATTAGAAGAACCTGAGATCATTTTAATTATATTTCCTTAACAATTGATTGAGATTATTTATCTATTATTATTAAAGATAATTATTTATAAAAGTCATAAGAGTGCTGTAGGTTAGTAATAGATAATTAGAAGTGATAGTATTCTTATGCATTGAGAAGTGTCTTGGAGAGACATTGACTCAATGTAAATCTGATTAAATTGTAACTTCACTTCACAGTCTCATGATTTTAATTAAATATTTATTTAATTAGTATATAATATTGAACTAAATTAATTTTTGATAAGTTTGGAATAAATCTGATAAGTTATAATAGTACAAAAATATATTAAAGATAATTGTACATATTTTAGCCGAGCATAATAATTTGATTGAGCTAGTCATATTTTAAATTATATCATATATCGAGAAGTGAGGGTACAATATATATATATATATTGTAACAGGCACACATGCCGTTACATTATTTATTTTAAAAATTAGACATTGAAAAATTTACAAATAAAAACTTTTGTAAGAAAAAAAATTGAATGTCAAAAGTCATGTAAGCGTTATATATATAAAATTGCACCGATGAAAAATTACTCAAAGAAAACTTTATTAAAAAAAAGAAAAAGTTTTAAGACTAAATTTCCAGCAAAAACTTAAAAGATTTAAAGATAAAAATATATCTTTAAGAATATACAATAAATTAATTAATGCTATTGTAAAATGGAAATGATTATTTTAATTAATCCAAGTGAACTAGCCTTTGGGCATTTCAAAATGTATAAGTAAAGGTCAGATAGGAGAGAAAAAAACAATAGAAACTAATAGTGAATAAAAGAAATTCCTCAGGAAATGGACCTTAACGAAAGGGTCATCATCATCATGACATAATGTTGAGTTAATCTGCAAAATTAATATAAAAAAAAGTTTGGAAATAAATTTTAGTGAAGAAAGAGCTATGAGAGAAGATAGAGATGTGACTATATGTGTTAGTGCAGTGAGAGTTGAAAAAGAAGGGATTGAAAAGATGCACTCTTCAATCCCTTCAGTTTTGCTAAACGGAAAGAGAAATGACATTGTTTTTTCTATATTGAGGACCACAGGACATTGGGGGAATTAACGCTGGCTCCAAATGGCAAGCAACTGCTAAGCATGGATTTTTAAACAGTAAGAACTCTAACTAATGAACTTTAATTCTAAAAAAGAAACTTTTCCAGTTTGTTAAAACCTTAAGAACAGTAGTTAATTAATGAACCCTAAGTATAAACTTTCCTAGTATTTAAATTATTGCAATAGAAATTCCTATCTGACCAAGCTTAATCAATTAGTAATAATTGTTTTATTGAATGTATTATTATTTTTGGTAAATCATTTCCATTAATTTATTTTTTCTGTGCTTTTAAGTTTTTATTATGATTTTTTTTAAATAGCTTATATAAATGTTAAATTTAAGTTGGGTGTGAATAGCTGCATAGATTTGTAAGGTTATATATGTTAGTTTAAGGGAGGGTAATCTTAGGTTATTTGTTTCGTAGTTAAATTGGGTCAATGGATTGGATATATTGGTGTAATTAGTAGATGTACTATGAGATTCGCTATATGCAGGATCGTATCATACACTGCACACCCCTTTTTTTTTCCTATGGAATGGGATAGTAAGACGGAAAATGCAGTCCCTCCCTATGGAGTTTTTTTTTGTTGCTCTTTTCATCAGACAGATGTAGTATTCCTGTCTGGATGAGAGTCAATGTCTTCTATTAACCATGCTGTTCAGATGTGCATTCCTGACAGTGTGGTATTTGTGCTGTTATATTCATGCTGCATTGATTGCATCGATATATCAGATAGATTGGCGTTCGTTTGACTGCGAACTTTTGGCCTAAGGTTAAATAAGGGATAGAATATTTTCTTTTCAAATGCAATCTATGTAGTCTATTTATACTTGACACTCTAATAAATATTAAACTCATCTGTACAAACTTTTAAAATAAAATAAAAACAGTTAAATTGTAATAAGTTATAATGTTTTGTAAAAAAATGAAAGTTAGACTAAAATAATAATGCAAAATTTTATATATATTAAATAAATGCTTGTGTGGGTTATTACTGACAGCAGCTTCTTTTATTTTTTTTAATATTGAAAATATTTTTAGATAAGAATTCATATTTTATAAATCTCTACATCTCACTGAGCTAGTGGCAATGGGCTGATGGTCGAAATAAAAATATGTGTAAAATAAGATCTTAACAGCGTGTATCTGCCTACTCTATAAATTTTCTAGGTTCAAGTAGCCTAGTGGCACTCTGTACCGCAGATACAGTAAGACTGCTAGCTTCGATCAAAACCCCAATCATTATAATATATATATATATTATAACGGAAATGGTTATTCATACGGTTGATTAATTATTTGTACTTTCAACTATATTTATTTCGATTATTTTATTCTACATTATACTTATTTATTATATCCATTTATTCTTTTCATAACTTTTATTTCTATCCATTTATTGTTTACAACTTAGATTCTTTATTATCTTATTTATTATTTAAACCAACGCCGTTACAATACAAGCAGAGAGCTAATACAGATACAAATTTAACTTCATATCTATACCCTTGACTGAACCCCAAGGCAATACATACATATTATCTTGGCGTTATTTTTCCCAGCCAAAAACTCTGGCTGCTGAACAGAGCAAACTATTTCAAAGAAATTTAACAAATGTCCAGCGCTTGCTATTTATTTTTATATAATTAGGAATTCGCACGAACAAGCAACATATGAATACCTTTTAAAAAAATCAGCATTACCCTTTAATTACTAATTACAGTTTCCTTCCTGTCGTAGCTTGGTGATAGGAGAATAAAGCAAGGACATGAAATTTAATGATAAATATGTTTAATACTAATACTCACACTTGATATAAAAAAATACATTATAATAATAATAACAAAAAACACACTTATAAATACATGGCTATAATAACATATGAAAACAGATCAAATATTAAAGTTCTTAAAGTCCTGTAGATAGAGTTCTATTTTATCGAATTATTAATTGCATATTTAGTTATGAATAGTAAACAGATTAAAATGCATGCATGCTTTTATCTAGGCTTTGTTGTAATTGTCCCATGGGTATTTCTTCCGAGCACTCTTGATTAACTTCCTCAGTTTGTGGGGTTATTTTCATTCCAGTTTCTGCTTGTTGATTCCTTAGGTTCTCCATTAACTTCCTCAGTTTGTGGGGTTATTTTCATCCAGTTTGCTGGTTGATTCTTTAGGTTGAGTTTCAATTGACAGCTACAGAAGCGGCGGTCCCTCTAGAAGGTCAGGCAAAGATCTTACATTGTGAGTCAGTGATGAGACGGCTTGAATCCGAACCCACGTCCCTTTAACGCCACTAACCATGCACTTCTTCCATTTTCTTTTAGCTGTTGCTTCTCTAAAGTCTCTACTAGCACTGCCAGACCCATTCTTTTGTTCATTGTTTTTAAAAAATTTTAATTAAGACTTAGATTTCATTCTTTTGTTCATTGTTTTTAAAAATGGCCGGAATGTAAGTCCCAATTAATTTAACAGATCAGGCAAAGATCTTCCATTGATAACATTTCTTTGTCCGTGGAATTTAATTTGTCCAACAGACTTTCACACCTATGGCCATATTGTTTTCCTTTTATATATCACATATTACATTTTATTTAAATTTACAATTCATTCATTTTTTTTTCACATTTGTTTTTTACATTTTATTTTAATTTGTTATTATATAGTTTTTTTTTTTAATGAGAGAGAAGACACACATTTCTTTATGCATCCTTTTCCCCTCTCCCACAATAAACAAAATAACTTCCTAGCATTTGACTTACAAGAGAGAAAGAGACGCATTTCTTTATTTATGCACCCACCTCCCCTTCTCTTACTATTACAAAATCCACAGTAATTTTGACATTAGAATTTCAATTTTTCTTTTCCTTCCTTTTTTTTTTTAAAATTTATTAGCTAATTTATTTCACCTTTATTACTTTCTAATTTTATTAATAAATATATATGTGTGTCGATGACTTTACATGGTCGTCACACTACACTCCACCCGCTTTTGAGAATTAAAATCGAGTCGAACCTTATTCTGAGATGAGAGCTTATTTTAATTCTTTGCTTTCAACTCTTACTTCTGCTTTTATTACATACTTTCCCACTCTGTCATGACGAGTGATAATGATGATGAGGATGACTGCAGAGAGACAGCTAGGTAAAGCTACACAATTCTTTCCGATCGATTTTGGCTGATCAACCAATTTAATCTCAACGCATACGAGACCATGGCATAACTTAACTCTATCAAAAAAACATAATAGGGGTTTAAAGCATGTGAACAGCAGGATATTTCTACTGCCTGCTCATCTTGCGCAAACTACAAATTCTTATTCTTTATTTATTTATTTATTTTATTCAAGGCACTAATTCTTATTTCTTCATTTATTTATTTTGAGACACTAATTCTTATTATATTTGGACACTAATTCTTATTATATAATGAGTCCAGGATTCTTACTGGTACTTCATTTAAAAGTTTAACCATCGAGAGCCATGAGAATCTAAAGTGTGAACCGACGGCTGAATCAAGCTCAAAATACGACCCAACATAATGCATACACACACACATATATGCCTCAATCTGCAACCTCATACACCTATCAGTGATATCTATCATTTAAGCATTATCACTGTTGTTCATTTAGTTTATTTTATTAATTATTAAATGGCTCTTTAATGCCTAAACAATTCTTATTTTATTTTTACTTTTATTTATTTGTCAATTATATCTGCATTTATAACTGACAGATTGTGATACGAATAAATTATTTATAGATTTCTTTTCTTTTTTTTGTTATTACTTTTATTTACATTGGTCTTGCTGTGCTTGACTGCACATAAATACGCATTAAGTTTATCATTGATTTTACTCCGTGAATATCATTATTATTTTTTTTGTTTATTATAGTAACTTTAATTATTTGTCATGAGATGATTTGCCCCACCTGTCATATATTTTTTAAAAAAAATTAACTTTATTTCTCATGATCCCATGACGTTATCCATTTCATTGAACCAACATATTTATCCGTTTATGTCCTTTAGGCTTAGTTTTTGTCTGGAGGTTTCTTGCTTTTTGCCATACATATTTCCACTTTTGCTTGGAACTGGAGCAATGTTCCGATGTCCACTAGAGTCATCTTGCTCATCTGGGTAATTTATATTTGAATCTCTCCCGATCTGTTCAGACAATTTAGCTCTTTCTGATCTATCAGGAAACGTCTGGTTTTCTTCCCAATAATCATGGTGAGGATTGAATTGCATCTTTCCTATGTGTGGATCATTGGGCTGGGGTTTAAATCCCTGATCCTCCACCTTGTAATTAGGCCTAGTGCTGTCAAACACATCTAGCAACTCAGTAACCTGTCCGACAGTCTTCCCTTCTGGGCCTATAAGCATTTGCTCCGCATTGTTACTTTCGCTATTTATGTGCAAGCATTTGCTCGCGCTTTCTTGCTCTTTACTGTTAGCTCTTATTATCTCTGTTATATTTTCTATTTTATTTTCACCCCTTTCTACCCTCACTTCTATCCTCTCAACTGTGTTTGCTAACTGAGTTACCTCTAGTTGTATGTTTTCTATAGCCTTTCCGTTTTCATTTTTTATTACTTGTTCAACCTTTTGGCTAAAATCCTTACTGTGTCGTTCGCCCAACTCTTCTATCCTCCTTTTATTTCTTTCATCTATTTCCCTCATTTCCATAATCAACTGTTGCTGGCCTTCCATTAATTTCATGAACATATCCCTTATATTATAGCTTTCTATTTTATTTTTATCATCCCCCACTGTCTCCATTCTTTTGCTAATTTCTATTTCCCCTTCATTAGCTATTTCTCCGGACAGTTCCATTAGTTCTTCGGAGGTTTTTTCTACTTTGCCCACTAGAGCATCTATTTTTGTTTTGATCTCGTGTGCATCAAGTTTATTTAACACTCACACACTAATTAATTACTTATATTTTATTCTACAGCTTTAGTATCTAACCTTATCCTTATAAAATTATATTACTTTACGAACTTTATATTTCACTGACACTAGGTACGTTTGTTCGGCTCTCCCTGTCTCACTCACTAATCATCACTCACCCACGCCTGCCTTCAAGACCCCTCCACAACTGTCTCCAATTTACAACCTAACTTCCCAAATTGAATCACGTTCTCTTTCTCTCCTTTTACCCTCTAATATTTATTTTATTTCTTGCTTTGTCTACCACCAAGCTATTTTTTGATTTGTTTATTAATTACTGCATAAACTATTAATTTTGTTATACTCAAATTCAAATGGGCTGAACTTGTAAGAGTGAAAATATCCCGGACTGGCCCCCAATTATAACGGAAATGGTTATTCGTACGGTTGATTAATTATTTGTACTTTCAACTATATTTATTTCAATTATTTTATTCTACATTATACTTATTTATTATATCCATTTATTCTTTTCATAACTTTTATTTCTATCCATTTATTGTTTACAACTTAGATTCTTTATTATCTTATTTATTATTTTAACCAACGCCATTACAATACAAGCAGAGAGCTAATACAGATACAAATTTAACTTCATATCTATACCCTTGACTGAACCCCAAGGCAATACATACATATTATCTTGGCATTATTTTTCCCAGCCAAGAACTCTTGGCTGCTGAACAGAGCAAACTATTTCAAAGAAATTTAACAAATGTCCAGCGCTTGCTATTTATTTTTATATAATTGGGAATTCGCACAAACAAGCAGCATATGAATACCTTTAAAAAAAATCAGCATTACCCTTTAATTACTAATTACAGTTTCCTTCCTGTCATAGCTTGGTGATAGGAGAATAAAGCAAGGACACGAAATTTAATGATAAATATGTTTAATACTAATACTCACACTTGATATAAAAAAAATACATTATAATAATAATAACAAAAAACACACTTATAAATACATGGCTATAATAACATATGAAAACAGATCAAATAGAAGTTCTTAAAGTCCTGTAAATAGAGTTCTATTTTATCAAATTATTAATTGTGTATTTAGTTATGAATAGTAAACAGATTAAAATGCATGCATGCTTTTACCTAGGCTTTGTTGTAATTGTCCCATGGGTATTTCTTCTGAGCACTCTTGATTAACTTCCTCAGTTTGTGGGGTTATTTTCGTTCCAGTTTTTGCTTGTTGATTCCTTGGGTTCTCCATTAACTTCCTCAGTTTGTGGGGTTATTTTCATCCAGTTTGCTGGTTGATTCTTTAGGTTGAGTTTCAATTGATAGCTACAGAAATGGCGGTCCCTCTAGCAGGTCAGGCAAAGATCTTACATTGTGAGTCAGTGATGAGACGGCTTGAATCCGAACCCACGTCCCTTTAACACCACTAACCATGCACTTCTTCCATTTTCTTTTAGCTGTTGCTTCTCTAAAGTCTCTACTAGCACTGCCAGACCAAAAATTGTAATTTTCTTAATCTCATTCTTTTGTTCATTGTTTTTAAAAAATTTTAATTAAGACTTAGATTTCCAACCAATTCTTATCATTATGTTTCTTTATTTAATTAGTGGCCGGAATGTAAGTTCCAATTAATTTAACAGATCAGGCAAAGATCTTCCATTGATAACATTTCTTTGTGCGTGGAATTTAATTTGTCCAACAGACTTTCACACCTATGGCCATATTGTTTTCCTTTTATATATCACATATTACATTTTATTTAAATTTACAATTCATTCATTTTTTTTCACATTTGTTTTTTACATTTTATTTTAATTTGTTATTATATAGTTTTTTTTTAATGAGAGAAAAGACACGCATTTCTTTATGCATCCTTTTCCCCTCTCCCACAATAAACAAAATAACTTTCTAGCATTTGACTTACAAGAGAGAAAGAGACGCATTTCTTTATTTATGCACCCACCTCCCCTTCTCTTACTATTACAAAATCTACAGTAATTTTGACATTAGAATTTCAATTTTTCTTTTCCTTCCTTTTTTTTTTTTTTAAAAATTTATTAGCTAATTTATTTCACCTTTATTACTTTCTAATTTTATTAATAAATATATATGTGTGTCGATGACTTTACATGGTAGTCACAATATATATATATATATATATATATATATTGTACCTATATTGATATAGGCACATATAATTTTATCTAAAAATTATTAAAGTAATTTTTCATAAAAGAGAAACATAAAATTAAATGTTGAGTTTATTGCAGCTTGTTTTTGGAAAAGATAAGAATCAAATAGTTTTCTATCATTAATTTCAGAAGGGGAGAGGGGTGTTTCATTAGAGAAATTAAACTAAGGGTTATAAAAGGAAGTAAAGAGTTTTTATTAGTATTCGTAAAAATATAATTTAAAAAGTTAAAACATACAAATCTCTTTTCATTCAAGTTTAATTAAAGAAAAAATAATGTTAAAACTAATATATGTGCGTATATATGTGCGATTGTCAACAATAGAATAAATGTTATTATAAATCAATGAAAGTTAAAGAAGATTATCATTAAAAAACATGGCAATGGCTATTAGATATTAATTAATATAAAACAATACATTTTTGCATGGCTATTACTAATTAAGCAATCTTTCAAAACATGTTTATCAAATGATTATCACTGGAATTTCGACAACAGATCTTTGCCGGAGATAGAAAGACAACACGTCGCAGGTATAAATAGACTTTTTTATCGGACAATAGTTCAGTTCACAAATTAGTTGAGTCAGTCAGTTCACAAAGTAATTGAGTAGTGCTGTTCAGAAATTAATTGAGTCAGTTAAGAAACAAAATGCAGTGTTGAGAAGATTTTGGGAATTCACGCTTCTCCACAGCCTAAAAAGTCCGATGAAAACAGCAAGATCTGCCCATGAAATAATGTCAACGTAACAACTTAGAAAATCTCCGTCAGTATTTAATTGTCTCCAATAGTAATAATCGTGAAAATCAGGAAACTCATCAAGGAAAAGTCCCAGCTGGCTGGTAAGCATTCATAATGGAAATATCCTCACAAAAGCAGCCACCAAAGAGAACAAAATTCTACGTCTACATTCAAAAGCCTAGGTAAAAACATTTGCTTATTTCGTTTATACTGTAATAGCCATTGCATTGCATTAATTTGTACGAATCTTTCAAGAGTCTAATTATATGAACTTTATATCATACATAAATGAACTATTGATATGTGTGATTAAATTCCTAATGCTATGTAATACTTTATTATTATTATGTGTGTACATGAGTTAATATGTGCGTGATCATTATATCAATATTTATTAGTTAAATTAGAGTGTTCTGTTATTAAATCTATAGGAATATTTAAACCATTTAGAAATGTTAATTTAAAATATGCGTGTGTTTTATTAGAATTATAAAATGTTTAAATTTAGTAAATAAATGTTAGTTAATAAATTATCTTTAAAATTAAACTTTATATGTCGGTCAATTCTTTTTATCAATTCCTTTTATCAAATTCTTTTATCAACTCCTTTTACAATTCTTTTATCAAGTCTTTTAACCACTAATTAAGTATAATCTATTAGTGATTACAAACAACTGAGCTAGTCGTGGATTTAGGCGTTGAGCTAGTGGCCACTGTTCAAAGTGCATTGTCTATTCTTTTAATATTCTTTTAGAATAAGCAGCTGGTGCCCGTGGTTATACACAAACAAAAAAGTGCTTTGGACATGGTGTTCAACTCAACAGCCGAGAAGAAGCTATGTCCTGGAAATGTAACGTTAGTTATATACTTTATAGCTATCGTTTGGGCATACATACTCTCCGAGTATGTTCTTCTCTGCCTAAGAGACCGGTGTTTTGAATGCACATATTCAAATTCGGTTCATATATATATATATATGATAATGGAATTTGCCTTTCAATTATAATCAAAGATTGGTGATAAACATACTGAAGGCCTTTAATAATTTGTAAGTCTGTTGCTGATAATGTTAACCAAGCAACAGTAATGTTTCATGCTCATCATAATTCATTCATATAGATATGCCTCTGCTGATTTCCATAGCAATCTCATTATTTATAAATAGAATATTGTTTAAAAAACCTGAGTTCTATGGCCTAATTTGATGCCATTGACCAAGGTTTAAACTTTCATTCAGTAAGTGTTCATCTCATCAGAACTAAACAATAGCTTGAAATGCAAGAAACTCAATCATGATATTGCACTACTTATCTACTTAGTTTAAAACATCTTATTGAATTGGTGAAATGCAAGAATGAGAATTAAACTTGGGCTAAAGTTTAAAATTCAACAATATTTTATTCCACACAGTAGTGATGATACTTTAAATGCATCAGTACATTCCTTTCAAACAATGAACTCTGCCAACATGGGGAATACAGCCATTCATAAAGTATAAAAAAAATAATTTTTTTAATTACTATAACAAAAATATTTTTACTAGGGGTGGGGGCGCTTCCCCCTATACCTTCTGCACTGACTAAATTCAGCCGTTCATTTTTTTCCAAAGACAATAAAAATAAAATGTTGAATATGATTTTATTCTTTTTTATTTATTTATTTAACATATATTTAAATATAATAATCAGTTCAAATAAGATTGAAACAAACAACTAATTATATTTACAATTATTTAATTATCATTTAATCTTTTATTGAGACCTTTTCAAGATTGTTTGAAAAGGTTTCAATTAAAGATTCAACCAGGGTTGATAATTAAATAATTGTCTTTTTCAAAATAGTTTGAAAAGGTCTCAATAAGAGATTAAATCCGGGCTGATAGTTAAATAATTGTAAATATAATTAGTTATTTGTTTCAATCTTATTTAAATTGAGTATTAAATATACGTCTATAACAATATTGTGGCCAAATAATTTTTATAATGAATATTTGATCTTTGTATATATATTCAAATACTCATATTCACATAACATTTAATTTTTTTTATTGGACTAGAGCAAACTTACTATTAAGTAAATAGTTATTAATTGTTCTTTTTTATTACAAAGTCTTGTTCCTGCTTAAAAGTTTTATTTTACACACACTTAATTCTGAAATGATATATATTAAAATCTTATAAAAAAAAATTTCTAAAGATCTTCATAATCAAGTATTGATTTGTCTATGAGAAGATTCAAGTTCTATTTTTCCTGGGTTAAATAAATATGTAATTCGGTGCTTGAGTACTAAAGCTGCAAGTAGGGAAGATAGAGACCTTTTCACATCCACAATAAATATATCGTGTCGCGATAATGTCATATTGAAAGAAATAATCCTACATTTGGCAATTGCGATGATGACGTCATATTTAAAGAAATAATCAGACATTTTCCAGTTATGGTCCAGATTTGTTTCTGACAACAGCTATTTCTTAATCATATACTTAATTGCATCAGAGCAAGTTTTTTGTAAAATAAATAATTATTAATTCTTTTTAAAATACTGTATTTTTTTCTGCAGATGCACTTTTTGCCAAGTGTAGTGATTTTAGTTGCTTAGTAACAATTTACATCCAGGATTTTCAGAAAACTATATTATTTGGTACTACTTCTGTTTCACTTATTTTATATTTATAGAATAGATTCTTCTACCTCTCTTCATATGGCTGAGCGATATTTTAATTACATGTATAAAAAAATGTATATTCAAAAAATATTACGAGACATCTATAACCTTAACTAAATATAATTATACAGACCAATATATAGTTCATTTTTACAATAAAATAAATTAGTATTAAATATAGCAATCTACCTTTAGCCAATTATTGTTACTTCATGAACATATGATATTTAACAAAATTTCACATGACACATGTAGTTAAAATTGTCGTACCTAACTTTCTATGGAAGTGTAATTTTCCAATTTTCAAATTTGTTCCAGTCTGTTTAAGTATATGTTATCCTTAGTGCTTTTAATTTCAGACTGACAAGCTAGAAAACTCAATTATATGATCCAGCTTCATGTTAAAGTAATCAACATCAGTATGATTTTTTCACTATTTATCACAGATAGAATTTTGGAGGGCAACAGCAATGTTATTCCAATCGATAGACAACGATGCATTTTTCAAATGACAATGAGCATGATTTTTTAAATTCTAATAACTAAAACTAGATCTTTGAGACTCTTTTTCTATGGAGCTACATACCAGAATAGAGATGAACAGTTTTGGGGGAGCACCAACAACTCATATTATAGCAGAAAAAATACTCTGGGTCATTTCATAGTCTTTTTTTTATTTTTCTCCCACTGGCAAATATACAGCATGCTGTATATTAACTTCACTACGAAAAGTAGGAAGCTTTGATCACCCTGCTAGAAAAATACTTTCTGTCATTCAATCAATTACCACAACCCTTTTACAGATAATCATGATCACTTTCACAAAATATGTTATCAAACAACTTAAGCTGCTTCTCTCCAAAATTAACTTATCTATTTTACATCTATCTTTAATTATGTTTCTTGATAAACAATACTTTTTTTTTTTTTCAAAATTAAAATCAAGAAACAAAAAAAAAATGGAGAGAAAAATATCGCCCTTTTATAAATTTGAATTTGCTTCAAAATATATTGTGTTTAATTATTAATTTTAATAACTTGATAATCTCTTTTATTTCAACAAATCTGATTTGTTTTTTTTTTTCATTAAACAATATTTTAGTCTGTTAAATTTCTCTTTATTAGCAATTATATGTTATTTTTATTAACTTTTTCTTCTTTAATAAACAGATATAAAATATTAAAAAAGAGAGAATGTATTTATATATTCAATCACTAGCTCTGAATTCAATTAACCCTCTCCCGTACAATGCTTTTATATTTATAACTAATTATAAAACTCACAACACTCCTCTTCCAAGATGGGGAATAAAATTGTGTTGAATTATTTTTCATGATGTATGATTGCCTCAACCAATTTTATTTCAGCTGTACATTTAATTGTCTATTTTTTCATCACACTCAACTGTTTCACTTTTTTTCAATCATATGAGCTGGTATTTCCCTTTTTTGAGTTATCCATAATTGTTTTCTTACTATAATAGTAATAAGAGGAATATGTTTGTTTATTTAATGGTTACTCAACCGATTTTCATCAGATTGGATATCAATATTAATTTACAATGCTAATAAAGATAGAATAATTTAATCATCAAACCATAAATACTCAAGACAACATGAATATTTGGGAGAGCTATCTCACTTTAACCATAATAAGCAACTTAAAACCTGAAATCTAAAATTTAAAAAATCTCTATTAGAAAAAAGTCTTGTTCAAGAGGAATCTATGAGACTTAGAGACTCATGGCTCATAATATAGTTCTGTCCATGACAGTTATCCCAATATCACAAAAATATTAAACCTTGCAGAAATTATTAAAAACCACCCCAACCTCTGAAAAGATATTGTTTCCTTTACTTTATTATTGATATTAATCTCTTTCTTCTTTACCCCTGTATGAAAGAGATACACACACAACACTCTAAGTAATTTATGGTCATGATCAGACTGGTGATAATATTTACCTTTATTACTGTATGATTCACTTATGGTTTTTCTGATTACATAAGCTCTGGTTGAACTTCCAATTGACTTCCATCTTTTTTCCCCATGTTGGTGGTTTATTCTTTTTCCATACTGAATGGTATTAATATGAGGGCTATTATTTATTCTATACAGTGTTTTCTAGGAAGTTAACATTCTATTCTTTTTCAAAAGTTGTTGATTTACAGTTGTCAAATGCATTAAACAGCTCAGCAACCTATTTAATACCATGTCTGTCTATACCAATTAACATTCTTTTAATGTGGCGTGGAAAACTGTGCCACATGATTCAGGAAAATCAGGGATTCTGATAGGTCAACTGTTACAGCTCTTAATTTGCCACATGTTTACTGAAGAATGGAGTGTATGGATCATCAGACTGATACTTTTATGATATTCTATGATTGATACCTTTCTGATAATTTTCACTCCAATAGAAATTTAATAAAGCTAGCTTAAATTTCTCAAAACTCAATGGATGGATAAATGAGTCCCACTAGTGTTGAAATGTCTTTTGCAAATAGCTACAGACTATCATGAACTTTGCTTCTTTCATCGTCAGATTTAGGCTGAAATACTTTTCCAAACTATTTAATAACTTAATGGGTGCTTCATCTACATTGCCTAAAAAGATTTTAATCTTTAAAAATGGGTTTACTATATCAGGTATAATATTCTGTGTTATCTCCTTTTTCAACCATACTGTCATTTTTTTTTTCTTGGAAAGTTTTATCCAATCTATTAACCTGGCTATCTTTACAGTTCATTTCTAACTTCACTTTCCCATCAATTATTTTCTTCTGCTGAGATTCATCTTTTAAATCTCTAGTTATTTATTCTGCTTTTCATTTTACATCTTTTTCAACTCCACTATCATGTTTTTTATTCTGCTTAATTTCTTGGTAGACCTCATCTACTTTAGTACCCTAACTCTACAATCTTCTTTTCAAACTCTTCATAATTTCATTTTTGAGCTGAGGTTAACTCTCTAGTAATTTCCTTTTCATTTCTTTCATTTAATTTTGACTAATTTAAATTTCCTCCCTCATTTTTTTTATTTGATTTTGATACTCTCCTCAAATAATGAATTCTGCCATCGATAAAGCATAAAAAAATAATTTTCTTCAGTGTAATGGCTTTTAATATTTTTTTAATTCTTTTTATTTATTACTATAACTAAAATAATTTATTTTTTATTTCCTCCTTTTATATGCCTAATTGACATTTTAATTATATACATAATAAAAATGTACAATCGAATAAAATTATATAAGACATCTATAATATTACTCTTAATTGAATATAATTATACAGAATAATATAGCTCATTAGTATTAAATATAATCACCTACCTTTAACTAATTAATGTTAGTTTTTGAATATCCAATATTAAAAATTTTTGTACTTGTGACACATACAGATAAAACAATCTTATTAATTTTGTGTGGTAGTGTATGTTACAATTTTGAAAATTATTTACGACTGTTTATACATGATAAAGTGTATATTATTCTTGGTGCTTCTGATTTCAGACTCCAAGTAACTGAAAAGACATTCATTTATCCTTGGTTTGTCCCATTCTGGCAAACAAATGATTAATTTGATTTACTTTCTTATGCTGGCAAATTCAGTCATACAATTAAGCTTTATTGATATGTTTCTTCTTTCATGGTTTATAAAAGATAGAATTTCGAATGGCATTAACACATTCTAATCTATAAACAAGGCACACATTTTTCAAATGATGCTGATGTCTTTTTTTTATATCAAACTAAGGCTATATTTTTATACTCTCTTCTTCTATGAAGTTACTTACTAGTAAAAGATGAACATCTGTTGAGGATATTTAACAATTCATATTGTAGCAGTCCAAATATTTAGTTTGCTGGGTCATTTTATTGTTATTTTCTCACAATCTTGCTGTATATTAACTTCACTATGGAAAATAAGAAACTTGATTCACTCTGCTAGCAAAGTATGTTCTGTCCTCTAATCACTTATCACAGCCCTTTTATAAATAATTATATTTTAAAAAATGTTATCAAACACTTTAAGCTGTTTTCCTTTCAAAATTATCTAATCTATTTCAAATCGATTTTTAGTTATCTGTTTCTTGATAAATGTCAATTATTTTTCAAAATTAAAATCAAAAAGTAGAGAGAAAATAGAAAATGGAATTGTTTCAAAGCAAACTATGTTTAATTATTAGATTTATTGATAACCTGTTTAATTGCAGCAGATCTTACTTGTTTCTTTTACAGTGAACAACATTTTAATCCATTTTAATTTCTCTTCATTACAAGTTATTTTTATTAACCTTTTTTTTTAATAATGTGATCAGCACATACTGACACATTCACTCACTGCCATAGAATTTAACTAACTCTTTCTCTTCTAACCTGTACAGCTAATTATAAATATTCAACTACTTCATGCTCAATCTCATTCTTTACCTTACACTCATTCTCTTTACTACTTGGGATCTGTCTTTCTTTAAAAACTTGATCCTGAAAATTGGGAAGTAATACAAAATAATACATGGCTTAATCTCAAAAATACTTTGCTTACATCATATAACTGTGAAAACATTAAATATAATATAATAAATTATCTTTATACTGATCTCACTTTAATAATTATGTAGACTAATAAAGTATTGTGTCACTTTTCCAGCTTATTTTAAACAACTGTATTAGAAGTAGAAATTCATTTTTATCTTAAAATTATTTATTATCTTGAATAGTCAATGAACACTATATCCTAATTCCTAAATTAGTTTTTAGTTATTGTTCTTAATTCAAACGTCAACAGATAGAAACTGATCTAAGAATGTAGGTATGGTACTACCATCTAGTATCTATTGATTGCTCTAGTTTCCACTAAATACAACTGAAGTTGAGTAAAAGGAATGTTAACTGCTACTAATTTAATAATTAATATTTCTTGAAACCATGATTTAAATTTTTCAAACTGTTAATTTACACAAATTTGCCATTTATTCATGAGCAATATAAATAACTTTTTTAAAATTAAAATAAGTAATAATTACACTTCTTTTATCTGGATCAGTTTTAAGTAATGAACCTTGAATAACAACCTTGAATAACAGAAGTATTTTAGCAAGAATTGGCGGGAAAATAATATTGTTATTAAAAATAATTCTAATTTTTAAAATGTAATTTTTGATAAAAGATTTTTTAAATTCAAAATCTTCTTTCCAAACATCAATGATCCTGTATCCTTTCAAATTAAAAACAAATTCATCAAAAAAAAAAAAATCTTTAGTGCATAGCAATTGATCTTTTCAATATATTTTTATCCAGACATGCATTGCCTGATTTCTTTTTCTACAATCTACAATATTAAAATTTTAAAATGTTTTATGAGTACTTTATACTTTATAATTGCTATTCTATCATGGGAATCATTTAAAACTCAATCTCTATTTCAGAAAGAACATTGCAAAATCTCCAAGTCTGTTAAAAAATTATATCATCATTCATCATTGTCAACCATCATCAATCCAATGCAGGATGAAGATCTCTCCAAGTTCAATCCATCTTCTCTGATCTCTAGCCTCTCTTTTCCAAATCACCCCTGCACACTTTCTTATTTCATTCATCCATCTCACATGTGGTCTCTTTCTGGATCTTTTACAATCTCTTGGAATCCTGTTTAAGATTTCAATTGTCCATCTATTATCATCTCTTCTAAAAATATGTTTAGCCCAACTCCACTTCAATCTTTTAATCCTTTCAATGCTGTCATTAACACATGTTTGTTCTGTTACCCAAGTATTATGTTTTTGATCTCTTCTTATTACTCCTAACATGCATCTATCCATACTTCTTTGAGTGGTCTGAAGTCTCTGTATTCTATTAAGTGTCCAAATCTGAGATCCATAAGTAAGAACTGGTAAAACACATTTATTAAAAACGTTCCTTTTCAAACACATAGACATATTTCCTTTTAATATTAAGTTATTTCGACCAAAAGCACTCCAATCAAGTTTAATTCTATGATTAATTTCATCCATTCTGTTTCCATCTATAGTAATAATAAAATTTATATACTTACTGTTTAATATAAGATTTAAATAACTAGAGTTTGTAGTTTGGTTCATATACTACACCATTATCATTCATACTTCTCAACTGTTTTGGCACCTCCTAGACAAGGATTAAGTTCATTTTTATACTCTTCCTATTATAAAGATTATATTCTAAACACAATATAATCTATACTCATCATTCCCCTGTTGCTCATTAATCTTTCTTAGTACTCTGTAATACATTTGCAACATTATCCTGCATTTAAAAGACTACTAATAGAACCTATTTATTTATTTAACATTACTAAATTGTGAGATTTCATACAATTCTTTAAAATTCTGCTATGAATTGATGATTATAAATTTAAATTCTTTTCATCTAAGTAATGATAATTAAAATTATCTTCTTGTTAATACAATTATAAGTAATAATATATTTTTCCGATTAATGTCATAAATGTTGTAACTGTTTCAAGTCCTATATCTAATCCAAAACTTAATTCTTGCTGTATTTCAAATAATATTTGTATTAAATAACTTTATTTTTAATAGAGAAAATATTATTATTAAATATCTTGGATGCTTATCTTACTTTTCTCTATATTATTAATTTATGTTGTGCTGATTTTTGTGTGAAGTGATTTATGACTAAAGGTATGAAATAAATATTTAACTTTCATTAAATATAATTATATTTCAATTTAATAAACTTCATATATGAATAAGCACAGGTAATTAGAGGAACTCAATTGTAGCCAAAACAAGTATAATAACAATTCAAACTTTACTAAATTGATCAAGTATTTAATGCTATATTCTATTTTAAATTTTCTGGCTTATTATATATAGATTTAATATTACTTCTAAAGTAAAATAAAACAATTATGGCATTAAATTTTTAATCCAATATTTTTGTAAAGATGTACACACACTAAATATTGTTTATAACTGAATATTAGGTTTTCTCCATATGATTGATTTATCTTACATTAAACTATTTTGTACATATAAAATGATAAATGAAATGAAAGTAGTATTGAATACATTGTTTTCTAAAAATCCCAGATGTAAATTGTTAATAAGCAATTAAAATTGCCATCCTTGTAAAAAAAAAAAATACTGTTGTTAATAATTTGGCAGAAAAAAGCATTTGTAGCAAAAGTCAGTACTCTGAAAAGATATTAATAATCATTTATTTAACAATAAACTTGTTCTGGCATAATTAAATATATATTAAAGAAAAAAGTTACATTTTATGAAATAGTTATGGGCCGTATTTAACGTGAAAAAAAATAAAACTTGAATTTCTCCTCACAGACAACATATTTTATTATGAATATTTTTGACAACTCTTTCATAAGTTTCCAATGTATATGATTTCTGAATTAAATATGAGTAAAATAAAAATTTTAAGCAGAAATAGCCTCTGAAGTAAAAAAAACTATTAATAATTATTTATTTAACAGTAAATTTGGTCTAACTCAATTAAAAAAAGAAGAAAATGTAGTGTGCATATGTTATATATATATATATATTAAAAATATGTTTTATTTTATTTACTTTTTTTGCTCTTTGTAAAAGAATAATAATGAAATTTAGACAGCATCAAGGATATAAAGGGCAGAGTATTTTAGTACTAATATAAAATTACAGTTATATTCATATACATACAAATCTGACCAACTTAAATGCTAGTACTAATCAAATCTAAACCGGATTGGCTTGGGTGTAGTGAATATATCTGAAATCCACTGCCCAAATAATTAATCCAGTATTATGTTGTTGTTTTTTATTATGTACAGAGCAAGTTATCTGTAATACAAGACACTCTATATTTCTCTTTTATCTCATTGAAATATAAATTCTCTTACTTCCTAAAGAATCTCAAGATATAGATTCATCCTGGTCATCTGAATAATCTATGCTATAATAAAACTTATACATTTTCTATTAGAAGATAGAATAATAATCTAAACTACTCCACATAATACACTTATTTTCATTTAATTCAACATCCGTCTTAATCTTTTTTATAATATTTATGTATGTTGTCCATGGAGCTGAATTTGCAATATCTACTATTAATAATAGAGATACATTTACAATTTCTAATAGCAGAATTTTAATTAAAAGTGACTTTTTGTGAATTATTAATTCTAATATGTAGATATCAAGGGCTATTGGTCAATAAAACATTTCAATAAAAGATAATGTTTTTAGGCAATGAAAAAATAAAAAGATAGAGGTTAGTCATATTGAGCAAAGGTGAAGGTTTCTAGCATTTTTGTATTGCAATGTTATTTGTTTATAATATGAAAATGAAATAATAAGTTTATATAAAATATATTTATATTTTTATTATTTATTTTTTTAACATTATTACATTTTTTTTTTGCAAATTACTTAAATTTTATTGAATTTTTAATTATATATAGGTTGTTAATTTTTCTTATAGATAAATTGTAATTTAATTAAATTATGAGTGCTAGGAATGCTTAGATAAGAAAAGCTTAAGTTTCAATGTCTTTATAATATTATGCTAAGCTATTTTCAACATCTTGATTTGATGAATTCATAGTAATGATTGGTGGACAGGAGAGTGGGCAGTATAAGTATGATGTAAATTTATACAAATGAGTTAAATTGCCCACTTTTTAGAGAAAGAAAAGCATATGACACTCACTAACATTTTAAAAACAAATTTTACAACAAAATCAGAACTAGATCTATATCACTTGACAACAAGCCCTTGATATTGCTCCTTATATTCCTAAAGTATCCAAAATATAAATAAAATATCAGATTCATATAGGATCAGCCTTTGCACTCCACCATCAGTAAATAGGTTGATCAATAATTTCAAAGACAAACTTGCCAGCCTAGCAACAAGATTATCCCAATGCCAATACCTTTACAAAAGTGTGAAAAGTAATCCAGACCAAAAATTTATATTTCTAGAACACCAAAACAAACTTGGTCATACATTTGAACCTACATCTACCATTGTCATGTCCATCAAAAAAAATGATTCTAAGTGCAAAATAAAGAAGGCAAGTCACATCGCTAATAATCCTAACTCTATAAATAAAAAGGAATATTTCTTTCTCCTCTGATTTATGTAAATTTACATCAATTTTTTTTGCTATGAATATGATATCAGGTCAAGATATCAAATGTGGCTTAGCATAATATTGTAACAAATGTTGAAACTTAAGCTTTTCATATCTAATTATTCCTAGCACTTATAATTTATTGGATTTTTGTTAATTCTTAAAATAAATTAATTAAATAAACCTTTGTTGAGATCAGAAACTAAACAAAATATAAACACCCATTGTTAAAAGCTATCAAAATGATTTTTCCAATATTATATTGACTTTTTATAATTATGAATTCAATTTTAATTTTTTTAAAGGGAGTTTTCTTTATTTGAAATTATGCTTTAGCATGATGAATTTGAAAAATATTGCATTTTAGAAGAAGTATTATTTATTTGTTCCAAAATATTTTTATATCATTTATGCTAAAATGAAGTATTTCATTTTTGACAATTTACAAGTGATTTTTGTTTATTTGTATGGTTAATATTTTATTTTTCAGACTTTCAGTTAATGAATTTATATTTAGAATGAAAAATGTAAAAATTGGAGAGTGAAAACATAATCAAGAAAAAAAATCTAAAAAATAAAAAATGAAGAAATGTATAGATGTTATATATTTTCTAAAAGTTAAATATCCATTTAAATGATATCTTAAATACTTAGCATATACTAATATTTTAACTGCTCAAATTAAATATATTACAAGACAATGATATTTATTTCTCTTTTTTAAAGTAATTCAAATTTTACATTTTATGTTATAATTTTGATCTTAATAAAATTAATTTGCCATAGTATTATATTCTCTTATTGATCCAATTTTATTAAATTTAAAATAATTTACTCTGCTGGGAATTTTTGTTGATTAATCTGATTCTTCATTCACAGACTCGCACACATGCATATATATATATATATATATATATATATATATTGTAACCTCCGTGTTCTTCACTTATTCACTTTACTAGATTTACAAATGCCCAGGTGCCAATTCTATACAAGATAGAATAAAATTTATAATTGCAAATTGCTTTTAAACTTATTTAAAAGATTCTTATATTGTAATTACTCTATGGCTTAGCTCAGTTGAGGTTATAGGATATGGTCTTCATATAGGAGGTAAATAAGTTGATAAAAACGTCTATAAACAATAATTCTATAATGTTAATTTAAATATGTTCTAAGCATCTATTCAATACTAAAACTGTTGCAAAATTGACAATTATTACATTTATTACAGTATAGACAATGATGAGGATTGGGTATCTTTTTATCCAAATCACCACCTATTCTAAGCAAAGTAAAATATATTATTGGCATTGTAATACTGAGATTTATTAACACCAGACAAATTAAATAAAACTTGACTTATACTGGCAAATCTAGATATTCTATAACTATGTTATGTTAACCATATGTGTGTGTGTGGAAATGGAGAATCGAACATATAATAAAACAATTCATATGGGTATTAATTCAATAAAATATTTATTGAAAATAAAGACAAAATAACAAAACAAAATATATTATTATCCTAAACATCTTGCTATTAACTCTACCACTTCCCTTTTTACTTAGATAAAATACACTTCTCTCTAACATCTCATTTATACTGAAAGAAATGAATTGTTAAAAAAAAATGAAATGAATATGATATTAATATGATATATTATAAAGATTTTGATATTCATTTGCAAACATTAACTTTAATAATAGTTTTTCTTTTTTTACTATTCCTTATTACCTATATTTTCGAATATGTGTGCCTGTAAATGTTATAAATATAACGCATTTATCAATCATAATATTTATAGTTTATTTACGCAATAATTGAAATAAAACAAAAGTATAATTTTGGAAACAATAATAATAATATTTATAACAGTACACACATATTCGAACATAAAATTTATGTATAGAATGATTTTTAAATCCTGTAAGACAATATATTTAACCAGTTACATTAGTTTTTTAAAAATATATATATATAAAAATTACATTTCTAGTATACAAAAAAAAATACTTATCGATATGTAATCATTAAATGATGAATTGTTATTAACTTGAAAGTCATTATTTGAAATGTCAATGATATATATACGATGTATACGCTGCTTCTATTAATAATAAATGAATCACAAATAAAAAGTTAATCCTGACGGTTAAAAAAAATAACTTGATATAACTGCGAAAGTTTCCAATATTGAAAATCTTGTAATAAATATATTAGCATGCACTGGAATTATCTTATTAATCACCCGAAATAAAATCTCCAATTAAGTGAAACAATTATATTAAAGTTTTAAGGTTTTATCCTTTTAATTTTAAATTTGATATAATTTTTTTATTCCCATTGTTAACAATTTCTCCATGACAGTATGCAGTTACTATAGACGATCACTAACTGGCATTCAATAATATATTTCATTATTTATTTCAGTCATATATATGTGAATAATAAATTCTTTAGTTTATAATTCTTTTTCTAAGAAAACAAATTATATTGAATAACCTTTTTTTTTAAATTTCACTTTATGTAATATTAAGAATAGGCTTTTAAAAATTGAAAATATATCAAGCATTTTGCAATAGTATTGAATATGTTTTCTCACAATTACTTTCATCTCTAATATTTTCCATAATTCAATTATTATCAATTTACAACAAAATGTTAAATGTTTTATAATGGATATTCTTACATGATATTTAGGCATTTTAATAGTGAACTCCAATCGCTAGCTGGCAAAGTCAGAGCTGAAACCTTACAGGGTTTTATTTTTTTATGTTCATCTTTTTTTTAAGTAGTCTGTACAAACTTTTTTTGTCAACACACACTCATGCCCTTTTTTTTATTATTATTGATCACTTGGCAACACTCCAAAACTAGCTTGCTTTATAAACTGACAACAATAGAGTATTAAAATAAAATAAAAATATCAAATATTAAATATTAATTTACAAATACAGAGATAATTTTTACAATTCCAAATGTATTATTAGAAACAATACATAACCAGTAAATAAAAAAAATATATAAATAAGAAAATCATTTTAATCAATTATATATGAGTACTGTATATCTGTTTTGTTTAGCATATAAATTTTACTATTACAATCTAGATATTATAAGTAATTGTATGAAAAAAAAATGGACAAAGTATGAAATGATGTAAATGAACATACATCCACATACACAAGCTAAATCTTAGATTGGAGTAGGCAATAATCTAGAACACCAATGAACAACACCTGCTATAACCTTCCTATTAATTCTACTCTTATACCAACATTCCCTGATGTTTTTCTGTCTTCCTCTTCACTATTAAATATATAACTTTAAATTCTATCAATTGGTACATCCAACTAAAGTTTAATTATTTTAAATCTAATTTAAAATAGCAAATCTCACCACAATTTAAGTTTAATTTTCCTAAAACTCAATTTTAAATATTAAATTATATCACAATTCATTTTTCTAAGATAACTATCTTTAGCCATTGTTAACACAAATGTGAACTTCCCACATTTCTTCCTGGTGCCAACCTGGAAGGTCACAGTCCTTCCCCCTTATGAAAGAAAAATGAATTGGATAAACAACAATCAATATTAATAGCACATCAAATTTTACTCTAAGATCATTCCTCAATTAGAAAATTATGTTTGTTGAACAAACATAAAACAATAAAAACATTTAATGCTTTTACAAACACTTGTTCCTATTATATTTTAGCAACATTAAATAAGCAAGAAAAAAAATAACTAAATTCTATATTGAACAATATGTATAACTTTTATTAATCATGTCTTGCAGGATATGGAATCAAACTGCAAGCATTTTGAGTAACTTTAAACCTTGCTAAATTATTCTTTATTTCCTTTCTTCTGACAAGTTTATCTCTAAGAGACATTATCTCAATCTTCTTTATTCTAGTTTTTACCTTTCTATGCTCTATCCTTTTATTCCTGGATGTCTCTAAACCCATGACATTAATCAACTCTACATTTACTGTCTTTAGTTTGACTTTAGCTTTTCCAATTTCTTTTTCTTCATCAACAATCTTTCTACCAAGATTTAAATTAACTATCTTTTCATTTATTCTTTTAAATTTGACTTTTGCTTTCCCAATATCTCTTATATAATCTACACCTTTATTAAGATAACTTATCTTAACCTTCTCTCTACTCATCTCTTTGAATTTTACTTTAATTTTCTTCATATGTTTATTGTGATTAATTACCTCTCTCATAAAATCTACTTTAGTTTTCATCTTACTTTTACATTTAAGCTTTACTTTGGCTTTGCCTAAATCTCTTTCTGGATTAATAACTTTTCTAAGAAAATTTACATCAAACTTCTTTGTATTCTTAATTTTACATTTTATTTTCACTTTACCAACTTCTCTAGCATGACTAACACTTTCTATTAAATATTTCATACTACATATTATAGATTTAGTATCTCCATAAAATATTTTTTTAAAAACATTCACCTTCACCTTATGTTCTAAATAATCAAGAACACATTTTGGAATATAATTTTCATTTTTATTTCTAAACTTATTACTGGTGATATCAGTAACCTTTAGCAATTCATTCTCCAAAATTTCTAGATATTTCATGTCTAAGGAAATTATTTCTGTCTTCATTGATTTATTAATTTCTTTCTCTCTATCAAGATTCTTCTTGAAATCCTTAAGCATGTCTATAACTACATTCTTATCTAATTCTGAGTCTTGACCATCTATTTCTCTAAGTTCTTTATATACATTTATTTCATCACTGACTAATGTTCTTATTAATCTGCATAACTTGGTCATTAATATTCTCTTGCATTTCTAGCTTCATTTTGGGTATTTCTAACTTTGCTTCTAGCTTTGTTTCTAGTTTCACTTCTAATTTTATCTCTGACATTTCTGACTTTATTTCAACCATCCTCTCCTCTGATTTCTTTTGACTCAATTTTATTTCTATTGCTATCTCTGATTCCTGACTTTTTACTTTCTCCTCCACAACTTGCATCTGCCTAACTATACTAGCATTTATTTCTACCATTTCTAACTTCATTTCTGAAACTTCCAATTTTATTTCTGCTATCCTTCCCTCTGACTTATCTTGACCTGACTTTAGTTCTGCAAACATCTCTTCTGACCGTTCTTTATCTTCTACTCGTCCAGACTTTAGTTCTTCTTTTAATTCTGATTGTAATTCTACTGACATCTCTTTTGCATTTTCTCTATCTTCTACTTGACCAAACTTTAGTTCTGCTTTTAATTCTTTTAATTCCACTTGCCCTAACTCTAATTTTGCAAAAAATGATTTGGCCCACATCGGCATATCATCATCCGTGGTTTTACAAATATTATCTCTCATTTTACTAGACTCTCCATAGGACATATCTATAGCTTCATTTCCTGATTCAAGGTCAGGAGTCATCGCAACAATGTCTGGAGATGGTGTCTCTTGAGACCCACCCAAACTATCATATAAACTAAACTCTTCCATTTTATAATCTTTTAAAAATTTATTAATACTACTTAATGAGAATAAGGTTTACCAGCTCCAACCTCCACCAAACCAACAATTCAAATTCACCATCATTACCTAAAATGTCATAAAATTTCCACAATTTTATTTTTCCATATAATGTTCGATTTTCCACACACACATAGGCAAGAAGACATTAAGTTTTCATTAGATAACATTGACCTAAACATAACTGAAATTATGAATTAAATTTTACATGATCCACTATAGTTATATTACAAACTACACCAATTCAAACTACTGATAAAAGACCAAAAACGATTTAAACATGTTCATTTATTTTTATGCTGTGTTAGGTGCATTCAAATATTATAACCAGCATTTATAACCCCCCCCCCCAAAAAAAAATGAATTTTATAACCAAAATAAAATTAATGATGACATGCATTTACTATGACAACTGATATACAATTTTTACTTAAATATGGTAAATGCCAACCTTTGCATAAGAATATAGAAAATAGCCTTTTAAGAATGAGCTATATATTCAAGTTATATATTCATCCATTCTTCTAAAGATCCAACAGATACTGACAGCCAAAATAATTATTAGCAGTTCACAATTTTGAGATAGATAGAAGAATTCCATCACTGCTCTTAAAACATACAATGCTCCATAAACACTCTGATGATTGTCCCACTTTAGTCACTCCAAGCTACCACAACCCATAATATTTTACTACAAACACTATCACAAGGCCCTGCTTACATCCAAGTCTTAGGGGCTATTTATAAAATATTGTCTTGCTCATCTTTGGGAGTCTTAGAGACAAATATTACATATATATTAGAAAGAACTATGCCTTGCTCTCTCTGGAGTCTTAGAGGCAAAATCATGGCAGGACTACTGTTAACTGCTTCATGATAACTAATAACTGATATCATAATTTGGGTTGGAGCAGTGAATGAGAACAATCAGTCACCAGTGACATGAATACACCATATACTTAAGACAATAACAAAAACTCTCCATCCATCACCAAGACTTGCAACACAACCAACAAAACTCCAACAATCAAGTATGCTATTTAACCTTCAAAATTATAGACTTTCTATAACAGAAATGTTCCGAATATGAACAACATTACTACTTTATAATTTAACATCATCAATAATTCTATGCTCATCTGGCATCAGTGCTATATTTCATTGACAAGCAAAAGATATATATAAAAAAATGTTATCAACTTTAACATTTACTATAAGTTACGATATTTATATAGCTTTAAATTTGAAACTAAGCTGTTTCATAGCTGTATTTATTTATTTCACATAAACAAATAAATGTTTTTTTTTAAAACTATACATCTGACATTCATATATCTACTACACATCTTTCAAGAATTGGCTTATTTCAAACTAATTGGCTTATTTCAAACCTTAGTTAATGCTCCATTTACCCCTAGTTCCATTTTATCAAACATTTCTATTAATCTTCCAGATTGATATAAAAAAATCCATGAATAAGAAAACTGCCAACTTGATTCTATTTTGAAACCAATTTTGCAATAACTGTATATTCAAAACAGGAACAAAGTAATTCTAATGTTACTGGATTACTTCTCATCTCAGATATATGCCAATATATATCAACAAAAATATAAATACTCTACAAGATATGAGACTTAAGTAATCAAGATCATATAATTGGACAGCCATTTAAACCCTTGGCAGCTGTGGCCTCTATGTATATATCAAGCCATCCATGCTGGTCACCACTTAACCCTATCTACAATAATCATCATCAAATCCAACATGCTGGCTGTTATTCCATTCCACTATCATTAACTAATCATGCTGTCACATTGTGTGTCATTCATAATAGAATGTAAAATATATAATCTCCAATAAAGAACAAAATACACATATGAACAAAGATAAATCGATCACCAATCATTGTGCAACCCTTTGATTCATAAATATATCAAGCATTTAACCCCTAAATGTCGAGGCCTCCATGTTGAAACAGTAAGATTCGTATTCGAATCTTAAGTTTCACCTTTTTCTGTCATCTCTCACTGACCGGTCTATCCCACCCAAATTTAAACTTTTGGTATCGAATTGTGTGTGTAACAACATAAAAAAAATGTATAAATATATGTAGAATTCAACATAAACACGCACACATTTCGATCTCAAATTAAAGGCAATAAATACGGATAAAATAATAATTTAGATTTCTTTTAGCTAAATAAATTTTGTGTAATATTAATCATTTATTTTGAGTTTTATAAAGTTCGTATTTATTGCTTAGTTTAAATTTCGTTAAATAATAATTCTAACAAAATCTGATGCAATAATTAATTAAAGTTAAAATAATTTTATTCCCTTTTGTCTTTGAAAATTTAAAAGCATCAGTCAGTGATAGATAATAAATTAATTATAGGAAAATTCCAAAAAAATGTAATTAACGAATGTAAAAAAAAAAAAAAAAAAAAACAATAGCACAGCAGATTTCTTTCTAATTAAAACCAGCAAAAGCATTGATTATCCTGAGGGCAAGATAAAGAAAACCTAAAAATATCTCAACAGAAAAAATTAAAAGATCAAGATAAAAAAAGGAGGCCATCTTGGACTTGCTGGAGACTTGCACTTGAATTTTAGCTTTGCTCTCAAGTGGAGAGTCTAAAATATCTTAAAATAAATTGATATTGCCAAGGTATGACCGAGTAAGCACCGAGATTATTCTCCATCGGGAGATGGCCCACCATATGCCGAACTTCACCTTGCCCATCGTAAAAACACCATAATGATCTGCTGCCTGAAATAAACCAGAAAGCCGCTGCTGTTAAAATCAATAAAAAAAACCAAAGACAAGAAAGAAAACTGCTAATCACGAACAATCTACTATTAAACAAATGGACGAAAACATCTTATAAAACAGGTACCTGAGTCTGTATTCCAAATTATAGAGTACTCTAGTAAATAAGCTATAGCTCATCTCCTACTATTTGTCTAACTTCTAAATGTTAAAATTGTAATTTTGTGAAACTAAAATTTGAGAATTAATGTAATCTGTAAATTTCTCGCATAATCTGGCTACCTCCCTCTATCCTTCTTAGGTGTGTATTTCTCAAATCTACACTTTATTTATAAGTATCATTGAAATATTACCTTCTCATAATTGTCTTAGTTTTAAAGCTAAATCCATAATCGCTTGAACATTGAATGCGTGTCGAATTGTCATTAATAATTGCTTTATAAATAACTTAAATTTCATATAAATTGAGACGCATTCAAAGAGTCAGTTATTGTAATGCAGGGTCTATTACTTCGTAACAGCTGGCATGCTCGCTGTAATAAGTCCCCTTTTTAGATATTTTTTTATTATTAAATTTTAATGAATAATTACGGAAATTTCATTTCTTTGAGAGTCACCAGTTTTCTTTCAGTCAACATTGATAATGGGGGGCCAAGTTTGAAATCTAGTTAAATATTACCATAATCTTTTAGATCTTATACATGTGTTACGTTTTGAAGCCACGATGGCTCATTCCATGCCGTGAATACTCCAGATTCTATAGGGTTGAATTAACCCCAGTCGTCCTACACAAGTGGACATGATAATGTTCTCGTAGGGCTTGACGACCGTCATGCAGCCAGCTGGCAAATTGCGACACGGACCGCTTGTCCCTGGTTATGCTCATGTGACACCTTACCTCTTCGGGTCGAGGCAGAGACCAACCCAAAGCCCTTATAAACTTATTCAAGGCATTGCAGTTTCAGTGCTGCCATTTTATATCGCCCTTCTAAAGCGTACCACGTGTTCCTTTATTTAGTTTATCATTCTCTATATCACTCCGCCTCGGCATTATCTTCATCATCCACTCTCAAATAAATGTTCGCCCTTAGTCGTAAAATAAATATTTTTATTAAATAAATGTATGTCCGCTGCCACGGATGACTCTTGCAATGCAAAGTATAAAGCCCCTACAGTACGCATTAGAAATACTCACTTGGGAACCTTAGGTAGCTAGATTACGCGAGAAATTTAAATGAATGCTCTTTATAAATAAATGTACTTTTATATATAGTAAAATTGCCAATTAGCTATTGAAACTCTGAATATAAAATATGATTAATAACATTAATAATGTTTTTTTATTAAATACGTAAATAAATAATTTTAACTGTACGTCTGTAGTCAAGTTTTCATTTATTCGATGCCCATTATATATATTTCCTCGATTATATATGTGAATTAATATTCGTTTGATTGTTGGCCAACTCAGAAACAATACCATGAATCTCGTGCATCTCCCTGACCACCGTGCCTAAAGAAGTGTTTACTTATGTCGCATCAGAGGCGTTGTTCCGTAGATTGTAGTGTGGAACCGATAAACTATGTTCGAACTCGGTACCATGAGTGGCTTCGCTACTCGATGGTGCTGCTGTTCTGTGTGGTGGTCGAATTCTGCACTATGTTAACGAGATACACGTGTTTTGACTGTTACAATGTTAGGCAAGCCACTTACCCAATTAAACCAACAAAAGGTAAATATTCTACAGGATATGAGACTAATTAAACAGGGCCCCATGATTGGGCAGCCACTTAACCCACCCTGTAACCTTTGTGTTCTTCACTTATTCACTTTACTAGATTTACAAATGCCCAGGCACCTATTCTATACAAGATAGAATAAAATTTATAATTGCAAATTGCTTTTAAACTTATTTAAAAGATTCTTATATTGTAATTACTCTATGGCTTAGCTCAGTTGAGGTTATAGGATATGGTCTTCATATAGGAGGCAAATAAGTTGATAAAAACATCTATAAACAATAATTCTATAATGTTAATTTAAATATGTTCTAAGCATCTATTCAATACTAAAACTGTTGCAAAATTGACAATTATTACATTTATTACAGTATAGACAATGATGAGGATTGGGTATCTTTTTATCCAAATCACCATCTATTCTAAGCAAAGTAAAACATATTATTGGCATTGTAATACTGAGATTTATTAACACTAGACAAATTAAATAAAACCTGACTTATACTGGAAAATCTAGATATTCTATAACTATGTTATGTTAACCATGTGTGTGTGTGTGGAAATGGAGAATCGAACATATAATATAACAATTCATATGGGTATTAATTCAATAAAATATTTATTGAAAATAAAGACAAAATAACAAAACAAAATATATTATTATCCTAAACATCTTGCTATTAACTCTACTACTTCCCTTTTTACTTAGATAAAATACACTTCTCTTTAACATCTCATTTATACTGAAAGAAATGAATTGTTAAAAAAAAAATGAAATGAATATGATATTAATATGATATATTATAAAGATTTTGATATTCATTTGCAAACATTAACTTTAATAATAGTTTTTCTTTTTTTACTATTCCTTATTACCTATATTTTCGAATATATGTGTGCCTGTAAATGTTATAAATATAACGCATTTATCAATCATAATATTTATAGTTTATTTACACAATAATTGAAATAAAACAAAAGTATAATTTTGGAAACAATAATAATAATATTTATAACAGTACACACATGTTCGAACATAAAATTTATGTATAGAATGATTTTTAAATCCTGTAAGACAATATATTTAACCAGTTACATTAGTTTTTTAAAATATATATATAAATTACATTTCTAGTATACAAAAAAAAAAATTCTTATCGATATGTAATCATTAAATGATGAATTGTTATTAACTTGAAAGTCATTATTTGAAATGTCAATGATATATATACGATGTATACGCTGCTTCTATTAATAATAAATGAATCACAAATAAAAAGTTAATCCTGACGGTTAAAAAAAAATAACTTGATATAACTGCGAAAGTTTCCAATATTGAAAATCTTGTAATAAATATATTAGCATGCACTGGAATTATCTTATTAATCACCCGAAATAAAATCTCCAATTAAGTGAAACAATTATATTAATGTTTTACGGTTTTATCCTTTTAATTTTAAATTTGATATAATTTTTTATTCCCATTGTTAACAATTTCTCCATGACAGTATGCAGTTACTATAGACGATCACTAACTGGTGTTAAATAATATATTTCATTATTTATTTCAGTCATATATATGTGAATAATAAATTCTTTAGTTTATAATTCTTTTTCTAAGAAAACAAATTATATTGAATAACTTTTTTTTTTAAATTTCACTTTATGTAATATTAAGAATAGGCTTTTAAAAATTGAAAATCTATCCAGAATTTTGCAATAGTATTGAATATGTTTTTTCACAATTATTTTTATTTCTAATATTTTCCATAATTCAATTATTATCAATTTTCAACAAAATGTTAAGTGATTTATAATTGATATTCTTACGTGGTATTTAGGCATTTTAATAGTGAACTCCAATCACTAGCTGGCAAAGTCAGAGCTGAAACCTTACAGGGTTTTATTTTTTTATGTTCATCTTTTTTTTTAAGTAGTCTATACAAACTTTTTTGTCAACACACACTCACACCCTCTTTTTTATTATTATTGATCACTTGGCAGTACTCCAAAACTAGCTTGCTTTATAAACTGACAACAATAGAGTATTAAAATAGAATAAAAATATCAAATATTAAATATTAATTTACAAATACACAGATAATTTTTACAATTCCAAATGTATTATTAGAAATAATACATAACCAGTAAGTAAAAAAAAAATATATAAATAAAATCATTTTAATCAATTATATATGAGTACTGTATATCTGTTTTGTTTAGCATATAAATTTTACTATTATAATCTAGATATTATAAGTAATTATATGAAAAAAATGGACAAAGTATGAAATGATGTAAATGAACATACATCCACATACACAAGCTAAATCTTAGATTGGAGTAGGCAATAATCTAGAACACCAATGAACAACACCTGCTATAACCTTCCTATTAATTCTACTCTTAAACCAACATTCCCTAATGTTTTTCTGTCTTCCTCTTCACTATTAAATATATAACTTTAAATTCTATCAATTGGTACATCCAACTAAAGTTTAATATTTTAAATCTAATTTAAAACAGCAAATCTCACCACAATTTAAGTTTAATTTTCCTAAAACTTAATTTAAATATTAAATTATATCACAATTCATTTTTCTAAGATAACTATCTTTAGTTCATTGTTAACACAAATGTGAACTTCCCACATTTCTTCCTGGTGCCAACCTGTAATATCACAATATATATATATACTTATTATAAATATAAACTAAAATTTTAAAATGATTCAGTTTTCTTTATAAACATTTGATTTTTTTATATATATTATGAAATTATTTTAAATTTTCAAATGAAATTTATTCCATAATAACTATGTTTATTTTGCTTTTATTAATGTTTTTTTTTAATATTAAAATCTTAGTTTTTTTAATTTCAAGCAATGAATCAAAATTTGTTTTTAAATATATTTTTAAATCATTTAGACAATTTGAGGGATCTTTCATGTTACTTTCATATATATTTGCTTTTTTCTTTAATAAAAACTGAGGAAAAGTGTATATTTGAGTAAAATGAAGTGGGTAGGAGGAAGGGGAGAGTGTAGAAGAAAGATGGGGACAGAAGGGGGAGGAGGGGACAAGGAAGAGGGAGACAGGAGGTTATTCCAACTACAAAAGGGTATATAATCAAAAACATATAATATCTAGCATGGGTTAATGCAGTGGTTAAGTGACAGACTCCATAACTTCTGCTGAAACTTCCAATGCTTCAACTTCTTCTGAATTTCTAATAAATAAATAATTCAATTATTTTTTTTATTTTAAAGACCTAGAATGTGTAAAATACATTTGAATTAATGATAATAAAAATATGTGACTAATGTTTTAAAAAATAACCAAAAGAATAAGTTCTCTAAACTGTTGAAAATTTATTTACTTTTTATTATATCAAATTTATCAAGTGTAAACAGATAATATTGTAATAATGTGAAAGTTAAAATCTTCACAGATTCACCATAAACATGCTTATGTGACAGCCAATCAGATGGAATAATGATATCACATGGAACTCTCAATTCTCAAACACAAGTCAGAACTATCAGAAAAAGATGGGACCCATCTTCATCTATGCCTCAATTTATATATAAGTCTAGCTTATTTATATATAAATTGAGGCATAGATGAAGATGGGTCCCATCTTTTTATGATAGTTCTGACTTGTGTTTGAGAATTGAGAGTTCCATGTGATGTCATTATTCCATCTGACTGAGGCATATCTGTTGAAGGTTTTAGCTTTTACATTATTACTTTTTATTGTTATTCATTAACTTTGATTTTACATTTTTAATATGAGATATCTAAAAATAAAAGTTTATAAAATATTTTCAACCTAATAATGAACTATATTTTGCATTTAATTGCTCATTGGGTGACACTCGGTCTTATCCTTTACAAAGTCCATATTTTATATTTGCTTGTGAAATATAAGTTGAATGTTATAATTTTTTACAAGTTGGATTTCTGATTAATCAAAATAAGTAATTATTATGGTTGCAAGCAAAATATGCCACTATATTATTGATATATCAGTAATCTAATTTATTGTATCAATACTTTTTAGAAATGACATGTCAGCATATTACATTTGGATTAGATAAACTTAATTAACAATTACCACATTTTTATCTAATATTTAATATCATGATGAGATCTCTTTTGATTGAGGTGCACATTAGAAACCATTTAAATATTTCTTTCCATGTCTATATTTATGATTGCAAAGTAATAGTAGTGATAATAATAATTTCTTTAGTTATAAAATACATGATTAAAATATTGTGGAAATACTAAAAATTCCCAGCAATTTATGTAAATTATATAAGGAACCCATTCTACATTTACATATAGCTTGCTAGGATTTTTCAGTATTTCTGCATTATTTCATCTAATTTGGGCTATTAAAAAGTTATAGATATATGAATGATTAACTAAATATTTTAAAACAATAATAGGAAATTAAAAAATGGCATTACATTTATTAGTGTGCACTATAATGATTAATATATCAATATCAAATGGATTTATAGTGTACCATAGTCAGAAATCTTTTTCAGTATATAATGCAGATTATTTTGTGATATATATCTGATCTAAAAAATATATATATTGTTAGGGAATTATATCATTGTCTTAACTTCAGAAATATTGTTTTGCAAATGATATGAAGAAACAATTCCATACCTTGGTATCTGCACCATTATTTTTTTTAATTTTTTTTGATTTGCCTTTTTCTACAATTTGTATCACAATATACTATTTTTAAATTATAATTTTATATTTGGTTTAAATCTTATTTTTTTTATTATGGTTTCTCTTCTTTTGGGTGGCAGTACTCTTTATGGTCACAATAACAATATATATATATATATAGTTTTAAAAAAGTAAAATAACTTATTGCCAATCAAAATTTTAAAGAGAAAATAATAATAATAATAGTGTAAAATAATACTTATAAACAATATATTATTATTATCATTATCATCCTCATTACTTTTTGCTGGGAATGTTTAAAAGCTTTCTATAATTTAATGTTCAATAATAAAGCCACAAAGACTATTTTTTTATGATGATTAAAAAATTATATTGATATATGTCTACATTTAGAATCAAATGTTAATAGAACTATATTATTGGCAAATTTAATATTTGGTATATTGTCTAAAAAGAATTATATTACTACTTGTAGTTGTAAAATTTGATATGCCAGACTTTTAACTTGGTTTATAAGGTGCAAACCATTCACTAAAATATTATATATGGTGAAGAATATTTGATAATGTAAATTCATTAAATTTTTATTAGATATGTTTGATTTTTTATTCTTACTTTTTTGTGTTGAAAATCAATTATTATATATTTACATATGACTGTTATGTTTGCACTTTCATCAATCTTCTCTAACTTTGTTAAGAACTTAATAACCTTTTATTTCCCAATGAATATAACCTGCACTAAGATTTTATTTTCAGTTAAGGAAGGAAAAAAATTAATGAATGCTAAGGGATTTTGCAAACAAGATTTCTGTGGTCATTTTCTTGCTAATTGGCATTCTTCAAGTGAAAGACTTTTAATTTGTTTTACTCAATGGTCACTTCTTACATTTAGTTTGTTTCTTGAATCAATGGATTAATAAGCAATGCATATAACCCAAAGTTAAGGTATATGTTATGAATATTACAAGTAATCTTTTTTTGGAATTTTACAAAGAGGTCCAAAAATTATAGTTTATGCCACTGAGTATAAGTATTTACTTTTTATTGTTATATTCTGATTACATTTTATTTTTGGATGTTTTAAGTTTGACTATACTAAATTCACTTGGACTATAAATATCTGAATCTTTTGATATAAAAAGAATAGGTAAAGTTCAATAAAATTTAATCCATGTTAAATAGTTTAGATAGCAGATTTCTTTCTTTATACTTTAAAACTATTTCTGTATATGCATTAAGAAATAAATGAGCATACTTAAGAATTACAATTATCTAGAAAGTGACTAGATAAAGTAAACGGTTTTGATGCCTAGAATGGTATATATCTAGGAATCCTCTTAGAGAAATTAAACAATTTCCTTTTCTGAATATTAAAAACTAATCTACCCCTTTCCCCCACTCCCAGTTATCTCTTATGATCTATTATTACTAAATCATTCTATCAGTAATTACATTCTTCATTTTCCTTCTCCAATTCTATTTTAAAACTTCGAAATTATTTTTCTCTGAACAATATAATTCAAAATAAATACAAAATGTATATAAAGAAAAGCTTTCTTTAATCCTAACAGCATTGAATGCTTCGGATTAAAGAAAGCTTTTCCCTATATATAATTTTATTTTAATAAAAACTGTTTTGTTAGTTCCAATATCTTTTCTTATATTCTTCTCATTATGAAAACCTAAATGAAAAAAATAATCCATTCCAGATGTAATTTGCTTTTCTTTAAAAATTATGCATTTCAAAAATAAATATTTTATGATCCCCTTTATAAATCAATTCTAAAGTCAAATTTTTTTTATTTTATCTTTTTTTCTTGATATTCACAAACTACTGTGAATCTCAAGAAAGTAATGAGAAGCTTTCTCTAATATTATCATGTAACCCTTTAAAATTGTAATTAATAATTTGTTAAGTGCATACTCATTACCTAAGTAATATAACCTTAAGACTATGCACTTAGATGCGACAGTATGGACCTCTACAAATCTTAACACAAGATTAATATTTTAAAAGATAAGATTTGCCTATATAATTAAACAGTAGGTCGAAGATAAGAGTGGCTGTTCTTGTCTTGTAAAGTCTTAATCTTGTGTTAAGATTTATAGAGATTTCTACTGTCACATCTAGGAGCATAGTCTTAAGGTTATAGCCTTAATATATATTACATATATCCCTTTGTATTTTATAAATGTTGATCTCTAGTAGCATATAATCTTAAGAGTTTCCATAGAAACTAAATAGAAAGATATTTGCAATTGAAAACAAAGTTAAAATTATATAATTCATAAATTAATCCTAATATAAATAGTGCTAACAGACTTATATGCATTTTAAACAATGCAAATACAATATTTTGCAAGCATAGCTGATAGTTTGAAGTGTACAATATTTTTTAAAGCTGCAACATATACAAAATATATATTGAATACTTACCTATTTTGTATAGCCTATAGCTCTGTAGGATATAGTGAACAGACCAAAGTTTTAGCTATTTTTAAATGTGGAATAGTACTAAATTTGAATTGTGGAAAGTGTATAGGAAAATTTGCTAATACTGTTTGTTGTTCATATTAATAGTTAATATATAAAAAGTAAATGAAAAATTTTAAGCCATAATTTGTAAAAAAAAAAAAAAAAAATGTTTAAACTACTTTTAGAAATTTAATGCTTAATAATTGCTGTTCAAACTTTTTTTTTCAGGCCTCATTGAGTTCCCTAGTATATTCTTCTTTTCAGAAGTCATCAATTCTAAACACTCCTTCTTCTAGAAGCAACTATTCTGACCAGTCATCACCAGTTACATCCCTTTCAGAAGATAAATCTGATTAATTGAATGATTACTATTCAACTTGTATTTTATATTAACAAAATTTTTATTTTATATAAATTTTAATGTTTTAGTCAATCTTAAAACACTCATTGTTATTATTATTGCTTTGTGATTTGATTGTATGTTTACATATCAAGATGTTCACCCTTAGTGTTAATTTCATTTACTGCTTTTTCTTTAGCTGTCAAACTTAGTCACAAATATTGAATCATTGATAAAAATAAATTGATTCTTTATTGCTGTTGATCCATTCTTAAGATTATTAAGAGTAAAGGAGTGCTCCCTTGAAAAGAGACTGGGTTTTTGATCTTACACTATTATCTAAGATATAGTTTACAAACAAATATATTTTGCAATATTCTCACTAATAGCATGCCTTATTATATTTATCATTTAATTATTATTTAGAAGTCAGTAATGTGGATTACCTTCATGTTAGAGTAATTAGTCCAAAATACTTTTTTGAAATTACATTTGTAATTACCATTCATTCACAGATTAAATTATTTATAGCTTACAATATATAACTATATAAACTGATGCTTGGGAAGTCATATTTCAATCAAGTAATAATGGAAAAAAATGCACAAAAAAAGTTATATTTTAATGACCTAACTATTTTTTTTTTGTTTTGAAAAACTTTTTGTTTGCCTTTCTAAACTTGTCACTAAAAATCAGATCTCTTCATCCAACATTAGAGCCATATTTTGTAAGCTTGAGTAATCAATGGGAATGATACAACACTCTATTATTCCTAGTCCTAGACCAGTTTCTTGATCTTGTCTTCATTTAGTGAGAATTATATTTAAAATTGGAACAAATGAACAAATCAAACCATTATGGGAATATTATAGTTACTGCAAATGGATATAGAATAGAATGAAAAAATTTGGTCTTGAAAGCATATAAGAAAGCATGAAATGTTGCATTTGAAATTAACTTTTTGCTATATACAAAATTAAGCTATTGCACACGTGCTTTGTAGATTTTTAACAATAAATAAATACTCCCACTTCAAACACAAGATAAGTCTTTGGAAAAGATAGAATGAATCATCTATTTTTTTGAACCCAAACACTTATGTATGGGAAAATCTTAAGTATTTGAAAGTGAGAGTATGAAGATATTAAACAAATACTTTAAATTACTTTTTACATATTTGAATGAATGTCACTGGCGAAATTTACTAGAATTTACGATACATCATTCTTATTTGAAATTAAATGTTTGTAAATAAACTATTTATTTTATATAGCGCAATGTTAATAAACTGTAATATTAATAATCAGCATTAAGCTATTGCACATGCACTTGTAGATTTTTAACAATAAATAAATATTCCCACTTCAAACATAATATAAATCTTTGGAAAAGATAGAATGAATCATCTATCTTTTTAAACCCAAATGCTTATGTATGGGAAAATCTTAAGTATTTGAAAGTGACAGCATGAAGATATTAAACAATCACTTTAAATTTCGCCAGTATCATTCATTCAAGCATAAAAAAAGTAATTTAAAGTAATTGTTTAATATCTTCACACTCTCGCTTTCAAATACTTAAGATTTGCCTCTACATAAGCATTTGGGTTCGAAAAGGTAGATGATTCATTCTATCTTTTTCAAAAACTTATCTTGTATTTAAAGTTGGAGTATTCATTTATTGTTAAAAATCTACAAAGTGCATTTGCAATAGCTTAATGCTGATTATTAATATTACAGTTTATAAACATCATGCTATATAAAATAAATAATTTATTTACATACATTTAATTTTAAATAAGAATGACGTATCATAAATTCTAGTAAATTTCACCAGCGTCATTCATTCAAGCATGTAAAAAGTAATTTAAAGTGATTGTTTAATATCTTCATGCTCTCACCTTCAAATACTTAAGATTTGCCCATACATAAGCGTTTGGATTCAAAAAGATAGATGATTTATTCTATCTTTTCCAAAGACTTATCTTGTGTTTGAAGTGGGAGTATTCATTTATTGTTAAAAATCTACAAAGTGCATGTGCAATAGCTTAATGCTGATTATTAATATTACATTTTATAAAAATCATGCTATGTAAAATAAATTGTTTATATACAGAAATAAAATTTAATATTTACTAGCTGTATATGCATCTACAATAATTTAATGAAAACAAACACTAATTAGAATAATAAAAACAAGTTTATTCACCTGCTAATAAAGTAAAAAAGAATAATAAAATGATTGAAACGACTTTAGCTTCATTAAACAATTCCAATAATTACCTGCATGATAAACTGTTCATATGCACAAACATTATATACATGTCCAATTATCTATGTGTATCCATTTACTTTGGTTTTAACATACAGAGATTCTAATCTTATTTCTAATATCAGTCTTTGTCCATTTCATTGACTTCTGCAACAATTAGTGCATACATTGTATTTTCTGATTACGAGATTGCACAAGTGCTGCTCACATGATTGCATAAATTCTGTTCTGCTCCCATTCGAATGTATCCAATTATATATATGCAGTTTATAGTATGCTTATTTAAATGTATTGGGCTTGCTTAATATCAAATCAAAATTGCAGTTTTATGCTAATTTTCTAGAATACATTTATAGTGATAATAATTTTAATGTCCTGCATGAGTGTATAAGACAAGATTTTATTAAACTTTATTTACAATAAATTTACATATAATGCACAGAACAGTTCATTCCTTCCCACTTTAAAAAATACTCTTCCCAGTTATAAAAAATAATCTTACAATCTTGTTGGTTGTCATCGAACTCTGGTGGGAAGTAAATCTCTTTCTTCGTCTTGATTATCCATTACATCCACTGGATCTGGTTGCATCATCTGAATAACTTTCTGTGTACTTATTCCCAGTAAACCTGTTTGATCAGCTGGATTAGCTATAGGAATTCCTTTGTTTTGTAATTCTGGTGGAATGACAATACACTCTTCTTTTTCATTAGAAGTCCACACTTCATTGGGTAACTTTAATTTGAGCATTATCTGCATCTATTATTTCATTCTGCTGAAATCGTAAATGATTGATGTGTCTTTCCAGAATTTTTCCATTATTCAGTTTAACTACTTGAATATACTTAGAGAGAACTTCCATGACAACAGTAGGAAACTATTTCCTTTTTAAAATATCACCACACTAGATCGTCTATTTTAAACTTTTCAACATCAAAATAATTCACAATAATTTTTTTTTATCTGGTAAAACTTTTTATTGTGTGCGACACTTGTGTTGCAGCAATAATCAGCTGGTGTTCTTATTGTTGACACACTAGGGGTAAAATATTGATAAAACATTGCATCAACCAAAGCTTCATTTATGTCTTTGTGAGATGTTTTATTCAGGGTCTGAAAAATGTCGCACTGCTTTTTCAATTAAATTATTTGAATTCAGATGATAAGGGGTGGTGAGTATGTGTTTTATCCCTTTATCAAATAAAATATCCTGAAACTCTTACTATGTAAATCCTGACCCATTGTCTGATACTATTGTTTCCAGAAAACCTTGGCCTGAAAGATCTCTTTTAAGGCACGAGTAGTATACTCTATAATTGTATTTTTAATAAGCTTATATTCTGCCCATTTTGAATAAGAATCAATTGCAACTAGAAAGATATATCAATTTGTTGGACCCACATGGTCTAAATGTACACATTGTCATGGTGATGTTGCTTTTGTCTATGAATCAAAGATATTTGGAAGTAAATCACCAATAGACTGACCATTAACACAGCTTTTAATTGTTTGTTCAAAGTCCTGATTCAAGTTAGGCTATCAAACACATGAATAAGCTACAGTCATTCATGCTATGCCTGAATGTTTTTGGTGCTGTAAATTCAGTACTTCCTTCTGACCTTCTGATGGAATGAATACTCTATCTATCCATAAAATATGACCACTATATAGATAGGTTGAGGTCTTGCAACATAATTTGGTTAATTTTTAGGGCATCTAAACTGAATCCAATTTCTCAAGCTTTTATATCCAAGATCATTATTAGTCCACTTTTCAACCTTTGAACTATTTACAGTTTTTTGCTACCAAGTATCAATGTAATTTATTTCTGTACATTTTTGATGGAATTCACAAGTATCAGACAAATTTGATAAAACATCAGCATAAGTAATTTTTTTTTCCAGTCTTGTAAATTAGTACATAATCATATGCTGCTAACAAATTAATACAACAAATGAAACCTTGGCTGACATGTTTGGGGGCTTTCTTATCATGTCCAAAAATTTCCAATGATGGACAAATAAAGAATTTATATCCATACATGAATTGATGATAATTTTTAATAGCAAATATTATAGCCAGTGCTTTTTTGTCAAGTTGACTATATTTTTTTTCAGCAGCTGTTAGCATCCTCAAGGCATATACAATAGGGCATTCTCATCAATAAAAGTGATGTACAATGACAGCTACTATACCAAAATATGAAGCATTAGTTGTAATAATCACTTCCTGGTCGCTGTTATAATGCACAAGAAGCTGCTTAGACATTAATAAATATTTTGCCTTCTGGAAAGTTAAATCATGCTCTTTAGATCATTTCCCCCTGTCCTTTATGCAATAGCTCACCCAATGGTGTAAGGACATGTGACTTTTCTTTCAAGAAACTCAAAAAGTTGAGCAATCCTAGAAAAACCTGCAAATCTTTTACATCCCTTGACTTTGGAGCATTTTTAAAAGCTATAACTTTTTCTAGATTATGGTATTTTCCTTTCTGATTTATAACATAGACCAGAAATTAAATTTCCCTTATAATCCAGCTATATTTAGAAGTATTAATTCTAGTTCCAAACTTTGTCCAGTCTCACACAAACATTCAACACACTGAGAAGTTATTAAAATGTCATCTAAATAAAAAAATAACCCCTTGCATGTCTTGAAATAAACCATTCATTTTTTCTTGAAACACCTTTGGAGCAACTGTAGTTCTGTAAGGAAAATTATTGCACTTATAAAGATCATTAGCAATTCAGAAGTTCTGTCTGTAATGGGTATTTGATGAAAAGCTTGCTTTAAATTGATTTTTGTGAAGAATACCACTTTCTGAAGTGATGCTAAAACTTTGTGTACACTTGGTACTAGATATCCTCCTTTATTTATGAATTTATTTAAGTGTAACAGGATTATCTCCACACAATCAAATGTTCCTGTCTGGTTTCATAACTGCAACTATTGGCACACTTTTGGCATAGCCAATGATGAATCTTTCACTGGAGTCATAACTTTAATAGTCTGTTCAACTTTGGGTTTCACTGGTCACATTTTTATTTCAACTAATCCTGACTTAAATAAATGAGAAAACATTTTTCTAACTTGTTTCCAACTGAAACCTCTTATTTTAAGAGGAATTCCCAATGGATAAAACCAATTTGTTCCTAGTAGAGGACTTGATGTTATTCTTCACAAAGTGTAATGGTAAACAATAACTTTAGCATTAATATTCACAGTTATATTAATTTTTCCACTGGACTTTTCTGTGCATTATATGAATATTTATTGTAAGTAAAGTTTAATAAAATCGTATATTATACATACAGACAGCACATAAAAATTATTATCAGTTTAAATGTGCTATAGAAAATTAGCATAAGCAAGGTAAATATATTTAAATGAATCCTACTATGTGTTCTGAACTGCATAAAGATAACTTGATATGTTCTAGCAGTAACAGAACAGCATTTATACAATTGTGTCAGCAGTAATTGTGCAACTTTATAAACAGAAAAATACCATGTGTGCACTAATTGTTGTAGAAGTCAGTGAAATGTTTAACCAACAAGCTGATAAATAAATCTATTACCATAATAAAATATTCATCATCATCATCAACCATCATCAATCCACTGCAGGATGAAGGTCTCTCCAAGTTTAATCCATCTTCTCCGATCATTAGCTTCTCTTCTCCACAACACCCCTGCACATTTTATTTCATCCATCCATCTCACATGTGGTCTCTTTCTGGGTCTTTTACAATCTCTTGGAATCCAGTTTAAAATTTCAATTGTCCATCTATTATCATCTCTTCTAGCAATATGTCCAGCCCAACTCCATTTCAATCTTTTAATTTTTTCAATAAGGTCAGTAACACCTGTTTGTTGTCTTACCCATACATTGCGTTTTCGATCTCTTCTTGTTACTCCCAACATACACCTCTCTATACTCCTTTGAGTGGTCTGAAGTCTCTGTATTGCTCTTCTATTCAGTGTCCAAGTCTCAGATCCATAAGTAAGAACTGGTAAACATTTGTTAAAAACCATCCTTTTCAAACACATAGGCATATTTCCTTTTAGTATCAAGTTATTTCTACCAAAAGCACTCCAACCAAGTTTAATTCTATGATTAATTTCCTCCATTATGTTTCCACCTGTATTAATAATCTGACCAAGGTATTTGTAACTGTTAACTTCTTCTAATTCTTCATAATCAATCTTTATTTTCATATTTTGAGCAAATCGATTAAACATTACTTTAGTCTTTTTAACATTTATCTTTAGTCCTACTTTTCTACTTTCATCTGCTAACTCCTGCAACATTTCCTGCAGCTCTGAAGCATTATTTGCAAAAACAACTACATCATCTGCGAAATCTAAATGACTTAAATACTCTCCATTTACTTTCACTCCTTTAGTTTCCCATTTTAATCCACAAAATACTTCTTGCAGCACTGCTGTAAAGAGTTTTGGAGATATGGAGTCACCTTGTCTTACACCTTTCTCAATGTTGATTTTTCCAGTATCATTATGTAATCTAATTGTTGCTGTTGCATTTTTATAAATATTCTTTAAAATATGACAATATCCTGGATCTATACCTTGATAATCCAATGCTTTAATCACTGAAGAAATGTGTATAAAATCAAATGCCTTTTCATAATCTACAAATCCAAAACATAAAGACAACTCATATTCGTTTGTCTTTTCTATGACTTCTCTCAATACCTGGATATGATCTATTGTACTAAAACCACTTTTAAATCCAGCTTGTTCTCTTGGTTGGTGGAAATCCAAAGTTCTCTGTAGACGAGTTGTAATTATCTTGGTAAAAAATTTATATAAAACTGATAAAAGGCTGATGGGTCTGTAATTTCTAATATCTTCTTTATCACCTTTTTTAAATATTAATATTATTACTGCATTCTTCCAATCTTCCGTACATCTTTATCATTTAGACATTTGGTATATAACTTTGCTAAAATTGTTTTTATTTCTTCACCTGCTTCTTTTAATATATCAATTATAATTCCATCATTTCCTGGAGCCTTTCCTTTCTTCATACACTTAATTGCATGTCTCACTTCTTCATTTAAAATTCTGGGCAATATAGAAGATGTAATAGATATAGGAGGTACTTGTTCTTTATTACTATATAATTCTTGATAAAAAATCTTCTACCAATTTCATGATGTCATCTCTCTTTTTAGTAATAATTCCATCTTTTTTTCTTATTGCAGATATAAATTTCCTACCAATACCAAAATGTTGTTTAACATTTTTGAGACTTTTATTTTCTTCTACAGCTTTCCTTGCTATTTCACAGTTATACTTTCTTATATCATTTTCAACTCTTTTCCATACCATTTTACAAAATTCGAGATATTCAATTCTTTTTAATACATCATTTTTGTATATCTTCATATTCCTTCTTTTCTTCACAAATTCTCTAGTCTCAGTAGAAATTTTATTAGTCAATTGCTGCTTTTTTCTACCAGCTATGTTTGTTGCAGTTTTTAAAAGTGTATCAGTTATTTTCATATTAATTTCATTCAAATCTGTATCATGTTCAAAATCATCTAACACTTGAAACCTATTTGTAAGTTCTAATTTAAATTCATTAGAATGTTTCTGAAGATTAGGAATATCAAATGTAAATATTGTTTTTCTTAATAATTTTTGTCTCTCTAGTTTTACATTAACACGTAACTTACACCTTACTAATCGATGATCACTTCCTGTGTTAAATTTATTAAGAACATTACAATCTTGAAATATGTATTTTCTGTTAGTCAAAATATAATCCAATTCTGCTGTATCTTCATTTGGATGCTTCCATGTCCATTTCCTTTTAACATTTTTCTCAAAAAATGAATTCATAATATAAAGTTTTTCTTTTTCTGCAAACTCCACAAGTCTATGTCCTCTCTCATTTCTATTACCATAACCAAAATTACCTACAGCAATTTCATCTTTCATGTCTACCAATTTTAGCATTAAAGTCTCCCATAACAATTTTAAAATATTGTTTACTCTGATCAAAAGCCTTTTGTACATCCATATAAAAATCTTCTACTACTTCATCACTATGAGAACTTGTTGGGGCATAAACCTGAATTATCTGCATTTGGTATCTGCTATTAAGTTGTAATCTTGCCACTCTGTCCGATACACCATCAATCTCCACAATATTGTTCTTCCACTTTTTATTTATAATGAATCCTACTCCACTTGTATTTCCAATATGTGTGCCTTTATAATAGAGTATATGTCCACTTTTTAAATCAATTGTTTCTTCTCCTTTTCTTCTAACTTCACAAAGTCCAATAATGTCCCATTTAATATAAGACAGTTCTTCTTCTAATTCTTGCAATCTTCCTTCACTTGAAAGTGATCTGCAGTTGTAAGTACCTAAATAAAACGTCGTCATCAAATGGCAGCCTGGATCCGCAATCAGGGGATTCTTAGCACCCTCTGCCTTCAGCCACCAAACGCTGCCTTGGTTGGTGACTTTACAGCCTCCTGGGAATAAGGGCCATGCTTTATTTTTGTCTGTCATAATTGTAAATATGTATTGGAAAAATATTTATCATTTACACAAACATTCATTCTGCCTTATCAGGCACTGAGAAGAAAGACCATGGTGTTTCTTGATCTTAAACTCAGAGGTAAAAAGCCAATAAACTCACCACACTGGCTAATGCATGTTGGTGAGCAGCCCATCCATGTTCGTATACTATATGAATAATCACATAGTAATAACAGCTGCAACAACAAGAACGTATGGAGTGGACATTAGAAATTTGCCCTGCTCGGTTCCTTTAAGGCCTCCAAGAGGAATCAAAGGATCTCCTTTCAGTTAATAGCAAACTCCTTTCTGCAGCAAAAAAAAAATTATAAAATAAACATGATAATGTATATTATGTAGAACAATAATGAAATCTAATAATAATTATATGGCTAGTGGATTCTCTCAAAAACTTAAAATGTAAATAAATCAAATCTAGTTTTATCTGAGAGTTTAATAAAATATTTAAATATAATAAATGCTAGGTCCTGACTTGTATTGCTGGGTGACTAGAAAATAATAATTACTAACCCAAATTAAAACACATACGACCAAATTAAACTACTTAGTTTTAAGACAATATACATGCAAAAAAAAAAGAAATAAACTATACATTAATTTACAAGGAAATGTCTTACATGGCTGATATTGGTTTAATATAGAAAGGTGTACTTTAACTCTAGTAAAGTCTTGCTCTTATACCCTGAACAAGTCCTTGAGGCATTCTCAAAATAATAAGATCTGAGTGGTTTTCTTAATCTCTACATGGCTTGTTTACCAACTGCAGTTGAGATCCTGGGAATGACATCTATTGATGACCTTCCACTGCTTTAGGAGTGTGGTGAGAAATGAAGACTGGAAAAAAAAGAAAATAAATTACTCATTTTTCTCTAGTTTTTAGACCTCTTTTTCTTTTCTCTTTTTTTTGGAGTAACTATTTTTACTGTGGAATCTAGAAGGGGGGTATTTTTTTACTTTGTTGGTTTCAATTACTTTCTGCCTGAACCAATTAAACTCTTATCAGTTTTCTTTTATTTTAGTTAACAGACTAGAAAATCACTTAAATTTTTACAGACAAAATTTATTTTGCAATAAAATTAATTAAAATATTTTTTTTTCTTTTTATTTCCAGGAATTTGTTTCTTACATAAGCTAAATTTATTTCTAAAATTAGCCCTATTATATAAGCTAATAATCAAGGATAATTTTATCTATAGGAATTTATTTCCTATGCAAACTAAATTTATTTCTAAATCAGTTTAATTAAAGATAGTTTTATCTATAAATTTATTTGATCACATACATGCTAAATTTATTTTTAATAAATTTAACCAAAACTCAATGTTTTACATCCTCTTTTACTTCATAAAAAAATTACTTTGTTTTATGCATTTGTTAAAATTTAATTGGTCTCTGGATTTTCTGTCATGCTCAGGGTTTGTTTTATGCATTTGTTAAAATTTAATTGGTCTCTGGATTTTCTGTCATGCTCAGGGTGATCTATTTTTTTTTCTCACATTGTACTACAGTTAGTTTTGGAGTTGTTTCCTTTCATCTTCCAGATTCTGGTTCAATTTCATTAATTTCCATGTGTTGCTTGTTCATCTTGGACCAATACATCAAAAGGTTTTGAGCCAGCTATTTATTGTTTTTCCTGAATTTTATCCTTTGATTTGGAACTGAAAACTATGTTTTCCAAGGCTCAATGGCAGATGTGATTCAGATGTCACCTGTATTCAATCCCATTATGAACCTGGATGATTAGTATTTGTTTGGATAGTCTGTCAGTGATTACTTCCTCTAACTATTTCTTCCTGATCAAGTCTTATACCCAAACTCGAACATCTATTTCATATGTGCTTTCATCCTTGTTGCTTTGGCTTGTTCAACAGTATTTTGGTAGTAACAATTATAGCTTAATACATAACTTCCTACCCATTAACAAGTCTGCCAAAGATTTGCCTGTAACCATCAATGGTGTAGAGTGTTGATAAAGCATGTCATCATATAGCACCTGTGGCATGATTAGTTAGTTGTTTTTTAAGTCTTTCTAACTCTCCTCTACTCCACTAACTTTCTGACAGATTTCTTTGTTCTTACTAGATTAAAGATTTCAACCCTCATTTTAATATTAAACCATTATCATTTGCCAGAATATAATAAATTTGACCTCATTTGAAAAACATTTTTGTTTAGAAATTAAACATTTTTTAAAATCACATTTCATTTTCAGAATTATTTTAAAAATTAGATTTTAATCAAAAAAAAAATGCTGACACATCATCAAATTTCAAGTGGAGCCGATTCAATTTGCAAAATGAATGAAATCTTCTTTGTTTGATGTTTGTTTTAAAAATCTGAATTAATTATTTTTAATATCTATTAAATCTATCAATTTATGCTCTAAAAATTTAAAATTTTTTGTAATTTTTACGATATTGCTAAATATTATAATTGTCCTGAGTGACAACATTTCTAGACAGTTGTATTTCCCCAACCATAATCTCTATGGTAACAGTATTCAAAAGAATATATATTTAAAAATAAAACATTTCTGTAAAAAATAAATATGTAATAATATATGTTTTTGATTTCTAATAATTATTACACAATTGTGACAAAAAAATAATCATAAACTTTCAAAAAAAATTAAATTTTTAGGCCATTATAATATTTTCTCGAAGTAATCTCACAATATTTAAGATCAGGAAATATATAAGGATATCCATCATCATGGAGCTCAATTTTCCTGTCATCCTTTAAATTTTTTTGAAATTAAAATATTAAAAAATAAATACAAGCTAGTCTCCTAGTTACGAACACTCAAGTTATAAACATTTCATTATTACATAACTGCTTTTGGATTTTAGATCTTTATCTATGCACATACTTTAATGTATATCCACTAAACATCACATGATCACTATTTCTTATGCTAGCACATAACTGTTATTAAAACAGGCAAAACTCTCCATACAATAGTGCCACTCAGTGCCAACCAGAATAATCATATGGCATCCATTGATTACTCTGGTTGGCACTACTGTATGGAAAGTTTTGCCTGTTTTAACTTTCATGTATAATTAGTGCTATATAGTGTGGAAAGAAATGGGTTCAAAATTATACTGTATTTTAATACTTTATTAATTAAAAAATTCCTTTTAGTAATTAATGCTACAAATTTACAGTATTGGATAAAAAAAACTATTTACATACATTCGTAACTGAATTTTTTCTAAAGAAAGATAAACTTCGAAATTTAGAAAATAGTTAAAAGTATATTTTAGAGAACAATAAGAATTTATATAAAACACAGTAAATCTTCCCATCTTTCTATCATTAATTACTTTTATTTTTAGCACAGACTGTCTTGAACAGAATCATTTTAATGATTAACACTTGTTTTTAAAAGTAATTTGTGCATGATTACGTTACATATACACTGTATATACTTCTGTTTTAATGAATTTTTTTCATTCTTATTAATTAAAAACATAAATGAGAAACAAAAAATAGCAGTGTTGATATGACCAAAAAGAAATCAAAGTCTCATAAATCCCAAATGGTCGAGACAAAAATGGATATAATGAGACATTCTGAAAATGGTGAATCTTTTGCTTCAATCACATGTTCATCTAATTTAAAGTTAACAATAAATACAATTGTGAAAAATAAGAACAAAATTAAGAAATATGTTAAAAATTATAGAAACATTTCTTCAAAGATTGTTTCAAAAAGACATGGAAGAGTGATGGATGAAATGGACAAATTTTTGACTTTATGGATTGAAGATCAACATCAAAAAGGCATCCCAGTAAATTTATCAATTATTTAAGCTAAGGCTTTTTAGTTTGCATGAAGAGTGGGAGAAAAAATTAAAAGAATCTGCTGTTGAATTTGTAGCAAGCAATGTCACTGGTGAAGATATTGATGAGTTAATGCAATCTTACTCAGAAACTCTGTCAAATGATGACTTGATTAAACTACAAGAGATGGATGAAATACAAAATGTAGAAAAACCTAACAATGAACTTATTGTTAAGAGTTTGACAATCAAGAATATGAATGAAGCCTTCATGCATCTTGACAAATTTTTGACCATTATGGGAAAATGTTATCCCAATGGAGAGCGTATATCTCATGTATGAAGGACAATAGAAAAAGACACAGTATGCTATACAATTCTTTATCAAGAGAAGAAAACAATACAATTCAATTAACTCTTGATAAATTTGTAAACAAAACTCCAGATACTAATCAATAAAAAATAAATACTGTATTTTGAAAACTCTTTTTAATGTTTCTTTTCATAACTCTACTTTCAAACACCTGTCAGGAACTGATTAAGTTCATAACTAGGGGACTGCCTGTATATGTGAATTTTAAATCTATAAAAAATGTTAGCAACATTTCTCAATAGAGAGCAAAAAATGCAAATTTAATTGCTCGATTTCTCAGATGTGAGTCCATCGCTTGGATAACGTGCTTGGTTAATTTATTGAACAGCCTTTTCTGCCAGGCCATTCAACTCTGAGTGATAAATATATTTGCATATGTTTATGCCATTACAAGAAAAATGGTTTTCCATTCTTTGCACAATGAATCCAGCAACATCATCAGACACAATTGCTTTGGGTATTACATGACATGAAAAACAGCATTTAAGTTATTAATAGCTTCCATACCATTCATGTCTTTCACTATGCAATATTTCACCCATTCTGAGTATACTTCTACCAGTATGAGCAGTATTTTCCCATTAATTAGTTCTGCATAGTCCATGTGAAATCTCTGTCAGGCCTTAGTTGCTGATTATATTCTTTGGTTTTCATGTTCATTTCTGAATGACAGGCAGTACATTTTTTTAATATAATGTTTGATATCAGGTTATTTTTGACTACCACACATAGATACAGGCTAATGATTTGTCACATACTCCAGAATGACCTTTGGGTAGTAGCTTTAAAACTTCCTGTCTACTATTTGTTAGTACAACTACCTTATCACCCATTAGAATGCAACTCTTACAGATAGATATTTTGTTGCAGTTTACACAGAAACTTGACATAATATACTGTGGTTTTGAAATAGGGCAGCCATTTTAAACCATCCTATAAACAGCTGATTGCCTTCGTTGGATCTTGTCCATCTTGTTACTCTTTTACTATTTAGTATTTCTGATTGCAAAACATCTATACAATTAATTTTCTCTCACTCTACTGTTTGGTTCATCTTTATTTGGGAACTGAGACAATGCATCAGCATGTGAGATCTACTTGCTTTTGTCATAAGTCAAATGATAGTCATATGATGATAATATATTTCTTCACTGCATCATGCATGTGCTTAAATGCTCAGGAGCCAACTTATTGTGACTGAGAATTCTGAGTAGTACCTTGTGATCTGTTACTATTTGAAAAGATCTACTAAAAATGTATTGATGAAACTTTTTTAATGTAAATATGATTGCCAAAATCTCTATCAATCTTGACTATAATTTCTCTTAGTCTTTGAGAAGATTCATGACATGTAGGCTATGGAATATTTACAATTATAACATAGATAAAAATAACCACACCCCATTCTGAGACATCTGTTATTAATTGTACTTCTAGATTACTATTAAAATGAACTAGTGGTTTGTCAAATGATAATAGAGCTTTGGTTCAGATGAATGCTTTGTCATGGCTTCTAAATTATTACCACCTTTGATTCTTTCTTGAATTTTACAATGGTTTCACTACTTTTGCTTTGTTCACTAAAAAGTTTTTAAAAAATTATCAAACCTAAGAATGTCTGTAATTCTTTTATGTTTGTAGATTTGGACACATTTATCACAGCTCTAACCTGATTGGGTGATGGTTTCTTCTCTTTGTTAGAAATTATATAACCCAGAAATGCTAATTCTCTTCTATTCCATGTGGCTTTTGGGGCATTTAGTTTATCTTGTATCATTTTTTTTCAAATTTGAAATTTTTTATTAGTCATATTTTATTTCCTTATTTTTTTTTTGCGCGAATTTTAAAGTAATTTTACGTTGGTGCTTTGCTTTTACGCGAATTTTGAAAAATCACAGACCGCATCCCCCCTTTTTCAATGTAAGTTACGTCTATTTTTGCACGTGTTTTCTGAGGAACCTATCTATTGTGTAAAACGAGACCCAGGTGTACATTGATGATATTGGTTTAATATATATATATATATCAATTACTTAAGACAAAGTTCGTTGTTTATGTGGATCTATAAAGTTTGACAATTAGGAAAGATGTACATTATCTCTACTAAAGTTTTGCTCTTAAAGTTTGAACAAGACATCGAGGCATTCACAAAATAATAATAAAATCAGGGTGCTCTGCTTAGTCACTAATTGGTTTGTTTAACTACAGGAATTGATCATTGGAATGGTATCCAATGGTGATCTTCAGCTGCTTCAGGAATGTGACGAGAATTGAAGTCTGAAAAAGAGAAGAAATATTTGTTTCTCCTCTAGTTCTTATACCTCTTTTGTGTTTTCTTTTCTCTTATTTTTCTTTTTCTGGAGTAAGTACTTTTACTGCAAAATCCAAGTGGGAGGTATTTTTTTACTTTGTTGGTTTTAATTAGTTTTTACCTGAACCAATTAAATTCTGTTATCAGTTTTATTTTACTTCAGTTAACACACAATAGATCCATTATTTTTATCAACTAGAAAATCATTTAAATTTGCACAGACGAAATTTATTTCCCAATAAAATTAATCAAGATTAGTTTTTTTCTTTTTATCTCCAGCACTTTGTTTCTTATATAAGCTAAATGTATTTCTAAAATTAGCCCTACTATACAAGCTAATTTTATTTCTAAATCAGTTTAATCAAAGATAATTCTATCTATAGGAATTTATTTTATCACATGAATGCTGCATTTATTTTTAATAAATTTAACCAAAACTAAATATTTTACAATAAATAAGATTTAAACTTTTATTATTTAATTATAAACTTTGTAATAGATACAGCTGAATAAAAAAAGGATTTTTATTGTACTAACTAAGCTTTAATATTTTAAAATGTAAATGATATCATAATATTAATAACATTATTTTCTAATAAATGTCTTTTAAATAAATCAAATATGATAATACCATGTGATCATAGACTACCAATTAGATTAATGCAAAAATATGAAATACGAAAGTCAACGTGATTTAATAAATAAATATAAAATAATTTTAGAAAAAAATAAGTTTATTTACAAGATTAGAAATAATAATAAATTAAATTATCAATAAAATATATCATCAGAGGTTTTTAAAGACTTTAGAAACAGATAAACTTTATTATTCAAATTTGATCACGCCTGTATAAGTGTAGCTTTACGTGTTGTTAAATAAGCACATCACTGAAAAAGATTGTTTATACATGCATTAAAATGAGTTTTAAAATTATATAATGATTAAACAATATAAAATGTTGTATACAATATTTATTTACTATTAGTTTCTTAAAAATATGATTTCTTTCATGCAAATTAATTATTATATTGCAAAAACAAATTATTTACCCTATGCATGCAATCTCTACAAATATACACAGCATTATAAAATGTATGCCTACTAAAGGCCAAAATATAAACCAGCAGGAGGCTTTCTGTTCTGTGTGATAACAATTCTAAGCATAAATAATAAATTACAATGTGAGTTTTTAGGATCTAATTCCTATACAAAACAACAATAAAAGAACTCATTGCTATGGAGATTTAAATAATTCCAAAGATAACTCTTCATAAAAACTTCATGTATACATATAATTATAATGCATAAGCATAACTCACATTTCTTCATTGATTTCAAATAATATAGGGCAATAGTGAGAAATTTAATTCCTTATTTTGTACCACAAAAATACTCAATAACATTTTAACATAATAGGGAGACTGAAATTATAAAGATCTATAAAACATAACATGTAAATTAGTCACTTTTAAATATTAAGTTTAACTATAAAATTTAACAACAACAAATACTTCAACACATGTATATATATATATATGTAAATACTGTATTAATATTAAATGTGATTATAAAACTTAAATATTAACTAGCTGCATATCCAATTTGATTCCCTATTCTTCTATTAAAAAAACTTTGTTTTATTAAAAACCTCAAATAAAAATAATAAATATATATATAATTACTAAGCATGAATAAAAGCTAACATATAAACAGATGTCTATCTCTTCTGGCTTAAATCTCCTAACATTTATATATTTAACATTACAATTGTACAGAAAATAGATAATAATTCTAGTTATTGAAGTACATTAAAGTTCTTTTAAAAATCTTTAAATTTCATGAAAGTAAACTTTAGATGTTTTCAGTTGTTATCTGAAGATTTGATGAAAAAAAAATATTTAATTCTTCAACATTTCTATTTGTGGAAATCCCAAAGAATAACTAATGATTTATCCTTTCAATAGACCAAATGATATAATAATTTATTCATTAAAAAATAAGTTCTTTAGTGCAGTAGTTGGCACAATAAATGGTAATACAATTATGTTTAAAACAATACACAGATGTTTGTATAATAAATTGTCCAGAAGAATTTGTTTTCTACTTTTAGAAAATAAGTGATATAATGAACAGATTTTTTAATTCTAAGAAAACATTACTATTTCATTTATTTGTGAATTTTTATCTATTACAATGTTCCATAATTGTTGTTATTCTTCTCCTAGCATTGCATAATAAAATAATGACTCAACATGGGATTTTATATAAAAAAAATAGTATTGAGGTTACACTAGCAGACAAACAACAAAAGAAAGAGATCTATCTAGCCACTGATCTTCTATTTAGAAGTTTCTACCCATAGATTTATTAAATTATCATCATCACAAATTTATCACACTTTTATCTTTGATACCATGATCTTCATGATTTTGATGGGCACACACATATTTTTATATAAGTCCTTGAAGAAAAATCAGCTTACAATAATTTATTTGAAATAACACAAATAATATTTTAACAAATATAAAAAAGTCACATGATCACCATTCTTTATGCTTACACAAGCTGTTTTTCACAGTGGCGGAAACTGTCCATACAGTAGCATTCATTGATTTCTATGGCTTGCACTGGGTGCCACTACAGTATGGAAAGTTTTACCTCTATGAAAATTAGAAAAAATATTATTTATCAATAGGACTTTTTATTTTATCAAATATGAAAATAAGTTTTAATATTTAATTTTTGGATAACATCTTTTAGCCTTAATTTCTGATAAAAAGTAGCCCTCCAGTTAAAATATTAAAATAGATGTATAGACAAGTAATTATATTTTGATTTTTTATATATGTAATCTATAAAATTTATGGTTTTATAGGGTATTTCTCATTAGATATAAACTTATTAAATTGCAAACAATCATTCATCATAAGAATTCAGACTATTCTCACTCGTTAATCTTATATTTATTATGGATAGTGATTTATGATCTAATAAGTTTAGATCTAGTGAGGAGTTATGCTATAAAACAATAAATTTAATTGGTTTCATATTTCTCAGATGCAGTATCTAATTATACATTTTAATTTTTTTATCGCAAATCATGTTGTCTAAGAAAATTGAAACTTCAGAGCATTGACTTATTTTGGGAAAAAAAAAACAGAAAAATTCAGATATGCAATCCTAGATTAACTATAACACACTAACTAATTATAAAGAGTTAAATGGATGTGAGAATATATGATGTGAAAATAATTTAAAATATTAAACTGTAATTCAAATGTGAACTCTTACATAAATAATGCAGATGATGATAGAATAGTTTTTTCAGAAATCAGAGACTAACTTTTATTGATGTACTTTAAAAGATCATTAACCTGTTGCAGTAATTATTGCTTTAATGCCACAGATTTAGTGTTACTTTGGACATTATGATGGCATCTATTTGCAAACTTAGATAATCATATGCAATTTGAAAATGTCAATGTGCTAAATTATTAGTTGAAAAAAAAAAATCAGAAGATATCAGCATCAGATGAATGTATTTTAAAATAAAATATACAATTTGCATTTGACAAAAAAAAAATCAAGTCAGACATCTGTCAATGCCAGAAGCAAAAGCCGGTCTGGGGTTGAGGATATTATCAAAGCTTGTTAAGAGCTTATTTTGCGAGCTCTATATATAACATTTGTAAATACAAGCTTATTAAATTAAGTCATGTGTCATCTGACTTGATTTTTTTTTGTCCTTTTATTTTTTGCTATTAAGGTCTTTGGTGATTTTATATTGCTAAAGCTATTAATATATGGTGTATCTGAACCTAGTTTAGTCCCATATGGCTATTTGAGTTAGATACCTGGATTGGAAGACATATGGAAGTCTGACAATTTCAGATTTTCAATTCAATAGTTATACATTAGATAAAGTGCTGGGCTTGTCCTGGTATTTTTAATCTAATGCTTGAATATCCTGGCACCTCACTGATGATGCCAGAAGCAGAAACCAGTCTGGGGCTGAGGATATTCTCAAAGCTTGTTAAGTGCTTATTTTGCAAGCTCTATATATAACATTTGCATTTGAATACACTAGACCTGCCTTATTCTGATGTAAATAAAAATAACAATTTCTGATTGATTGATTATTTTGCCTAAGACAAAATAATCAAAAAACTATATTTAGTAGAAATAAATATAATTTTCAATAGTTTGTTTACATATTAAAGGTTATTTATGCTATATTTTTCTAAAATATTTATTTTAAACCAAAATATGTTGGGATTATAAGTTGATTTCTTTTAAAAAAAATAGATCTTTACTTCACTTAGTGAAAGCAATTGGTTCCCCAAAATTCTTCATTAAGCAAGAATATCATATAAACAATAAGCATTTATAGTGGTTGTCTATGAAAAAAAAAATAGTTTGATTGTTCCAGATAAAAAATTACACTATAAACAGTGAATATATTTTTTAAAAATAACATTTCGTATCTATAACAATTTAAAACTTCTTAACATACATTATATGCTTGTAAATATATTAAATTTAAGCGTAAACAGATAATATATAATAACGTGAAAGCTAAACACCTTCAAACAGATACGCTTTAAAAATAGATTAAGATGGGTCCCATCTTTTTCTAATAGTTCTGGCTTGTGTTTTAGAATTTAGAGTCCCATGTGATGCCATTATTCCATCTGATTGGCTGTCATGTAAGCATTTTTAAAGTGTATCTGTTTGAAGGTGTTTAGCTTTCACAGTATTATTATATGCTTGTGTAAATTGTGCTATGTGTTATGCAGGTATTCGTTTAAAGTATTATTTAATGTATGTATATATAATAAATGCAACTTAAATCTATATTAAAACAAACAAACACTTAGTTTAAAGTTGTTACTTCCTGTGATCTGTTCACCAATTATTGTTATCCAGTTTTCTGAGTCATCACTTGTACATTTTGAGATCCATTGTTGTCTTAATTCTGTTAAATGCATTGCAGTAGTAAATGAGAAGTGGATTCCATTTTACATCTCCCATATTTCCTCCAAGCAATAATGTAAAATGATCCTTGGATGACTTGTAAGCTGGAGCTTTTTTTCTGCTGAAATAAATGTGCATGAAGGCATTCATTTCCAAAAAAGGCTAGTTTCATCAATTTTGAAGACTTGTTTCATGGTATATCATCCTTCCTGCATACTATTCAATAGTTCAGATGCAAAATTTGTGGCTGCAATACTATCTGTTGAAGCTGCTTCTCTGGTAATTTTTATATTGTATAGGTATCCATGCTCACAAAATCTATGAAACATCCATGAAAATCTTTAAAATCTAAATCTCTGATACTTTCATCTACCTCATCAATCATTTTTTGTCAAAGATCTTTAAAAATTTTTATTGCTTTCCACTGAATTAATAAAAAAAATAATGATACTCCTTGGTGATTACATGAATCAATTCATTGTAGCAGACATTTTTCCAGTTTTTTAAATAAAAAATGCCTGATTTTGGAAAGTTTTAAAATAACTCTGATGGTTTGAGTACTTTGTTTCATTTTGTCTTTGTTTTTCAAAATGATGGTGATAATAGAGTGAGATAAACCCATAGATGAGCATATGTCTTTTTATTATTATTTTTCCAGTTGACATAAAATATCCATTTTACTTTCCAAGCTCAAAGATTTTCTTGATTTTTTTTTTCATGGTCATATCAGTTGCTGTGATGACTTTTAAAAAGAATCTCTAAAAGAAAAAAAAGGTTTAATATCACTAAAAAAAATGTATGTTTACATTATGCAAAAAGTGTAACAAAATGAATTGACAAAGTGAAACTAAACTAGCATTTAACAATTTTTTGTGTTCTTTCACACAACTGTTCTGTAAAAAAAAATCCATATTGAAGTTTTTAAATTTGTCCTATAGGCTTATACTAAATTACTTGCATGAAATTATTAAAATTAAAAACCAGTTATTAATAACTTATTTGATTGATGATAAAGACTTGTTATTTATCATTAGTGTAACAATAACCAAATAAACATATGTTACATTACAAGAACCTAATCACAGTCAACTTTTTAAAAAAAAAATTTGACATATTAAAAAAAGGAAAGTCTAATGCATTCTAAGCTTGCTTATTGTAATAAATATTTAACACTTTTGTTACAATGTGTTCTGTGCTGATTTAAATAAACAAATACCATAGCTGTGGCAGGTCTTTTAGGGGCATGACATGTCACTATTTTATCAAATGCAGTAGCCATGTTTTTGAAATGACTTAGCAATTTGTCAAATAGTGCAATATGTTTTGATGGCAGAGTTAGGGGCTATTTAAGTAAAGATTAAAGCCATTAATTTTATTTACTTTATTTGCATTGCATTTTCATCGCACACAATTTATTATTAATTTCATAAAATCATTCTCACATTTTTTTTCAAAAATGCTATTCAAATACAATGGATAGCAGTTTCAATTTCCTTAAAATTACCATTTGTAAAGATTTTAATCAAAAATTGATTGTCTAAAAATTTAGCTAATATTTATAGTATACACAATTTAAAATTTAATATTGATAGTACATATGACAAAAAATTATTTTTAATTTTATGCTGAATGAAATTGCATTTTTTCTATACATGTGTAATAATATCGCCATTACTTTGGATATGTGAAAAGATTTGCAAGATGACTTTAAAATCGAGGAAGCATTGTCATTTTTAACTTACATTTAATAATTTTTGATATTAATTATTAGATAAATCTTAAACCGTTTTACCCTTTATGCTCCCCCCCCCCCTCTTTATTGAAAATATTTTAGATTTGGAAAGATAGCAGTTTCGATTTGCTAGAAAACTTGATTCAAAATTAATTGACTTAATATTTTATCTAATATATGTACTGTAAATTGTTAGTTTTATACTGAACAAATTTGGTATTTTTTTTAATACAGTACTGTGTTTATTTACATTTTTTTATTGAATGAACCTTTTTATTTTTTTGCTTTTGTAATCATTAATGTTGAAAGTCTTTACTTTGGATATGTTATTAATGAAGTACTAATTGTCTCATAAAAACACTGGATAAAAAGTTAATAAAATGCTATTAATTCATTAATTATATTTTAAGTTTATAATTAAAATATGTGCAGTACAATTTCAGCTGAAAAGTCACTATTTTGCTTTTGGATAAGATAGTTTTAATAATATCCTATGATGGCATCACTGTTACAAAATGGCTGCCAAAATTTTTTTTATGATCCTTATAGTGAATAATCAATTGTAAATCAAAATAGTGGCTACAAATTAATGATGATCACTATTGTGAATTTTCACATAAAGGTTGTGCATTAAATAAAGTATAGGTGCATTTATTTTTAAAAAACAAGATGAAAAACTTCATTATGGCAAAGTGGAAGCAGTTTCTATTGGTTAATAAGCAAAGTTTTATTTTCTCAGGTAAATAAATTTCTTTTAAAATTTTAATAATAATAATAAATTTTAATATTATTTTTAAATTAGTGGTTAATTTTGAAAATAAAATTCAAATAAAAAATATTTCACTCTATTAATTTTTTGTATAGACAAAATTGCATCCAATAAAATTTTCAAATATGGACAAAGTTTTCACTAGAGCTTTTTCATAAAAGAAAAAAATAACCATCTGAAAAGATTAAAGAAGATTAGATGTGATAATGGAAGATGTGAACCAATTGCCAGCAAGTGTAGCTTTGGTGAAAGACATTAACATAATTTAAGATTTCTAGAATTTGCTTTAAATTATAATATATTTTGAAACAGTGGTTTACAGTAAATGGATATGGATACAAAATGATGGAAAAATAAAAAACATATTAGTCATAATACTAATGAACAGAAGGTGGTCAACATTAGTACAACACAGTTTCATTTTTTATAAAATATTAGTTTAAAAGTAATGAGATTTGACAAAAATAACAGATAAAAAAAATGGAAAAAATAGTGCATGTTTAAGAAAAAAATCAAAAATTTAGACAAAAAGAGATTTATATTCAACAGTTAAAAATCTTAATAATGTTTTAAAATAAACTGCTATTGCAGAAAGAAAAAAGAAATTGTGAAAAATTGGATAACAAGTTAAACTGTTTTAAAAAAAGTGAATGCTGAAAAGCAGAAGGAATAGTTCAAAACTTTTTGAATGGAGATATAAAGAATATACAGACATAAAAAAAGGCAATCAGGAAAGACGAATTATGTATATTTCTAATACAAAATATATACAAATATTTAGATATAATAATTTGGTACTGCTAATGTTTGGGAAAGAATTCTATAACTTCTCTTTTAAATCCTGAGACTTCTAGTCTATGGATGACTTTTTTTATGCACAGGTATGGAGATGACTGTAGCTAGAAGCTTCCTGCTCCAAGACTGAACGTGTCAATGCATTTTATACTATTGTGGACAAAATATATACTGCTGATAAGTTCTGACAATTGTTTGATGTTGTCTAAACATCTGAAAGTTGTCATCTTTTATCTCTTCAATAACCTCAATATATAGTAAGATCCCAGTTCTTATTGGAAACAGATAGATTCACTGATTATTATTTCATTGATAATTTTTTTGAATCTGATCTTAATAATACTGTAGTAAAGACAAGTTCATTATTTTAGGATTAGCTCAAAATGAATCAAGATGAATTTATAATAGAAGATCAACCATGAATAAAATTTCAACATAAAAAAATAAAAATTAAATTTTAAAGTGATGGTCAAATAATGTCCTGAATTATGTAAAATAAACTTTCATAAAAAAATATTAGAAAAATTAATTAAAATGTTTATTGAAATTTCATTAATTATCTCATAGCAGTGAATATGATATTTTATTAGAACCAATTAAACAAGCAATGAATACTTTTAAGAAAAATAGTAGTCCTGAAAGTAACAGAGTTACTGGGAAAATGATAGCACTGAAAGTGAGAGTTACTGGAGAAATTATCAGCTACAATGAAAATGATTTATTGCACAAATTTATAGGTAAGATTTCTTTGAAAAATTATGTTATATAAAGCAAAAAGAAAATTGTTAGAGTCAGTCTACAAAAAAGAAAGCAAGATAGAATATGAAGAGTATGGAATCATTGAAGAAATTAGTATTTTGCAAACATTATCAATGGAAGATAAATAGTTCAGATAAAAAAATAGGAAAATGAACAACTTAGATTTAAAATGGATAGAAGTAAGATACAACAAATATTATGAATTTGCATCATTGCAAGAAAAGTCAAAAGAGAGTGAAAAATTATTTTTTGTACATTTTCAAAAAATCTTGAGATCATTAAGCTAAAAGCAACTTGGTCTGTAATGAATCATAGAAAGTAAATAATAAACTAACTTTCTCGAGTAGATCTGTGGTAACTGAAAAGAAGAAGAAGCTGTGAAAATTTGGGAGAAACTTGGAAACTGGCTTGAAATTTAAAAAGTTATAAAACAAGATAGTCAAATCTTACTAAGCATGTTCAATTCACATCCAGGAGAGAGTAATGAATAAAGTCAGTAAAATATTCAAAAGAACATTTGTATGTGAAATAAAAATAAATAAACTAATGATTGCAATTGATATAATAATATTAAAAATTTGAAGAATCATAAGATCCACATATCTAAAATAAAGTCTATCTGCTTATGAAATATAATTAATAACTCATTTCTTTCCATTTTATTCAGGGAAACCTGTTGTTTTATAAATTATTTTACTACTTTTCTTACAGTTTCAGTTGCCAACAGTTTTTGTCAAAACTCCAAAATATTTAAATATATAAGCTTACATAAACATAATATATTATACTATAATATATCTAAACATACATAACATGTAATATTTGTGTAATTGTAATTAAGATATAAATTATCTATTTTTAGATATAATTGTAGTATTATTATATTGGACATTCCCATAAATAAACACAGCCACACACATTGCAGTGCTAACATATAGGCACCAGAACGGGCCCAGCAGAGAAATGTTTTATTTGTATCACATTTGGGTTAACAAAATATGAACTGACCAGACCCATGTGCATACATATCAAGTCAACATTTTTTAGCTCAATGAATATATCAATTTCTACTTGCCAGATCAAAAATATAATACATATATGCATACTATGCATTATTCATCTGTATTTTATCATATCATGCTAGATAATAATGATCAAACAGTGAATTTTTTATTCATCATACATCACAGTGGTATTCAGATGTCAATGTTATGGGCACTCAAAACTAAACAAATTTTTATAGGACAATTCTTCCTAAGGCCACCTTTATGCTAAAACAATGCTTTTCATTACATCTCTGACAACAATAATGAGACTAGTATAATACCTCCAATTGCTCACATTACATGCATTTATCTCGAGGTGTATGACAAATTATATCTAAATAGGTTTGGAATGAGACAAAGAAAAATAATAACTAGGTTTATAAATAAAAAAATAAACAAAAATTAGTATTTACAATTATGATATATTTCTGTATAAATCACATGTATATATTATAATCATGTGTATATATACATGTTTACATAAGTATGTGTATATATACGAGTTACATATTATAAATCAAAATAAGGAAAATAAAAAAATTATATTTCAATATTTAATTATTCAGAAAAAAAAGTAAAAAAAATAAATATTTGGGATTAAGTTAAAATACTAATTATAACATATATTTTTTGTGTGTGTGTGTGTATTAAAATTTAACATATAATTGAAAACAAATTTGTACAGGATGTAATCACTTTCTGGACATAAATTTCAGACTGATTAAATAACAATAGTCACTAAATTTCTTTGTAATTAAAAATATAACTAATTAGAAAAAAATAAAGATCAAATGAGTTGGTAACATGGGTAAGAATTCAAAAAGTGGGTGAAGTCAGACAGTATAAATGCTGCAAATTCCTATTGTCGAAGGGAAGAAAAAAAAGAAGAGAAGGAACGCCAGTGAGAGTTTTACAAAGATAGTTGACCAAAGAATCTACAGAGAGTCTATCAAGTTAACTGACCAGAGAGTTGATAAAGATCAGTTGGCCTTCCATTGAAGAGTCTATAAGCCAGCTAAAAACAACAATCCAGCAAGATGAAACAATCTTTATACAATCATGTTGAGAGAAAAATGCATTGTTACATCAAAGCTGAGTGTTTGTCCATTTTGCCCATCTCCTGAACACTAATAGCAGGATGCACTAATATATCTCTGACTTGCCTTTGTCCATTTTACCTGCCCCACAAAATCCAAACCTCACAGTAGTACACTGAGCCAGGAAAAAGAAGCCCATGATAAATGTGACAGGTTTGAGAAGACAGGGATGATCACCCAGATACTGTATTAAAAATCTAGATAAATATGTCTAGATATCATTGTACTTATTCCTATCTATTCTACCCCTATTTTCTATTATCTTAATATCTAAAATTTCATTCCATTTACTAGTGCCAAACTTCTCTTCTATTAACTATATTTTAATTATCATTTCTCTTTACTATTTTTTTTTCTTTATACCTATTATATATGTATCATGCAAGCACATTTTGGTACCAAAATATATACCAGACTCTCACTGAAATAACTTCAGCCACATACTTTGCAGTGCTAAAGTATAGATATCAGACCCAGCACCTCAGGAAAATGTTTTATTGTGTCATGCTTTGAGTTGCTAAAATATAAACTGGACTGGACCTATATGATATATATCAATCCAATACTTTTTATCTCAAAAAGTATTTCAATTTCTACTTTCTGGAGCAAGAATATATTAAATATATTATAACGGTCACATACGATGTTACATTTTTTTTTTTATTAGTAAACATGAAAAAAATAAAAGTTCGCAAATAAAACTTCTTTTTTAAGAATTAAAAATTGAAAATTAAAATTCTATACTAAACTCATATATATATAAAATCGCACAGATGAAAAACATTATTAAAATAAAATAAACTTTATTAAAAATAGAAAAAGTATTTTAAAAGCAAAAACTTAAAAAGATTTAAAGATAAAAATATATTTAAGTTTGTACAAAACAAATTAATTAATGTTATTGAAAAAATGGAAATGATTATTTTAATTAGTCCAAGTGAACTAGCCCTTGGGCATTTAAATGTATAAGCAACAGTTAGATAGGAAAACAATAGAAACTAATGGCCAATGAAAGAGATCCATTGAGGAATCGGACCTCAATGGAAGGATCATCATCATCGATGACATAATGTCCATTGGATCCTAAAGTTACACATAAAAGAAAAAGTTTGATAATAAAATTTTTAGTGAGTGAAGAAAATTTAAGAGAAGACAGATGTGTTAAGTTGGAGAGTCGGAGATGAAGGGATTGAAAGACGAACTTTCAATTCCTTCAGTTGTTATAAAAAAAAAGAAAATGAAACATCACTTTTCCTATATTGAGGACCATAGGATCATCGAGGGATTTTAATGCTGGATTCCAAACGGCAAGCAACAGATAACTAATGAACATTTCCAAAACCGTAAGCACATTATGAACTTAAATGAATATTAATTTGAAAACACTAAGAACTTTAAAATATAAACTTTCCCAGTATTTAAAAAGAAATAGAATCCTATCTGACCAAACAAAATTCTTTATTAATTTTTTTTATTGATATATTTCTTTTTTTTTTTTAATCATTTCCATTTATTTATATTTTTTTTTTTTTTGGTTCTTTTAAGTTTTATTTATGATTTTTGTTTGTCGCTAATTTAATATTATATAAATGTTAAACTTAAGTCGGGCATGAATGGCTATATAGATTTGTAAAGTTATATTAGGGGAGGGTAATCTTAGGTTATTTGTTTCGTAGTTAAATTAGGTCAATGGATTGGATATATTGGTGTAATTAGTAGATGTAGTATGAGATTTGCTACGGGCAGAATCGTTTTATATGCCGCACACTTCCTTTTTGCCTATGGAATGCGATCATAAGTCAGCAAAATGACCGCAGTCCTTTCCTATGGAGTTTTTTTATTGCTCTTCTCATCAGATAGATGTGGTATTCCTATCTGACGAGAGGCAAATTTCTTCTCTTAACCTTTTGTGCTGCTGTATTTGTATTACATTGAATGCATCGATATATCAGATGGATTGACGTTGGTTTGACTGCGAACTTTTGGCCTAAGATTAAATAAGGATAGAATATTTTCTTTCAAATGCAAATCTATGTAGTCTATTCATACTCGACATTCTAAATAAAAATGCATTAAATTTAAGTTGGGTATGGACGTTGCATGGATTCGTTAGCGGTTAATTATGTTGTGATGTCAATGTGGTATCTTATGATGAATGCCATTGGGTTTCTTGTATTCCCTCTGCAATTGACGGTATCAATGACTTTGTATTTTGATCGGTTAAGTTTATTTCGAGATGTTTTTAACCATGGAATCTATGCAGCCGATCGATACTCAACATTATAAAACAAACCTTTATAAATCCATCTGTGTGAACTTATAAAAATTAAAATGTAAATTTATAAAAATTAAAATGTAAATTAAAATCAAAGTTAAAAATGTTAAGTTAAATTTTAAAATGTAAACTGATACTAAAATGATTTTAAATATTATATATGTGCTTAAATAAATGTTGATGTGTATAATTACTGGCAGTGGCTTATTTTATTCTTTTTTTATATTTTCTTAGATAAGAATTTATTATAAAATATAAATCTCAGCTATTCCACTGAGCTAGTGACAATGGGCTAATGATCGGAATCAAAATGCATAAAATAATTTTTTTTTACTTACGTATCTGCCTACTTTATAAATTTTCTAGGTTCAAATGCTTAGTGGCGCCCTGTAGTGCAAATTACATTAAGTCTCTCTATCTCTTGATCATTATAATATGCATATTGCCTTATTTGGCTGTATTTTATCATATCACACTGGATGACAATGATCAAATTGTGAATCAGTTATGATATTCATAGGATAAAGTTATGGGCTCTCATAATTAAAAGAATTTTCATGCTGAAAGAATATTTTTGGTGACATCTCTGGCAACAATCATGGGACAGGGGTGTAATACCCTCAACTGCTCATATTACATATACTTATTTTAGGGTGTGTGATAAATTATATCTAAATAGGTTTGGAAAGGGTAAAAGAATACAAACAACTAGGATTAAAAGTAATAATAAAAAATAAATAAATTTAGTATTTAAAATCATGATATACATCTGTATAAATCACACACATAAACATATATTTTTAGTTCGGGATATATTCATATCAGAGAAAAGTCATTTAATTGGATTGAATTTAAGCATGAGCTCCGATATGCTTACACAAAGTACAGATCATGCCATAACACAATTATTATATTTAAATTAACACCAATTCATAAACCTAATAAAAATAATAATAAAGATTGGCAAAAAAATAAAAATAATAAAAATCAATAAATACATATAAATATATGTTATCATAAAGATTAAATATAAAGCAGAAAAAAAATTTAAATCTGTTTAGTATTTTAATTATTAAGCAGAGAAAAATTACAATCAAATTTTATGTAAATATTTTCAAGACAGGTTTTAATCTGTATCAAATGCATCTTAAAATTTATAATAGTCAAGCAATATTTTTACTTTGCTGATAGTGGGACCTCTCAAACCATGACACAAGAAAGCAATTTTTATAAAGATAAGAGTGGCCATCTTATCTTTAACCTAATTTTCCATTTATATAGGCCAATCTGAAGCATCCTGATTTGGGAGCATAAAGGGGATGTTCTCTCCACTGTTTAAGTTCACTCTTTCCTAAACAAATTAACATTCATGAAATCTTGCATTTTATAATGAGTTAATATTACAATCTTTATACTGGAAATAATAAACTATTGTAGAGTTATAATTATTTATTAAGCACACAGGAAGTATATGTAAATACTTTTAACATTCATGAAATCTTGCATTTTATAATGAGTTATTACAACTTTATGCTGGAAATATATAAACTATTGTAGAGTTATAATTATTTATTAATAATTATTTATTAAGCACACAGGAAGTATATGTAAATACTTTTAAGACAAGCTTTAACCTGTATCAAATGTGCCTTGAAATTTAAAATAGTCAAGCAATGTCTTTATTTCACCAATAGAGGGACCTCTCAAACCATGACACAAGAAAGCAACTTTTATAAAGAGTGGCCATTTTGTAAATTGCAAGATTTCATGAATGTTAATTTGTATAGGAAATAGTGGAGTTAAACAATGGAGAAAACAATGGCATGCTCCCTGCTGTGTTTGGTCTGGATTACAGACCCAACCAACAGTAAATAATGTAAAATAATACTGAAACAAGTATTACAATTAATATATTTATTATGTACAAATATATACAATACAATATAACAAATGAATATTTACAAGTTGAATATTGGAGTTTAACATAAACTCTGTGTTCTACCTGCCGCTTCCAGCCACACCTGATGGCTTGCCTCATGGGTAGGGTCTATGACTCTTCCAGCTGTACAAGACAGCTTGCCTTGAGCTGAGAGTGATCTTAGTAGTGTCCAGTCTTTGTGGGACTTGCCTAGCTGCATAGGTCTAAATAGCATAGTGCTATCAAAGAGAATACTTGCTGCTGTTTAGGTTAGCAGAGCTTCCCTGGGAGAATGCAAAGAGTCTTTTCAGGTTAGACACATTCTTCCTTGATTCTCACAAAAGGCTGACTATTTATACCCAGATCCCTGACCTTATTGAAAACCTTCAGATTCAACATGCATTGTTGCTTATTGGCCTGTAATAATCATTGGCTATGTTGTTATCTATACATCAGCCTATTGGCCTGTGGAAAACAATGCTTAATCCAATCAGATAAGGAGGCATCTGGAATAGTCCACTTCTGAGAGAAGGGAGGACTATAACATCCCTCCCCCTGGCTAAAATTTACCCAAGAGAACAGTCATGCAGGTTTGCTGGAGGATGACTAAAGCACTTTGGTGCTGGTTCTGGTTTGCTGTTGTCTTCAGTTTGTTGGTCCTCCTTGCTTGTATCTTCAGTTTGTTGGTCATCCTTGCTTGTACTGCATGTCTCTGGAGCTTCATTCCTTGCGGCTGCATCAGTATAATCCAGTCGCAGTTGATCTTGATGGCGATGATGTTGACATCTATCTGCTGTTGCCACTAAAATGGTGTGAAGTCCTTTTGCTTAGATTATGACTGCTGGGATCCATTTAATGGATCTGCTATACATTCTGCATAGAACATTAGTCCCTATTTGAAATTTGGTAGTTTTGTCCTTTTCTTGTTTTTTTATCATTTGGCTCAGGTATCAGTGATGACAAGTTGGGTCGCAAAGTTCTATTACACAGTAATTCAGCTGGAGTTTTTCCAGTTGCCATACTTGGTGTAGAGTGTTGAGATAATAACATTCTGGCAATATGGGTGTTCCAGTTTCCCGTGTCGATCTTTTTGAGCAATTTTTTGGTCTCTTGCACCAACCTCTCAGCCTGGCCATTGTTTTCAGGATGAAATGGTGGGCTGAAGATAAGCTCAATGCCAATATTGTCACAAAAATTTTTAAAGGTTACTGCAGTGAATGTTGTGCCATTATCTGAGACTATCATTCTAGGAAGGCCATGTGTAGCAAATAGCCTTCTAAGAGCTTCTATTGTTGCAGTGGTCTGGAGTGATGGAACTTCCACTACCTCCAGCCACTTAGAATTTGAATCAACTACTACTAATAGTAGTTTGCCTTTCCATGGGCCAGCATGGACCACATGGAGTCTCATCCACGGGCCTTCAGGTTTAGGCCAATGAACTGTTTTATCTTTTGCTGGCATGATTTGATTCATTTTGCAATGCAAGCAGTGGTGGACTTTAGACCTAATCTCTGTGCCCAAAGTTGGCCACTGTACATATGTCCTTGTGGGCATCTTCATTTGGACTATCCCTGGATGCTCATTATGCAACAGGTCGAGCACTTGGGATCATCCAGCTAGGGGGATCACTACTCTGGATCCCCACATCCCTTTTCAATTGAGAGCTCCAGCCTTTGGATCCAGTAGGCTGGATGCAACTCCTCTGGTTTTTTATTTGGCCACCCCTTCTGGATCCATTTTTTAATTCTTTGAAACCCAGGGTCATTTGTTGTCCACTTAGCCACTAATTTACTGTTCAGTGGTGTGTTTGTCCCCAAATCAATCATGTTAACTGACTAATCAGTAGTAATCAGCCTGTCTGCAGATTGTGCAGGCAAACAACTTAATGCATCAACATGAGGAATATGTTTTCCCTCAATGTAGTGTAGCATAAGCTGCAAAGATATCCAATAGGGGTCTATGATCTGTTTGCAGTATGAATGATCTACCATAAAGGTAGTCATGACATTTTTAATGCCATTCATTAAGGCCACAACCTCTCTATCAATCTGGGCAAAATTTTTTCTGCCTTTGAGAGACACTTTGATGTAAAGGAAATAGTGAGTGACCCATCATCATTCTTATGGGACAACACTGCACCCGTTCCTACTGGTGAAGCATCGCATGTCAGTACCAGCACTCTTTCAGGGTCAAAGTGTGCCAGCACCACTTTCTCAGATATAAGGGTTTTGATTTTTTTCAAAGGCATTATCATGATTGCTGTCCCACTTCCAGACTGTTTTTTATCTAGTAGCCTGTACAATGGTGCAGCTGCCTCTGTTTGTGATATAAAAACCCCTCATAGTAATTTACAAGTCCTAAAAAGGACTGTAATTCTTTCTTGTTATTTGGTGTTTTGGCTTTTTTAATTGCCATAACTTTCTTTTGGGTAGGATGAATGCCACTTCCTAAATCCCAGAAACTCCAGTTCTTTGGCTGCAAATGTGCATTTATCTAAGTTTATTCTTATGCCTGCTACTTTGAACTTGTCAAGGAGTTTTTTTGGGGAACTCCAGAGTAGCTCTGGAGTCCAAGCCACCAGAAAGAAATCATCAAAGTACAGTAGGGCCCCTGGTATTCCTGCAGCCAGTTGATCCATGACTCTCTAGAATATTGCTGGGGCGACCGATATACCAAAAGGTAACCGGTTCCTTTTAAATAAGCCTTTATGAGTTATTATTGACAATGTTCTTGCTGCCTGATCATCGACCGGTAGCTGCAAATATGCATGTTTCAAGTCAATTTTAGTAAAAACCCTTCCACCTGACAGTGTGGATAGGATTTGCTTAACTGATGATGGTGGATAATTATTCGATGCTAGTGCTTTGTTAATCATGCATCGATAATCTCCACATATCCGCACATCACCATTTTCTTTGATGATTGGGACTATTGGGGTGGCCTATTCTGAGTATGATATAGGCTCTATTATCCCTTCTGCTTCCCATCTTTCAAGCTCTGACTCAACTTTAGCTCTCAAGGCCAGTGGCAGTGATCTGCTTTGACAACAGATCGGTTTTATCTCTTTATTCAGTGATAACTGAATTGATGGTCCTAGATACAGACCTGGATCTTTTTTGACCACTTCAGGATAATCAGTCTTTAATTTAGCTAATGTTGTGATCTGGTTCACCTTTGACACTGCAAAGCCTAGGTGACTGAACCAGTCACGGCCTAACAAATTGCTGGATCACCTGATGCCACTAACAGTGGTAGGTGTATAGTTTGTTAGGCATAGTTATTTTAACTCTTGTCTGACCCAAGAGTTTTATTTTTTTATCCTGATAATCTAGTGCTAGGATGCAGATTATATTTATTATTTTTATTAATGATAGCCTGTCTTCTTTGAAACAATAGACACTGCAGACCCTGGGTCTAGTTCCATTCTTACTGGTGTATCATTAGTCATAATATTATGTATAAATCCAGACTGGTTGTCTTTAATGTGATTTATACTAGCAACTTGTTTATTTTTCTTATAGTTGCCTTTGTTGTTTTTTGGAATGGTTTTTTCCATTCTCATATTGGCTGTTTGTCTTTTTAAGTTTAGACATGCCGCTCTTATATGACCGACTCACTTGAAGAATGAGAACACAGTATGAAGGTGTGGACATTCTGTTTGTATGTGCATCGGTTCATCACACCTATAACAACACTTAACACTCGTTGTTATTGTTGAGCTAACTGAGTACTTGTCAGACTCAGTCTTCTGTTTAACTTTTTGAACAGTATAATTTACTTTTTGTAATGGCTTTGCTTGACACGCTATAGATTCCGCCAGCGTGGCTTGAGCTGAGAGTGATCTTAGCAGTGTCCAGTCTCTGTGGGACTTGCCTAGCTGTGTAGATCTAAATAGCATAGTGCTGTCAAAGAGAATACTTGTTGCTGTTTAGGTTAGCAGAGCTTCCCTAGGAGAACGCAAAGAGTCTTTTCAAGTTAAACATGTTCTTTCTTGATTCTCACAAAAGTCTGACTATTTATACCCAGATCCCTGACCTTATTGAAAACCTTCAGATTCAGCAAGCATTGTTGCTTATTGGCTGTAATAATTATTGGCTATGTTGTTATCTATACATCAGCCTATTGGCCTGTGGCAAACAATGCTTAATCCAATCAGATAAGGAGGCATCTGGAAAAGTCCACTTCTGAGAGAAGGGAGGACTATAACACTCCCAGTCAAGATGCTTTAGATTGGCCAATATAAGTAGAATGTTAGATTATATATTTCCAGTATAAAGATCATATTAACTGGTAAATCGCAAGATTTCACAAACGTTCATTTGTATAGGAAATAGTAGACTTAAACAGTGGAGAGAGCAACAGCTTCACATTCCCAAATCAAGATGCTTCAGATTGGTCTATGTAAGTGGAAAGTTAGGTTAAAGATAAGATGGCCACTCTTATCTTTATAAAAGTCGCTATTTTGTGCTGTGGTTTGAGAGGTCCCTCTATTGGCAAAATAAAGATATTGCTCAACTATTATAAATTTCAATTCGCATTCGATACAGGTTAAAATCTGTCTTAAAAGTATTTACATATACTTCCTGTGCGCTTAATAAATGATTGTAAATCAAATTTTATTTATTTTTTTATAATTATTATTATTTTTCAATTCACTGTAAATAAAATACATCTTACCTAGATGACTTTCAAAAGCCAGCTTTTACCATTAATTAAATACAAATAGGTTCAAACCCTTTGATACCTAATCTGCAGGCCAGTCACTATCAATAAAATTTAGTGCTTTATCTGGTGTATTATCTTAAGATTTTCTCCATTAACAGCATGGAAATGATAGTATGGACTGATTATGTATTCATCATAGATATATAACTGGCACTCTTTGTTCCTATCAGCTAATGGTATGGATGAGAAGTAATACCTTTCTAAAATTAGCATTGATGGGAGGCTACTCAGCAACAGAATTTAATGATCAGCATATTAATAAAAGATTTTAATTCATCATAAAAAGATTTCATGTTAGCTAATTAATAGTTCACAAGTTAGCATTTTCTTAATAACTCAGAAATACTATTCTAATGAGTTTCATTCTCTAAAATGCCATTAACAAAGTTTTTTAGCTTGTCGAGATGAACCTCAAGTTGGTTCCTTTCAGGCTCACTTTCTCTTCATTGATGTTACAGCTCTACTTAACAAGAAAAAGCTTTCACTGGTATCTGCCACTCCATTTATATTCCAATGCTATCCACCACCAAAACTCAACAATCCAGATAGCTTTATTGTCATCAATTAATTAGTTTTAATTAATTATATTTTTTTAAAACCCTAAATATCATTTCATTATCTTTTACAAAAAGAAAAATGAATATAAGAAATACATTCATTCTTAGTATTTTTTTCAAATTTATCTTTTTTTTTCTCTTTATATGTATAACTAACTACTCGTTAAGATATAAATTCTTAATTATCTTTTTTTTTCTCTTTATATGTATAACTAACTACTCGTTAAGATATAAATTCTTAATTAATACTAGATAAGCAATCAATTCAATTAAATTATCTAATTAAGTAAATTATTATTTATTTATTTTTTGCTCAGCAAAGTACAAGAATTCAATTTTTTTTTTCTTTTCATTTTTTTCCCCCTTAAAACAAAAAGTACTTTACTGAAATGAAAAAAAATATCCTTGCAACATTACAACAAAAAATTAATTTTGACTTGGATATTTTTATTAAAGTCTTTAAAACTTTTAAGAATTCAAGGTTATAATGGAATATCTGAGATTCTCCATCTAGTTATCTTTAAAACAATATTATTTATATGATGTTGTTTTCCCTTTAAGGTTAGTTTTCCTACATCTTTTTAAAGATTTTGAGATCATCAAGTAATATATTAACTACATTGATCCCGTTTAACCTTTATAAAACTGAAATTAATTTGATTACTTATTTCTCCTTTATTTCTTATATCTATTTTTTAGTGTGACCAAAAAGCTTGAATAGTCAGATTACTTTATTTTTAAATTGAGCCTTAATCATATATATTTAAATATTTCGTAATTCTGATGAAGACTTCTAGGCAGTTGAGATTTAATAAAATATATAAATATTTGTAGAAACAGTATGTTTGTATTGAAGAAAAGTGTAAAAGAATAGATTTTTTATTCATTAATAATCAATACATAGAAGATAAAAGAGAAGAAATAATAATAATACTTCAATTTGCATGGGGTTAAAAAGTAAGAGTGCAATCAAATTTGATGGAATTGAATTAAATATGCAGAAAGTTTTGAGTTAACTTAAAAATAATATCATTTATAATTTTGCTTGTGGAAAAAAATAGGTTTAGAATAGTCAGAGTAAAAATATGCTTATAAACTATGGATCAGATTAGGCAAAGACAACAATTTACAAATCTAATTTGATGAAGTAAGATCCATAAAAAGTATTTAGGCTATTAGAAAAACATGCTACAAAAAGTTATTAAAAATCAAATGGATGACAAAAGATTTCAATGAAAAATTATACAAAAAAAAGAAAAGGAAATTTGCTGAATAAGTTACAAAGAAGTTACAATTACTTGTTTTATATAGAATAAATGATAGTGGTCGAGAGATCAGTGACAGCTGCTTTACGAGTAGTTGTCCCAGGTTAGTGGGTTTACTTCCTGGCTGATGCTATGACCCATGAGAAAAAAAACAAAAATCCTTTTTTGATATTATGAAAATATAAATATTGTTGTGAAATTAATTGCTTTTGCTTAACATTTTTGCATAGCTCTGTTTCTGATCCTATAAATTTTTATGATGATGAAAAAATATATATAACCAGGTGTTCAAAAGATCATTCAATGTTTGATCTGAAATATGATGGGATTTAATAAGAAGATTCTAGTCTAATGACCAAACTAGTATTTTTTTATAATATAATCTAAGAAGAAATCTCTAGCATATCAAACTGAACAAAAAGATAGTAAATAAAATGTAAACATACAGAGTGAGTCAATAGTTCTTGCTAGATTTTAAATAATATTAGAAAACTTATATGCAATATGGTCTTCAAGTTGGTGGCCGAATGGTTAGCGCAGACGCCTTACGCTTTGACACTTTTAAAAAAAAAAAGTGTTTAGATTTTTTGAATGCTTATTTTTTATTTCAGAAGGAATTCTATAGGATGCAGTGATAAGTAAAATATTTATTATGAAAATAACCATTTCTGAAAAATTTATGATACAAAATAGTTTCTATAAACAAATCAATTTTGTTTTTAAAACTAATTTTTTAAGTTGTAAGATATCGGAAACAGCTTTAGCAGGTATAAAACAAAAAGGAACATCGTATATCTTTGAAGTTATATTGCAAAATATACTTGCTTTTCATGGAACTTTAAAAGAATTAAGACCATCATTACAAATCTTCAGGCAAACACTATAGTGGTACAGATTCATTAGATTTGAATGTAAAACTTTTCAGCACAGCTAAGATAAATAGTACATTTTATCAATATTAAACCACTGAGCATCACGTGGTCACCATTCTTTACACTTACATAAACTGTTTACAGAGGCTATACTCTCCATACAGTAGCATCATTCAGTTCATGCAAAAAGGTTTGTGCATAAAATTCCTATCTAGTGTCTACTCACCCAATATCCCCAGACTAGTTTCTAGATTGTGGCTTTCATCATTGAGTAGCCTTGGATTGAGAGCACTGCATCAAGATCTTAAGGATCTAATCCAACTCTCCAGCAGCTACCTTTTATCTTATTAGCTAACTATAAAGCTTTGAGTCAAAAATGAAAACACAATAATGTTTTCACTTCAAGCTCATTAGCTTGTATAGTCATATAGATCTTAACTCAGTTAAGCATTCCTACTTTTTGGTATCTTTGGTTATTTAATAACCAGTCACCATAATCCTATTGGACAGGATTGGTATTAAACCACTAAACATCATATTATCACTATTCTTTATGCTCACACAAGCTGTTTACACAGACATATTCTCTATACAGTAGTGCCACTCAGTACAAGCCAGAGTAATGAATGGATGCAAGAAAGTTTGTGCATGAAATCCCTATCTAGTGCTTACTCATCCAATATCCCCAGACTAGTTTCTAGCTTGTGGTTTTCATCAGTGAGGAGCCTTTGATTTGAGAGCACTGCACCCATATCTTACACTCAAAGCTTTATAGTAAGATAATAAGGTAAAAAGTGGCTGCTGGAAAGTTGCATTAGATCCTAAGATCTAAGTGCAATACTCTCAGACCCAAGGCTCCTCATTGATGAAAGCTACAAGCTAGACACCTAGTCTGGGAATATTGGATGAGTAGGCACTAAATAAAAATTTTATGCACAAATCTTCTTGCATCCATTGATTACTCTGGCTTGCACTGAGTGGCACTACTGTATGGAGAGTTTAGCCTCTGTAAACAGCTTGTGTAAGCATAAAGAATGATGATCATGTAATGTTTAGTGGTAATATCAATCCTACCCAATAGGATTATGGTGATTGTGGTTATTAAAAAATAGACAATAAAAATATGGATGCTGAACTGAGTTCAGATCTATACAGTTATAGAAGCTAATAAGCTTGAATTCTTATCATTATTATGTTTTCATTTTGGACCCAAAGCTTTATAGTTAGCTAATAAGGTAGCAGATGACTGCTGCAGAGTTGCATTACATCCTAAGATCTAGGTGCAGTGCTCTCAGATATAAGGCCCCTCACTGATAAAAGCCACAAGGGAGAAACTAGTCTGGGAATATTGGATGAGTAGGCACTAGATGGGGATTTTATGCACAAGTCTTCTGGCATCCATTGATTATTCTGATTGGCACAGGGTGCCACTACTGTATGGAGAGTTTTGCCTGTTCAATAACAGTTATGTGCTAGCATAAGAGATGGTGATCATGTGATGTTTAGTGTTTAACACCAATCCTGCCTAATAAGATAGTGTTGACTATGGTTGTTAAAAAGCCCAAAACCAAAAGGTTTGGGTTTTGAACTGAGTTCAGACCCACATGACTATATAAGCTATTGAGCTTAGATTGAAAATATTATTGTGTTTTCGATTTCATTCTCATTGTTTTGTAGTTAAGTAGAGATAAAAGGTGGCTGCTTAAGGTTGCATTAGATCCTAAGATCTAGGTGCAGCGCTCTCAGATCCAAGGCTCCTCACTGACCAAGTCCACAAGTCAGAAACTAATCTAGGGATATTGGATGAGTAGGCTCTAGATGGGGATTTTATGCACAAGCCTTCTGGCATCCATTGATTACTCTGGTTGGCACAGTGTGGTACTACTGTATGGAGAGTTTTGCCTGTTTAATGTGAAAGATAGTGAAAAATTATGAGATTATCAGAATTGTATATCTTGTGGCTATTAACCATTCTCAATTACTTTTTCACCATTCCAGATTGAGTCACACAACTGGCATCTTGTCTAATCAATATCTACAATAAACATATAAAAATATTATAATGTGTGTATATATTATTTTTAAAAATTGATTTTATTTAATTTAAGAATTAGTGCACTAATTTTTTCTTGGAAAATAATTTTGATTGTTATATGTAACAATAAATAATAAATAAAAACATGGGGCACCCATAAATTAATTAATTCAAACTATAATAAACTATATTCCTTGAACTAATTAATTTATAGAGACGAATGCTTTTATTTAAAATTACATACAGAAGTCAAAATTGTTGTAAAAGAAAAAAATATGTTTTACTCTTTAGTATATTAGCTTTAAATTAAATAAAAGCATTTTTTAAGAACATTTTTTCTATATTTTATTTTTTATTTTTTTTAGTGTTTGGATATATATATATAATAAAATCATATAAATTAATTACAAGATTTTTGTTTTTATGAAAGCAATGGTTTACAAAAACGAAAATAGTTCAAATGGAAATTAAAATTATATCCTTCATTTCTTTTCCATTCTATTTGAATTAACTAAAAATATCCTTAAAATTTCTTCTTCAAATTAAATGAAGGCATTTTCTTAAAAAAAATATAGCAACATCTATATTCTTCAAGACCTAAAAAATTACCAAACTGATTTGAATGAAGGTTGATATGCAGTTTCCCAACACTCTTATGTTGAATAAGTATAAAATTTGCATTATTATATAGCATCATCATCAAAATCAAATATATAGAACATTTGAAAAAAATCCTTTCATTCTAGCCCTAAAATCTTATATTGTCATCTGTACCAAACATATGTACAAAATTTGAAAAAGGTTTGAACCGCAGAAATAGATTAAAAATTATTAAGACAATAGTTTAAAAAAAGACAAGTTTTATATAAAAAAATATAAAGAGAAATTACAATTTAATTCTTCCTTCTTTTTTTTTTGTATTTTAATTATTTTCTTTCTATTTTAATTAATTATATATGTGGCTAAAATTTCTTCCTCAAATTAAGTGAAAGTCACTGCTTAAAAATATATATCCCCCAGTCTACTGTATATGACTCAAAATTTACTGAACTAATTTGAATGTAATTTGCATGCAGCCCCACAACACTGTTAGCCTGAAAAACTCTGAAATATTTTTTTGCATCGTTATATTGCATTATCATCAAAACTAAACATGTGCATAAAATTTGAAGAAATTCTAATTTAAAAGAAATATGTTAAAAATCGATTACAAATTTTGATCCAAATAAACAAAAATCTAAAGTTAAATAAAAGCATTTAAAAAGTAAATTATTATATTATAATGATTACACTTATTGACATGAGCCAGTGTTGCAATTATAGATATCGCTACTTTATTCAAAATATATGCCAGCTCTAGAACAAAATCAATCATTTGTTCTTATATTTTCTTGCAACTCTGATTTTCAATGAAATGTTAAACAAAATGACCCTTCAGTCAAGAAAATATAATAACAATTTAGATCAAAAGTAAATAAATAAAGTTCTGGAATGGTAATTTATTTAGAAAAGAATACCGTGTTCAAAAGCTGTAAATAATAGGTTCATTGGTGATTCATTGAGTTTTAGCTTTTTAATCTATTATTCAGGCATTAAATTAAATAATGATTTGCAATGCCTTTTATGGTATGAATTAAAGATAAACTTAAATTCTCTATTGACAAGTGTTAGTACTATACTTAAATCCACTATTAGAACAAGTTACTGATATGTTAAAATCCTCTATGTTCTTTAATCACTGTGATTCTAACTTTTCACCCAATTTTGTTCTGTCTCTACTTAGGTTTGGGATTCAATCTCCAGTGTATTCTAAATTTTTAAAAAAATGTCTCACAGACTCACACATTGCCATAGAGAAAAACAAAAATTGTATCAAAAGTCTTAAAAATTTTCCCATACTCCTTGAATAAATAAAAGTTTAAATAATTATGACATAGTTGTGCAATTAAAAACATAATGTAAAGTTTTTTTTAAAAAAAATCATTCAAAATCTTTAAATGTTATTTATTCTCCATATATGATTGAAATTGTTACCCTGTGTGATGTGATGTGATACACTGTGACTTCTCCTTAAACGGAGTCAGGAATCTCTCAGCTACTATGCAAAATAGAGTGGCCATGATACTCAAACTTCTTATGAAGTGCGGAGCAATAAATCATTCGATTATTCTTATAAAAATTGTGACTAATTAACGTTTATATTATATGCCAATCTGATTTATTGTAGCAAAAATAAAGTTTGTAATACAGTTCATACATCGTTGTTCTAAAAAAAAAAAATCATATAACTTTATTTTATTGGAATGCACCAAAATTATATAAACTGCATGAGTGATTTATTTAAAAAAACAATAATTTCTACTATTGAATAAAGATCACTTTAAATTATAATAATAATAAAGATCTTATATCCCCAAAATTATTCTTGTACAACAGTATTTTTTCTTTTACGAGGATATTTGAAAATAGTTCTCTAAAATTCCAATAGAGAGTAGCATCAAACAAAGCCATTCTGTAACTCGTTGACATGCACTTCCTCGTTTACTTTACCTTTTTATTAAAATATTTGGATTCATTTTTATGATGCTTTATAATATTTTTGAGGTAATTAATGCTACATTAATAATATATCTAGATAACTTGTATGAACTTTTAAATAAAATTGTATTATTTTGTACTAATTTTCAAGTGAATTTTCTAGTTGAGGCTTTTGAATTACGTTTGTTTTCTTTATTCATTTATTAACATTAAAAGTTTATGATTTTATCTCGTGAGTAATTTTTATCATTTATTTAACTCAGATTTTTATAGCTAGTTATGATTAATTATTAATATAAATTATTTTATTCGAGGTAATATATATTTAATATAGGAAATTCACATTTAAATAAGTCCATGTCTTTATAACAAATACTTTCATTTTTATAAATTACTAGAAACAGTTTTTAGTTTGGCCGATAATCATGTAATGATTTATTTTTCAACTGTTACTACTTTGTATTTATTTATTTTTAAATACCGTATTCTATTTAATATCAATTATTTTTAGAGTGGTATAAGTAATGAAATCGCTAAATCATTACATTCGTCCGTAATATAGCTGAAGTAAAGTATTGTGAACTTAGCAACAATGTGTAAATAGTTATAGGAGAATTAATAATATGCAGTTCCTGATAACTCGTAATTTTATGTTCACCGATGACTGGCAATGTGCAGTTAAGTGGAATGATAGTTGCAAGAGTTAAAGATTCCTGCATCAAAGTTCAATGTACCACTTCTGGGCCTTTAATATCACATGATCTGCTGAGTAACTAACCATTTAATTATTTTAATGAGTGAAGAAGATATAGTGAGTATAACGAATGTTAAAATTAATATACCCAGACAAGTGCACAAATATATAAACTATATAGCAAATAAGCAAATTGATTTTTTTAAGATTTCAACTTGAATATATCTATTAAGAGGAACAAACTAAACTTATGAAGTTTTTAAACAAATATTTATTTCAATAAATAAAAAAACAGACTTACTCGTTTCTTGCTGTTTCAGAAAGTACAGCATTAATAAATATGTATTATAAAAAGAATAGCAAGAACATCCGGTGATAGTAACCAAGTCATTACATTAAATGTAAAAAGAATTCATTCAATTACCTTGCATGGTTTAGTGCAGTGGTAGAATATTAGATTGGAATTATGAACTTTAGCAATAAAGCCATTCCATTATCTGTTTATTCATTTTTGGTTTTTTATAAATGTTTTAAAAATATCATATATAGGGCACAGTTAATTCAATCAGTTCATTTATAAAATAAAATTAATGCTTATAAGACAATATTGAAATGTTTGACTTGAAGTGAACAAATCACAAGATGTGTTGAAAGTTTAAACTCTTTTGTTTATATTCTGACTAAGAATACTTAGATGCTGATTGACTGGCCAATAATTAATTGATTAGCTAGTTTGTCTTTAATCAGCTATTCTTAAAAAAAAATATATCCCATATTTGTGTAATTTGCAAAATATTTAAGTTTGAATAGTCTGGGTTCAAACTCTGAGCCATGAACATTGCAGGCTGATACTAACCAATATGTCATATGTTCACATATTTGTGCATGTATAAGTAAATATTTAGATATGTGCACAAGAAGAAGAGAAAAAATATAATACAGTATTAAATAAGTAATCACTTTTAATATATTTAATACTATAATTTTAACTTATACAGTAAATTGGAAGGCACTATTTTATAAAGTATCTGTCTGCAGTTTCCAAGTTCTGGGCTCAAATTAAATTAAGTACTTTAAAGAAAATTACAATTTTTAGCAAAGCCAATATATTGTTTTTTTTTCCTTTCAATTAATCACACTTTAAATGGTTTATAGATATTATTATTTCTGATTCTATTATTAGAACAACAATGATTGTTTGAATTTAAGGTCATTGTTAACAATAAATCAATATCCAGTGTCAGGAATTTTAATTACTTTATTATATAGTGCTAGAAATATCATTTAGAAATAAATCCTTCAACTTGATTTAAAGAGTTTTTTTTATTTTTCTACAACAATTAATATTTAAGCTAGTGATCATAATATCTGATCTGCATTTTGATTTAATACTTAAGCTTCAGATTTTGTCCTATATTGCTGTAATCATATACTCCTACATATAGACTTTTAATTTGTCAATATAATTCCCAAAGTCAGCAATTATAATAATCCCTTGTGAAAGGGAATTAAATTTTCTAATTACAAAATAATTCCCTGGTATTGTTTCACATGCTTATTGTTTTTGAGTGAATTGAATTAGTAAACTGAAATGAATGGAAGAAAGATTCAGTCTGGCTCCCTTTCAATGAAATAAAAAGTGAGAGCAGAAAAAGATGATAAGAAATATGGATATGATTTGGACGGTTTAGTACACAGAATGAAAAATTATTTAGAAAAATATCAAGAAGCCAATATTGATCATGGAAATTATATTAATTTTGATAGATTATTTTATCATTAATCTGATTTTTTTTTTTTTACCCTCTCACAAAAACTATTCTTCTAAGCTAGATTTTACAGTTAATAAAATTTATTCCTTATACAACAAATTTTCAATAATTTTATTTTGCCTTTATAAACAAAAATATTAGCTTCTGGAAAAGTTGATTTAAAAATATTTAGGACTTTTATATTCCCTTGCTCTCAAAATTGAATATCCACATCTAATTAAATTTTACAAATTCAGAAGAAAAGAATTTATTTATGAAATACATTCATTATTTCAGTTACTTCTCTTCTGATTTTATATGGTATTAGTAAACCTATATTAGGCATTTTATTTGGTGCATTCATTCACTTGATACCTGCAGCATATAAAAAATTGAATGTACACCTAATATTGATTTCATTTTTCAAGATAATGGACTATAAAATGTAGATACTTCTATATTGTACTAATTTGTGATTGCTCAATTATTACTATGTTTTTAAAAGCAAAATCAGTATACACCTTTACCCTAGTTAGCGATGGCAATTGGTCCTCCAGAACTCATCGTTAAGCAAGAATATCGTATACAAAATATGTAATTATAATGAGGGTCTATGGGAAAAAAATTGGTCGGTTCCAGACGACATAAAATATCCACATTGGTTTCCAAGCTCAAAGATTTTCTTGATTTTTTCATGACAATGATGACTAAATACGGTATCTAAAAAGAAAAGTTTTATATCACTAGGAAAAAAAATGCATATTTTCACTTTAAAAAGTACAGAACAGCAAAAAGAAAGTGAAACTAAATTTGAATTTAAAAGTTTTTATATTCTTCCGCAGAAGTTTTTCATCGTAATGGAAAAAAAAAAATCCATACTGAAGTGCTTTTTTTTTTAATTTGTATTACAGTATATATTACTACTATACATTTATGTTTATTACTTATGTGAAATTATTCAAATTAAAAAACAATGTTTAATTATTAATTATTTAATTGAACATAAAGACTTATTACTGTACTCCACAGTAACAAAATGCTTAATGCTTATCGTAAAGCAGTCAACTTTAGAAAAAAAAAAATCAACTTATTTTAAAAGTAAAAAATCTAACTTCTAATTTTCTAAAACATACTGCTAGATTTATTTTTCTTACTGTATATTTTTAGTAATGTAATAGTGCCCCCCCCCCCATTCGAGTAGAAAGATTATTAATTAAATGCAATCTGTTTTTCTTTTTAAACTTTTCTAATTCGACATTTGAGTTTTAAAATGTTGTTTTTCTTTTGATTTGAAACATCTTGAGTGTAAACAACATGTTTATTAACGAAGTTACAAAATCAATAACTATTTTTACATAATTATCCAGGTGTTCTAAAAATAATATATCGTACTTAAGAAACACACCCTCGCAGTTGAATATTCATATTTAGTGTTTTCCTGAAAGTTTGTGATGATGGTATTTTAGTTGTCCTGTACTGTATTTATATATTGGAGTATTTCATCATCTAATATAAGTGTTGAATGTCTTTAGAGAAATTAAACTTTATTTAAATAAAGTTTAATTTTTCTAAAGACAGTCAACACATATGTATACAGTATTATCAACAAATTAAAAATCCTTTTTCTTTTCAAAAACTTTATTTTATTATCTCAATACTGAACATATATATATATACAGTATTTATATAATACAAAACTCCAAGGTTTCAACTGTTTATCTTCATACAGTCATTTTCAAGGATATCTCTCTCTCCCATTGCTATATTTTATTACTCTTTCTTTTACATTATTTAATTACAAATCAATGTTGGAGGTTTGTATTATATAAATACTGTATATGTTCAGTATTGAGATAAGAAAATAAAGTTTTTGAAAAGAAAAAGGAGGATTTTTAATTTGTTGATATTATTGTAGAACATATGTACGTATTTAAAAAAAAAAAGTGGATGAACATTTGCTGTGACATTATATATGATGTATACAGTATTATAGATTCAGTAATTATAGATATTTTAAGTGTTTTATGAATAAAATATTGTATGTGTATACAATTACAGCAAAGTCATTACCTGTATATGTATTACAATAATATACTTTTGCTTTTGGGTAAAATGAATTTAATATAGCTATCTCTGATGTCATCAGTGACGCAAAATTCAAGATGGCTGCCAAAAAAAATTTTTTTTTTTTATTTTTTTCCCGATCGTTTAAGTGAAAAATCGATTGTAAATCAAAGTAGTGGGTACAAATTGATGATCGCTATTGTGAAATATCGCTAAATAGCCAATCGTTAAGCGGGGTAAAGGTGTAATAATATTTTTTTTTTGTGGAAGAAGCTCTGAAGAAAGCTGTTGAATAGTCAAAACTGTCAACTATTTTTGAAAGCGAAAATTTTTCCCGATCGTTTAAGTGAAAAATCGATTGTAAATCAAAGTAGTGGGTACAAATTGATGATCGCTATTGTGAAATATCGCTAAATAGCCAATCGTTAAGCGGGGTAAAGGTGTAATAATATTTTTTTTTTGTGGAAGAAGCTCTGAAGAAAGCTGTTGAATAGTCAAAACTGTCAACTATTTTTGAAAGTGAAAATTAATATAGTATTGCATTGTGTAAAGTACGTTAAAAATGTGTTGTTATAGTTTATTTATATTAGTACAATAAAAGATAATATGTCAATTAAAAATAATTAAATAGCAAATTTTTCATATTAGGATAAATTTTTGTGAAAAATCACAATGATTGTTAGAAAATCGCAACCAACGATTAAGGAATTGAGATAAATTTAATTGTAAGAAAAGAGCTTGAAATAAAGAAGACAATGGATTGAAAACTTATATAAACAAGAAATAAAAAACAGTTCTTGCTAAAGTTTTAATGCAAATTTTATATCCAAGATTACTAAATGTCTTTGGATGTAATGTTCTTTAAAACACTAAGATAAAAGGGGTATAAGTAAATAAAAATAACAAATACAAAAAAAAAAAAGTTAAGCTTGCAAAAAAATATAAATTGACTTATATATTCTTTTAATGACTTTGGGAATTGAGTCATTTAACTATTAAATTTATATTCACTAATAAATATAATCGAAGTCCAGAAGACAATAATGTACAAACCAATATGTAAATTTTTAGAAGTCTTAACTTTTTTTGTCTTATTTTTGTGTTATCTATGGTTTCATTTTTTGGACTTGCTTTTCTGATAGCATCTTTTCTCAATCAAATGCAAATTTTGTAATACTTTGATATGGTTTTCATATCAAGTAAATAGATATACTGAATAAAATGCCTAATATTGATTTTCAAATAATTTAGGGAATCTTGCCAATTTTCACTCTTTAAATACTTTAATAGTTTTTCTATATCATCCTTATCCACTGAGCTTGTGAAGTTTAATTAAATGTAGATATTCAAATTTTGAGAGTTGATATGTATATAATGAAAATTTTATTGGGCCCTTGCTGAATTATTTTAATTTTCTACTTCATCCCACAATCTTAAGATTCATTTGAGAGGATGCACTCTTTTCATTAGTTATTTCAAGTGTCTAAATGCTTTGAATCTAAATTAATCTATCTTTATTTTTATTACTTACTATATAAATATAAAAGTTTGTTTATTACTTAACAGATATTGCTCCAGCTTTGATGAATCTTGAACAAATTTTTTTTTTTTTTTGGAGAATTGCATAGCTGTGGATTTTTGCCTTATGGTACTTAGATGTTTTAAAAAGTTAGGTAATTTGCAATATACATTGAAATTGTAACTATTTTCGAATGATTTCATAAAAACACAAAAAGAGGCAGCATTGATTTAAAAATTACAAAGTATGTTGTGGCCTGCATATTCAATCAAATAAATGCTACAGAAATGGACAGAATTATAGTTTTTGGTGAAATAAAGTAAAATTTGATTTCATAAAGATATTTTAAATTAATTAAATTTTATTTGTACCATGTTTTATTTCTCTCTTGCAAGTGGAGCATGAACAAAATACCACTATGTTAAAATTTTATAGCTATTTGTAAAAATTAGTTTACCAGATGAGAAATATATTTAAACTAATCTTGATCAAATTCAGTAGTGTAACTAATCGTAAAAAGTAAATTTTTTGTGATATTTCTATTGATAACTTCATGCACTATTATTTCATATAAATAATAAAAAATATGTAAGCTGTGGGAACAGTTACATATTGTCTTATATTCTTTTATTTTATTAATACAAACAATGCTGCTGGTTTAGCTAGTATATATTGTAATGGAATTGTATTGCTAACGAGCAAGCAAGTTAAAAGACTAACAAGCTAACTCTTTTCACATTCGTTACCACAAGCAATAAAACATATAAACGAATTTACATCTGTACCCGATCAAACCCACAACAATACGAATATTGCTACAAAGTTATCTTTCCCGATCGGACATCTCTAGACTGCTAAAATTATTACAAATTTGCAGCGTTTGGATGAATTTATAAATTTTACAGGAAATTATCAGTACTATATAATAACTAACACAAGTACCGTATTACTAGAAATAGATTCTAATTGATTCTGAAATAAGCCCTACAGGCATATTACTCTGATTCGTTTGGTGAGAAAAGAGAGACGAGACATAAAGAGCTGTCCATTATTAAAACATTATTTAATACATAAAAAAAAAATACAAATAAGACATAATATTATGGTATTAAAAAACATTAAAGATAAATAAGATGAATTATATATAGTTATATAGCACTCTTACTAATAATAGTAATCGTCTCCAATATATGAAATAATTACAGAAAGTAAAATATCTTTCCACTCCAATATCTTACTGATAAAATCTAATATATAGTTCACTTTGCTAATAATTAATTAAGTGATTAGATTTAAATTCATTTGACCATGTTACTGAAAGTGTTTACACGCGTGTCATATATATTTTAAAAGTTTGATTTACCTAGGTTTTCTCGCAGCTACTCGGCTAACCGTCATGTGGGTTATCCCACTTCTTTAGAAGAGACGGTTATTCTTGGGTTCTGGCTCCGATTTCTTCCATTCATTTTATTTCCTCCGCATTGTTTATGACATTCAGGTAGCGGTATAGCAGTGACAAGAACGGTGAGCTATCAGGTAGGCACAATATCTGCTGTTAATTCATGGGTTGTGGTTGACTGTACAAGCAAGGCGGGTATGGATCAAAGTAATGTCCATCTGTGGCCACTAGCCACGCATCCCCGAAGCTTCACAGTTATAGTAGAGTTTGTTCATGGTCGCTTCACCCAAAATTTTCACACTCTTCAAAAAAAACCAAAGTAAAGTCTTAGACAAGAAGCCTAATCAAAGTTTCTGCTCTCCTCTTTTTTTTTTATCTTGATCTCTTTCTTTTATAGCCTTTTCCTTCATTATGTCCATTTCACACCTTTATTTCTACTTCCTTGCCCAAACCTACATATATTTTTTTTCTTTAATTTCATAGTATCAGCTTTGATTGATTTTTCTTTTTTTCTCAATAAAATCATTTTTTATTTACATACAATATCTTTTCCCTTCCTTTAAATAGTTATATATATATTTCACTCATTCAAATGTGTAGTTTTACAGAAAAGATTCTTATCTTTACATAAACCTATTTCTACTTATATCAGTTCTTAAATTATCTGACTCCTTTTTCTTTTAAATTTCCCTTTAAGTTTTGATCATAAAATTAAATGATACAGTTTAATGCTCTCTCAACTTCATTATTTATTATTTTTTTTTTTCCAATATGTTGACTTTGAAAAGTAAAAGATACGAATCTTTCACCTTTCTTTTACTTAATTACTGTAACATTTCTCTTTTGTAATTAATTATTAATCAATTAAATTTCTTAAATCAATTCAAACAACAATTTAAACTGATAAATCTTGTAATGAATTTTTTTTCTTTCAAGTTTATTCTAAAATTTCTGTCTATTTTTAAATACTATTTCATATTTAAAAAAGAAAAACATTTAATATTACTTGAACATATTAAATATTTACATGTGATCACAATGTGTGTGATCATCACATTATACTATCCTCACCTTTTTAAAAATTTAATGGATTGCAAGCCATTCAATTCTTAACTTAATTATTATTATTATTATTATTATTTGGTTATCATAATTACATATCTTTAACTTCCCAATTAAATGATGAGAATTTACTAGGCAACTACTTTCCCGCTCAATTGACTGCCTCAGATCTACCAAACCAATTTAATTTCAGTGTGTAATGGAAACGATGAGTGAGTCTTATTCTGCACAATGGCTATAACTACAGGTTCGAGCCCACAGGATATCTCTGCTGCTTGATTAAACCTGTTCATATGCAACACTTTAACCTCTGATGTCCTTTAAAATGACAACTCTTAATATCTAAGTCTAGGTGAATTTATGTCTGGAATTTTCTATCCAGCGAGTTCAGTAAGCTCAGAATTACTGAAGTCTCATTATAAGAAGGGACTCTTTATCCATATATTCTTTATATTTATATGATTCTTAATATTGAAGCAGTCTGATCTGAGTTTGATCCTAGCTTCATGACATCTAGCCATAAGCCCACTTCAAACCCTAGTACTAACCTTAAATTTTCGATGCAATGTGTCTTTATACGTTCAATCCACGCTAATTTCCATAAAGAAAAACTTATTTTATAAATGCGTATTAAAATTAATTCATTTGAGTTTAAATTGATCAATTCTATTAATAAATTCATGATAGAATTATTCATGAATTTATATATATTATAACTGCGTGGATTGTGCACATATATTTGTAAAGATTTAAATATATATAATTGTTCGAAAGTTTCATTGCGTCGGGAATGTTTGTTTTTACTTTAAATAATTTGTTAAAGTTTTATTGATTAAAAGCTACATTCTTTCGATAAGCTTTCATATTTTTCCTTTCCAAAAAGAATAGGTGAAGTTTTATTAATTAGAGAAAAGGATAAGTATTTAAAATGTAAGGATTTCCTAATTAAAATCATTTTCTGATTTTAAGAATTAATTTTCTAATTAGAAATTGAATTCAAGTTAATGAGTTTGAAAGCCTTATCAAAGGAATGTATCTAAAAACAACCAGTAAATTTGAAAACATTGATAATGAAAGAAGTGCTAGCCCGAAGGCATCAAATACAGTATATATAGCTCTGAAAAGTTTGAAAAGGAGAAGCCATCTTTGTTGTAGAGAAGTGCAGTAAACTATGCATTTTAAATCATGAATTCAAATAGTGTTCCTATCATGGTAAGGGGCTAAACATCAGGAATCTGGCTATTGTTCCTGAAGTCCCCTAAAAATCTTCAAATGAAGCTGCTAAATCCTTTCCGGACCAATCATGCTGCTAAAATCATGAAAAATCAATAAAATGCTGTTCAAGTAATCGACCAAATGCATGCCTACGTTTTCCTCACCCGGACATGTAAACTAAGGATCCAGCCCGGAAGAAATGGGTAATATATTTCCATAATGAACCTTAAATTTTCTGACCAGTTTCCAAACTTTACACTCCCTTTAAGAGCTCTTTTCATTTTTTAATGTAATAATCTCCATGTAAAACTTACTTTTATTTATGCTATTTTAAATTAGTAATTCTCTCAATCTCTAGTCTCTAAATTTAACTTTCCTTTCTTATGATGGCGGTTCATTTATTATATTATATATATTTATTGTGTGATTTATTAATGTTGTTTATTTTTAATTATATGCCAATAATCCTTTGACGAGCCCCTTTGTTGTATTTGCTTTGTGCAAATAATAATATATTAATTCTAATAATAATTTTCACCCATTAGAACTAGATTTATACCGTTCTATCAATTATCGAGTTGAAAGAAATTATTAAATATTTGTTCTTTTTATAATTGGCTAATAATAAATTATTCACTCCATTTATCACCGATGTCCCCAGCTCCTATCTAATTGACCAATGTTTATATATCCAAATAATGTTAAAATGTTTTTCTCGTATTCACCAATATTTATTTATTCACATATATTAATGGTAAAAGATTTTTGCAAAAGGGCCGATAAAGGAATCAAATATATTCTAATTCAAATTTCAGTTACTTGCTATTTAGATTCAGGAAGGGCACGATATTTGGGGCATGATTAATATAATTTTATAATGCGTTAAAATAGTTTAGTTAAAAGCTCGTTTGACTTTAATTAATTTGATCAAGTCATCACATAGAGCATTCTATAATTGGGTTTTATTTTCAAACGGTGGTTATCAAGTCATCATCTTCAACGTTGCTGGCGTAGGGCAATCTTCCACTCCGTTAGGCTTGTCGGTAATGATATTTCTGATATTTTAATTATAGAGGAAGAAAGCACTTCCTCCCCCATTCAGGTTATATTTGGAATACCAAAGGCTCGTGGTTACAACTTGGCCTGGCTCTCCCATGTTCCACATCTACTTAAAGGGCATAAGACTTGAAATACAAGCCAGCATACTACTTTTAAATCACCTCTCCTTAAAGGGCAGTAAGACTTGTGAAATGCAAGCCACCATAGGACATGGATCATCGACAAGCTATTGTCTTTCATTTTCATTTATAGCTCATAATTTGTCAGCACCGTTGCCTCTCTGTTCCGGTAAAGCCCACTCTGATGCTCGTAATTCGTGATGAAGTGATTTCAATTAGAGTCAAACAAATTCTCAATTAGATCAAAGTAAATTACTTTTCTAATAAAGATTAAAGTTATGCCCTAAAATACGTATCTTGCTCTTCATGAATGGATTTGTGAATGTGAAAATAAATCTCACATTCTTTCGTATAAAATTAGAGTAATAAGGTCCTTTACAAATGAATACCTTTCTCTGCCTTTATTTTCTTATTGGGGGCATAGACAGATAGACTTTCAAATATTGCGTAATACTCATTGGCATATAATAAGGACCGCCACTCTTATTATAATTATAAACTTTGTTTAAGGACTAGAATTAATTAATATAATCATTATTTAAAATCCAAACAAAACAAACTATTATTAAATATTTTCTAAATGCACTTGGTTTCTTAGTTCTTAATTCTCTTATTCAATAATTATTTAATGTTAAGGCTCGCTGTCTGTATTGGCAACCCGAACATATATATATGATTCGATTTAAAATTATCTTTAGAATTTATTATCCGATATTAATGTCAGTTCAGGGGTCTCTAATCCTCACCAACCGTTGAGCTAGTTTCTTGGCGCATAGCACTGTGCCATCGATTTAGATTTCTACTAATCTGAGCTGGGGAGTTGGGTTTAAATTCAGTTTGGTTCAGCTGAGTTTGGATCCAACTTGTGGTTAGGTGGTGGTGCTTTTTCGACTGGTACATGGTTATGTTTTTGGCGCCCAATGTGAGGCTTCAATTTATAAACCCCACACAGCCTGTAGATAGTAATTATGATTTTAGTTACTCGGTCAATTGAGATCTCGATAAAGTAAATGTTTCAGTAAAGATATTTTTGTAGAATGTTATATATATTTGAAGAAAAGTTATGCAATTTATAACGCATAACTGAAATGATTTAATAAATTAAAAGGTCATTTTGTAATTCTCTTTTTTACAATTAAATGTTTTCAAGATTATTTTTTTAAATGCTCAGTCAGTAATAGAATTTGTTTGTTAAATTCCATAATAGTACTGTTAGTTAGAATAATTATTTAAATATATGCATAATTAATTATACGTATACTATATCAGTATATATATTATACGTTTGTGTTATACGCGTTCGTGACAGGAAAGAAAATTATCATTAGAAAAGTAGTAAGAGTAGATCAAAGCAAGGGGTAAAATAAATGAAATATTTTTCTATGTCAAAATTAATTAATTTATCTCAGTCTTATAATTAAAAATATCCAATATGATATATTAAAAGTTAAATTTCAAAGTATGCTTGCCAGCACATATATTAAATGTTCGCTCCGTATTCTTAGTAGCCTCAAAGTAGGCGAAGACCTTCAAACTGGGAATTATATGTCAAGCGGTCCGATGCAGTGTGACAACATGCTTTAATGACAATAATTTCTAGAGTAACCTCAAAGCAGGTGATCTTTTGTGTACACCAAGCAGCCAGATGCAGTTGGCAAAATGCTTAAATGGTTTACACCCTGTCATGCTAGCAAGATTGAAAATGATATCAACAAATAAAAGTTCTTGTGTAATATAAATTTTTTGACTTTTTTTTTCTTTGTGTGTGAAAGCCTCATGCTTAGTGATATTGATAGTTGAACTCCTATATTTAAACTCAGGTCAGGAACGTGTCAGTTGTTAATAAATAAGAAATAACTCATCAATCGAATTATTTTATCTCAAAATTAAGTCAATCATATGTGGTTTGGGAGTCAAAGAGTTATTTCACATGCCCTATTGATCTCATTTTGCTCACTGGCGCCCATATAAATAAATTTGTCAGCAAATTTGATTGTCAGCACAGTAGTGGGTTAGTTGTCTAAATAATAAAAAAACCAAATGTGTCCAATACAGAGAATTACTTGTACTACCTGCTAATATGTATATATTAATATTTGTATATCACTAATCATTTGTATAGTTTTTTTTCAGACATGGGAGAACAGTTGAACAGAGGGAAAGTGAGTAATGTTTATTTTTCTTATCTTTAATAGTTTTTTAAATAAAATACGTCTCATTCAAAGAATTAATAGAAAGAGCTAATCAAGAAAATGTAGGTAAACTAAAACTAAACTAAAAAAGGCAGATTACATAGATTGGGGAAATAATATGCAGCAGCTAGTGAAGATAGGGACAATGGGACCAGTAGTCAGAGACCTAATTAAATGTACTAAAGAAAAAAGTTATTATTTAAGTATATAGAGAGAGTGCTATAAGTTTGTGATTCACATTGTTTATTTATATTATTTACTTATTTTCAAAAATGGAAAGAGAGACTTTGCATACAATCCTCAGAGAAATGAGAGAAGACAGGAAGCTAATGATGATGATGATGGAAAGGATTTTAAGGCTTGAGGAAAAACGAGCATCCAAACCAACTCAAACCCAGAGAATGTAAAGCATCAACAAGAAATAAATCCTTATGAAGTCCCAAAAATAGATGATGAGGATGATCAGACCACACCAAAAGAAGTTGTGGATAGCAAAGAAGACGACAGTGGAGAAGATGAGTCCAATCAAGAAACGGTCGAAGGAGCTGATATAAATACAGAAAGGAAAAAAGAAGATGTTCAGACCACTAGTAAAATAAAACCAAAAGTAGAAATGGGACGGATGATGAATCCTCAACTTAGTATGAGGAATTTACAGATGCCATTTCCTGGATCCTCGATACAGACTCAAATTTTCAAAGAAGACCCAGGAGGGAACCCCCTCGCTCATTTAGATAATGTTAAAGATTTTTTTTTGTGCATACAGTCGCAGAAAAGGGCATAGAATTACTGACAGCAATAGACTAAGGGAACTTCACACCAACAAGAAAGGACCAAAACTATAACCACCATGAAAAGTTCAACTCATATGGGCCACCTGATCCAGGGAAACAATAGTATAATCATTAAATGAAAAGACAGATATATATACAGACGACCGACTGACACGACCATAGGGAAAATGAGACTTGATTAACAGACCTATTTACTATAAGCTAGATAATATTTAAAAAAATGATCGCAATGAGACGTATAATTTTGTAGTTTGTACAGATGATATTATTCACGCTCATGCTGTTCTCCCAGAGTCTACCAATTAGTCGAGTACACTTATGCGAATGTTTCACACATAAGTAAACAGTTTTTTTTTCATTGTTTTTTTTTTAAATGAAAAGATGAAACAGTCAGATCTGAGTTCGATCCTAGCTTCATGACATCTAGCCATAAGCCCACTTCAAACCCTAATACTAACCTTAAATTTCCGATGCAATGGGGCTTTATATGTTCAATCCACGCTAATTTCCATAAAGAAAAACTTATTTTATAAATGTGTATTAAAATTAATTCGTTTGAGTTTAAATTGATCAATTCTATTAATAAATTCATGATAGAATTATTCATGAATTTATATATATTATAACTGTGTGGATTGTGCGTATATATTTGTAAAGATTTAAATATATATAATTGTTCGAAAGTTTCATTGCGTCGGGAATGTTTGATTTTATTTTTAAATAATTTGTTAAAGTTTTATTGATTAAAAGCTACATTCTTTCGATAAGCTTTCAGATTTTTCCTTTCCAAAACAATGGGTTAAGTTTTATTAATTAGAAAAAAAGATAAGTATTTAAAATGTAAGGATTTCCTAATTAAAATCATTTTCTGATTTTAAGAATTCATTTTCTAATTAGAAAATGAATTCAAGTTAATGAGTTTGAAAGCCTTATCGAAGGAATGTATCTAAAAACAACCAGTAAATTTGAAAACATTGATAATGAAAGAAGTGCTAGCCCGAAGGCATCAATTACAGTATATATAGCTCTGAAAAGTTTGGAGAAAAAAAGCCATCTTTGTTGTAGAGAAGTGCAGTAAACTCTATGCATTTTAAATCATGAATTCAAATAGTGTTCCTATCATGGTAAGGGGCTAAACATCAGGAATCTGGCTATTGTTCCTGAAGTCCCCTAAAAATCTTCAATGAAGCTGCTAAATCCTTTCCGGACCAATCATGCTGCTAAAATCATGAAAAATCAATAAAATGCTGTTCAAGTAATCGACCAAATGCATGCCTACGTTTTCCTCACCCGGACTTGTAAACTAAGGATCCAGCCCGGAAGAAATGGGTAATATATTTCCATAATGAACCTTAAATTTTCTGGCCAGTTTCCGAACTTTACACTCCCTTTAAGAGCTCTTTTCATTTTTTAATGTAATAATCTCCATGTAAAACTTACTTTTATTTATGCTATTTTAAATTAGTAATTCTCTCAATCTCTAGTCTCTAAATTTAACTTTCCTTTCTTATGATGGCGGTTCATTTATTATATTATATATATTTATTGTGTGATTTATTAATGTTGTTTATTTTTAATTATATACCAATAATCCTTCGACGAGCCCCTTTGTTCTATTTGCTTTGTGCAATTAATAATATATTAATTCTAATAATAATTTTCGCCCATTAGAACTAAATTTATACCATTTCTCAATTCTCGAGTTAAAAGAAATTATTAAATATTTGTTCTTTTTATAATTGGCTAATAATAAATTATTAGCTCCATTTATCACCGATGTTACCAGCTCCTATCTAATTGACCAATGTTTATATATCCAAATAATGTTAAAATGTTTTTTCTCAAATTCACCAATATTTATTTATTCACATATATAATGTTAAAAGATTTTTGCAAAAGGGCCGATAAAGGAATCAAATATATTCTAATTCAAGTTTCAGTTACTTGCTATTTAGATTCAGGAAGGGCACGATATTTGGGGCATGATTAATATAATTTTATAATGCGTTAAAATAGTTTAGTTAAAAGCTCGTTTGACTTTAATTAATTTGATCAAGTCATCACATAGAGCATTCTATAATTGGATTTTATTTTCAAACGATGGCTATCAAGTCAAACAATGGCTATCAAGTCATCATCTTCAACGTTGCTGGCGTAGGGCAATCTTCTGCTCTTTTAGGCTTGTCTGTGATGATATTTCTGATATTTTAATTATAGAGGAAGAAAGCACTTCCTTCCCCGCTCATGTTATATTTGGAACACCAAAGGCTCATAGTTACGACTCAGCCTGGCTCTCCCGTGTTCCACATCTACTTAAAGGGCATAAGACTTGAAATACAAGTCACCATACTACTTTTAAATCACCTCTCCTTAAAGGGCAGTAAGACTTGTGAAAGGCAAGCCGCCATAGGACTTAGATCATCGATAAGCTATTGTCTTTCAATTTCATTTTATAGTTCATAATTCGTCAGCACTGTTGCCTCTCTGTTCCGGTAAAGCCTGCTCTGATGCTCGTAATTCGTGATGAAGTGATTTCAATTAAAGTCAAACAAATTCTCAGTTATATCAAAGTAAATAAGTTTTCTAATAAAGATTAAAGTTATGCCCTAAAATACGTATCTTGCTCTTCATGAATGGATTTGTGAATGTGAAAATAAATCTCACATTCTTTTGTATAAAATTAGAGTAATAATGTCCTTTACAAATGAATACCTTTCTCTGCCTTTATTTTTTTGTTGGGGGCATAGACAGATAGACTTTGAAATATTGTGTAATACTCATTGGCATATAATAAGGACTGCCACTCTTATTATAATTATAAACTTTGTTTAAGGACTAGAATTAATTAATATAATCATTATTTAAAATCCAAACAAAACAAACTTATTATTAAATATTTTCTAAACACACTTGGTTTCTTAGTTCTTAATTCTCTTATTCAATAATTATTTAATGTTAAGGCTTGCTGTCTGTGTTGGCAACCCGAACATATACATATGATTCGATTTAAAATTATCTTTAAAATTTATTATCCAATATTAATGTCAGTTCAGGGGTCTCTAATCCTCACCAACCGTTGAGCTAGTTTCTTGGCACTGTGCCGTCGATTTAGATTTCTACTAATCTGAGCTTGGGAGTTAGGTTTAAATTCAGTTTGGTTCAGCTGAGTTTGGATCTGACTTGTGTTTAGGTGGTGGTGCTTTTTCGACTGGTACAATATATAATTTCTTATAACTGGAATTTCCTATCCAGTGAGTCTCATTATGAGAAGGGATTCTTTATCCATATCTTCTCTGTATCACGACAATACCAAGATGGCTTACCATGTTCCGATACGATCCTCACTGAAATTACTGACTCTTATACACCTTGCCTCCATCTATAATCTCACCCACTACCTTCTATACTTAATCTCTCAATATTGGTCTCTATTTGTTATCTATAATTACTTCTTTTATGTCTTTGAAGTTGTATGTCTATATATATATATATTTTCTCTTTTTTTTTTAATTCTATTGAATGCAAAATAATCATCGTAACCAAATTATGAAGGTGTATTTAAGATGTATGCTGCTTCGTAAGGTTGCTAAAATCAGTTTTTTATAACACTTTTTTTCCAAGTATGAGTCCATCATCGTTAATCACAATCCCAAGTCATCATAATAGTCGAACCGTTGAATACATCCGATCATTAATTTGATACTAGACTTTATTTGGAAGTTGCTTCTCCTTCCTGAATAACTTTAATGATTGAGCATTGTACGTTCCTTTCTCTTCTGTTCCCTGTACTATGATGAAGGCGTTATTCCCACATCATTTTCGGATAGTATATGATCCTTCATAGATGGGCTGGAACTTTTTATATGCGTTTCACTCTGGGTGACTCATAGGATGCACCCTCACCATGACCTCATAACCTATTGGGAATTGATTATTTGTACATATCAACCTTTGTCTTAGCTCTTCCATCCTCCTGAGCTGGCTATGTGCTTGCTCCGCATCCCTTTTCCTATTTATTGATTTGGTTCCCACAAATAACCTAATGTCAAACGGGTATGGGATGTTTTTCCCAAAATGTAAGCGAATGGGTTCGAACCCCATGGATTCGCTCATGTTCACTATATGTGGAATTTCCTTCGACCACTTGCAATGATCATCGGGTATGTATATGCTAAATAAATGCCCTAGCTCCCTCATGACTCGTTCACATGGGTTCAAAATTGAGGATTACGGATCGATGTCAATATGTTTTATTCCATGTTTGTCAATCCATTTCCTCCATTCGCTAGATGTAAATGGTGTCCTGTGATCTGATAATATCCTGGTTGGGATTCCCACAGTCCTAAAGTGCTGTTCTAGTACTTTAATGGTTTGCTTTACATTGGCTTAAATGACCGGATAGGCCGCCACAAGTTTTGAGAAGAGGTCATATGCGACAAGGAGGTACCTTCTCTTATTAAATGCTGGTATTAGTCTGTAAAAATCAATGGCTAATATAATGTTTGGCTGATGGGCATATATAGGCTGTAGTGGACCTACTCCAGGAGTATTAGATGGCTTAGTTCTCGCACATGTAGCACATGCACTAATAACACTGGCAATGTTAGCGTGCATCCCTGGCCAGTAGAACCAATGACTAATCCAATCTTCCACCTTGTTCACTCTATAATGTCCATATGTTTCATGGACGTATTAAATCATCTGCTTTCTTGGGGCAACAGGCAGGACAATGCTCGTCTGTTTCTTTTAAGTATCCACTGTAAGAACCCTCCCTGTAGGCAGAAGTAGCTTCGATCCTTCCATAGTATGTTTTCCTTTGTTTCTGTTATGGGTTGATGCCGTAAATGGTTTATTACTTGTTTGTAGTCACTATTCTTCATTTGTTGCTCCTTCAATTTCTGCATCTCATTTGCTATCGTATGTTCCCTGCATATCTCAGTTATTGCTATGTATGCTCCTTCACACTTCATGTAATGAATATGCGCTACCGGGTATCAACTAAACGTATTGGCCACAATGTTTTCCATTCCTCAGCAGCATAGGACCTTATAATTAAACTTCTGCAGGAACAAGCTCCATCTTAATAACCTGCTATTGGCCAGAAAACTGTGATTAAGAAACTCGAGGTTTCTAGGGTCGATCATTACCATGATTTCCAAGCCGACCAAATATTGCCTGAATTTCTTAAATGCCCATATAACGGCGAGAGCTTCCTTTTCAGTCACAGTATAATTAAGTTTCGGGCCTTTTAGCAAACGGCTGATAAAACAATGTACTCTCTGTTGGCCTCCTTCTTGTATTTGAAACATCGTGACCCCTAATCTGAATCCACTACTATCCATTTGCACGAAAAATGTCTTGCCGATATCCGGATATACCAACATAATTGTTTCCAAGAAGCTTGCCTTCACTCTTTGAAAGCTACGCTCATGATGTTTGACCCACGCCCATGGTTTTTCCTTTTTCAACAACTGTAACATTGGCCCCATGTCCATTGAGAATCCTCTATAGAATCGATTGTAAAAATTACACAATCTCGGGAAAGATTTAAGCTTGTTTTTTGTTCCGAGAAGTGGGGAATTCCTGGATAGCTGATTTTTTCCAGGTTTGATACTATCCCCTTCTTGCTGATGAAATGGCCTAGGAATTTGACTTCAGTTGTCATTATGTGACTTGTTCAAATTAATCATTTTGCCTTTCCTTTCACATTCTTCCAGAAAACTTTTCATGTGTTCAAAATGTTCCTTTATGTTCTCCGACACAATCACGATGTTGTCTACATAGATTACAACCAAGTTCTTTATCTTATCATCTAATACCTGATCCAAACATCAGATAAGCTCTATTTTTTAGTTCGAATGGAATCCTATTGAAGTTGTAGGCACGTCCTTCATACCTAAATGCCGTATATTTTTCAATCTTTGGGATGCAGTTTAGTTTGCCAGTAACAGGCCATTAAGTCAAACATCAAAAATACCCTTTTGTCTTTAAATCTTGTGAGTAACTCACTCATAGGTGGTGGGGCAATAATATCCTGGACTTATTTTATTTAAATGCCACGCATCCAACCATAACCGGATAGATCCATCCCCGTTTTTCACAGTTACAATAGGATTATTAAACGGGGATGAACACTTAGATATAACCCTCCACTTAAGCATTTTATCTATCTACTCTTCTACTTCTTGCTTATATTGGTAAGATATCGGATATGTGTGAGCCCAATATGGCTTGTCCTCTATGAGTCTTATTCTATGTTCATAACTCTGGGAACCTCTGAGAATACCACGCTCTATCCAATCCAGAAGATCCCTCAACCTATTCCTCTTGTTATCATGTATAAATGTGGATTCGCCTACTATTTCTCCCGTTCTATCTCCATCAAGGCATTTTGTACAAGACTCTTTTCAGTAAACCTCCCTATCATCTTGTGTTTTGTTTTTTTTTTTTGCAAAATTAAGCATGGTGCCATTTATCTCGGCACAACCATGTTTATAATTCAATACACATTCTGTTTTGTGCATAAAATCCGAACCCAGTGTAATATCGTAAATTAATCCCTCAAAAATAACCAATACATGGTCCCGTTAGCCAAAAGCACCTGTACTGATTTTAATGGTAATGTTTTAAGTTTTGGATAAACATCCTTTTATCTGCTAAACATTTCTTGAGACATTACAGAGATCTGATTCCCTGAATTGAACAGCGCCTTGATTATGATCCCTCCCATTTTTATTGCTATCTTTGGGCATGTCTGAGGAGCCATCTCTAACATTTCCCTCGTTTCACCATACCCTAGGTTTGCTAATTGCATTTGATGATGTTTCCCATCTCATTCTGTAACCTGAGGCACTGTTTTATTTCCACTGTCATCCAAGGCTGTCAAGGTTTCTGCCATCTGTTCTACCGTCTCCTTGCATATCAACATTCAGGCAATGTCTCCAGGTAAACCATGCCTGACTATCCTCATAATTTGACACTCTGAGAGTGGATATGATGTGACTATCCTCAATTTTGTCACTTGCCAACAAAGGAATGTACTAAGCCACTCTTCCAGCTGCCACTTCTTCTGTGACGTCTCACTCGGTATGTTTTCTTGGAGTTCCTCGCTCCAATAACTAGAGAGCAATGACATCCAATACTCTGACAACATCGTTGGTAGTGCGTCCCACCCCGCTTGTGATTCCCCTTGTAAATGATTTCATGCGACTGCTATCATGGCTTCGAAATATTTTTCCAAACTTCCAAGGTGCTCCATAGAGCTTTCCTCTGGATAACTGGAGAAGGTTCGTATGTTTAAGAACTGGCTGAATCCGGCAGAGTTAGCTGTATTATTCCCATTGTTTATATCTGCGTATCCGATAGTGTCTCTCAGTTCACTACATTTTATTTCCTTCTTTGCTACCTTAGTTTCCGCTCTTCTTACACTCTCCTCTAATTTTGATTCTAAATTTTCTACAGTTTCTACTACTTGATTCATATCTAAACACACATTTACCAGCACCTTGCTATTTTCCAATCTGATTATTTCAATTTCTTCCTTTTGATCTAACTGGCCTTTTCCCCATTTCCTGATACACTATTTCTAATCTCTTATCTAAGCCTGCTAATTTTCTATCTGTTTCCTCTATAATATCGAGTTCTACACTATCGGATTGCTTCATGATTTTCGGTTCACAAAGTTCAAACACCTTTGCCTGTTTATCCAATATTTCTCTAGTACCTGACATCTTCTGTCAGCTCTGCCTCATATCTTCTATGGCATCCTCAACTCTTTAGCTGAGGTTTTTCACCATTTTCTCACAAAATTTCTCCAACATTATATTGGACTCCTTCATTCTTTATTCTCTGTCCTTCCATTCATTTATAAATTGTCACTGCTCTTCTCTTATTTGAATGATCATACTCATTAAACTGCTAATATCTTTTTCATTTTTAGTTTCTTGTTTATTCATCTCCACTCTCTTTGCCTCACTATTATTCTCCTTCAACCCTTCCAGTTTATTCCCTTGGGTATTCCTTTTTGTTTGTGCCCTTGTATGCATATATATTTAAATAACTAAACCCTTCTTGATTATATATTTACTCTACTATGTTTCGTCCTTTATTATTCTATTTCTGTTTGCTAATTTATTTATTTAAAATGATTGGATTTCGGTACACTAGTTAATTCTAACCACACCTGCTCATATTCCCCCTTTGCCTACCTACCCTTGACTCGTTTCCAATCCCTGCTATTTCTTTATTTTCCTGTTGTTTGTAATCTACTCCTTTGATTGCTTTAAACAACACATATATAATTTATTTTATCTTAACCGCTATAATTTATTCCACTACGTATATTCTTCTCGATAACTTTTCTAAAATTTCATTCATTATTCCCATTTGATTTCAACAATACGGTTCTGCATTCTTTTACAACATTTATATATCTGGTTATTATAATTATAATGATATTTCTTAAATTCTCCCATTCCTGAACAATAGATATGCAAAAAAAAAAAATTCAAGAAACCCTTCCTAAAGTTACTTTCCCTCGTTTTCTCTTTTCTTTCTTTTTTTTTTTTTCTACACATTCAACTTTGAAACATATAAATGTATTATAAAGCAAAGCAAAAAAAAAATTCTCTTTATCGCCTTCGTTTCTCACCAAGTTATTTTATTGGAATTAATTTTATATTTTTCTTTTTTTTTTCAAACAAGATTTCTACCCGTATATAGTAACCAGCATGTGATTACAAGCAGTATAGTAAACAATCTCGGACTGGCCCCCAAAATGTAACAGAATTGTATTGCTAACGAGCAAGCAAACTAAAAGGCTAACAAGTTAACTCTTTTCATATCCGTTACCATAAGCAAGAGAACATAAAAAAATAAACGAATTTATATCTATACCCAATCGAACCTGCAACAATACAAACATTGCTACAAAGTTATCTTTCCCGATCGGACATCTCTCGACTGCTAAAATTATTACAAATTTACAGCGCTTGGATGAATTTATAAATTTTATGGGAAATTATCAAATACTATACAATAACTAACACAAGAACTGTATTACTAGAAATAGATTTTAATTGATTCTGGAATAAGCCCTACAGGCAATATTACTCTAATTCATTTGGTGAGAAAAAAGAGACGAGACATAAAGAGTCGTCCATTATTAAAACATTATTTAATACAGAAAAAAAAATATAAATAAGACATAATATTACTATATAAAAAAAAACCTTAAAGTTAAATAAGATAAATTATATATAGTTATATAGCACTCATACTAATAATAGTAATCGTCTCCAATATATGAACTAATTATAGAAAGTAGAATATCACTTTCCACTCCAGTGTCTTACTGATAAAATCTAATATATAGTTCACTTTGCTAATAATTAATTAAGCGATTAGATTTAAGTTCATTTGGCTATGTTACTGAAAGTGTTTACATGTGTGACATATATATTTTAAAAGTTTGATTTAATCTAGGTTTTCTCGCAGTTAGAGTCTACTCAGCTGACTGTTATGTGGGGTGTCCCATTTCTTTAGGAAAGATGGTTATTCTTGCGATCCGGCTCCGATTTCTTCCATTCAGTTTATTTCCTCTGTATTGTTTATGCCATTCAGGTAGCGGTATAGCAGTGACAAGAACGGTGAGCTATCAGGCAGGCACAATATCTGCTGTTAATTCATGGGTTGTGGCTTACCGTACGTGCAAGGCGAGTATGGATCAAACTAGCGTCCATCTGTGGACTAGCCATGCATCCCCGAAGCTTCACAATTATAGTAGGGTTTGTTCATGGTCACTTGATCCAAAATTTTGGCACTCTTCAAAAAAAAAACCAAAGTAAAGTCTTAGCCAAGAAGCCTAATCAAAGTTTCTGCTCTCCTTCTCTTTTTTTATTTTTTATCTTGATCTCTCCATTTTATAGCTTTTTCCTTTATTGTTCACTGGAATGTCATTATGTCCATTTCACACCTTTATTTCTACTTTCTTTCACAAACCTACATAGATTTTTTTTCTTTAATTTCATAGTACCAGCTTTGATTGGTTTTTTTTTCATTTTCTTTTTTTCTCAATAAAATCATTTTTTATTTACATTCAATATCTTTTCCCTTCCTTTAAACAGTTATATATATTTCACTCATTTGAATATTTAGTTTTACTGTAAAGATTTTTATCTTTACATAAACCTATTTCTACTTATATTTTTCAACGGAATTTCATAAATATCAGTTCTTAAATTATCTGACTTCTTTTTCTTTTAAATTTTCCTTTAAGTTTTGATCATAAAATTAAATGATACAGGTTTAATGCTCTCTCAACTTTATTATTTTTATTTTTATTTTTTTCCAGAATGTTGACTTTGAAGAGTAAAAGATACGAATCTCTTTCACTCCTCTTCCCTCTCTTTTACTTAACTATTGTAACGTTTTTCCTTTGTAATTAATTCTTAATCAGTTAAATTCCTTAAATCAATTCAAACAACTTTGATTTAAACACATGATAAATCTTGTAATAGATTTTTTTTTCTTTCAAGTTTATTCTAAAATTTCTTTCTATTTTTAAATACTATTTCAGATTTCAAAAAAAAAAAAAAACATTTAATATTACTTGACATATTAAATATTTACATGTGTGATCATCACAATATATAATTATGTTTAATACTAAATTAGTAATTATTTTTTAATGAATTTAGTTATTAGTTAATAGTTATTGGTTATTTAGTTATTAGTTGATCATTTTGATAAATTATAAAATGAATTAATGGAAAGTTAGAGTATAATTATATATTTGTTTTGTTTTGTTTTTTGTTAATATGCAGAAACTTTGTTTTTGTTATTTTAAATTTGAATTTTTTTTTTTTTCCAGTTTGAATTATGACTGCAATCTGGAATATGTGCTATCTTTTTCTAATTTGTTTTCATGCTGGTTAATCGACTCAGGTACGCTTTATGTCGTACCGTCTATTTGGTCCTGAATCCTCAAAAAATGAAACTGTATTATATTTTGTTAGTTTTGGATTACTTGTCATCATTTCTTCTACTTATTGGAATTGGATTAGGCCTTTACACAAGATGGAACTATGAACACAGTTCTGCAGTTCTTTGTCTAGCAGTTATTGGCTTGTTTGTTTTTATTTTATCTTTTGCAGCACAATATTACTTTTCTCTGGAACATTTAGATGTTTTTAGTCATCTATGGTTTGGTTGCCTCCTGGGTTTCATCACACTTACAGAACTTCCTCAGAAATCTAATCATCATGTAGAAGAAATAATGGCAGTTTTGTTTGTGACATCCTTGTGTGTTTATTTTGTGTTTAGTTTCATCAAACGAGTTTTAAAACAAGAATCAAAAGATATTGTTCTTCTAAATTACATTGACTTTTTTGAATTAGTCGGAATGTGTATTGCAACTACATTAGTTGGTTCTGACTTTATCAGTTTGGCACTTTTAGTTGTGGCATTTGGTATTTTAATCATTGCAGTACGTTTGAAATGTTTGCTGTCTTTTCCTATTTTTATTGGTCTCACATTATTTACACATTATCTTATTTTTCCAATGTTACATGTCACTCCTAATCCATATGCTTTAGTATGTTTTGTTGGACAGCGGATTATTGAGCCTATGTTAGATCTTTTTTTTTCAAGTCACAATAAGCTTGAACTCTGGCAAAGATTTATTTTTCAACACCAGTTTTGGCATAAGATAAATATTTTAATCATAATTGTATTAGAATTGTTTTTTTATGTCACTTGTACCATCGTTTTATCTACATATTCTGAATGGTATATGATAGTATGCTTTGTGCTATTCAGCATTATTTGGTTTTGCTTTCATATCAGTCTAATTATTACATTGTGGTCTCTTAGCCAGCAAATTGCCGGATCTAATAAACTGAGTTCACCAATTGTTGAACAAACAAGTAAAATTGTTCGCATTCTCGCATCTCGAGGTTTAAAGCATTTTAGTTTAATTTCAAAAAACCACATTTTTATTTCAGCCTTAACAACTGTCATTCTAAGTGGCCTATGTTGGACAAAAACTACAGAAATTATTATTAGTATTGCAGTTATTGTTTTCACAGTTGAAATCTTAATATTTGATTTGCTGCATGAACTTGGATCTGTTTTAGGAGGGACTGCAATTATTTGTTCTCTTATTATTCCATCAGTGCCTGTAAGGTAAGTTTACTGATTATGTATGTTATGTGTATGTATATATTATACAGTAATTCTATAACATTTACTTTCACTTTCTTATGCTAATTATAATATCTATAACTATGTATTGAACGTGTAACAAGAAATGCTTACTTTATTTCAACCAAACATTATACGCTGAGCATTCTTTCGACTTTATTTATCAGATTAATAGCAATCAGCTATTCCACAGATCACAATTCTCACTTTTATAAATTTGCATGTTATTTATTTAAATTAACTCGTGTAAAAGCAGTTTGTATTGAGAGAGATGACAGAAAGGGAAAATATAAGGAGGCAAAGGCTACTACTAAAGACCCCCATTTGATTAATAAAAAAGAAACAAGTTTTCCATTGTCAAAAAAAATGGACATATAAATGAATTAATTTAAATAAATAACAAGCGAATTTATAAAATGAGAATAGTGATTTGTGAAATAGTTGAGCATTATGAATCTGACAGATAAAATCGAAAGCATCATCAGCATATAATGTTTGCTTGGAAATAAAGAATTTTTTTTTGTTACATGTTTAATACAGTCTTAGGTATTATACAATAGTAATATTTGTTTTCACTGTAATATTTTTGGGCAGACATTAAGTGAATAGATACTAAATGGATGTGTGAATAATGCCTTTGAACTCCCATGTCTAGGTTTTATATATGTAGCTATCTTTCAGATTGATAAGGACTAATATACAAAGAAATTTATAGAGTGAATCTTTAGTAAAATATAAGAGAGAAAAATTATGTAATTATATAAATCTGAGATGTGTAGCCCTAAATATTAGATATTTTGTTGACACGTAATTGACTCTCGATAAGAAAATAATGTATACCAAATAAATATCGTGGCTCCATTCTTTTTTTTTTTTTTTTGCAGTAAAGTAATCATGTGTCTTCACTACAATTTATTTTACATAAGCCATAAATTAATTGATTAGATGGAATATACCAATCCTACTTGATAAAGAATATCCAATCAGAAACAATCTTAATAGTCAGATATTAAATTATTGTTGTCTAGTATTTAGTAAATAAGAGAAGGGACTCTTGGTATTCTTTGTTTAGCATAAACACTTTTTTGATGAAATCAGTTAATATAATAGTTTGTTGTATTAATATTATTAGTTAGCCATTGAAAGATATTTGATATTATTTTCTCCTTCTCATTAACATACTGATTTAAGATATGAAAAAGATTTGCAATGTTTATTTTAGTGTATGTTTAATTCACATATGGATGTATCTTTAATGAAATAATCTACAGACATGTGGATCCATAGGATTTGTTTTTTAATACCTCATCTTTAAAGCTTATGATATAGTTCCAAATATTAAAACATTATTGTAAACTGAGATAAGATTGGCATTCTCTTGTAATTGTAGTGAAATGTTATCAATTAATTCATTGATTTCAAAATACTCAGGATATCCAAGCTTACACACACAAAAAATGTGACGGAATTTAATGAGTGAAGGTAGAAGTTAGATTTTAATTCGACTAATAATGGCTACTAATAAACTTTGTTCATAAATTTTCCATAGTGGATAGAGAACAAAAATGATGTATGCAGGAAAATAAATGACAAAAATATAAAATTTATGAAGAAAACACTTTTACTCAAATGCACGTAATTTACAATTCAAAATATTTCACATTTATTATTTACAAAATGTGTGTCCTGATGTTTGTGTATATATATATACTTTTAAAACCACAATAATCACATTTTAAAAAATCTGTATTAACATATATTTACAGATCTATATTTTAACTTGGATTTTACTGAAAAAATTTTTTATTTCTTTTGTGCAAATTTTCTGCTTCATTTCAAAATATGGAATGATTTTTCAAGATCTAGCATATTTCCTTGGCTATCATTATCATGTGTATGTAAAAGATGTGATGTAGCTATTGCTTGAAAGCTCTTACTTTCTTTAGTGCTTTTGTAAGTATAGGCTTACTAAGGCACAACTTCATCATCTTCTAGTTCTTAGTTTTATTGAATAAAATATAATAAACCATGATGAAATTGATTCATGTGAGTATGCTCAGAGAACTGAATTAAAACTCAAAACGTGAATGCTCATAAGTTTTATAATGAAGCTTTACTTTTATTACCAATCACGCCAATTTTTTACTTAGTCCAGAAATAAAGAATGAGAATAAAAAATTACTGTATATTATTTTAATTTTTTTTAAAAAAAAAAAAAAAAATCTATGGAGGGAAATGTATCAGGACTGAATTGATCAAGAGATAAAATAACAGTTTGACGAATTTAAGACCTGTAAAAAATGTTACTTTATATTGCTTTAATTTTGGATCCAAAGTAAATAGATAAAATATAAGGGAAAAACAATGAAATGAAATTTCACTATATATAAGTTTTTTTGTTAAGTAGACTAAATTATGATTCATGTTATAAAGCAAAACATATAAATAAAATTGTTTTAATATATATAAACTTTATTGAAAACATTTTTAGAGTTATTGCAAAACAGACTTAATACAGAAGTTAGAAATAAGGCTGCTGGCATATTGTCAAGAACTAGGTTTTAATTTTAATGGTTTTTCAAGAATAGAATATTATAAAGATGATTGTAGAACTATCTGCTTGCTCATATTAAAAGTCAACAGGAATATAGAGTTCTTTAAAATCATAATAGATTTTTTTTTTTTAAATTAACAACCTAAATTGGTATTTCAAAACTGTAATTTATTATTAATTGCAAAATGTAGTAGATTAAAAAACAACCATCTGAAGATTTTCAAATTCTTTATTATTCATTCATTTTGGCAGGAATAAGGATATGCATTTGTTATTCTCTTTAGTAGGTCTTGAAAATAATGTTTTTATTTAATATGGCAGTCATTTCCAAATTGTAGTTGCAGTTGTAAACTTATTCTTATCTTTTATAAGCTTACTCTTGTTCAATTTTTTCATTACTTCTGGTTATCAATTTATTTCTGTTTCTTTTGATTGTTTATTTTCCTCTAAAATATTTCTTGCTCTTTGAGAATAAAATCTATGGATCATGGCCCAGCTGTATCACTTTCAGTGCTTAAACTTCTTATGAATTCCTGAGAAATATACCAATTATTTATTATGCATGATTTGGTGCAGTAGGAAAATTGCAGACTCTGGACCACAGAATCTATAGATTGTAGCCCGGTTGTCACTTTTGGTACTTAAATTTCTTATGAAATCCTGAGCAATAAATTATTCAATTACTTATTTACTTTATATTTAATTTTTTATTACACTTAATCTTTTTTTAAAATGTATTTTTTGTTTTTGTCAGTACCCATCTCAAAAACTTCACTTAATTGTGAGATTTATTTCAGCCAAAGCTACATTTTCTCAAAAAAAAATTAACACTTTTTTCTTTATTCTCCTTTAGACTATTCTCAAGGCAGTGAAATTCTAATTTGAATTTTTTATTCTCTCTTGCAATTTTTTAAAAATAATCTATTTATAAGATTTATAATTATTTATTTATAATATTTATTCTCTTTTCAATCCATTTTTTTAAAAAAACCATTTTACTAATTATTTGTACAAGTCCGGATTTTCCACCAGAAGAGGAGGACACATCTACCTACTACAGTCAGACCTAGGGTCTTTGGGTAGGATGCCATGAATGACGCAATGAAATAACTAACCAATGATTATATTGACCTCCAATAAGCTAGCTCTTAGTTTGCTTATTAAATTTAGGTACAATTTAGGCTAGTTCATCCATACCTCACCCCTCTTTCAGATTCCATTACGCCTCAGTATTCAAACCTAGAGAGAAAGTGTATGAACGAGTTGATATATTAGAGACCAATTTGATTTAAAACATATTAACAACTTTTATTTATAATAGAGAAAAATCCAAATTCTATTAACATAGCAAAAAAAATGTGATTATATGTGTCCCATATGCATCTCTCATATCAATGACAAAAAATAATTTGTTACTCCAACCATTATAGATATGCATCAATAGACACTCTCTATTTACAAAGCCAATAATATTAACTAAAATAAAATAAATAAATAAAAAGAAAAATTATTATTTCATTGTCATGATGATCGTGAAGCTAAATAACTATGTACAAGATTATATCACAATATGTCCAATAGCTCTGTTATCCAATTTCTGCAGGAAAGGTTCCATCTTTTTTGGGACCCTCCCCTCTTATCTATGTACAAGTTGCCTAAAGTGGATAGGAAAAAGACTTATACAAGAATATTAATCATTCATACCAAATAAACTAAATGTAACGATTATTAAACATAAGCAATATAAACTCTGTCCTGTACTAGTGCATGTAAATTAATATGGAAGAGCATCAAAAATTCTTGCCTCATTTTATATTATGTAATGATGATGATGATGATCGGATGTCAAGTCATTATGGAAGGGATTAACCTAAATTTTATTTACAAAAAAAAAAAAATTTCTAGCTTAATAAACCTTCCCCCTGTACTATGTTACTTATGGAATGGACTCTCCTGACTACAAACATGTTGAGACTTCCAAGTGTGAGAATAATAAAAATAGAATTTTACTAACGAATAGAGTAAAAATATATATATATAACACATTATAATTTTGATTTCATTCAAATCTTCCTGATTAAAGTCTGTAATTTTAACATTAATGTCTTTCATGATTACAATTCATTTATCTCCTTGTTGGTCCATTCTGATAAACCCTCCATTGTTCATTCAGATTCTCCGGCAATGCACTTGAATGAGGTTGTTTCCATTTCGGACATCACTCTCTTCCAGGATCCACTCAGACACTTCAGATAAGGCATTTTTCTGGGCATTATTTATATAAGTGAATTAAATCATCATGCTTTATGGCAATCAAGGCAGCACCCTGACTCTACATCACGTTTATCTAGCCAATATACATCATTTAGTAATTTATAAATTAAATTTTCTTCAGGTTATTATTTGATGTTTAGTAAATTTATGCACAAGAAAGTCTTACTCCATTGTTAGTGTGTATGTGCTGTCGATATAACATTTTCAATTGATAGTGCAGTCTTTTGTCTTCAATTATTGATGTAAAATTATTTTTGTTCTTTTATTACGCTGCAAGAGTTCATTAACTTTTGCCATTTTAAATGGCAATCACAATCTGTTTCAACTTTTAGTGCTTTAAAATTTTATACAAAAGAGATAGTATTTTCGAACACATCGTCCATTTTATCCTTCATTCTAATATTCGATATTAAACTATTTACTGCTTGCGGTTGTCATATCACCTGATAAAATATAAAAGAGAAAGGAAATGAATGGGGTTTGTTTTTATACTGGACCTCTTTTCCATTGTCTAGTATACTCACATTTCTAATTTCCTTTTCCATCTCTGTCTGTGTCTATTGTTGGTTGTTATTGAAATTATGTAATAAAGTAATGTAGTAAAATTCTACTCTCATTTTCTAACCCTTGGTTGCTTAGATATTACTTGACTTCAGGTCATCACCATATCTACTAAGTTAATGTCTTACATCATGACGTTTACACATTAACAAACAAGTAATTATTGATATAGATATATATATGAAAAGTTTCTATGATTAAGCTTTCATTTTCCATTGAAAAGGAATATTTATTTCACTCTAACACTATCTTGGTTTGGTACTTATTAAAACAAACTTCAAGTGTGTATGTATTCACATGTCTGTTCGCATATAGAAAAATGATATCATGTATCTAACCTATTATCTCAGTTTATGTTTTTTTATGGATTCGGTTTAATGTTGTGGACACTTAAGGGTTGGTTTTGAACTGGATTGTAAGCTACTCTTACGCATCTCTTGACAATATCACATTATTAAAGAAAATATTTTTTATTTTTTTATAAAATAAATGAAACTTTTTAACTTCAATACTGAATTCCTTGCATTCTAATGTATGTTAAGTGCATATACTACATTCTCATGGACGTCAAGATGATTTATGAATTATCTTTATAAAATACTTTCATTATATATAAATAAAAGTAAGTAATAGCAATAAATGCCAGAAGTTTCTGCATTTGTAATAATAGAGTTGAGAAAAATTTGTTTTTTACGATACACTATTTGATAGTATTAATGTATTAATATAAATTGACTAGGGTTTACTAAATAAAATTGCAAAAATAAAATTCATTGTTTTCAGTGTTTGTTGATGTATCGCAAATTGACTTTTTTGCATGGAATTTTTATTTTGATTAATAACTTTATAATTGTTTATATGTGCTTTTTTTTTTGTTTTCCAGCTCCAATCAACATTTTGGGTTTGTTCCTCCTGATATTCTTCCAATTATCAATGATTCAATGACAGCCATTTTGAAGAATGTACATTTATTTATTTCTTATCATCTACTTAGCAATTTTGGCTGTGACTTTTCCACAAGTGGCATGACTTTTGAGAATCTCCAAACAAAATTGAAAACATTTTTTAGTCAAAAGATCCAAGATGAACGGCCCTATGATACTTATATTGTATATTATTGTGGTCCAGTTCTAGAAAATGGAGATTGGGCATTAGTTGGTAAATATTTTAAATTTTATTTTACAAAAACTATTTGATTATTGTATGCTAGATAAATTTGTTATAAACAGTTATTTTTTACTGAATTCGATCGCTTATGTATCCTGACATTACTGATTACCAAAAATTTCAATATAAATTTATTTTCAGTTCAAACTATTATCTAAACTTTTTTTTACTTCATCGTTTATTACCACTTGTTTATTAATATTTGCTTCATGTTCAAAAAATGAATGTTTTAATCTTAAGTTAGTGTTTGTGTAAAAAAAAAAATAATTTCATTAATATATATATACAGAGTTTGCTATTAAATGAAAGAAAACCCTTTGAGGTCTTTAAGGAACTGAGCAGGGAAATTTTCCTAATGCTTACTCTATATGTTATTGTTGTTGCAGCTGTTATTTCTATGTGATTATTCATTTAGTGAAAGAATATAGATGGGATGCTTACCAACATGCATCAGTCAGGGTGATGAGTTTATTTACTCTTTACTGCCAAGTTACATCAAGAAACATCATAATCTTCTCTGTTACATAATAGTTCTTAACTGAAATATCAGTTAAGTTTTCTTGAAGATAGGATGAATGTGTGTGTTAATGATCTTTTTTATATACATATTTATAATCATAACAGCGAAAACTAATTATGGTCATCATACTCATGGAAGAAGTCACCAGTCAAGATTGTGATTAATGACTGAAAGCAAAAGGTGCTAAAAATTCTCTGATTATAGATCCAGATCATCATTTGATAACTTTTTTATTTAAGATATCTACATTTACAGATCACTTTCAAGTGAAAGAAGATTGCATGAATTGGAGGAACTGCCTAATATTAAATGGGACATTATTGGACTTTTTGAAGTTAAAAGAAAAGATAAAGAAATAATTAATTTAACATGTACTTTATTACAAAGACATAAATATTGGAAGCAAAAATAGAGTGGGATTCATTATAAATAAAAAGCACAAGAACAACATTGTGGAGATTGATCATATATCAGACAGAATGGCACACTCTATTTAAGGGAATTCGGGTTTATGCTCTAACAACTCATTATGATGAATTACAAATACAGAATTTTTATATGAATGTATAAAATGCTTTTGATCAAGTGAAACAGCATTTTAAAATTGTCATGGGAGTCTTTAATGCTAGAATTGTTAAATGACTGATGAAAGTGGATGTGAGTAAATTTTGTTATGGTGACACAGAAATGAGAGAGGACACTGATTCATGGGCTTTACAGTATATATGTATTAAAATGATTTTTTTTTTTTTTTAAGCAAATCCTAAATGGATATGGAAGCACCCAAATGAAGATTCAGCAGAATTGGGTTATATTTTAGCCAATTTCAAAACACAGAAAATGATCATTGCTTGACAATATGTGAAATATGTTAATGCAAACTATTAAGAAAAATAGTATTAACAGTTGATATTTCTAATCTTCAGAACTCTAATCAATTTAAATTACCACTTTTAAATCATTTTAAAATATTAACAGACTTTCAAGATAGTTCTGACTTGACTGAGTGATAAAAAGATAAAGATAACTGATAAAAATTGTAAGATATACTATAATACACCATATACGCCTTAATTTACACTGTACAATGTAGTTAACATAAGATTTATTTTATTTCATTTCTTACAATCTTATGTTAACTGCATTGTACAGTATAAATTAAGGAGTATATGGTGTATTATAGTATATATAATTAAGCAATGCAAATAAGAAATGGAATAAAATTTAAAGATTGTAAGACCGATAGGAGATAGAAAAATGGAGCAATTTACCATTAAATTTTTGTAAGAAGAATAGAAAGAATATGAATTTTTTTTCAAATGATTCATTAAGAAAAATGATATAAGAAAATATAATTAAAAGAGAATAAAGTCTCAAAAGTATAAAACAATGTCTTGGTATAGGAGGAAAAGTTATTCCTGCAATAAGAAGAAAAGATGTAACTATTAATAGAAAGAGAGGTGACATGAAATGTGTGGAAGTCTTCTATAGAGAATTACATGGTAATTAAGAACAAGAAAACAAAATATCCCCTTCAGTTATTGCACTTCTAGAATTGTCCAGCATTCTAAATGTAGAACTGAATGATACAATTAAGTCTATGAGTTATGAAAAAAAAAAGCTCTAGGAAATGATGCAATGATTATTGATATTTTAAAAGAATCAGGTGAAGAAATAGAAAAAATGTTGCCAAAGGTGTTTAAATGATAAAGATGCACTAAATATTTGGAAGAATGTAGTAATAATATTGATATTTAAGAAATGGTAAAGAAGACAGTAGAAATTACAAACATATCTGTCTTTTATCATTTTTATACAAAATCTTTAATAGGATAATTACAAACTTATTTACATTAAACTAGTTTTTAACTAATCAAAAAAACAAACAGATTTGAAAGTAGTTTTAGCACTGATTATCACATCCAAGTATTGAGAGAAGTTATAGAAAGGACTAATGAATATGAGTTGCCATTACACTTTAGATTTGTAGATCATAAAAAGACATTTGATTCTATAAGCATTTTTTTAGTGATTAAAGTTTTGGATTGTCATAGTCTAAAGAATATTTATCAAAATGCAACTGCAGTGATTTAATTACATAGTGATACTAAAAAGATTATCATTAAGAAGGATTTACAACAGTGAGTCTATATTTCCAAAACTTTTCACAGCAGTTTTACAATAAGTATTTTGTGAATTAAAATGCGAAGCTAAGAGGATAAAAGTAAATGGAAATTATTTAAATCATCTAGATTTTGCAAGTGATTGATTTTGCAAATAATACTTCAAATCTTCAAGAAATGTTGCAAGAGTTATCAGTGAAAGTAATAAAGTAGAGCTAAAAATAAAATCTAAGAATACTGAAAAATGTTAATGAATTTTCTCAGAAGAAATTAAAAATTGGTAATCATGAATTAGAAATTAACACCTACAAATATCTTGGACAGATTATTAAAACAGATAGATGGATGAAATTAATGATAAAATTATACTTCGATGTAGTATTTTTGATAGAAATAACTTATTAATGAAAGGAAATATGCCTATGTGTTTGAAAAGGAAAGTTTTTAATAGACGTTTTATTAGTTCTTTACTTTTATAAAACTGAGATTTAAACACTTAATAGAAAAACAATACAATGACTTCAGACCACTAAACGTAAATATGGAGAGGTGTATGTTAAGAGAAACAAGATCAAAAATGAAATACATAGATAAGAGAATGAACAAATGTCACTGACGTCATTAAAAGAATTAAGAAACCGAAATGGAACTGGATGGTCATATTAGAAGAGAGATTGGACACCAATTGATTATAAAAAAAAAAGAGGTCAAATGAGAGATAGATAGTTGAAATAAGGAATTTGCTGATGTGTTATAGAAAAGAGAGACTAACTTAAAAAACAAATAAATTTTGAAAAATCTTCGTCCTACAAAGAATCAATAATGGCTGAAAGTGATGATAATGATATACATAACGTGACAGTAATTATAAATATATATATATATATAATAACTTTAAACTTTTTTTTTGAAAGAATAAATTTTAGATAAAAGGGATTCAGATGAGGGTGGTAAAAATTTGAATTAGTAGTACCATTATTTTGGGCATAAGCTTTTTTTGTATTGGATACTTTATGAGATTTAAGATCCCTGAAGCTTGTCTGTTATTGATAAAAGAAACAACTAAAAGGGAAATCACTGAATTTTTAAATAATATCTACTGATTTTTTGAATACTCAATATTAATCACATGTAGTAGAGAAATGAGTAAATCAATCAAGTGATGATATTATTTCTAAAGTTTTAGATGGTTATACATATCAACATTAACTTGATTTCAATACAGCAAGATGTAAAACAGTATTAGAATATAATTGATAATAGAGGGCTTACCCTAAAGTATCAGTCCAAATTAATATAGTGAATGTCAGAGACTGAATAGATTCTTTGGGAGCATAGTTGATGTAAGATCTTTGATGCATAATGCAATTACAAATAAGATATTTGTCTTCGATAGTAAGTGTATAACTGCAGTTTAGAAAAAAAAAAATGGACATGAGTATTATGTAAGTTCAGTACAAAATTGTCAACTAATTGCAGAGTAGGAAATTTGTTTCTACTGTAGCTGAAAGATCTGAAAAATTACAGTATCTGTGTAATAAAAAATTTAATTCTGAAAGTATTTTTTTGCAAAGCAAATGCATTTTACTAAAAGAATTTTAAAGTCTTACAATTATACAAACACTGCAATTGAGTTTGACCAATTGATGATTAGTGCATCAAGATTTTTCTATTAAAATCTTTTGTAATATTCTCTCATTAAGGGAAGTCTAGCTGACTAAAGATTGCTGATATTGCATTGGTTGCATCTGAATTCACAGATTGTGGCTATATTCAGTAAACATGTTAAACAATCTTGGTGATTGAAATGTCTGAACATATGAAACCGTATATGTAAATAAAAGGTTATTTATTTTTGTAAATATGCACAGATTTCTTCACTTTAATAACATTCCCTTTATTGGAGAAAATTACTTTAGAAATTCACTTGAGAGATCATCCCAAAATTATAGATTAAATCAGAATAGAATTTGTATGCAAATAAAGGTACTTGTATACAAATTAGATTGTATATAAGATTATCTCCACTATAAATGAAGAGAAGAAGCAATTAAAATGGCCAGACTGGATTCAAATTAGTGTGGATTTGAAGTGAAAGCAGATCAGCAGTAAAAAATGGTCAGTGATAGACTAGTAGATTGACTAGCAGTAATTAATTCTAAAATGGAATTGCGGCAAGTGAGAAGCAAAACGTGTTCATGAATAGAAAAGGTTACTATCAGTGAAGGTTAATTAAGCTAAGTTTAACCAAAGCACAAGAGTTAAGTTGGAAACTGAGATGGTGCAATATATAAAGTATAAATTGTATGTGCTGATGTAAGCATTGAAATTGTAAACTAATAATTAATTCTTTACGGAAATTATATATGCTTATTTATGTTTCCAAGAGATATTTGATTTGAAAGCAAAATATAATTACTGAATTATTCCTAGTGTGACAAGACTATTTTCACCCAAGGAAAATAAATAGCATATAAATATTAATGGACTGCTACATTTTTATATTGTTTTTACCACATTATTATTTAAATTCAAGTACATTGTCTATATTGAATTTATTATTGTTATTAAGTAAATATTTTTATATATACATTTTGAAGTATATTATTTATTTAGCTTCCTGATTGGTCTTTCAAGACACTCAAGTCATGGCAGATGACGCAGTCGACAGGATTTGATAGGATTATTACAAGATTTGACAGGATAACTTCTACTATGAATAATAAAGTATGATGGCACTAAGTTCAGCAAGTCTGTGAATTCGATATAATCAATATTACTAAGTTCAGCAAGTCTGTGAATTCGATATAATCAATATGTTCATGGAAAACTTATGTAGAACACATAGAGTACTATATGTTTATAAATAAAATGGAAGATGAGCAGCTGAAAATGTCAACCCTTCTCTATTTTTCAGGTCAAGACGTACTAATCTCAAACATCCTTGGAAACTTCCATATGAAGAAGTTGTAGAAATTTTAAATGGTTTTTTCATTCTGAGAGTATCAAAATGTGTAGAGAATGAGAAACTGGAAAAAACTACCACAAAAAAAAATATGTGGACTGTGATTTAGCTCTAATGAAACTGGCTAAACACTGTGATTTTGGTTCAGAAATAGATCATGTATCATTGGAACAACTTCTATATGACATAGAAGATGAGAATTCAAAAAGTATGGCAGAATGACCCTGATCCAAGTTACAAAAGATTTTGTGGAGAAATGTGTCTCACAAGAAACTATACAGAATAATGCATTGGAGTTTATAGAGCCACAAATAGTTGGAGAAAATTTCACTACTAAAACAAACTGTAGCAAAATTTATTATAGAGCCCTGTGGTAATAGAAAAGAGCAAACATGCTATTATTGTGGTAAATCTGGAAATTTTTTAAATAAATGTAAACATAGAAATGAAAATTGTAGAAACTGATAAAAAGATCATTTACCAGTTGCCTGTTGTTGTTTTTGTTTTTTTTTTTTTTTTTTGGGGGGGGGGGGGGGTTAGAAATCTGAAGGAAAATATGAATGTTAGTATAAAGAGTCTGAATAACAGAGAAATGGACCATATATTTTTAGATTCGATTATTTGCAGTCAAACAGTAAAAATGGAAGTGGACAGCAGAACTAGTCTGTCAATGATACCTTATAGAGATTGGATTAAAATTAGTTGAAAATTTAAAAAGGAGATAATAAATACTTCAAGATATAGGTGTGATAGCTATAGACATAAGTGACAAAATTAATATTCAAGGAAAAGTGATAATGCCTGTAAAATTAATTTCTAGTATGAAATGACTGATACTTTATGTAATAAATATAAATTTCAGTCCATTGTTAGGAAGAAATTAGTTCTGAAGACTGGGTATTCACGTACATGCAAATAAAAACTTATTAAACTCCAAAAAACTTTAAATAATGTGGTTATGGCAAACTGGGTGTGGAATAATCGATGACTCCTCAGACTAAATTAACAAAACTAGTATCACCTATTCTTAAAAATGATAAAGTTCAAAATTGGAACAAGTTTCTAATAGGAGCAAAAACCTGGATATGGACACCTCACGAAGTAGTGAAAGTAAATATTGAAGAATATAAGAATAGTAAAGTTACAGAATGGATGGGAGTTGAAAAGCCATGTTAAACACCTTTGCCATCGTTATGGAGATATACCTTTCAGATATTAATTTAAATAAATTCTTAGTGGAAGAATTAGAGAAAAAAGATTTTTTATTGAAGGATTTAGTTAAAATTTCCTTCCACTTGTTCTTATTTGCATTGCTGAATTATATATAATATAATACACCATAAGGTCTGTATGGTGTATTATATTAGAAGGATTTAATTACTGATTCAGACCAAATTAAAGTAATTGATGGTAACAGGTATTTGTATGGGAGAAAAATGAAGATGGAACTACTTCAAAAGGAGAAGAAAAGAAAGTTATTCTCAAAATTCCACATAAATGTAAAAGTAAACCACCTGGCAAGTTTAAAGATAGTAATAAATTATGTCTGTATTTCTAGAGTAGGAGAAGGAGTAATATATCCATGAGTATAAAACCATATATGTATATAAAAGATTATTTATTTTTGTGAATATGCCTTCATTTTAATATCATTTCCTTTATTGGAGAAAATTACTCTAGAAATTTTCTTGAGAGATTATCTCAAAATTATGGATTAAATTACAATAGAATTTGTATGAAAATAAAGGTAGTGGCATACAAATTAGATTGTATATAAAATTTACCCCACTATAAATGAAAGTAGGTTGCAACTAAAATCGTTACACTGGTTTAAAATTAGTGTGGATTTGAAATGATAACAGATTAGCAATAAAAAATTGTCAATGTTAGCCTAGTAGATCGACTAGCAGTGATTAAATCTAAAATGGAATAGCAGCAAGTGAGAATCAATATGTGTTCATGAATAGAAAAGATTATACCACGAAAGGTAATTAACTGAAGCTTAACCAAAGTACAAGAGACAAGTTGGGAGTGGAGATGGTTAATATATAACGTGTAAATTGAGCATGCTAATGTAATCACTGAGATTGCAAACTTTAATAGTTTATTGTATTCTATATGGGAATTATACATGCTTATTTGTGTTTCATGATATATTTGCTTTGAAAACAAATATAATAACTGAATTATTTTTGGTGTGAAGGAAGACTATTTTCAACTGAGGAATATAAATAGTGTATGAATATTAATGGACTATTATCTTTTCGTTTTATTTTTACCACATTATTATTGTTATTAAGTATCTTATTAATATACATTTTGAAGTAGATTATTTATTTAGCTCCCTGACTGGTGTTTAGAGGGTTTCAGGACACAGCAGTGATAATATTCTCACCATGTTTATTTAGCTTGTTTAACATGCAACTTGTTGCTTAATCAGCAGGCATTTCAAATTGGTATTAACTATTGCGATAGTGCACGCATTTTTTATATTTGTGACTCCTCAGTCTTATATAGAAATTTTAAGTAACCTTTTAAATTTTCTAAAGACATGATTAGGTTAATAATAATTTACTAATCAATGGTTTAAATATATATTATATAGTTGCATATTTAGTTTTAAAGCGTATTTTCTTGCAAATAAAAGATTGAAATTATATTACCTAATACATTTTACATGAGTTTATATATAGTATAACAATAATAATTTAAGGTCTAACAATTACAGTGGTGTTGGTAGCTTGACTAAACTTCAAGTAGCTGAAAAGATGCCAGATAAAGTGAGTGCTTTGTCTCTATTCTTTATTTTAGAAAATTTGTTATGGAAAAGTGATTGAAGCTTCTGAGATATCAGATTAAAACAAAAATGACACCTCAGAAACCATAGTGTAAAAAGAATAAATTTAGTTATTCGTATATTAGGGGAAAGTTCTCAACTTATACTGCTTATTATATAAATGAGTGAATGAACTTACGATCTAATAATTGAAATTATGTTTCTGTATTTTTGTAATGTTGAACAGTAATTAAGGAAGTGCTCCATAGTTTTTTCTTCTTTGTGACGTAGAGAATATATTATGTCCATGTTTGCAAAAAAAAATCTTTTTGGGGTTAAAAAGACTGATAGGAAGAGTTTCATATTTGATTTTAATTAAAAAATTCAAATATTTTCGTTCCAAATATCAAAATTTAAATCTTTGAATTATTTGTTTATTAATAAATTTAAGTCTAGATTGTGGTGGGTTAATTAGCTTTATGTACTATTTATTACCCATACATCCCAGTATTCAATTTTTGTTGCAAATAATTTTTGATCTAATGCAGCACATTAGCTATGGATGTGATTAATCCTTTAGTGAAATTGGTGGAGAAATGTCTGATGGATTAATCAGTATGAAGTTTAGTGTTTGAAGATTTGAATTAATAAACCTTGTGATCTCATTTATTGCTCTCTGAAGATAATATATTGAGATGCAATGTAATGAGAGCCCATTGTGTTTGGCATGCTTTTGCATTGATTTGGTACTAATTGATACCATTTTCTTGTTCCAAATCAATTTATTGCACAATGAATTTATTTTTTTTATAAATGATGCAGTGTATTTGATAGTAGGCATATAATAGGTTTTGAGAAGATCAAAATATTCATGAGAGATACTTTTGCATGTGTAGACAAATATGCTTTAGATAACGAGTTTATTGTATTTTCTATAGAGGTAAGGAGATTACTTTGTATTTCAGATCTTACAGCATTTATAAAGAGATAAATGGGGAAACCTAAGAATTTATGTGGTAAGGCAGTAAAAGGAGAGTATTTTATTGCCTAAGAGAATGTTCCAGGAAGAGGATTTATCTTTGTTATTTTTGAGATAGTAATTCTCTGTATAATTGTTTAGAATGTCAATTAGTTGATAGATATATTTTTTTGATGATAATAAGATGATTAAGTCATTCATATGTGCTATGTGTTTAATTATTTAATTTATAAAAGTGGTATAAATTTTGGGAGTTTACTCTGGATGCTTGATAATAATGTGTTAATGTAAGTCAGAAAAAGAAATGAGCTTAGGGGGATCCCTATGATATAGTGTGGGTGGAAACTAGGGGTGGTTTGTCCATTTAATTTAAGGTGGATTTGTCTGTTATTGAATAGGTTTGCTAATATGTAAAGAATAAAAGTAGATACATTATGTTCTTTAAGGATTTGTAGAAGTTAATTAATAAGAATTGAATCAAAGGCTGCAGTGATATCAAGTTGCACTGCAATAGGTCCTGAATTCTAAAGTGCCTGATATCACCTATATTCATTTTAAAAAGCATAATTGCAGCAGAGGCAGAGCAATTTTTTTTTGGGGGGAGGGGGCAAATTGAAAACTTGATAGATGGGGAAGAATGAGATGCTCAATTTTATCTTCTATTAGCGATTCTATAATTTTAATTAAAATGAGGGTCATTGAGATAGGATTTTAAGCAGTGATGGGATCACATTTTTCTTAAGGAAATGCACCATTGAATCACGATGCAGCTGGTCTATATTATAAATTTAACCTGAAAAGTAGTTAAGTATATTTTTCAATAATAAGAATTATGAAGTGATTGCATATATAAATTTGGAATTGCATGTGGTCCTGGATGTATACTATTAGGAAAAGATTCTAATTTAAATATGATGTTCTGTTTTGTAATGTTATGTCTTTCTTTACAGTTACCAAAATGCAGAGGAACAAATGTAGGCTTATTTGATACTTGTAGTTTACTTTTGAAGTGATAAAAATACTTTGGGGAGTATATTTTTGCCTGTAATAAGTTTACTATTTTTAAGAATTGAAGAAGATATTGGTTTATTAGTCCTATAACTAAGAGTCCAGTTGATATAACTTTTAGACCAGTTGTGGAACTGATTTAAAAAATATTTTAGATTTTTTTGTAGATAGATATTTTGCTAGAATTTGTCGTGTTTCTTTTTATATTCTTGATTTAGGAACATTATTGATGGAATGGAAGAAGGGTCACATGAAGTGTTTTTAAGTTTTATATTTATTGAATCCAAATCTCTAATTAATGCAATAGCATAGAATTTAATTATATATGTAATAATATTTATAAAAGCAAACTTAGCATGGGAAGCATTGTTTTTACATATTAACCATTTAGCTGTTGTAAGTGAGAAAATATCTATTTTTTTAAAATAAATATATATTTCAAAGGCTTTGAGAAGCAGTCTCATTGTGTTGTTAGTTGAAATATTGTTTGATTGTGAAAGTCTACTTTTAATTTAACATTGAGTGGTAGATGATCAAAGAAGTTGCTGGAATAAGTGATGGATCGATAATATAATGAAAGTTTGGGGAATAGAAAAGTAAGTGTATTAGTGTAGTATGCTTTGTATTGAAGAATGATAATGAATTATCTGGGGAAAAAACCTATACTCATCAGCTTTCTATTGATTAAGTGTAAGTACCATAATTAGAGATGAAATTAGAGTATCTCATGTTAAAATCTCCTAATAAGAAAACTGGAAAAGAATTTAAATTTAATATTAGATTAATTTGATTGATTAAGGTATATATATTACTGTTGCCTTATTGTAAAAATATAGAGGGATTATATTTAGTGTAAATACAGTGTGGAAAAAGTGGTAATATTCATGTTTTCATTAGAGAATAGTATTTTAAATAATTGAAAGGATGAATTATTATGTACTATTACTCCAACTCTTGCTGTAGTGATGTTAGATTATTGCATAAAACCTAATTTATGAAGATATTTATATGGATATATTTTGGAGTTTACTGAGTATTTTGTTTCTGTAAAAATGTGATGTGTAGATAGAATTGTGTCATCCAGTTTTTAATAAAAAAGAGTCTTTGAAGATTTATACCTTTCACATTAATCTCAGTGATGTTTATATTCATAATGGATTTATACAGTTATTTTTAATGTTAGTATAAGATGTTATTGATTAAAGGGTATGTGTTTATGTGGTGTGTTTAAATATTGTAACTAAAATGTATACATTATCTGCTAAATTATGTGTAAATTTAATTAAACACCACTGCAATTTTATTAGACCTACCTGTAGTAAATAATTATGATTTTTAAATAGTAAGTGAACTAATTCTAATTTTTCTACTAATATATTGAAAATCCAGATTCTACCATTTAATTAGATTAACTTCTTTTCTGAAGAAACATCAGTAATTTTTTTTTTTTTTTGAAGTTTTAACCTTCCATTTCAATACTCTTTGGATTTGTAGATAGTTTTATTGACTCATTACATGAATTGTCAGAATTTTGTAAAATGGTTCTTTCCATTTTTTAAGTGAGTACTGCAGACTTGTTAATCTTTTTTCATCCTTTTCTTTTTAGCATATCCACATCTGTGACATATTTGAATTGTTCTTATGTAAATGGCGAATTATTGTCTGTGTTTTTTCTAGTCTAATACACAGAATTAGTATTTCCAAGAGGTCTGTCTTCTGGAAGTGAATTATTATATTAGGTTTTTTGATAATAGGCATGGGAACTTCTGTTAAAAATTTCTTCTTAGTATTGGAGTTAATTTTTTGTTTATATGTTGATCCTAAATCCTTTATTTATTGGAATAGCTTTTTTTTTTTTTTTATGTGTGTTTTTCTTTTTCATTACTAATTGGAAACTATTTTCTTTCCCTGAAGAGATATCAGTGTTTTTTTGCTCATTTGCATTGTAATCCTTTTCCTATTCTCTTGAAGAATTGATTTTGAGGTCACCACATCATCAGGTATTATTTTTCCACTTGTATTTGTTTCATGGAGTATCCTTACTAATAGACTTCAATGCATTCATCTTGGTCATGATATTGCTGATTTGTGGTTGTTTAAAAATTGCTTTATCTGTTTTTTCACTGGCTAAATGTACTTTAACTGTATTTTTTTTTGTACTGTCATTGCTTTTCTGGCACACTGATGAGCTCTAGAATCTTTTATCCCACAATTTTTACAAAAATCTATCCTGGCAATCTTTGATGAAATGAACCCTGGATTTGCAATAAAAGCACTGAGGCAGTATGCTTCTAAATATTATTATTAATGGGGAACTATCAGTAGAATGTAAATATATCTAGTGGTTGAATGCTTTTATTCAGTAAGATGTTGAGCAGTGCAGTGATAGTTAGTACTGGTATTCATAGAGACAAAACTTTCCATACAATAGCGCCACTCATTTTAAGCCAGAGTAATCAATAGATGCAGGAAGGTTAATGCATGAAATCCCTATCTAGTGTCTATTCATCAAATATCCCCATACTTCATCAATGAGGAGCCTTGGATCTGAGAGCACTGCATAAAAAATGCTGATCATTGTGATGCTTGATGGTTTATTACTGGTATTGTTGCTCTTTTTTCTAACATATCTGAATTTTAGATTTTCTCATATTTATCAAGTATGCTTTGAAGATCCTTACTAGTGCAATTTACATGACGGTTTTTAATCATACCTGCTAGCTTGATCTGTCTGTTAATATTAATAGAACAGATAATTTTATCATTGATAAAATGAATAAGTTTCTGGAATAACAGCTTTTAAATTAAGTTGTTAAACTTTAGTACTAAGTATCTATTATTAGGGTGATCTAGTATATTATAAAGCATTCCCTGCATTTTCTTTTTAATAAGAAATTCGTAAAACTCATCTATGGGCAATTTCGTGATTGTAATGTTTAAATCTGTCATTGTTATAATTAATGTCTTCTCATTTATGAATTTTTGAAAAGATTTCAGAATTGTAATTGGAATTATTAAATTCATTTGTTATGTCTTGATATTCTTCAGCATTTACAAGATTATTATTAGTAAAGTTTTTAATTACTAAATTTGCTTGATTAATTCTATGAAATCTGAATCAAAAAATTCATCCATATTTTCTTGACTAATTTCAATTAAATTAGTTTCTTTTTCAGTATTAGTTTTAAGTGCAGTTACATAAGTATTTTTATTTTCATTTTTAATTATTTTTTAAAGATTATGCTATCAGATTGCCTGGAGCTAGTTTCTGAAATATGTTTGAAGTTTCATCTGCTGTTCCCTTATCAATATCAAAAGTAAAACTTGCTTTTCCAAAATCTGATAAAATCTTAGACTTATTTTTGGAATTTATATTCGTTATACTTTTATTTAGATCAAAATTAAAACTGGACTCTTCTAAATTTAAAAGTTCTTTAGATTACTTTCAATATTTATAATTATGAACTCAAGTAGCTTTTTAAAGAGCTTACTTTGTACAGAAAAGTTAATTCTATTCACTGGTACAATTTTCCCTGTCAAACTCTCATTAGAATTGCTATAAAAACTGCTTCAGAGAGGAGTTAATTTGATAACTGACTTTCTCTAAAAAGTGATACCTAGTAGTCTCCTAATTTTATATTTAATACAATTTTATACATATGACATATAAATTGCACCTTAATAAAACATACAGTGCATACTAAAAATTAATTATTAAGAATGCATTTAATTTAAAAATAAATAAAAAACAATTATTACTTTTAAATTGTATTATTGTTATATGTAAATATTTTGAACATTTTTAAGATATTCAATAATTTTTATGCAATCTTTCAAGAGATCTTGAATGTAGTTTAAGCAGCACTAAACCATAGTGTCTAGTTTTGTATAAAGATATTTTGAAACAGTAAGATGATATTGCATTCATTACGCTAAAAACATTTTGGCTAATGTCAAAACATAATTTCTACTTTAGTTCAAAGTTAATAATAAAAAAGGGGGTACTTACATATAAACCCTTCTCTGAAAGTTTAGCAGGTGGTTTTTTTTTCAAAATGATTTTACTGAACATATGTTAAGTTTAAAAAACATTAATAAATCAATTATAAATTCCTTTTAAATTTAAAAAATATTAATAAAGCTCTTATAAATTCCATTCACAACATTTCATTAATTTTTTTTTTCTTTATACATATTATAAATGTTTACTAAACATGTTACTTATTATATTTAAAAATATTAGGAAATCGATTCTAAATGCCTATTAATTTTCAAAAATATTAATAAATCTCATAAATTCCATTTGCAAGATATAATTTTTTTTTCCTATATTTATTACAACATACAAACATTGTGAATGTAATCATGATTTTTTTACATTTAGTGTAAGATTGTTATTAAGCGTCTTTACTTTTTTTTAATTTTTGGAACGTTTAACAAAAAGAATTAAAATGTGGAATCTTCCATTGACAGAAGAACATGTAGTAGAGTATTTCCAAAATTATGAGATACTAACCAACGGGAGAGAATACTTTCACAGCAGTGGTTGTTCTGTTGTTTGTGCAGAGAGACTGACAAGTGATTTATTGTAATTGCTATGGGTTTACTGCAGTTATATTAAATTTATTTTAATTACAATCAATTATGGTACTTTTGTGTAAATTATTGTATTTTTATAACAATAATAATAATAAATAAAATAAAAGGAAATATTAAATATGACAGCTTTTAGTCAGCCATATTGTTTTCAAGATTTAGTTAATGGCCCTGAAAATGGATAATTTTTAAAAAAATGCCTGGCTGCTCCAGTGAAGGGATAATACATATGGTTGTTTTCTCATCCTTCGTGTTCACCTTAAGATGTCGCTACTTCTAGGTAAATTCCTAGAAATATACCGTTTCACCGGCCGTCACCCAACAAAAGAGGAATTTTTGTACATTATAAACGCAGAAAAGTCCTCACGTTATGTTGGACAGAGGAGGCGGCGACAGAAGCCAACACAAAGAGACTTCTTTCTATGATAAAACACAGAAAGAGTTCTTGACGGCTGCCGGTTATGGCTTTTTTCTATGCTAAAAGCAAAGAGAAAGAAATGCCTTGATTGGATGCCGTAGTAGTCGATTTTGTTCATCATTTTCTTGTAATAGTAGAATATCTATTTTCTCTGGAGTTTCATGTGAGAGTGTGTGTATTTGAAGCAATCGTAGTTTTTTAAAATTTAATAAGATGTCTATTTTTTTTAATGTGTTGTAACTTACTTTACTGTTGTAAGTTTAGTAATAATGTCCTGAAGATTCCGTTACGAAGGGGTAACCCTCAAAAATTGCTTTTAAGGGTGCGAAAGGGAAAAAAACTAGGATCACGCAAAAAGTACTGTTTTCGCGAGAATTCGTCCATGACCAGTTACTTTTGCTATATATATACGCACAAACAAAAACAACCCACTGTCTAATTATTAGGAATTACTTGTCCGAAAAATAAAATTAGTCGGGTATTATTTTTTTGTTTGTTTTGTTACATTTATTATTTCAAAATAAGATTAGTTTTTATATCTACACACTAACAAAAACAACCCAGTTCCTGATTAATTACTGTCTTTAAAAAAAAAAAAAAAAAAAGCAAATTCAACGGGATTTGATTTTTTTCAATGGAGTCTTTGAATTACGGTTTGTTTGTTTTTATATATACACAAGATTTACCAAAAAAAAAAGAAACCCACTTTCTGATTAATTACTGTCAAAAGAAACGCAAATTAGTTGGCTATCATTTTTAAATATAGTATTTCAATAATGGTACCCTTTTTATATAGACAGACTTAACAAAAACAACCCACTTTCTGATTCATTACTGTCCCCAAAAAAAAAAAAAACGGAAATTAGTCAGGTATCATTTTTCAGTCGAGTCTTTTAATGACTGTCCTTACTAATAGTAGTCGGGTATCAATTCTAAATTGTAGTATATAAATTATGTTACTTTTGATAGATTTAGAATTACGTCTTGCTTTTTTAATAAAATGATTGATTTACTCTTGACCAAAAATACCGTAACTTTAAAAAAAGACACACATAAAGTCCAAAAAAAAAAAGAGAAAAAGCCCCGTAACTTTAAAGACACACACACAAACACAAAAACAATCTAAGATTAATAAACATTTACTTATTACGTCTTACTTTTGAATAAAATTACTGATTTACTCTTGCAAAAAAAAAAAAAAGACTGTAACTTTAAAAATACACACGTAACGTCAAAAAAAAAAATTAGAAAAACACCGTAACTTTAAAGACACACACACACAAACTCAAAAACAAGATAAGATTAATAAACATTTACAAAAATGAAAAAACCTAACATCATATAATAGTATTAGTTAGTAGAATATTTTATTACAAATCTAAGAAATCAGATCTTTTTAGATCAAATCGATCATTTAGGTCCGGCCCAGAATCGTTATATGTATATGTTTTTGATTAGCATCAATGCAATCTTAAGGCGAACACCAAGGATGAGAATACAACCATACATATGTACCAAAAGAGGTTATCATACATATTTATATGTGTAATTTGATGTATGCCTTCTGGATTGTGCTTAAATAAAAAAAAAACACTTTGATTAATTAAATGAAAAATGTTTCTGCTCAATCTACTCCTTAGTTGTTTGATGTTTGAATGTCACATAGCAACTTAGCATATGATTATTTAGTAAACTAATACATGGGTTTTTTCCCTCTGCTTTTGGGAAGTTTGGTGGGGGGTAACCAATAGTATCATATCTATATAGATAGATAATTAAAAAATAATAACTAAATAGAGAAAGAAAAAATTTTAACAAAGAGAACTAGCATATATATATGTATATATTAAGAGTATTTGTACTAAACTAAATATAATACCAATAAAATCTATTGGCAATTACCATTTTAACCATTATCAATCCACTACAGGATGAAGATCTCTCCAAGTTTACTTCAGTTTCTCTGATTCATAGCTTTTCTTCTTTGCATGATATCAACAGACTTGTTAATTTCATCCATCCATCTTAGATGTGATTTTTTTCTAGATTTTTTACAATTTCTTTCAGTCTTATTTCAGATTTCAATTATCCATATTTTAGTATCCAAGTAATACACTTGTGATTCCTTCTTGTTTTACTTCCAACATATTTCTCTCTCTATCTCATTAAAGTGATTTTCAAGTTTTTAGATTGTTCTTTTGTTAAGTGTCAAGTCTCATATCTATAAATAAGAACTAGTAAAAGATATTTATAAAAAAATTTCTTTTCAAATACAGGCTTCTTTAAATATTAAATTATTTTTAGCAAATATTCCATCTGAGTTTAATTCTATGATTAATTTCATCCATTATATTTACTTCTATGTTAATAATCTAGCCAGGATATTTGAAATTGTTAACTTTCTGTAATTTATGATTATTAATCTTTTCTGAGAAAATCCATTGAACATCATTTAAGTCTTTTTATTTTTACTATGATAATTTTTATAACATTTCCTAAAGCTCTGAATGATTATTTTCAAGAATAACTATATCTTCTGAAAAATTTAGATGACTTAAATAATCTCTATGTGTTTTTATTTCCTTCCTATTTTAATCCACAAAGTTTTTTTTTGTAAAATTGTTCTAAAAAGTTCTAGTTGTACACTTTTATCAATGTTAGTCACCTTAGTATCACAATGTAATCTAATCACAGCTGTTGTATTTTGATAAATATTTTTTAGAATATGATAATATCCTTGGTCAATATCTTAATGATCCAATGCTTTAATCACTATAGAAATCTTTATAGAATCAACTGCCTTTTCATAATCAATAAATCCAAATCATAATGCCCATTAATATTCATGAGTCCTTTCTTTAACTTCTCTCAATATTTGATTGTGATTCACTGTGATAAAATCACTTTTAAATCCTTGATTGATTTGAATTCAAAATTCACTGTAAATAAATTGTAATTATCTTTATAAAAAATTTGTATAGAACTGATAGAAGATTGATAGCCATGATTTCTAATATTTTCTTTATTGCCTTTCTTAAATATCAATATTACTACACATTCTTCTAATCATCAACTACATCTTTTTTATCCTTTAGACTTTAGGTGTATATTTTTGTCAACAAGTGTTCAATTTCTTCATCTGTTTCTTTTAAAATATCAATAATAATTCCATTTCCTGGAGCTTTTTCTTTCTTAGATTCAGTTGCATATATTGTCTCTTCATGTAAAATGCTTGACAATTCAGATGTCATAATTGTAATGGTTATTTTGTTTTTTTGTTATTATATAATTTGTTGTGGAAATCTTTCACATAATTCATAATGCCATTGTTTTTTTCAGTAATGAATTCCATCTTTTTTTTTTTTTATTGCTGAAGTAATTTTTTTTTTTTCCATAGAGGCTAAACTCTCCATGCATAGCGCTACCACTGCAAGTCAGAGTAATCAATGGATGTAAGAAGGCTTGTGCATAAAATCCCTATCTAGTGCCTATTCATCCAATATCCCCAGATGAGTATCTAGTTTGTGCTGGTGGCACTATTGAATAGAGAATTTAGCCTCTGTGTAAACATAAGAAATGGTGATCGTGAAATGTTTAATGGTAGAAAACTTTTTTCCCAATATCAATATACTGTTTTATTCTCTTTATTGCCAATAACATATTTTAATTTTTTTAAATATCACTATGAAATTTTTTTCACCACTTTACAGAACTCTACATGTTCTCTTCTTAATAGATCATTTTAAACATTTTCATATTTCTTCTTTTTTCATCCATTGTCTTGTTTTATTAAAATTTATTAGGAATTGCTTCCTTTTTTGTATCAACTATCTTTGTTTTAGTTCTTTATAGAGTATTAATTATCTTCTTATTCATCTCTTAAGTTTGAACTATTTTTAATGTATCAATATTTTAAAATGATTAGAAAGTTCTAATTTAAATTTCATTGGAGTGTTTCAATAATTTCTCTCTAATTTTGCATTAACATGTATTTTATATCTCTAATTGATGATCATGTCTGGTATTGAATCTATTAAGAACATTTCAATCATGAAATATATATTTTCTCTTAGTCAAAATATAGCTATAATTTCATTTGATGGTTCCATGTCCATTTCAATTTAGCATTTTTTTTCAAAGAATTCATAGTATACAGTTTTTCTTTTTTTGTAATTCCACATATTTTTGTCCTCTCATTTCTGTCATTATAACTAAATTTACCCACATCTTTTTTATTTTTCAATTGTTTTCCAATTCTAGCATTAAAGATCTATAACAATTTTAAAATATTATTTGATCTGATCAGAAGCATTTTATGCATCTTTTTAAAAATTATCTATTTTTTCATAATGGTGTGAACTTATTGTGCATAAACTTGAATTGTCTCACTTAATATCTTCCATGCTACTCTGTCTGGTATACCATCGATCTCCATATTGTTGATCAGTCATTTTTTATTTATAATAAATGCTATTCCTCTTGTGCTTCCATTACTTGTGTCTATAAAATACATATCCACTTTTCAAAAAAATTACCTCTTTACTTATTCTTCTAAGTTCACAAAGTCCTACAATGTCCCATTTAATATTAGGAGTTCTTCCTATTGATATCATCTTCCTTCACTAGAAAATGATCTGTAGTTTTAGATAACTAAATAAAAGTATCACTGAATAGCAGTCTGAGTCTACATTCATGATTCTTGGCACCATCTGCTTTCAGTCACCTACTATTGCTTTAACTGATGACTTTAAGCCTCCTTGAAATAAGTAATAATTTGGTTTTGTCTATCGTGATTATTAATAACTAAAAAATTCATTCACACCATACATTGATTCTGCCTTCAATAAAACTCAACTAATAAAAAGAATCATTCACACATACATTCATTCTGCCTCAATAAAACTCAACTGATGTTTTACTTAAGAATTATCAGACAATGAAAAAAGAGACTGTTATTTCTTGATATTAAACTTAGTGATAAATAGCCAATAAACTCCACCACACCGGCTAATGCAAGTTGGTGGAAACCGATCCATGCAAAACAGAACTTATAGAATGGACATCAATAATTTTTTACCTTAACTCCTTTAAGTACATAAAGGAATATATTATTTCTTTTCAGTTAACAACAAACTTCTTTCTACAGTCAATATTATAAAATGTCTGAACTTTAAAGATAACTTAGCAATTTTACAGATTTATCATTATCATGATGATGATGATAAATGGATGCTATCCACGTATCGACCAAAATATGTCATTGTGTGGTGTTAGCCTCTTGCTTATCAAAAGACTAAGCATGTGTTTATAAGAATATAATATTTAATCAAATTTTTTATAATCCTAAATAGTGATTGATAATTTTAATTAGTAAACAGTAATAAACACATAACAGATAAAGTAAATATTCTAATATAGCAGAAGTATTTTCTATTTACAAATATCACATAAATATTCATTTATTAAATAGACGGAAAAATAATAAATGTACTATAATTACATTAAGTGTCCTCACATATATAAATAGTAATTTGGTCTATATATAGATATACTTAGACCCACATGCAAGTGCATTCAATAATATAAAAATATTTATTTTAAATCAGATATTTTTAACTTTTTAAATTAAAGGCTAAATTATTTTAGCAATATATAATTCTTTTGCACATCTGTTCTTTCATATAGAAAATATTTACTGTTATTTAATAGTTTAGATTTGCATTTAGCATTTAATAAAATAATTCTGATAATAAATACCTTTTGAATATTTGTATTTACTTCATAAAATAAAAATGAAATTTTAAGTATTAAATAAATTTTTTTTTTTTTTACTTTCCATTATAAAGTCTTTTATTTGGATAGGTATCTTTTGGGGGTTATTTAAAATTCTGATATAACATTGTCTTCTCTGATGAATTTGAACTTGCTTAAAATTTCTGCAATCTGATCACTATTAGACAGTATCTGGTTTAAATTACGAATTATTTATATTTATTTATCTAACTGGCCAAATTACAATGGCAATTTTTTAAAATGTCTTTATATAAACGTTCACTTGAGTTTTTCTTTTAATATATTTTTGTATATATGAAATATTTTTTATAATAATAATAAATTTCTTTTAGCACAATAAGCAAACAGATTTTTCTTTTTAGATTTCCTTAAGACTGGAATAAATACTTTAAACAATATGCAAAGTATCTATTATTGGGTTCTTCTATCAACAGTAGATTTCTTTGGTCAGTATTTGTATATGCATATAGATCTTAGTTTATATATAGATACTTAAATGTTTTGATGAAATCAGAGTTAGTTCCTTCAACCCACAAAGAAATTGTTTGACTTCATAGACTGCAAATAGTGATTGCAATGTGTGGCACACTACGTGTTCAACACAAAAAGTATTATTTACATGTATCTGTGTATGGTCCAACCAGGTGTTCTGTTAGCAATAGCATTTTTGACTTCACAAATTTCTGGGATAATAAGTGCTTTGTTATTTATAGCTAACTGCGGGGTGGATAAACAAAAGTTATTTTGATTTAGGGCTGGAAATAATTTCTTAATTAAAATTTCTTTTTTAATCATCTTTTAATGTTAAATAATTTAAGTTTTGTAATCATTTATACAAAATAGTATTTACTTTTTTTTTTTTTTTTTGTGACAGACAATATTAATAATTCAGTTTTATTTTGAGCAGAATCAGAAATAAATTAAATAATCTATTTTCCATTGTAGACCTTTCTGTTGAATTTTATATAATTTATTTTAAAATATGAAGAATGTTATTATCTGCTTAATAAATAATCGAATGCCTTTATTGCTAGGAAATTGATAAGAAGTTTTAAGTGCTGGAAATGTCATAACTGGAGTCAGTCTAAGAACCTTACATTCCAAAATTTAACATTCTATCATTGTTTTAAACCATGCAGGGCAATATTTCAGTCATTCTAAATAATTTTATATATATATATTATGTATGTTAAATATATATGCAGCTGTGTTGTGGGCATAAGACATTGTCTCAAATATATATGCAGAAAATTCATTTAAATTATATATAACTTAATTTTAATATTGTCAATTTGAAGTCTGATATATCATAGTTTCATATAAAGTAAAAATTTGTATAATTTGGATTTTATATGTGAGTCGAAAGAATTTTAAATTTTCAAAACATTTTTTGATCTCTAGGCTAACCATAAATTTACACAAAAGGTTTCTGGATTTTTTTTTGATCAGATTAATTTTATTTTATACATTGCTGTAATTTTATTGCTCAGCATGGTTTAATGCAGTGATCGAGTGTTGAACTCTGGAATATGAGCAGTTCGGATTCCAGCTGTCAAATTTCTTATGAATTCATGAGCAATAAAGCTATGGGATTGTTTATTTATTTGTAATTTTATTTAACATTTTCAGCCTTTTTGGTTTTAAATTTCATTTTCTCTGTTTAATTTATTTTGTTTGGCTGTATTATTTTGATCCAATTAGTTTTATTTTTCATTTGTTTTTTTAGTTAGTCTTAATCAGATTAATGTTTTATTATTGTGGAATTTTTTTTTATCGGTATGGTTTATCTTTTATTTTGACATGATTTTATTGTCTTATCAATTGAAGTTTGAATGATGTTGATTTGGAAAATATTTGATTGAACATGCAGAGAGGAGGCAAGAAAAGACTATAATATATCCGTTATTGTGTTGTCAAATTTTTTGAAAAATAAACATAGTTTTAGAAATAGCTCATTGAATGTTTAAACAAAATATTTTTGGAAATAGGTGTGAAAATGTGAACAATAAAACTTTTTGAATAGTGAACTCATGGCTTAAAAATTTGAGCATAGGTAGTTAAAAAGATGAAATTCTTTGACACGTTTTAGAAAGAGTGCAGTAAAATTGCTGCTGATTTCGAAGATGATTGTTTGATTTTATTTCAAAAATTACTAGAATATTAAATAAGATCATCTTCTTTTTTATTGTTTTCCTAATAAAATCTTTTATGAGCAAAAGAATTTCATTAAGGCAAAAATATTGAAAGATTAGGGTTATATTTTGGAAAAAATATGGCTTTAGTAACCGTAATTTTTATAAGATATAAAGCTAGGATTTATGATTCCAGAAAAAATAGAAAAGAATAGAAACTTAACTTTAGACAGATATTGTAGTTAAAAGCAACAAAAAAAGATTGCTGATAGATAAAAGAAATGTGAATAGTAATGCCAGAAAAACATAATGGATTTAAGTATAGAAAAGACTTGTATTGTTTAATTAGAGCATTAAGCTATTTTAAACTAATTAAACAAAAGAATACTGAGGAAGAGTCAGTTTAATCAAGATTAGAAGGATTAATTGCAGATAAAAGAAATGTACACTGATGCAATTAAAAGCTTGATGATAATTTGTGAAAAGATGCAGTATTGTGAGGGAGGATAGCTTAATGTAAATAGCTATTAATTTTTATAATAATTAATACCAGATATTAAACTGTGAAAAGGTATAAATAGTGTGTGCATTAAAGAGTAGGAACTTTTTCTTACCCTTCGTGTGATGGTACTGTTGTTGTTGCATCATGGGATGCCAGGAAGAAAGGACCAAAAGAAAAAGTTGTAGAGATTTTTTTTTGCTACAAGGGATGTCATCCCAGAGACCGAGCCACTGTAGGTGCAAACAGCCATATAGGGAACTTAAACAGATCGCACCAGTCTTATTTTTATTTGAGTATACCTGATAGGGCTTATGAGAACTATGCAGAGTCAAACTGTAAGTATAAACAATTTTTTAGTTATTTATTCAGGTCTGAGAATAGTGACGACAGTGGTTAGTGTTTAATCATGGGTGTATTAGCATTTAGTGGGAAATGTCCAATTCAAGAACTGATTGGATCATGTTAGTAAATGCAGATTTAAGAAGATGATATATGTTCTGGAATAACTGCTAGATTGTTAATAGTCATCGGAATTACTGAAGGCACAATTCTATATAATGTGTTATGTATATTAATGTAAATAAATATATTTTCATTTTTCTTTTGATATTATTCTTTAAAACTTATAGTCTATAATTTTTGTCATTTTGTTGGCATTCAGCTTCATGGTTGAATACACAACAGTCAGTAAAATGAGAAATCATCTAAACCTAGATTTTTTATTTTTTTTTTTCAGAATATTATAAATGTTAATTTAGATTTTTTTTTTTTTTTATGTTAAAAAATAGTTTATAATACTGCTAAGCATCACATGACTTTTCATTGATAATTGACCAATAACCAGGAAAGGGCTTAAGGTTCTTTTTAAAACCGGTATCAATTGACTTTATCTATTTACATAATTGATTTTAGAATAGAACAGTTTACTGTCGTTATTGCAAAGTATGCAGTAATTTTATGGATAATTATTAGTATTTACTAATAGTAGTTAATGGGATCTTAAAAAGTTTGTTTATAGAGTACATGTAGTAGATAAAAAAAATTGATAATATTTATTCTAAATAAAAACATCAGACAAAAATTATTTCAGTATTTTTTAAATTTTTATTGTGCTATGTCCATTCTATATTTTAACTATGAATTTATCTTTTACTAATTGCCATACAAGTATGGCTTAAAATAAATAAAATGTTAGAATGAGACTCACGTAAATTATACTAATATGATTAAAGTATGCAGCTATCTATTGTAACCTCGCCTAGAGAACATAGAGCTAATTAAGCAAACATTTATACATTCAGTAATATGATTTTTAAATGATTTTTTTTAATCTCAAAAAATAAATTATGGATTAGAATGAGAAATATTTCATCAGTATGGTCAAATATTTATAAACATAAGTCTCCATTTTTTTTTTTGGGGGGGGGGGGGAGATGGAGTTATAGAATAAGATATAAAATTTGAAAATAAAACCTGGAGAAGAAATGTTCTGTCAACTCTTCTAGAATATCTGCCTTCTGAAGGTCAAAAAGAAGTTTTAGGATATGATGTTTATAAGTCACACAGACATTAATTTATTTTTGTTAAGTTTGCAAGCTAATTGTGCAAGGTTGGGCAAGTTCGTCAGTAATAATAATCATATATAATACTTTTCATGCATTTTTGAATGTTCGGGAGCTGTTATAATCATTTTTGGAACTAATATTGGCAAGAGCAACCCAGGCCAAACAAATACAATTATAAAATCCATGTTAGCAATACTTTTAATTGGTATCATTTAAAAGCCCAAAATGCAAAGTTTCAAAATAAATCTGTTTTTGTGTTTTTTTTACTTGTCTTTAAAGTATTTATGAAATAAAATATTAATTTAAATGTTATGGAGAAATGGCAATGGAACCAGCATTCTTATTGTCTCCGGGAGCCTCACAAACTAGCTTTATGAGTGGCTTGTGGTCATGAGCTGTTGTTTGCCCAACAATTATAATAATGTATAACAGTACACTTTTCATATGTCTTTGTAATATACAAGTAATCTATTTAGATTACTATAGGATTGATAATAATATTCATTCTTCTTGGGTTCTCAAATATCAATGAATCTTGATGTTAAATGTAATAATTTTCTTTATTGAATAGAAGTAAATTTAATTCACAGAAGTTTTAATATTGGCTGATAATTCATTATATTTTTTTTTTTTGTTTTTCTTTCATTTTCGAATTAAACAATTTTTTTGATAATTCTGAATTATTGTTTAATTTAGAATTTTTTCTGATTATTGTGACCCAAAATTAGCTCAAGTTATATATAATGTCAATATATATATATATGCAGAAAGTTTTTATCAGTATGATTAATTAGTTTGGGAAAATAACTATATTGACTTATGAGATTTTTTTTTTCCGATTTTATTTTATTTCAGTTTTTAATGAGGCAAAAAGTTTTTTTATTTTTTTGATAGAAACTAAAGTAAAATTTCATATTTATGACTATAAATTTTTGGTTTTATATAAATTACTTAAGCTTTTGCTAAAAATACATTTTGTTTTTTTATATTTATAATACAGTATTTAAATGCTATTACTAATGGCAATATGATAAAATCTAGACTTTCTAGTTATTGCTTTTTCATTGACAAAAAAGGCTGTCATAATTTTTATATGTGTGACCTTCCATTTTGTGAAGCTGTGAACAGTTTCACAGTATTTTATGAATTATTTGATTATAAATGTGCAAAACTGCATGCAATCAAAAGGAATCTCTGTTTTGTAAAATATTTTTTTATATATAAGAAAGTGGATCACTGTTTAAAATAAATCCATTAAACTATTTTATTTTCATTGAAAAATTTTAATAGTGATTATGTATATAAAAATATATATGCTTGTATGTATGTGCATAAGTATATATAATTTTATGATCTTTTTTTATTACAGATGGAAAATCAATTAGTCTTCATATGCTGCTCTCTTTTTGGATGGATTCTATTAATCATACTGAATCTCGTCTTATTTTTATCATTGATTCGACATATTCTTGTAATTGGATTCCTTTAATAAAATCACTTAGATATGACAGTACATTTGGATCTTCTAGAATTGCTTTACAAGCTGTCAAAGTTAACCATTCAGCTCTTGAGTTAGGGAATACAGATGGGAATTTTACTTCTGAATGGGTAGCATTTAATTGCTCTGAAGATTTAACCAATAGTTATCAAGGTGATAAAATGGGTTTAAAAGCAAAATATGCAGTCACATGGCATTGGACTGATTTCAGTGTCCGGCATCCTTCTTGGCACGATATTAACCACCACATTGAAAAATATTTTCCTAAGTTTACTCATCTTTTTCTAAAGACAATGAATTGGTCATTGACTTGTGATTGCTGGTGCATTAAAACATGTGTTCACTGGATTAAAAGTTACAAAATGTTATATTTTCCACCAAAAGAATTAGATACTGGACATGGCTTTAAATTAATTTGGTCGTAAAATATAATTTTCAGGTTTTGTATAATAAAATTTATTTTTTTCTAAATACAAAGTGAACAAATACACTAATATTAATAAGATAATTGTGATTTAAATTGCTGTCAGAGTTTATTTTTATAAATCATTTTTTAAAAATTTGCAAAAATGAAATATACTTTGTGACATAATTTATATTTTTCTGACAAATAAGCTTATGCTTCTGTAAAACAAAATTCAAAAGTAAATGTTGGAATCAATCTTACATGTTAAGATTAGAATCTCTCTTTTTTTGTATTTTATAATTTATGAATATAAAGCTGTTTTATAAATTGTTGTATTCAAATATCATATTTTAAATAAAAGCTGTTATTTTTTAATTTTGATTTTTACTTTCAAAAATTAAAACTTTATTTACACATTAGAGTGGATGCAAAAGAAATAAATAATAGGACAAAATTATGTCAATAAGAAAGTTTCAAAGTATACATATAAATGTGGTATGCAAGCCATGTATATAGAAAAATCAAAAGTTGTATTAGATCAATAACATAGTCTCAAGAGCAGCATAAGAAAATCATGATAATTAATTAATGCAAGTATGAAAGAAACATAAATAAATATAAATAAAATCAAAGATTACACTAATGCCTTAAGGCAGTGCATCATATGCATAATTAGCTAGGAATATAAAGTAAGTCAAACCTATGTATAAGGTTTGGAAATTTCATTGATTAATGATTATCCTGCCCCAAAGAGTAACGAGGACTATAACAATATTTAAAAGTTGATATAGGTAAATTAATTGTACAGTATGTAACTAACGCAAAGTTTGTGTATTAAATATATAGGATGTATGAAAGATCTACATAGTTAAAGTTTAAATTATTCTTAAGTGAAAGATGGGATATATTATTTATTCAGTGGATGGGAGAAAGTTCAAGTTTTATGCCTAAGAAATACATGAATTAGGACTCTAGCCTCATCTGGCTCCAGGTTTGGTCAATTAGCCAAGGCTGACAAGTTCGTTTATCCTCACCTTTTATCTTATAGAGAGATTTGAAAAATCGATTAACCATTGAGTCATCACAGCCATGATCAAATATCATGCTACATCTGGCAGTCTAAATTTAGAAGTTAATGAAAGTGTCTTATTGTTCCGAATTGACCCTTTTTAATTGCTGCATTAAGAGAAATGTTAGCTGGGTCATTGCCATTTATCCAGTCTAATGTTATATTATGGAGATAAATCCACGAATCACATTGATCCAGAATGTGGCCAACTGACTCCTCCTGTTTGTTACATAGAGGACAAAGGGGGTTGATGTTGTAACCCCTTTGGTAGTGAAGAAAGCCCCAGTGGGGAGTGCTCCAAGGGTGATTTTTTTTAAAAAATCAACAAATTTTGGACTCGGTTCGATGAATTTTGTTAATTTGGAAAATCGAGCATTTCCTATTGGAAGTATATTAACGGATTTAGTTTTTCCAGGAAACATTAATTGATAAACTTCCCAATATGATAATTTCCCCTGAAAAAGGGAACCCGATGACTGGAAGTTTTGAATAATCACTGTAACTTGCTTTTGTAGGCAGAGGTCGATCGGTAGGCTCTATCTTTTCCTTGGGAAGGGGCACTCCATATCGGGATTATCCTTAAAAATCTTGAATAGTATATTATGAATTCGTTGGAAGTAAAAAATCTTCAGCGAGTGAAGGCTAAGACCATTAAGAAGTTTGGGTTTTTGTAATACGTTGAGGCTGATGATGGGAGTCTTGCCTCCCCAGCAAAGTTTTCTGCATAAGGTTTCAATTTTTTGGATAAACTTGCACGTGGGGGGAAATCCTGCTAGATAATATGTTATTTTGGGCAATACTATAGCATTAAGTAGTCCTACCTTCCCCAACAAGGACAGATAGACCTTAGATACTGATGTTACAGTAGAATTGACCTTAGCTAATAAGGAAGCTTGGAGTTCTCTCCTCATAATGGATGGGGGATGCTAGGGGGAAGCCGAGAAATTTCTGAGGGGGGGGCTTCAAACCCACTTGGTATTTGCTTGCCTGATAGAATTGACCATATGGCCGATTTCGCTCTGTTTACTCTGAGACCAAATTTGTGAGAAAATTGGTCCAGGAGTTCCTCAAGCCTAGTGAACTCATCCCAAGATGAGAGGAACACCACCACATCATCCATATAGGAAATATGGCAAATGTTCTCGCTTAGCATAGGGATGGCTATCTCAGGAAAGTCAGTCTCAATGCCTAGCAGTAATGGGTTCAGATAGGCTGTGAATGGTGAGCCCTGAGGGATGGAAATATAGGGCCGAAATCCTGGAGTCACTCTACCATCGAGAAAGAGAAATACTTCCCGAATTTGTTTTTAAAATAAAAGTAAACTACGAGTTTATTGTATGTAAAGATACAACAACTCACATAGTATTGGGTATAATCATATTGCAATTGTATTTTTTGTTTTTTACAATCAATTTAACAATTTATCTGATTAGTTCACATTTATTTGGAACCTTTACTCTCTTTAATTTATTCATTTATCAAGCAATATTAAATGGCTAGCTAGCTTGACTACTTGAAAGAAAAATTTTAAACTTGCTTGTGTTTTGAAAAAAATGTAATTGGGGATGTTTTTAAAGTTTCTTTTTAAATTGATTTGATTTTATTTTTCCCAAAGCAGAATAATTATTTATTTGCATCATTTTAAGAAATATTCTCATCATCGTTAATAAGCAATATTATAAACTTGTAGAGATTAATATTATATAATATAATGAAATCTCAATCCCCAATTCTATAATGGCATTTATTAAAAGTGTTTTAAACATATCAATGTGAAGATTAGCATTAGTGAGATGTGCCATTATATAATGGGAGTTCAGACTTGCATGTATTATAAGATTGTAAGGGTATGTTGAAATTTATTTTTAGCAAATATTGTAGTTAATGATAATCAAACTAATTATTACGGAGACACATTGGTCATATGAGACTTGATTTATTGGAAAAGACTGAAACACTAGAAAAAAGATCAGAACAATAGATTCAATTATATAAAACCTTATGGGTTGACATAATCTGCTGATTGTTGTAAGTTTTTTCCTCTCTAGTAAATAATTAGTTTGTTTGTAACCTCTAAATAATGAATTGGATCTTAAGGGTCACAGAATATCTTGGCATTAAAGTTTAGATTCCATTTCAATGAATGTTTATTGTGTAAGAGAGAGTATGCAAAACAAGAGGCATAAGGAAAGAAATCACTTTTGAAGATCTCAAACTATTATCGCATATTCTGAGTGAGGTTACTGAGAAAAGTTACTACTAAAATATTGTTGTTAAGAAAAAACAGTAGCATATAAGAGATATCTGGTTATTTCTGTCTTCTCTTCCATTGAGATAATATAAATTCCAGTATTTGTAATTTTGCTATAACATCAGCCATAGATATTTAAATAAGAATTGTTACCATATTATGATTCTTTAGAATTCAGATCTACCACTAATTAAACAATTTTGATTGCTGTGATGAGTGTATTCCAGAAGAATCCAATTGGCTATGAGATTATTAGTATATTAATAAACATCTCATTTTTATTGAACTCACTGTTTAAATAAATTAATAAAAAATGTATGATGAGAATAAACTATAATAAACAACTTTTAAATGAGAGTATTTTGAAAATAGTGATTTTTACAAATCCGGTTCTCAACTTCAACTCCAAAAATCTTCAAAGAATCTGAAAGCTGAATAGAAAAATACATCTTTATTTTTCTCTACTTGAAATCGAGTCTAATATTTAATTACAAATTAACTCATCACAGAAACTGTTTCAAAATTTCCAATATTTGTTAGACATTAACACATGATTGCTATATGAGTAAAATTCCTTAGGCTTCAACAAAGTGCAAAGGGTTCCATGGCCTATCTTGTTTTATAACTATTCTCCACAATTGATAAGAGAACTTATCCTTGTCATGGCATCAAATAATCTAATAATTTATGGGTATTTTTAGCAGAAATCTATTCCTCAGTGACATATATTCTGTTATTATAGCACATGAAATCAGGGATATTGCTATCTCACATCAATATTTTAAATGTCAATTAGTTTTAAATATTGGCTTCACTAATTGAAAAAGATAAAAAATAGTGATGGGAAAAGGGGGAGAAATTATTTTAAACAAATTGCTTTTTCTAGATATAATAAAAATGCCAGCATTTGATTATTCTAGATATAGGAGTCCTGTCAACAGATATAGGCCACATATACTTATCTCTTTCAAATATTGCATGATTTATGTAGTTGTGACCAGCATAAATCGTGAGCTTCACAGTTAATGGCCTATGCAAAGAAAGATGGAAATTGAAGAATTCAATAAACCATTGAATAATTTACCTTTTGGTTGAAATATTTGCAGAATTTTTTACAATATTTATGAATAGTTAGCTGTTTTTAAAAAAGTCCATATATTATATTAAAGGTAATAATGATTGGTCTTTAATTAAATAACTTTAAAACATGTTTTTCAAAAGTGGCAAGTACATTTCGCATTTATTATTTGTACATCAAAAATATTTTGTTGATATGAAGTAAAATTTTAAAGTTGTGAAAACAAAAGTATTTTCTTTGATGTGAATGTGTTAATAACAGATTTGTTCTTAACAATTATAGTTCTCTGTCAAACCATAACTGTTCTTAGTCTATTATAGTTTCTTGGTAATGTAGAGTACCATAAATCATTGAGTCTAATAGGAACAGTCCCATTCTTGAATAAATAACTACTTTACTGTTAATTTTCTATAATTTAGCATACTAATTTTTTTTTATAAAATATATTCCAGATTATTCCTTTATGCATTGATGTTTCTTTATTATCAAGATGCCACAGAAAATTTCTACAGCTTAAATTGCTATAGCTTCAAATCATGGAGCCATTGTTTAAATCATTAGAGGATATGCTTTTTTTAAATGTATACTGAATATTGCTAAATCTTATTATTAAAAATAATACCTGTTTTTAGTAGTACTTTCTTGGAAAACTTTATGAAATTAATGATATAATTGTATAATTAAAAATGATAAATGTCTTATAAAAGTGAAAACCTATGTATCCATGATTTTTGTACTAATATACATAAACATTTTCAGAAGATTTTTTTTTATTATTATACTTTCATTATCAACAAATAATGAAGGAATTCTTTCCTCTTTCCAATCACAAGATTCAAGTGAACTTAAATGATTGATTTGTTTGCAAACAAAACTAGTCCAATTGAAATTTAAATGACTTGCTTGTAAAAAAAAAAAAACTAGTGTAATTGAAACTTTAAAAGTTCCAGTTAAATATTTCCAAAAAGTTATTTATATACATAATACATATAAAACCGAAATTCTACTTAAAATCAAAGCATAATATATTAACAATAAGAAATAGCACACTTTTAGAAGATAACCTCCAATTAAGGCAGTTGTAATTATCTTTAATGGTATTAATCTGGTTAGAAGTTTTATTAGTGACAAGTGAGTGTTATTCTGATAAGGATGGAATTAGAATTGTGGGATACATTGTACCAGATTTACTGATGATGCAATTCTTGCAAAGCAAGAATTAACAAAATGTGTAACATTGAGAAATCTTAAATAATACAAATACTTAGTAGGACAATAACATTACCAATATACTGGCACAGAAAGTTATAGAATAGTTAATGTTTTTTTTAATATTTAGAAAATTAGTTAATCACTGATAGAAGCAGTGATAAAGAAATTAGATTGAGAATTACAATAGATAAACAGGCTTTTAATACTTAAGGTTTGTGCATCATTGAAGTGAGATTTAAAAAAGGCACAAATGGAGCATTAGAAAAAGAGTTGTGGCTTTAGAAATATGATTTGGAAAAATATAGAAATGGCTGCAAAAAGATTAAGGCACCCATCTCTCATATCTATGACCTCCAATGCAACTTAAATTTTTTTAAGGTATCTGATCAATAAACTAATCTAAATAAGCAGATTATATATTGATAAATTTATCAAAATTATTTCAAATTTTCCATTACGTTTCAATTCTCTAATTGATTTTTTTCTTTTCATAAACAGCTGTTCAAAAACAAATATGGCTATTTCAATTGCAAAAAAGAAAATGAACTATTCTAGGAATTAATTTTGTGAAGATTATACTAAACAATCTGAATCACAAATGCATCCACATATAGAACATTCTGGTCTATTTTTCGATTTACTTGATATTTTGCAATATTGTCTTAATTTCTTCAGAAACTTTTATTTTTAAAATTCATCATGTCTAATTGTAGCTCTCCAATGTATTGTATTTTCTGCCACATCTAGATGGAATCTACCACTCCCATGAAAACTATACTCAAGTTTATCATAAAACATCTTTTCAGCAAGTTTGATTTTACATGCCCAATAGAATGAAAGTGTGTTTTTATAATGAATTCAATAGTATCACATCCAGCATGATGAAGAACATTAGTTTTTAAAATGTTGCCAAGCATTTTTAAATGAAACACTTCTAATGCTTTTATATAAAAGACCTTTTTAGGAAGTCTTGTATTGTTCATTCATTTTACATGTCTAATCCAATGGTGTGATTTTATAATAGTGAACAAGCTGAATGAAGAGCATATTAATTGATTATAAAATTTTACAGAGCATTCTTATATATAATTTTCCTATTGCTTTTATATTTTGCTGATTTCACTTCCATAAATTACATAAAAACAGCTAACTTAGTTTCATTAGTTACTTCCCTATGATGAAATATTTTAAATTGTTAAAAGCAGCTGCAGCCTATTGAAATCTTGTACATAAACATAAAAATCCACTTTTCTAATAAAATTACTAAGATATTTAAGTTGATTTACATTCTCAAGTAAATAACAATCCAATCTAAAAGTCGCTAGAGATTTTTTCTCTTAACTGACTGATAAATAAGTTGAGGTTTTTGAAAATTAATAAAACAAAGTTATTATATGTTGCATTCAAAATAATAACATTCTGAAAATCGTCATTTGAACTGGCAAAAATAGTATAATCATCAGCATATTATAAATTCATACTCCAACAAGAAAAAAATTTTGATTTCACTTTTAATCCAGTTAAAAATGCCACCATTGAACCTTTGTCATAACTTGATTCCTATTGATTAAACTATCTCTTATCAATTCCAAAGACCACTGTCACAATAATTGAAAACAAAGTTGGAGCAAGTACACATCTTTGTTTAACCCCCCATTTTCATTTCAAATGCCTCAAATTTTCTACCTGTAATAATAACACTTCCTTTCATTCTATTATGTATAAATTTTGATGAGTCAACCAACTAATTTCAAACAAATGCCATAAATCTGTTCTGTTAATTGAATCAAATGCTTTGACCAAATCAATAAAAGCAAGATATAAATAATTCCTTTGTTCTGATATTTTTCTTGCATTTTCCTGGCAACCAAATTCATATCTACAGTGCTTCTTCATTCTCTAAAACCACATTGAGTCTCAACCATTTTCTATAACTGGAAACAATCTATTAAACAAAATTCTTGAAAATACCATTGCTACAGTGGATAATAATGATGATATTCTATGATAATTACCACAATATTGTTTATTCCCTTTGTTTTAAAAGTTGAAACAATGAAAGCATCATTGAGATTGGATGCACAACTTCATGGGTCCAGATATTTCTTAAAAATTTGAATTTTTTTAAAGCTAATGTATCACCATCATCTTCTAAAACTTTAGATATTCCATCAGGACCTGCAGTGCTCTCATTTTTAAGATTACAAAGCTATTTTGACATCATTAAGCTTGATTTCTTTGTGCAAATCCAAATGGGTAGATAAAATGGATGTATTATTAAAATTCATCATATCAGTTCTTGTATCATTATTCAAAAGATGATTAAAATACTTTTTCTATCCAAAATATCAATATCATATAAGAGAGAGCCATAGGTAGATTTAATAGAATTGTGATACCAATATTTTTGAAGCTAACATACCACATTTCTAAATCTCCAGATGGCTCATCAAGATCTGCAGCCTGTTCATTTTTTATGATGAGAAATAGTTATTTTGATTTCATTATACTGGATATCCTTGTTCAAAACTAAATAGATAAATAAAATGGATATATCATTGAAACATCATTTCAATTAAAGTACTCATTTCATTGGTTCAAAATATAAAACAGAGGGTTATTGCTGAATTTAATAGGATTGTGATACCATTTCTCAGGACCATATGTGAAACTAATAATTATTATGATAAATAAATTCTAAGATTATCATTATACACATATATATTTTTAATTTCTTTAAATTATAAATATTCAAAGTAATAAAAATTTTATTAGAAATTTATTCAGCTTCCATCTACATCTCTTAGTTGAGCTTTAAATGTGAGTGTCCATGTAGCTTGTTTGCACATTTTATTTGGATGACAGTTGATTTCAAACATAATTTCTCCAGCTAAGCATATGATTTCAATATATATAAGCTTACAACTAAAAATTTATTTCAAAGACTGTCAATCTAATGATCATTATTTTTAAATTCTTTTAGTCCTAAACTGAATATGATAACTGATTTAATAGTTTTTCTAAATCCAACTTTAATATCTTAGATATGGACTTCTTGAAATTTCTGTTGATATACTTATGGTTTCACTTAAAACCAAAAAATATACATTTAATGCCTTTTTTTAAAAAAAAAAAAAGTGATCTTTATAATTTGTAATATTTATTCTATGTTTGTTAATCAACTAAATAAATATGTTATTATTAGAAACAAATGTAATCATTACATATTTTTTTATTTGTGTGTACAAATCAAATGACCAATCTATTTTTACACTGCATGTCTAGAGACAACTGCAAAATGTCATCAAAAATGGAAATATCAATATATAACAGCGATTATAAAATAGATGTATACATAATTATACAGAAAAGTCCTTTTTTTACATATAATTTTATGTCCTTGTCAATGTTAGCTATTAATATATTGCAGTATATGTAACATCTATTAAGGTTGTATATTATAAAGAAAAAATAAATAGATAAAATAAATGTGAATAAACAAATAAAATTGTAGTTTAGCAATCCAAATTGTTAAAAATTCAATAAATATTAAAACATACTTTATACAACTTTATATATTGTAATGGGTGGCAACCCTTCCTCTAATTCATCCAACTATATTTGGTCAACTCTTATACGCTATCTTAATGAAATTTATTCATGAATGAAACCGATTATTTTTAATCTATTGAGATGGACTTATAGTAGCTATGGACCTGGAGATAAGTTATTCTAAAACTCATCTCGCCTAAATAAAAATAAACAATGATATATTCAGCATTAACCTTTCCAAATCTCTAATCAATATTCACCAATCAGCATATTTGTGGACATCAGTATTATCTGATTCCAAGCGCCAATCCTATAGTTTACATAAGAATTATACTGATGGATTAATAAGATTGTGATAGCGCTCTCAGGACAGGTAGTATTTACAGTAACAAAGATGTGTTAATAATAGTAGATCGCACTAAACTATTTGAAAACGCTTGTGTGCGTTTTGACTAAATGAACAATTATAGAAATAAACTAAGTAATGATGCTCAATTGTTTAATAAAATGCAAGCATATATATATATTAATTGTTAAAAATTATTATTTAATACAAAAATTATTTTGTTTTAATATGGTTTACATGACTTCAATATAAAGAAACTACAAACTGTAAATATATGATTTATAATTCATACGATTATAAACTAAAAATAACATCTCGGAGAACTGAGATCATTCATATACACACAAAAAGTAAGCTTACTTGATGAAGCTATGGCTATAAAGATTGTCTTTATTTTGAAACTTTCTATGAAACAATGATGAACTGTAATATGACGAATGGGTTTGGACATGGACTTCAACTTCGATTGATGACAGGATCATGTAGCATATTTCTTTCCTCCATGGAGCAGTGGGATAAAGCCCAGCATGTTTAGATCTTTACCCCCACATCATCATGCCAGCACATATATAATTTTCTTTCAATAGCATAATTCAATTTCCAAAAATAGTGATTAATATGCAGTAGCCAGTAATTACCAGACAATAGTAATTAGTCAATAGATTTGATCTCTTGATTTTTTTTTTCTATTTATATATAAAAAAATTTCTAGAAAGTTCTATCTCTTCTTTTTCTGATGCAATCTTTCCCATAACTCCTCAAAATGTTTGATATTTTTACTCTTATCCTATGTGATCTACTTAGTCCAGCGTAACACTGTTTCAAATCCGGCTTCTTTGGTCTTCTCATTTCTTTTTACAAAAGAAAACCTTTTAGCAAGTTTTATTTTAAAAGTTCATTAGAAACTTTTAAAAATAATTTTATACAATAAATATGGTAAATAGCATTTCATAGATAATATCTGTTTCATTTTTCATCATCAACATATTTTCTTTTTATTAAAATTATACATAAAAAAAGAAAATATAAATTATACATTTTTCAGAAAGTTCTTTTTTCTACATTTGATTATATAATATATATATACACACATTCCATTAAAACATGAGCACAAAATCCTAAAGCCTATCTTGGTTAACTATTCATTTATTTTGTCTTAATCATATATATCTGATTACCATATTGAGTATATATGTGGCTATCTAGAGTCCCCTTAACTTGTAACAGGGTTCAAATCTGCTTCCTGTTACAATACCTCCTGTTTAAAAGCCTTCAAACATGGTCTACATGTTTGATGGCTCAAACTTAAGTAAAACAAAGAAAATCTTTACCTTTTTTTTAAAACCCTACTATTCCCTTTTGATTTATATCCAATTCATTATCTAAACCATGACTTTGTCTACACCATGTAGCTCCAAAACCAAAAGAAAAAAACAACCTACCAACCTGACAATACACAACAGGTTTGACCACAAACAACAAGTACACAATGTGCTATATACACAATCCCAAAACAATATAATGAAATAAATGAAAAGGCATCCTTTCCATACTGCTGCTTCCAAGTCTTAGAAGTGGGAAAAATTCAGGATGATACCCGACTCTTGTTATGAGATTTAGTTAAATATGTATCACCCAAGATACTGCTGATGTATGGAGTCTTAGGGGAGGGGCAATATTTGTATGCCTTGCTCTTCTCAGAATCTTAAAAGCTTTAGCTTAATGGCAGACTTTCATCATCTGCATCATGGGAGATTATATAGGTTTCACTCTGAGTCAAAACCACATCCAGAATCAAGAGCTGTCATATACAGTACACAATAATACACCACACACCCGATCTAACAACCAAAACCTCACCATCCACTGTCCAAATTGAGAGACTGCTTTTCTTCAAAACCCCTATAGCCACAACTTATCTAACTCACTGAACTCAAAAGCAAATATATATATATATACTTGTTTTTTCTTATATATTAGAATCTGCATAACTAATAATAAACACTAAACACACACATTAAATTATAACTTTTCTCAGAATATATATTCCCCCCTTCTCCCTTTTTTTTTTGATGATTTGATTGTTGGCCATCTTTTTGTATCAGTGGACATGATTTTTTCTCCTGGTCATAAGTCAACCTAAATGGTGATTGTCTCTGTCACCATACCATTTTGATATTGTTTTGCCATCTTCTTTTCTATGGTTTTTTGGTTTCTGATTTAGGACCCAATCATTTTTGTTAAATCTTATTGCTATTTCTCTCACTGCTATTTTGCTTATGTTCACTTTTTCTTACTTTAGACATCGGGTTGATGCCAAAATATTGCTGAAAGCTTTTCAAATGCTCTACAGGAGCTCCCACTTGACAGGCAAACACCCAACCCTTTAGAAATTGGTTCACATTAATCTGAGCCTGAAGGTATTTTGTTGTGACCTCTCACTCTTCTATTATTTTTACGCTCATTACCTGACTTCTATTTGCCTATGTCCTGATTCTCATCTACTAGTTCCATTTTTTTTACTCATCTTCAATTTTGACTACTTTGTTTCTTTCCCATATCACTACTCCTCTCTCTCTCCTCTAATTACTCTCTTTTTTTCTCCCTAATCTCTGCTCTAAGTCCTGAAACTTCCTTTCAATTCTATCTTGTATTTCCTAATCTTGATTCCATCTTTTGTTCTAACTCTTGTAGTTTTCTCATGATAACCTCCATCATACTCGTTTTTCCTTTCTTTTCTGTCTTCTGCTGGTTCATTTTCTTTTGTAACTGGGTTTTCACTTTCTTTTCCCTCCCTATCCTTCACTGCTTCACACTCATGTTGCTTCTTTTATATATATATATATATAACACTGTTTATCCCAAACAACAATTGTGCCAGGCTTGACTTCTCAGCCCATGAAGTATTATACTACCTGTCATGTTTTATTTTTAGTGGTTATTCTACTTACAATCCGCTTTAATATATTTCTTGATTCTAATTCTTATTGCAACAAAAAACAAAATTTTCTCTTTTCTTTATTCAAACACAAATATACCACAATAAACATTATTATCTACCCCTAAACACTTTGCACTTTTCATAACCCCATCATTGGGAGATCATTGTAATGGGTTGATGTCCTTTTGTTTCATCTAACTATATTTGGTCAACTCTCATATGCTATCTTAACAAAATTTATTCATGAATGAAACCTATCTTTAATCTACCGAGATGGATTTCTAGTAGCCATGGACCTGGAAGTAAGTTATTAAAATAAAAAAATTAACATAATGATATATATATACTCGGCATTAACCTTTCCAAATCTCTTATCAATATTCACCGATCAGCATATTTATGGACATCAGTATTATCTGATTCCAAGTGCCAATCCTATGGTTTACATAAGATTTATATTGACAGATTAATAAGATTGATGATCATGCACTAAAGGGAAGCCTTCCCACTAACTAGCTCATTCAGGGCAGGTAGTACTTATACTGACAGATGTGTTAATAATGAGTAGATCTCACTAAACTACTTGAAAACGCATACATACATTTTGACTAAATTAACGATTATAGAAATAAACTAAATAATAGTGTTCAATTGTTTAATAAAATGCAAGTATATATATTTTTTAATTGTTAGAAATTATTATTTAATATCAAAATTTATTTTGTTTTAATATGGTTTACATAACTTCAAATATAAAAAAAATACAAACTATAAATATATGATTTATAATTCGTATGATTATAAACTAAAATTATGTACAGATCACTTTTAGTCCCCAGGGAACTGAAATTATTCATATGCACACAAAATATAAGCTTACATGGTGAAGCTATAGTCATAAAGATTGTCCTAAATTGTCTTTTCTTTGAACTTTCTATGAAACAGTAATGAGCTATAATATCTTATAATAAACGGGTTTGGACTCGAATTTCAATCAATAATAGGATCATGTAGCATATATCTTTCCTCCATTGAGCAGTGGGGTAAAGCCCAGCATATTTAGGTCTTTATCCCCACATCATTATGCCAGTGCATATATAATTTTTTTTCAATAGCATAATTTAATTTCTCAGAATAGTGATTAATAAGCAGCAATAAGTAATCACCAGGCAATAGTAATAATAATAATCCATGTTTCTTGATTTTTTTTTCCATTTTTTTTTTTTTAGAAAGTTCTATCTCTCCTTTTTCTGATGCAATTCTTCCCATAACTCCTCAAAATGTTTGATATTTTTACTCTTATATTATGTGATCTACTTAGTCCAGCATACCACTGTTTCAGATCTGGCTCCTTTTGTTTTCTCATTTCTTTTTACAAAAGAAAATCTTTTAGCAAGTTTTATGTAAAAGTTCATTAGAAACTTTTAAAAATAACTTTATACAATAAATACGAAAGATAGCATTTTGTAGATAACATCTGTTTCATTTTTCATCATCGGCAAACTTTGTTTTTATTAAAATAAACAAAATTATACATAAAAAAAGAAAATATATAAATTATTATTTTCAGAAAGTTCTTTTTTCTACATTTGATTATATAATAATATATTCCATTAAAACAAATGAGCACAAAAAACCCCTATTTCTCTGTCTGTGAGATTTTTGCTTTATTATCAGGTTTCACACATGTAGATGTTTAGCATCCTATTATATTTTAAAATCTTGCTCCATGACTTATTTCTCACAATTTGCGTTGCTCTGAATTCAAAAGTAAAACTATGTTTTTAAAAATATATTTGTTTACAAATGATTTATCTGGTCTTTCAATCAATTTATCTCTTATTTATAATTTTTATTAACAACAATTATAACTAAATGAATATAGTAAAGTAATATTTCTTAACACAACTTATTTAAATAGAAACATTTCTTTTTAATTTTAAACTTTATGTCAACAAAGTTTTTTTAAATTTACAATGTTATAATTAATCAAATCAGCAACTTAAATTCTAAAGTTCATTATTATCAACACCATTGTAAATAATTATAGATTGAATGTAGGATAAGAATCAAGTTTAATCCAAATTCTCCAATCCATATCCTCTCTTTTCCACATCACATCAACAAACTTCTGTATTTCATCTGTCCACCTTATATGTTCCCTTCTAGATCTTTTACAATCTCTTGGGATCCAATTTAAAGCTTCAACTATCCATCTCTCTTCTACAAATTTAACCAGTCCAGCTCCATTTCAATTTTTTAATTATACCTATTTGTTTTCTCACTCATATTTTTTAAACTCTTTTTGTTATTTCTAATATACATCTATCCATATTTCAATGAATAATTTGAGACCTCTATATTGCTTCTGTATTGAATGTCCAAGTCATATACACATCTTTTTAATTAAAGTAGTATACTGTAACAGAAACCAGGCTTAAACCCTATTACAAGTTAAAGGGACTTTAGATAGCCACATATATATGTAGATGTGGTAATCATATATATTTGGCTGAGGAAAAATAAATGAATAGTTAATCAAGATAGGCTCAAGTAGTTTTGGTTCATAATCGATATGATTGGCCCCCAATATGAGAACTGATTATTATCCACCATTGATAAATGCCCCAAGGTTGGACAGATAAATATCACTTTGTTGATTGTAAAACAATTATTATGGAGGGGAGGTATTATATTTCTATGTGTGTTGAACCTACACTTTGCCTTTATTTTATAGACAAGTTATGACAAATAACCAGTAGCAGTGGTCTGCTCATAATACTCACTTTAACTAAAGCTACCTTTGGACAGAGACCTTGAGATTCATTCTTTTTTGTATGTGCATTTTTACATCCATATTTGATAAAAATTTGGGTATGCTCTTTGTCAGAATAGATTGAGAAAATTAGATAACAAGTAATATAATTCAATTACTTTAGGCAATAATTTGCTATAGCTTGTCATTCACTTAACATAATTTATTTTAACATTGCAATATTTAGAACCTATAAATTTCAAAGATCTATGCCATAACTGAGATTCAATATAAAAAAGAAAATAAAGAAGGCAAATGAATATAACAAAATAAATAATAAAGGTAAAAAATGAAAATGTTAGGAAAATGTGATAAAACTCTTAAAGAAGGCAGAATTAGCAAAATATTGATATGATCTTAAGAAAATAATTTGAAAGAGTAAGAGAATGAAAAGCTAAAGTTCCTTTGGCAGAAAAAATAGAAATAAACTGAAGCATGTAGAAAAATAATGTAAACAAAAAATGAAGATTATAAGAAAATATCAGAGCCACCACGTGCAGGAAATAAAGATGCTTTACTACTGGGGTATTAAGATAATAAAATTTATATGTAAATAAAATTGTTTACGTTTTTGAATCATTTCATCGTTAAAAATATGTTTTGAATATAAATATTTTTTACTTAAATATAAGAGGAATGCTTCTTTATTTAAACTTATTTGTAACAATTATCTGAACTTCAAATTTCTAGGCATGAGTTTGAAATATACTACATATTCTTATCATTATAAAGTTGTAATTATAAATTTATTTAAATGCACATTGATTATGTAAGTAATATTCATTAAGGCTGTAGCCTCAAGCATTATACTAAATGAACGGACCAATGCCATTTTGTCATGATAATTAATAAAACTTATATGTAAATGTTTAGATTTCCAAATTGCTTTATTCCTAGAAACACATTCTGATTGTAAATATTTATTATTTAAATGTAAGAGAAATATTTCTTTACTTAAACTTATTGTGGCAGTTACTCTAGCCTTGAAATATATTTCATTTATCTACCATTGCACAAAACTGATCAGGCTGAGGCAATTTCATCACTATAATTAATAAAATTTATATGTAAATAAAAATGTTTAGATTTCCCAATCATTATTATTTAAATATTCTAATTTATATAAAAAATAATATATTATTATTAATAATTTATTTTAAAATATTGCTTTATAATTACAATAATTCTGTTTGTAATGAAATTATCTTTATCAATGTTTTAAATTTCTAAATGCATTGCTCCCTTGGAAGTACTGGTAGAGTGTCCGCCTCAAAAATGTTAGGTCTCATGTTTTTATTTGTGTTATTTTTCTCTTTCTTGTTATTATTATCCCATGTTATCTTTTTACATGTTTTACTAAATAGCTTTTCATATTTTTAATAATATATTTTTTGGTTGTCATCTGATCGTTCGTGTCAGCCGCCAGAGGCGCGATTTCTAGCTAAATTTCTAGAAATATGCCGTTTCCGCGGCCGCACCCAAGTTTTTAAGCATTCTTTCTAAAAGAAATCCTAGAAAGATTGTTAACTCGGAGTTAAGTCTACTTTCTACGCTAAAAGGTAGAGTATTAACTCGGAAGTTAAGTCTCCTTTCTACAATAAAATCTAGAAAGAGTGTTAACTCGGCTTAGCGGCTAACGGTGTGGCTTTTTCCGATGCTAAAAGCAGAGGAAAATGCCATAGTTGTTTGTGTCACGCACTATATCATAATGCTGCATTATGTATTTGATGTAACAATATCGTACTAGGGTGTTTATTTTGATCGTGTCACAATTATTTTAATTTTCATCGGTGCCTTGTTTTTTTTAAGACCAATCGATGTACTGTTACATTTTATCAATTTTAACAGTATCATGATTGTTCCTCATAAATTTGTATTCCTCCTAAATTTTCGATTAGGGTGGAATAGCGTAAAAATTTAAAAATCACGCTTTGAGTCACGTTTTAGCGAGAAATTTTCCCGAGACAAAAAGTACGGCTAATTCCCACAACAGAAAACTTGGAAAAGATGGGAACTGCCAGACATGGGCCAGCGCTGGAATATTTCTACAGCAGAAAAAAACATCCTGCTGCTGAAAGAAAAGATTGGATTGTACGGCAAATATATGCAGATTTGAGGTCCGAAAACATCTGCCGACGGAAAGGTTCACTTCATAAAGACAAGCTTGTTTGAGGGATTCTAAATGACCTTCGTCAAATGTCAAAAATAAAAGAAGTAACTTCAATTTTTATTTAAACGTACATCCCTTCTTCTCCCGATAATTGTTGGCGCCGGCAATCAAATGTAAAATAAAAGAAGTAACTAAAATTTTTATTTAAACGTAACCCCAAAACCCCCTCTTCTCCCAATAATTGTTGTCGTCAGCAATCAAACGGTCAAATAAAAGGAATGTCAATTATTCTTTAATTGTATAGAAAAAACAAAAAAAACCCTCCCACTAATTGTCCTGGCCAATCAAATGTAAACCAATCGAAGTAAGACAGTAAATTATTAGTTAAACATAACCCAAATTACTATTCGAACGTACACCGAAAAAGACTCGCTCTTGTCAATCAAAATTAAAGAAACCTAGACTATTATTGTCCCATTGTCAAATCGAATATTATTTGGGAAAACCCAAATAATTTATAAACAAAAAAAAAAAAAAAGTCAAATCGGTTTTCAATCAAATGGTAACCGATAAAAGTAACTTAAATTTTGATTTAAACATACACACGAACAAAAACAAAATGCAAAACTCTCTCTCCCAATAATTGTTGTCGCCAATCACCAAAAAACACCCACCCCTCTCACTAATTATTGTCAGCAATCAAATGTACACCACTACTAAAAGTAACGTAAACTACTATTCTTTAAACGGTTACACCCCTTCTCCCAATAATTGTTGTCTACAATCGTACACACAAAAAAACACCCTTCCCAGTAATTAGTGTCGGGAATCAAATGTAAACCGATCAAAGTAAGACCGCAACTTATTATTTAAACGTAACCCAAATTACTATTTGAATCTACACCAAAAAAACACCCGCTCTTGTCAATAAAAATTAAACAAACAACAACTATTATCATCCCATTGTCAAAAATATTTATTTGTAGAACCAAAACCATAATTTATAAACGAAAGGAAGTCCAATCGGTCGTCCATCAAATGTAAACCGATAAAAGTAAAGGTTTTAAATTTTATTTAAACATAAACACACGCGCGCGAAAAAAAAAAAATACTTCTCCCAATAATTTTTTCGGCAATCAAATGTAAACCTATCAAAGTAACGTAAATTATTATTTAAAGATCCATCATAAAACCCTGTTCTCTCTTGAATTTTGTCAATCCAATTTTACAAAAACAGTAATATTATTTTTTTTAAAAAAACCCACAAATTACTATTTGAACACACACCAAAAAAGACCCTTTGGTAAAAAAAAAAAAAAAAAACTATTATTATCCCATCGTCAAAAATATTATTTGGGAAAAATAATTCAGAAACGAAAAAAAGTAAACTTTGTAAACAAACCAAAAAAAAAGTCAATATTAATAGAGAATCGCTATCCCGGGAACTATATATTAATGTGTTTTTCAGTTAGAAATCGCGCCTCTGGCGGCTGACACGAAGGATCAGATGATAACCTATTTTTTAATGCAGTATTAATTTTTTACTTGTTGTCTAGCTAAAACCTCATAATTGATCCATAATCCATACTACGATGCAAAATGAAGCAAAACAAAATATTTAAATCATAACAAATTTCATGATATAACTTATGAATAAATGAAATAAAATGCAAAGGGGTTTAATGGCTTCTAAAAATGTAAATTAAAATTTTTTTCCTGATTAAATATTTAATTGTCAAACTATATAATAAAGTGTATAATATATATATAATAAGACTTAGTTAGTAATAACCGTTAAAAAAAAAATTATACAGGAGATGAAAGTAAGTGAAATTAAATGTAAACAAATTTTCTGTGAATTAAAAATAATGAAAGGATTTTTAAAGCAAAGAACATTTTAGGTTTCAAAGCAAAACTTTTTTAAGTCTAAAAGGTTACAGAATCACATTGTAAGGTGATGTCCAATCCTTATTTAAAAAAAATAAAATAAAATATATACATATACACATATATATACATGAATGTAGATTTTAAATCATGACGTGACAAAATAAAAAAAAGAATATTTAACATTAAATTCTAGTAACCACGTTTCTTTTGTTTAAAAGAGGAAAAAAAAAGAGTAAACCTTTGTTGATTTTAGGAACGTGAAAAAAAAAATATATATCTAGGCAACAGATTTTTTTTTTTTTGTTTTAGTTGTTGTTGGTTTTTCTTGTTCAACTGAAATGCACGAAAGTAAAGTTGTAAAGAATATTTTAATTAATATATTAGTTATTAGGATTTCCATTCTTTATTAATATTAAACTATTTAATATTTGGAATTTTATTATTGATAATTGTAAAATGTTTTAAAAAGAAAAAAAAACTATTTAATCGATGAACTTTCGTTCGTTCAAATAAATGCTAAGAGCATCATAGTTATTTAACATTGTTAAAAAAATATAATTGCAATCAAATGTTTCTGGGATAAAATAAAATCAACTAATGATGAAATAGAACGTTATTAACATTACTCTAAAAGTAAAATCTTTATCATACGTTTCATGGATATATAAATAAACTGCATAGAGATAGCGTTCGCCTTATAATATAACGTAAGCTTTAAAAAAAAGGATTCATATTTAATAATTTATAATGTGTAAATAAAATTTAAAAATGCACTTTTACTAATTGAGTGTCAGGGGATTTTTCTATCCTCTTGGTGTCGTTGACGTGTGATGGAGGATCGTATTTATTGGTATATATATATATATTTTTAAAATCAACGTGGAAAAATCTTGTTATAAATGGAAATGCATGGCTTTAAAATCAAACGCCGAGGAATTCAATTTCGTCATGGGAAGTGTAATGCTTAAAACGTCAATATGATTTAATATACATGAAGGAAAGAAAGACATTATCTGCTAAGAATCCCGAAGCTGCTCTTAAAAATTTAATGTGATATTGTTTTAAGGAATTCCAAAATTTCATTATATTTTATGTTTCAAATTTTTTTTTTTTTTTTTTAATGTATACTGAGAGTTGGGTTGTGAATTTTTCTCACTCTTTTATCCAAGTGTCGCAAACATTTTTTTTAAAAAAAAAAAAAAAAACAAAAGAACCCATTTGTTTAGATTTTTATAGGGTGAGAGAGATGCACAACTCAAACTATACATCAATATATTATAAATGTTTTGTAAATAAAATATTATCATAATGAAGGTTTAAAACTGGACAATGACTGAAACAAAAAGGTAAGATTTTAAATATTTACATTTATTAAATAATTAATACGATAAAATCAAACTAATTAATAATTAAATATATATAATATTTTCTTAACTATATAAAACACAAATTAGCAATTCATGGACATAACTTTGAGGTATATTTAAAGGACGTAAACAGAATGATAATCATACATTAATAATATAATTTTATATTCAAAATAATTAATACGTTATTGTAAATTATGCACTAAATTTTATAATTCTTATTTCAGCCCATATTTTAATATTTGAATTACAGTTAGTCATATTGTTGTAAGGATAAATTAATGTTTTATAATAATCATGTATATATTCGGTTGATTTATAAATATTATAACTATAAGCATGATCTGTTAATAAATATTTATTGTTTAAAGTTAAAACCTTTGTTTCTCTGGTCTCTATATTGTCAAGCATCATTCATACTTCACTCACCAGTATAGCTATTATACCTACATACAGATTTTAATTTATTATTAGCAATAGCCATTAAGGATCTATATAGAGGTCACATTATTGCCATCCTATTTAATTCCATCCTTGAGCAGAGTTAAAGGCTAGTATCTGCATCTGAGTTAGAACTCCGAGTAGTAATAGGACCTATAAGTAGAGAAGGCTCTGGGTGTACTATCCTAAAGGGTTTTATAGTCCGTTACATATTTTGGCAACCCAAACATTTGGGGCATCAATTAATTAAATATCTTACCCTGTAGACGCCCAGTACATTTTACGGTCCGTTACATATTTTTGGCGCGCAACGTTTTGGGCCTGAAAATATTTACCTTTTATAATCAACTAATTTAGTCACATATTTTAACATTCCATAAATATTTTCATAAGCACACTGAAACAATGTTTTGTACATAATTTTATACAAACTACATACTGTTACATTTTTGACACCATCAACAGTGAAATTCATTCTAGTTGGTAGTCTGTTACATTTTGGCATGCAATGTGGTAAGTTTGAATACTTAGATTCACTGCATGTGAAAAGTTTTGTCTATTATATTGTGATATACAATGTGTTGAGCTTTAAAGAGTTGGGCCTATCACATGTTATTGTATATTTTTAGTGTGACATAAATTGAATTTATGAGAAATTGTCCATAATTTCAGTATAACCTGATTTATCATATTTTAGTTGGTCAGTTAATAAACTATAAATTACATAACCCTATGGATTAAATGGTGTGGCAACTTAATGCTATGGTTAATTTAGTCAATAAACAATAAGTTCAAATAACTCTGAGTGAAAGTATGAATTGATAAATAGAGACCAAAGCTACATAGATGATCAAGAATCTAATAAGAGTAGGCAAGTGAAGCAGATAAGGGAAAAATATATAAAGCCAGCATTAATACCAATGATATGTAAATACTTAAGGTAACCAAAATCACGTGTGATGACACAAGTTGGTAGAAGATCCTATGACATATTATAGAATATTATATAAAAAGAAATAATTTTTCCATAGAGTAGATATTTTAAGGAAAAGTGTTAGTTTATTTTGTATGTTTCTCAGAAGTGGTAGGTATTTATCAGATATGAATAAAGAGTCAAATGTTAAGCCACAGGATGTTAGTGGCAATGAAGTTGAGTATGATCCTAATAGGGAACAAGAAGGATCAGTAGACATAGATGTGTCTGGAGGGTCAATGGTTGGAAATGAGCATTCTTTCTCAATGCAAGAGGAAAAACAAATGATATCTCAAATTCAAGGAGACTCTAATGAACAGTCTGCTCAATCACCTGGAATTGGACTAACCCAAGTTACAGAAAATAGTGGAGCCATGATGCAGATGCTCCAAACATTATTGGATCGGATGGATAGCATGAGTGGTCGGATGAATAATCGGATGGATAGCATAAGTGGTCAGTTAGATATCGTCAAGGCTGACATGAATGGTCGGATGGATAACATGAGTGGTCAGATGAATGATTGGATGGACGACATGAATGGTCGGATGGACACAATCAAGGCTGAAATAAGCAACATGGTAACTAAGGCTGATATTGACAAATTGGATGAGGAGGTTTAAGAAAAGAATTAGTGGCATTGAAATGAAAGTTTCTACAGCCATGGAGCAGTTATCTTCAGAGATGAATGAAGTGCATAACAGTAGTACGGAATTAAAGCGAAATGTAGAGGAGATGAAATTAAATATAGATGTAGTGAGCTTGCAGTGTCAAGAGCAGTATACTGAATTTAAGGAAAGTATCAAATTGAGAATAAAGTTAAGGAAGTTCACCAAGCCCAGGAATCTACTAAGATAGAGGATATAAAGTTTACTATGGTAACTAAAACTGATATTGATGATTTGGAGGTTCAAATAAATAATAATTTGGAAGCAAAGGTAATGTGTATAAAGGAAAATATAGATAGGATAGAATCTAAAACTTATGATATTAATAATAGAGTTGATAGTATGAGCTGTGATATTAATGATATAAAAAAATCTAGTTTTATTTTTGAATCCAATCGAAGTACTAAATATTCTGTTACTATGGAAACTTCTCTTGTACATGAATGTCCTGCTACAGGGACTCAGCAAGTACTTGAAGACATAATAGAAAATCATTCCACCAATTTTAAGTTGAAAGGGGCAATCCCAAAAACATTTTGGGATGATGCTGATTCAATCCTTCCCATGAAGAGTATGAGAATGAATATGTTAGATGATCAAGCAGAACAAGTTAATGTGAGCATCCAATGTTCAGAACATAAAGTTTGTTCTAAATACAAGCTCCATGAACATAGTAGCAAAATCCAAGAAAGGCTATTACATGCTCAAAGGCTTTTCACAAAAGAAAATTGTCCCATTATTGAAGCCAACTTTGAAAGGACAAATGAAGTCAAAACATTTGTTCATCTTGAATGTGTATTATGGCACAACAAGTCTCTTCATAATCAGGAAGATGACCAAGTCATAGACAGTTGCCAGATGTTACTGGAGTCAACTATACTCCCTACAAAGAAACAGAAAGGTTCCAGATTCCATAAGCTTTGCAACACTTATGAAGGTCCCTTCACATTTATTGAAAGTCCTTAAAAGAGAAAGGCACAAATTAAGGACAGACTTCATGATTGCAACCCTGGAACATAAAAAATGGACTTTCTTAATGATTGAACCCTGTAAATAATGTTAAGTGAGTATATATTTATAAAAAAAAAAATGTTAAGTTTACTTTTGACTATTAAATCTTATAAAAATAATAGGGGGTGGGTGAAGCAGACAGAACGGGTAGTGAATTACATAAATTGGGGTGCAAATGAATCTACTGGATTCGCACCCATCCAACTACATTTTAACCAACCTATTCCTTCATTATTTGTGAAATACAAACCTCCAATTGAATGTCATCATTATGACATAGAAACTAAAATTCAAATGGCTCGACAACAGTTAATTAATAAATCTAATTTTAGAAATAAGAAGGGAAAGAAAAGCAGACATCACTTTAAGATTGGGGACAAGGTTTTTGTGAAAACACATAGCCCAAGTAAACCAATGGATAATGTTTATCATAAATTTTGTCAACAATATGCTGGACCATATGCTATTGTGAAACAAGCTGGCCCAAATGCATTTTGGTTAAATATTGATGGAGAGATAAAAGGAACTTATAATGCTCGGATATTAAAGCCATACAGTGGTTGTCAAGAATTGCCATGTACAGAAGCTTAGTTATTTGTAAACAGATGACCATGATTAAAATAGATGAAAGTGAAGTTTATAAAAAAAAATGTAAATGGGTATATGCAAGTGTATTGTAATGAGAAAGACATCATTGTTCGTGAGTAAATAGCTAGAGTAGGTAGATGTGATGAGGATGCACTCAAATTAATGTTGAAACATTTTATTGAGGTATCTTAGAATTGGCTGACATGTGGGAATGGACCCATAGAATGTGGGAATCCCATATTTTGTTCAGACCTTATAAAAATCCAATAAGACTCCTAGGGAGCAGGATATAGGCTGACAAACTCAAATATGTGCCTTCTGGAACAGAGACACTTAACCAGTCAAATTCAGACTATTCAACCGTCATATAGTTAGCAATTTTAGAAAGGATAATAGAAACAATGTTAATGATGACAGTAATTCAATGTTAAGATGAAAGAGATAAGGATAGGAGTCTAACCAAAAATGAGTAATATAAAAAAAAAAAAAAGCCAATGTATATTGATGGGTAAATGAAAATAAGTACTACAGCATTAGAACTCTCCCTATTTAAAAAGAATAAAATTATCCAACACAATAATCATCCAAACCTTTGTTTAGGTGCTAAAATTTTGACAATGGTCTAAATTTTAACCTTCTAAGGGTAGGGGAAATGTAAGGTGATGTCCAATCCTTATTTAAAAAAAAAAAATATATATATACATATACACATATATATACATGAATGTAGATTTTAAATCATGACGTGACAAAATAAAAAAAAGAATATTTAACATTAAATTCTAGTAACCACGTTTCTTTTGTTTAAAAGAGGGAAAAAAAAGAGTAAACCTTTGTTGATTTTAGGAACGTGAAAAAAAAAAAATATATCTAGGCAACAGATTTTTTTTTTTTTGTTTTAGTTGTTGTTGGTTTTTCTTGTTCAACTGAAATGCACGAAAGTAAAGTTGTAAAGAATATTTTAATTAATATATTAGTTATTAGGATTTCCATTCTTTATTAATATTAAACTATTTAATATTTGGAATTTTATTATTGATAATTGTAAAATGTTTTAAAAAGAAAAAAAAACTATTTAATCGATGAACTTTCGTTCGTTCAAATAAATGCTAAGAGCATCATAGTTATTTAACATTGTTAAAAAAATATAATTGCAATCAAATGTTTCTGGGATAAAATAAAATCAACTAATGATGAAATAGAACGTTATTAACATTACTCTAAAAGTAAAATCTTTATCATACGTTTCATGGATATATAAATAAACTGCATAGAGATAGCGTTCGCCTTATAATATAACGTAAGCTTTAAAAAAAAGGATTCATATTTAATAATTTATATTGTGTAAATAAAATTTAAAAATGCACTTTTACTAATTGAGTGTCAGGGGATTTTTCTATCCTCTTGGTGTCGTTGACGTGTGATGGAGGATCGTATTTATTGGTATATATATATATATTTTTAAAATCAACGTGGAAAAATCTTGTTATAAATGGAAATGCATGGCTTTAAAATCAAACGCCGAGGAATTCAATTTCATCATGGGAAGTGTAATGCTTAAAACGTCAACATGATTTAATATACATGAAGGAAAGAAAGACATTATCTGCTAAGAATCCCGAAGCTGCTCTTAAAAATTTAATGTGATATTGTTTTAAGGAATTCCAAAATTTCATTATATTTTATGTTTCAAATTTTTTTTTTTTAATGTATACTGAGAGTTGGGTTGTGAATTTTTCTCACTCTTTTATCCAAGTGTCGCAAACATTTTTTTAAAAAAAAAAAAAAACAAAAGAACCCATTTGTTTAGATTTTTATAGGGTGAGAGAGATGCACAACTCAAACTATACATCAATATATTATAAATGTTTTGTAAATAAAATATTATCATAATGAAGGTTTAAAACTGGACAATGACTGAAACAAAAAGGTAAGATTTTAAATATTTACATTTATTAAATAATTAATACGATAAAATCAAACTAATTAATAATTAAATATATATAATATTTTCTTAACTATATAAAACACAAATTAGCAATTCATGGACATAACTTTGAGGTATATTTAAAGGACGTAAACAGAATGATAATCATACATTAATAATATAATTTTATATTCAAAATAATTAATACGTTATTGTAAATTATGCACTAAATTTTATAATTCTTATTTCAGCCCATATTTTAATATTTGAATTACAGTTAGTCATATTGTTGTAAGGATAAATTAATGTTTTATAATAATCATGTATATATTCGGTTGATTTATAAATATTATAACTATAAGCATGATCTGTTAATAAATATTTATTGTTTAAAGTTAAAACCTTTGTTTCTCTGGTCTCTATATTGTCAAGCATCATTCATACTTCACTCACCAGTATAGCTATTATACCTACATACAGATTTTAATTTATTATTAGCAATAGCCATTAAGGATCTATATAGAGGTCACATTATTGCCATCCTATTTAATTCCATCCTTGAGCAGAGTTAAAGGCTAGTATCTGCACTGAGTTAGAACTCCGAGTAGTAATAGGACCTATAAGTAGAGAAGGCTCTGGGTGTACTATCCTAAAGGGTTTTATAGTCCGTTACATATTTTGGCAACCCAAACATTTGGGGCATCAATTAATTAAATATCTTACCCTGTAGACGCCCAGTACATTTTACGGTCCGTTACAACATCTAGTAATATATTCATTTTTGTTACAGTTGCAAAACAAATTACAACTATGCAAGAAGTTCAATTAAGACATCTTTTCAATATATAAGTCTTTATAATTTCTGCATGATTTTTTTGTTTGTTTTAGAATCTGGTTTTCTATTTAGTTCAGTTTATATTTGCATCTCTTTAAAGTTGAAAATTGCTGATATTGAAAGTGTCTCCATCTATCATATTGGATTTATATTTCATAGACTGGATCTTGGTTTCAAGTGTGACCACATGGCTGCAAACACATCTGGTTGAACTAGGATGCTGTCTCTGTTTCTGAGCAATTCTAGTTTTATTGAGTATGTTGCTGGGAGGTGTCGAGGATTATTAGCAAGAGCAAAGGTGCATCTGGTACACCAGTAGGCATAAAGGCTGTATGTTGGCAGGGATGTTGCCTTTTTTAAATATATTTATTATTTCACCAATTGAAATATTAGCCTTTCTGTATGTGGGAAACATTGCGCTATGTATTGTTTCCATTGCAGTGCAGGAATGAAGGAAATAATCCTATGTCTCTTCTTCTCTATGACATAGTCCACAAAGGGGGGTCTATATTTGTAAAGAATCTATGAAATCTAAAGAAATGTGTTGTGGGTAGAGCATTTAGATTAAACTTAAGCAGAAAATCAAATAATTTTGGTACTAGTGACCACTTTCTGAATTGTTGCAGTAGTTGCCTGTTGTCTATCGCAAGAGCTGTAGGATATAGATGGTGTGTCTGGTTTGAGTTTAGGATATTATAAATGTCCCAGTATGTATACTGTCATTATTGCATAATATTTTGTTATATATTGGTTTGAGTTTTTCAATCAGTGTGGATAGATATACATATGAAGGGGATGGTCTGTCTGTGGGTGTTATATTGATATACATTCCAGGTCTGTAAATCTTTCTGTGGTGACTATTAATAGATTTATTGATTTCTGTGTGCAAAAAATATTGATTGTATAGAGTCCGAGTCTATGGCTAAATGGCGGTCTGCTATTTAGCAAATTTGATTATAGGTGTAATAGGTAATTTTTGTAATTATAAGTTGACTATATAGCACTACCTTTGCGTATATTGGCAGGTATGACTTTTCAAGTGAGGTTGTGATTTTTTTCAGCATCTTTCTTTAATTTATTTTGAATTTTTTGCCTCATTCCATTGTTGCCAAGGTAGAATGGAAAACCAAGGAAAGATAATAAGGTGTGAATGGGATGTAAGAGTTTTATCAGTTGAGTTATTTAAAACTGACTTACTTTTGCTGGCTGTAATAAAATATTAAAGTTTTGTGATCAATAAATAATGTAAGTATGAAAATTTAAAATATCAGATTACATATATAATAAATTATAGTTATTAATAGTGGATGACATCACATAAAAAAATTAAATAATAGTGTAAATATTTTATCATTGAAGGCATATAATTTTGATAATAAAAAATGTGAATAAGTTTATGCATGAGAAATTTTCAATGGGTTTTCAAATAAACAAGGATTAAGTTTTAATGAATTACTGACCAGTGAGTAGGGTGGAACTCAAAAGTGAAGGATTCCCAAGAATTATATTCTGGATGTACATATAATATTTAATTATTTATATAATATCAGAGCTGGCCCAAAAAGGGGTGGGGAAGAAAGCAGTAGAAAATTTGTAAATTTAAAATTTACTAAATAAATATTTAAATAACTAGAGGGATTTGAACTTAGGATATTTTCAATATTCATCCTCTGTTCCATCTCAAACAACTAAGATTCATGATGTATGTGTGTCTGTCGCTTGAAATGGAGCAGAGGACGAATATAAACTGAAAAATCCTAAGTTCAAATCCCTCTAGTTACTTATATAGAAAACATTCAGTACTCTAAATGAATAAGTTAATTAAATAAATATTTTTGTTTTAAAGTATTGTTTAATTATTGTTTCAAAGATTATTTTTTAAAATATTAATGTTTATTTTAGCTTGTGTTTTATTTTTGTTTATTTTCTAGAAATAAATGTTTTAGAAATAAAACATGTACTGTTTTTACTTAACACGTTAAATGACTAAAGCTATATTTTCAAGTTTTTCTTCAGAAAGCGCTGTAAAAAATATCTTTTAATTTATAAATTTCATAGAATGGGAAGGGGGAGGGGATGCTAAAATTTACTTTACACAAAGGCACTTCTTAGTCACGCGGCGCGCTTGGAAAAGGTGTAATATATGATACGTAATAAGACTAAGGAAGCACAGTAGGAAAAGTAAAGAAAAAATATGCAGTTGATTTAAATGGGGGGGGGGAGGCAACTAATTAATATGGTTGTTATATAAAAACTATTAGATTCGATATATTCTTTGCCTGCTGCCATTTTGACTAGCTTTAAGCGAACTATAATTTACATTTTCGAATATAGTGTAATTAAATATCAGTCGCTGAAATCCCAGTCTATTCAAAGTTTCCCACAATATATGTATTGCCTTTTGTTTTGTTTTTTTCTTGGTTTAATATTTTTTTTACATTAATTATTTTTCTGATTTCAAATTTTATATATTACTTAACTTAATTGAAAAATCAAAGATGTAATAATCCATCATTTTTTCTGCTTCTGTTGTCATGCTTGATATATATGTTTTAAAATCTATTTTCTTTGTTAGAAAAAAAAAACTATAACAATTCTGATAAGTAGCGTCCTCTTTGAGAGAAATGCAGAACTTTTCTTAGTTTTTAATTTCATGTGAAGATGTCGCTACCCAGTATAGAATCCAATTTTTTAATAATCTATTTAAACGACTATGCATTTAAAAAGAAAAAAAAATGCATTAATTAAGTGAAAAATCGTAGATTGTTAATGGCAAAAATGCCGGAAGAAAGATGCAAACAGTAGGCTAAATATTTTTTAAATGATACTTATAATAATAATGTTAAAATAATGACATTTAAAATATATTATGATAATTACCTTTGATTAAAATGATAACTATTTCAGAATATAAAAAAATAGGAAATGTTTTTTTTTATTGTTATAAGTTTATATTTTTCAAACTTAGATTAAGCATTTACTTCAAACATACAAAGCATTAAATGATATAAAAATATATTAAAATCATTTTTTTATATACATTATGTGGAGTCAGGATTAAGTCAGAAATTCTATTAAAAACGACAATTGGAACAAAGGAATAATTTATGAAAAGGGTTTAGGATAATTTATGACGTCATTAGTTAATTTATAATGCTTAGATGGATTTTGCCGGATGTCTGTTGCTTATATAAAGAAATCTTTGTAAAAGATTACTTACTGCATTCAAAGAAAATAGAAAACACACAATACACTGGCTTTCTATTAAGAAAAGAAGGGGGGGGGTGAATTGGAGATTAGCGAAAGATTAAAATGGAGGCCCAAACCCCCTCCTCGTTCTTACACCATACTGTATTCCTATTATAAATTTAAACCTAAGCATGTAATTAATGGTAATTTAAATTTAAAACTAATCCTAAAATAAATTTTATATACAGAGTCTATTTTTAAGCAAGGCTGAGGGTATTGTATTCTGTAGCTGCACCAATGGGGTAATAAAGATTTAAAAGATATATTTTAAAAGAGAATTTTCAAAAGAAAAAATTATTAATAATAAATGGAATAATATGTATTAATAAGGGTTGCGGTTCCAAAAAGATATGTGTATTTTTAAAAATCATATATTTAGAATTCATTTAAAACATTTATATATATACATGAAGTATATAAACAAATTAGAATGCTGAGTTTTTAACATAAATATTCTTATTTGAATGGAAGCAGATTTGGCTATTTAAAATATAATAAAAGACTATTAATCACTATTGCTTATTGTCTTCATAAATAAACAAACAAAAAAAAAAAAGATAAACCAGCTTATAAAAAATAAAATGTCCCTTATTAATAGAAACAGTGAAGGAGACAGCTTTATTCACCGAGTTGGACAATTATCGGCTAAGGAGAGTTTTAACGTGTTTTTTTTTTTTCATTTTTGTTTTCTCTTTTAGCTAAAAATAGCTAGATGCCTATTTACCAACCGATAATAGATGGTTATCAGATTGACTACAATTCAGCTACCTGGAAAAAAAATTTGAAATCTTATTGAAGCTTGAAAATTTTACCTTCTTGGATTCAGTCCAAAGTCATGGGATGTAGGGAGGAGGCTGAATCACTATAATTTTGATCATCTTTATAAAATGATATATGAACTGCCCTGCCTTATGAACCGCAAATATATCTATTTTAGATTGTCTGCCCGAAAGTAGGTTAAGATAATAGGCAAAACACTTGATTGTCATCGGCGAAAGTTTGTTATTGCTTGTCACCCCCTTCATGTAATTTATTTTTACCGTCTCAAATCTATCTTAACATTCATAAAATAATGAAATTCTTATATCGAAATATATTGTCAAAACATTAAAAATGAATAGAGAAATAATATTATAAATACCGGCATGTGTGTTTAAAACAATTAAAAAAATAAGTACTCGCGCTATTTTTTTATTATTAAAACGGAAACGCTCCACAAACACAAATACATCGATGATTACCTTTATTCGCTTAGGCTTTTATACTTTTTTGTAGGCATTTTTTTTTTTTTTGCATTAAAGTTCCTGTGCGACACGCCATAGATAATTTGTTTTTATTTCTTTGTAATTACCGGGTATATCTGAAATATTCTATTGTGTAGCAAAGAAACGGTTCTACAAGTTAAAAAGTCAGCTTTTTTAAAGTAAAATATAAAATCCAAAGACTGACTTTTTATATAAGTATAAAAATTCACTTGGACAAATATTTTATGTATATATTTTTGAAAAGGCTATATTGTATAATTAGAATTGAAAACAAACCCAAAAAAAAGGAAACTCTCATAGAGAATTGACATTATTCGATTGTCTTAATAATAATACTTGTATTTTCTTTTCGTGCAAATTAATAAACAATTATTTAGGTTGATTAAAATGAATATAGATGGTTTAAATATTTGTTGTTGTCTTATTTTCACATTAACGTGGTCAAATAATATAACTCTCGAGACATTATAATGCTACCTGTAGAAATGTAAAAAGCTATCTAAATCTCATGTTAATAGCTTATAGTGCCATCTATTAAAAGTTTGGAGAAACCTCTTTTAAAATTGACAACAAATTGTATAGTTAGATTTGAGGTTTAAAAAAATATAGCAGACGTTTTTTAAAAAAAAAAAAATAAGAAAAATATACATATAACGGTCCATTTATTACTCTTTTAACTTTATCACAACAATGGGATTAATAGTTAGAGAAGGAAACGATTTTATTAAAAACGAGACGTCTGGTTAAATTAACGATCGCAACTCTAATCAAAAACAATAACTGCTATTACGCACATTACTACTGGATTGACCTAAGCTAACCTTTATGAATTCATTAAGTCGCTTAAGTATGCTTTCTTCTAGATTTTGGCAAACAATAGTCGAACGACAGAAGCTCCAACTTTTCTTATAATGTTATTTAAGTAGCTAATAATTTGTTAACTCATAACATAAAAAAGATGTGGAAATGATATTATCATATAATTACAATAAATAATTATATTTTTAATAACCATGTCAATAAATAAAAATTCTATTTCAGTACAATATAAAATTAAAAAAATTAAATCACATTAGAAATGCATTCATTATTATGTTTTCGGTCTGAAGCTGGCATTACTAACTAGATGATCATGTGGTGTTTTAGATGATAGAATGTTACATTCAACATCGGTTTACCTTTACTTGTCATCCTCTTAATACATCTCATTGCATGAACTCTTTATTACGAAGATGAATGTTTTTTGTTTTTTTTTTAATAAGCTTATTATTGCTATGTATTCTTAGAAACTAATGATATTAGGATTGGGGGGGGGGGGTTAAAACACATATAGAAATTAGTATCAATTGTGGATAGTGACTATCAATCAAGAAAGGTCACTCAGATCTGCATAAGCACTATTAATATAATACAAAGATATATATAAAACATATCTTATTTGTTCATAAGTTTGACAAAACTTATAATAAAAGTTAGTAATAACGGTACCACTTTCTAGACTGCTTTTATATGTTCAGGGTCCGTGTTTTACATGAGACTTAACAGAATTCTTCCTTCTATATATTAATCTTTCTTCCCCAAATTCATATAACTTACATTTGGAAATGCTGCCATTAAAGGTTATTAATCTTTTGAGCCATTAAAATTGTGAGTTCTTTGCAACACATTATGAATGTTTTTGGAATAAATAATAGTTATCCATTAATTATATTCACCTAATTGGACACTTTTTGAACAATTTCTACATTCTCCAGATCAAACACATATGCTGTGTATAACCCTAGGAGTTAATGTTTTCTAGATAATACAAAAATGAGATAAATTGATGTAAAAATTTCAAACATTTATTAAAACTATTCACATTAACCCTTAACAGCTATGATACCAATATCAATTTTCATATGCCTTAATTCCTAATTATGTCTGTATATTGCAAAAAACAAATTAGTTGGAATTTATCTCATATAGTGTAAGTTTTATGACACTTTTTGGAGTTTAGTGGTATCTCAAGTCACTTGTAATCTAAACTCCAAATATGAGTAATTTTATTTCTCTATTTTTTGGGGATCTATGATTTATTCATGGATCTATGATTTGTTCATCTTTCAACTTTTATATATAAATTTTATATTTTCTGTAAGTAAAGCTTACAATAATAATAATAATAAAAAAATCAAACTTATTTCATTATAATATCTGATTATAATTTTTCTAAAAGAATGCATTCAACTGAACTCAATTCCAAGGCCTTGCTCCCTAAAGTTTTCATATTCATGTTTTACATAAAACTTTAGATCATTTTATACATCATCATTTCTAAATCATCTGTAACTAAGTGTTCAACTGATTATAATTTTTATTTTAAAAAATGAAAAACTGATCCTGGTTTTAAAGAATAGTGAATGTTAGATGATGTTGATGACGGGATCATTCAGAATATGAAAAATAGTAACTGTAAAAATGGAGAGTGAACTTAATATTGATACTGAAAGATAAGAATCTGAAAATAACAATAAATAATTCAATCAACTACATGTTCAACCATGATAATCAATTCAAAGTTTCAAGGTAGCGTAATATAATCAAAGCTTCATCAGGATTCACAAATGCAAAAAGCTTTAGGAGATAGCTCAGATCCTGAAGAAGTATGGAATTCATTGTTTATGAATAACATTTCTGACTGAAATTATAATATAGACAAATAAACAATAGAAAAAGCAAAAACAAAGTATAACATTCAAAATCATACTCATCTCCATGGTGTGATTTTATTATAACTGAAAGCATTTGGGGACTACTAATTTATATGAAATATTCAAGTCATGCAATAAAAATCTTAATTCTTTCTATGCAACAGATTAATTCAGATCAAATTTTTTTTGAACAATTATGTCTAAAAAAAGATTTGAATTTTTATTTTGCTGTCTTTGTTTTGATAATCCTGATGATCGAAAAGTTTATAAACAAAGAAAAACTCTCCATACAGTATTGCCACCCTGTGCCAACCAGAGTGATCAATGAATGCCAGAAGGCATGTGCATAAAATCCCTATCTAATGCCTACACATGGCATTAGATAGGGATTTTATGCACAAGCCTTCTGGCATTCATTGATTACTCTGGTTAGCACAGGGTGGCAATACTGTATGGAGAGTCTTGCTTTGTTTATAAACAATTATGTGCTAGTATAAGATAGTGATCATGTGATGATCGAAAAGTACAAGTAAAAAATAATCATGCAGCTGCAATCAGTATCTTATTCAAAATGTTCATTGAAAACTGAAAAAAAAATGTATGTCATTGGAAAGCATGGTTGCATTGGTGAAATGCTTGTAACATTTAGAGAGAAAGGTAAATTTAACATTTATATATCAAAAATTACTGGGCAATATAGCATGAAAATTATTGGTTTTATTGATGGTTCATCAATTACCTTCTAAATGCTTATATATATTCAGGAAAAGATTTTAACAATAACATATTGGTGAAACCAATGCAAAGATCCAACCAAAATGTTACAGCAGACAATTGCTTTAGCTCCATAGAAGTGGCCAGAGAGTTATAAAAGACAGTACTAATTTATTTGGGAACATTGTAGAAAAATAAATTCCTACAAGTTTTTTGCTAACAAAGTCATGATTAATAGAAAGTACTTTATATGGATTTCATGACAATATTACATTGTTATCATATATTGCAACAATACAACATTGTATTATTAATTTCTTTTATGCATCATTCTAACAAGATTGTTACTAGCATTGGCAAAACTGAGGGGATTGCATATTATAACTCAACAAAATGAGGAGCAAAGACGCTTGATTGGAAATGGCTAATTATTTACCTAGGAGAACAATAAATTGGTCAATAACAACTTTCTTACATATCTTAAATATTTCACATGTTAATGCATTCGTTTTGTATTAAAATTTTAAGCAGTCAAAGAAAATTTAACACATGGATTTGTTAAAGTTAGTAGCAAAATTACACACAAATTCATAATTAAGAAGAAAGGCTCCTAATGTGCAATATCTGAAATGAATTTCATGTCTGTATTTTAGGAGCATTAGAAAGGTCTAAAGCAACTAATAATGATGTGACAAGAACACAAATGACAAAGGACTGAGGGTAATATTCTTCCCAATTGAAAAGAAAAATCTTATGTTTGTAGAATTTGTAGCAGGCCAATTTGCATGGGGCACATTAGAAAGATGTGCAGTTAATATTTTAATCTGAATTAAATCATTATAAAACTATTTTTAATGTTTTAATCTTAAATAAAGTAAAGTGATAAGAACTTGTCATTTTATTACTCTGGCTTGCACTGAGTGGCACTACTGTATGGAGAGCTTTTCCTGTTTTAATAAGAGTTATGAGCAAGCATAAGAACTGGTGATCATGTGATAATTAGCATTTGTTGGAATAGTAAGAAGTTTGATGACTTCTGCCTTGCTAATAATTTTTTTTAAAAAGCAATATTTGTTTAATCCATCCTGTTACCATTAAAAGTTAAAATCTCATTTACAGTACAGTGAGTGAGCTATATTTTATAAATACAATATCAAATTTGCTACCTATAAAAATGTATTAGATTAACAACACATATATTTAATTTGAATTAGTGACAATAGATAATTCTACTTATATAGTTTTGCATAGTGGTAAATGATGGACTCAAAAACTAAGGTTATTGAATCAAAACTCACTTTACCATTTCTGTTACTTGAAGTCGTGATTTCCTGGGCAACTCACCTCTTGATTATTTTTTGTTTCATGGACAACAGGGAGGATTATAAGCTTACATAACTTAAATCTACTTCTGACCCAAAATTTCATTAATTTTCATCTGATCTGAACTCACTCTTCAAGCACCCTTCAACTATCCACACCATCTCATACAACTGATACACATGACCAGACACATGTAGAAAAGATAAATAATCACCAATATACATATTTTGTAAATCTGAGTTCAAATCCCCTATACTTATAATTGAGCTCCCAGGTTTGTGAAGAATGCCTGGTTTTCAAATATTTACTAATCTGAGCTGTAAACTCAAGATGTGGTGCAGCAAATAGATACATTAATCACATACTACAAAGACTGTAATATCTATTACTGCATACCTTTTAGTTACAACAAGATCTAAATATTTATGGTAATGTTAAAATCAAACCAAATTTGAAAAATTTCTACATGAAAGATTATTTATATTTCAGGAACTTTTGCAGAAAAATGATTCATGGACCCAGTACTGTACATGAATGACAGTTATGTTATCTTTTTTTTTTATGGTCATCACATTATGATTCATTTTGCCAATCAGAATTATTTACTTCTCTCTTCTAAATACATAATCCATTATTAAATAGTAAGAGTCTCATTGCACTAAAAAATATTTGCTTCCTATATATACGAGCTGAATTCAGGTTCCATTAAGTATCTAGATAATAATGTAATATTAATTGGTAAATAGTTATGTAGTTATTTTTAGGAGTAAAAATGAAAAAGTGCTCAACCCCTCATGCTCCAGAATGCCCTACTGGCCTTTTTTTTTTAAGTCAGCCTCGGCAGGAAAATTTTGTAGAGAATCTTCCATCAGCATAGGCTATTTAAAGACTTTTTGTCATTTTACTTTTTTTTTAAAAAAAGTATTAGATAGTTGATTATAGGCCAATGTAAAAAGATTATATTTCAGATTTGAGACTCAGGTTATAGATTTCTTGCAAATATGAGTTGATGTAAATAATAAATATATATCATATTGTTTTAATCCATTTATACGTACATATGCGAGGGATGGGCAGACCTTTTACACACTATTTATATAAATTAATACGTTCTACAGGCTTAAACCTGCATTTATATATGTAATATATGCGGGATTCATATTGTTTTGTGTCGAAATGTTTGTTTTCAAAAGTGAACCGAAATTCATTTAAAAATATATATGAAATGGAAAAACAAATTTTACAACAACAAAAAAAAAGGTAATTAGCAAGTATGAATTGTTTTTTTGTTTTTTTTAATTTTAAATGCATTCATGCAAATACATGAAGGTAATTATGTCCGTACAAGATGGTCTAATTAATGTTTTTGAATAATTATTGCAAATTCTCTTAAAAACTGAATATTAAAAGTTTTCCCATCATCATAATAAATAAAAAAGTTTATCAAGGTCATTTTTATTATTATTGGCTTAAAATTATTTGTGAGAGTTCTTTTTATTTATATATTATTAACTTTCTTTGTATTTATCAGCTTAAATCTTTTTGAATTATAAATGTAATGGCCTTCAAAAGGTAAAAGAACATTGAAAACAATATGACTAAAAACATCTTGAGTAAATGAAAGTACTAATTAAGAATTTGTGTGTATCATATATACATGAATAATAATAAGTAAAAAAGCATGATCCCATATTCCGATCAAAGATGAAATATAACATATTAATGCCTTTTCCTTTTTCTTCCAATGATATCATTTAATTGAAGCTTATTTTTCTCAACATGTATATATTAAGTAATTTATAGAAAATCGTACTTTGTGATCATAAATATTATAGTCATAAGGTATAAGTATTTAAATATCAACCCTAGAACCATTCTTGAACAAAGTATGCGGATGTGCACTGCACATGACTTTTTACTTTTTAGGTACATTGGCTAATAGTCCCATGACTTTTTTAATACATATCTTATACAAAATTAATTTTGTGCTATGAATTCAAAATTAACCAGCTTTTCGATTAGTTGTTCCTGGCCAATGCACTGAAACGTGGAATTTATCGCTTAGGAGAAAGATAGGATGATTTTTATACCGCCTTGATAAGGACTCGTAGGCGTTGAAAGCGCTTGGCAATAGTGGTTTCATTTATTAAAGATTCTCTGTTTTAACAATTGCCAAATTGTTATATTGTGAATTTAATACATACATCTACATTTTTTTTCATTCAGTGTTAAACAAAAATACTAGTAGAAATAAAGATGTCCATAAGGCAGAATAGCTGGGTTGCAAAAGTGGGAGCTGAGAAAAAGTTTTTACGGTGTTATGACTGCCCTCAGGTGACACTCTTTTTCTAAGCTTAAAATGTGCATGGTTTTTTTTTTTTTAAATAAGTAATCATTTTTCTTACTTAAAAGTTATTGTTTATCTTTGTTCATCACATATATTTTTCACATTAACACCAATAAATTACACTATATCTCTGGATGGCAGTAACAATTTATTATAATTTTTAAAGGCATCATTGTATAGAGCATGGGTATATACAATATAAGATCTATAGTGTAAAAGAAATGATTTAAAATGTTTTCAGAATACGTTTCACATTTGTTGTAGTGATAAGTTTTTTATTTTAAAATGTGAAGATGAAATGTCAAGTTGTAAGCTCTATTTAAACTAATAATAACTGGTCAAAATAATTTGGAAACTAACTATCGTGACCCCTTATGGTTTGTTCGATCTCATTTATCACTTGGATGTGTCAACCATGAGTTGAGGTTCTCCTTAAAAACCAAAATGGCAGAGAACATGTTCTAAACCAGTACCTAAGCATCTTTGTGGTAGATAACATATTTTGAATTCTCTTTTAACAACTCTATTACAGTTAATGTAATTAGCACTTTCTTATATGAAGACAGAACTTTTTAGACAAATATTATATACTCAGAGTCCCTGTTAGTCAAGTTAAATATTCATTCTCCCACGAACATTTTACATCATAGCACTTACTTTCCTTAAATCTATAAATTATTCTACCATAACTGATACTTTTTTTATTGACCTCAGTTTAATACAAATTGTATTATTAGTTTTAATAATTTATCCACATAGATTCTGTCTTGTAATAAAGATGTAAGGTTTGAAGTGCTTTCTTGCTCATTATGATATATAATGTCCAGTTTCTGAATTGTCAACTACTACATTCATTAAATCTGTTATACATCAATTTATAATTCAAAAGATTATGTTTATATATATCTTATATTTTATTTTACAATAAGCTTAGTAGAAGATGCTTTGATGATCGGATTTAAAAATTATAAGAGAAAGTGTATTGAACATTTGTTCTTGGAATATAAAATATTTAAGAAGAAAGGATTAATTATATGGTAAATGGAATAAATGTAAAGGTAAAGGAAAAGAATAAAGTGAAGATTTTGTGATTTTTTTTGTTTAGAGCTTTAATAACTAAATCAGGAAATATGAGAAAAGGATAATGGAACTAATTTTATTCATTTTGGATAGAAGAAAAAAAAAGAATCAACCTGGAAAAATAATTGGTTATTAAGAAGTAGTAAGTGGATAAGAGTTTTGGAGCAAGGAATAATTTAGCTACCAGGATTTCTGAGCTTATGCATAAAAACTTTTGACTTTATTCAAGGAAAAGGCATTTTACATCACACCCCATACTATGAATTTCATCTTTATCCATGTTCAAATAAAATAACGGTCCAGTTATGTCCTATAGGGCTGTAAAAAAAACGTTGATATCATTTGGAAGAACTCTTTATTTGGTCTTTGAAATCTTAAAGGAACTGAAAAAGAAAATTTCTAATTTCCGTGTCATATTTTCTGAGCATTGCATCTGTTATTACTTTGTTATTATTTATATGATAAACAAATATGGATAGACTATTCACAAACACACATCTGATAACACAAACAGTTTGTTGAATTTATATCTCTAAATCCAGAAAACACTACGATCTATCCAATTGCATAATAATTATCAACTAAAATATTAGTTGAATTTTCTTGAAAGCAGGATGAAAATTTTGTGTGAATGCTTTGATTCTTTTTAGATATTTATAATCATAACAGACAAAATTAAATTCCCATGAAGATTAAAATCATTAACAAAGAAAATAGTTGACCATGAAAGGAAAAGTGCTAAAATCCCAATTGCAGACCAAGGCTGACATTCATTGTTGATCTTTTATTTAGATATTTACAACTGCAGATCATTTTCAAGTGAAGGAAAGTTTCATGAATTGAAAGAAGAACTAATTAATATTCAATGAGATATTGTTGGACTTTGTGAAATTAGAAGAAAAGATGAAGAGATTATTAATTAAAAAATGAATATGTATTTTATTATAAAGATTTGAGTATTAGAAGCACATATGGGATGGGATTTATTTTAAATGTAATAAGGACAACATTGTGGAAATTGATGTATTAGACTGAGTGTCAAAATTATTTATTCAACTTTCAAATATTAGGTGCTGATAGTTCAAATTTATACCCCAACAAATTCTCATTGTAATGAAAAAATGTAAAAAATTATTAAATAGATGTACAAAATGCTTACAGTTTGTGAATTTGGACATAGCAGATTGGAACAGTGAACAGGATCAGAATTACTAGGAGACAGTTCAATAGTTAATAGTATGGTGATAATGCCACAAATTGGAATTACAGATTTTAACATAGAGAACCTGAGGATTGGCCTTTATGTATACAAAGGTTAGAAAAAATATATATAATTAGTGGCATCTTTGATAATGTCATAAAAATTGCCATTCTGCTGACCAGTGAGTGATAGAGATAATGAATAGATTGTATGAACCAGAATCATCTGAAAAGCAGATGTATGAAGAAGTTATGACAAAATTAAGTACTTCTTTTAACTCAACTGTCCAAATACATCATTGGCTACATTTTAAGTGCAGACAACAGTCTAAAAATGAGAGAGTTAGAGACTATGACATGGCTTTGTGCGAGAAGACTAAACCATGCTTTTATGGCAGTTTTTTCAAATAAGCCATCCAACTAGTTATTGTATTGCATTGGTGGTCAAGAGGTCAGTGTGACTGCCTTGCATTTGCAGGCAGCTGCCCGGGTTGCGGGTTCACATCCCGGCCGATGCTATGACACTAAAAAAAAACAAAAAAAAACTAGTTATTGTATGGATTGACTGATGATTGATTGAGGCAGCTACTATTAGAAATCAGTGATTTATCTTACAGTGAGACTATTAGATGAGGAGTTGCTCACATAATATTATTGGAATAATCTAGGGAGTTTTCTGGACCTGATATCCCTCAAGCAGTGTTTTTTAAAAACACAAATTCACATAAGAAAGACAACCCAAAGAAAAAAATAACATGTTTTCATTGTGAAATGTTAGGCCATATACCTCATAAATGTAAAAAAAAAACTCAGAAATTCTGAACCTGCACTACTATGGCACCTTTTACCAAAAGAGATCTCAATAAATGCATCACAAAAGATGCAGATAATTGCATAGTTTCATTAAAAATGCAACCATTGGAAATATGGACCAATTCATGCAAAAAGGATCCTTAACAAACCAAGTTGCCATGGAAATAAATAATGGTGCTAGAGTAGTATCACTTATAGACAATCAGGACTGGAGAAAATTATCAAGAAATTGGAAATCCCCACCACTTGTAGTAAAACTATAGATTTCTATCCTTGTATTGTTAATGAAAAAATAAATCCCATAAATAGGTAGAGAGGGGTTTGAACCATTAGGAGTTAAAGTCTGCATTGAAGTAAGAAATAACTACTCTGATGTTTTTAAAATGGACATGGGAAATTAAAAACTTTGCCAGTGGACTTAAAACTACCCAAAAGAGCAAGACCAGTTATTGGCAAACCCTGCAAGGTGAAAATTGCTTAGTTAACAAAAGTGACTGAAAAAGAAACCAAACCTCTAATTGCAAAACTCTGCAATAAAATTCTCTAACAAGGGCAGTACTATCTAACATGCAGATATTCTGTGCTATCCAGATGTTCAGATAAGGCCAGCCTTCTGTGACTAAAATATTCATAAACCAACTAGATGATATAGAATTTAAAATCTTAACAGCAAGAAAATAGTAGAATGGACTAAAGCAGATCCAGGTTACACGAACCTAGTAAATGAAGGATGGCTTGCAAAATGTCTTCTGTACATCCACAAAGCCTTATGGAAAGTGTGTGAGAAGTTATTAGTAAATAAAGACAGTATCCTTATGGATGACAAGATAGTGATTCTAAGTAGCAGCAGCAATAAAGTACTCACCCCCTCCCCAGAATAATTAGAGAAAGGGCCCTAGCTTGTAGCTACATCTAGGAATTAATAATGACCTAGAAGAATATATTTAAAAATGTGAAGTGTGCAAAATGCTAGTGAACCTTTCACTGAAGAAATACATTTCATGTCTAATCACCCAAAAACCCACTGAAATGAATTCACATTAGCCATGCTGGGATATATATTTTTAATACTCATAGATGCATATAGATTGTGATTTTTGCTGTTCATGGAAATCTGAATGTGATGGTATATAACGATGGAGCTGTGTTTGTTCCAGAAAAATTTGAAGCATTTATAAAAAATAGGGAATAGAGGACATTCAAACACCACTCCATCATCCTGAGACAAATGTAAACACTAAGAAGGCAGTCTAACAAATGAAGGTGGGTTTAAATAAAATAAATTCTAGAAATATGAATGTTCTACATGAAATAATGCTCTACCAGCATAGTACTCTATCAGCTGCTTTGGGGAAATCTCTAGAAGAAATTTTGTTTGGAGGAAAATCAGAACTAAGCTAACAATATTGTTATTGAGCAAGTGAGCTTGCTACATTAAAGTAGTTTTGAAGTTAGAGACAGCATCTGGATGCTAAACAACCTTAAAAAGAATGGGAAAGTGTGCTATCAAGAGTACAATTCTAGATATGCCAAGAGCAATAGAATTTATAAAAATGCATCAGATGCTGACAAATAAAATGTAGAAGATAGCCATCAAGTTATTAATCTAAAGACTGATGAATCAGGGAATGCAAATCTATGGGCAGACCATATAAAAATGTCTATTTACCTGATCAAGAAAAGACAAGCCAGAATCCAATGCTTCTGGGACAACAAACAAACAAAAATCATGCAGACCCGAAAATTATCTAGTTATGAGAAGGACTATGTTTATTAAGATTATATCTTTTGGAGTAAGGGAAGAACTGCTTTATTATATTATGCATATATATATATATAATACATACACGTTTGAGTGCATATTTATATATTAATGATTGAATTAATATTATGTTAATAAATAATGAAATATATACATATATATATATGTAACATTAATTATGGTAAATATTTGTATTAATAAATAATAAGGTTATGTACGTATTTGGTATTATCTATTAATAGTATTAAATGTTGTATTAATAAATATTTAAAATTACGGTTACAATTGTATAATAAAATAAAAGATTATTCTAGTATATAGCAAATATTGCAAAAGCGTGCTTGAATAAATTTGGCATTAGGTAATCATTAAAGTGGAACCACACTATATATGGTCATTTCAATCATAGGAACGTTGCGCATTCAAACTTGTCTAAGTATGGTCATGTTTGATAATATTAAACTGTATATAGTATAAATACTGGGCACTCTAGAAGAATAATAGAAAATAAATGGATATATAAAGCCCTTAAACTATTAGTTGGGAAGTCAGAGATTTCTTCCTTTGGAAGTATTGAATGCTAGACTAGATTGTCTTTTTACAAGCCATCTCAATCTTTTATATTATTTTATATGTCTTTATGGTGCTACTAATAAGTGCTCATATATAAATATAAGTTAATAAACTATATTATTAATCTATATTGCCCTTCTCTTATTATTCAAATATGATTGATGCTGCTCCAACTTGTGATCCTCAACCGGCAATACTAACAGGCACAAATGTGCCTGGATCACACAATATGATTTTGGTATAGAATAGAGTTGTTTATTGGGTTGTCATCGATGAGCCACCATATCCCACTGGATGGCGCTGTTTTCGTGCTAAAACACATAAAAATGCCCTTTCCGTGGCCGACAAGTTCAAACCCGCGTTTTCGATAATACAACTTTTTTGTTGTACTACAGATTGCAGGCCGCTATGTCATGTCACAGTACAGCATGTATGTTTATGCAGCAAATACATTCTCCCAATTCGTACAGTTTATAAAATGGTTACGGCTTGGGGAGAGGGTGTGTTTTTTTGAATTGGATGGAAATGTTATTTTCATTGGATTTTTTTTATTTTAAAGTATGGAAATGTTCAGATTTTGTAAAGTAATAATTAACAGACTTTTTACACCATAGTGTATTGAAGTTTTAAGTAGTAAATGTTGACGAGATATATGTATAAAGTGAATTGGAATTAGGTAACGCGTCAAGTAACGTATTGTTTGTAACATTTCCACGAGACATTTTAAGATTGTACCATGTGTATATTTTTGAAATAAAAAAGAGCATTAACACAAAAATATCCAGTAAGAAAAGTACAATTGTACACTGTATTTTTAAATGTCATAAAAAGCATATATTATAAACATTTTATATATATATTTGTTGTTGTTTAAAAAAGTTTTAGTTTCTTTCTTTTCTCCGACTACTGTTATACTTTGTTGAATATAGTTTACGTTTATTGTTATCATTTATTTTATAGATGTTACAAACAACAGAACACTAACCGTAAACTTAACCCTAAAACTAACCCTAAAGCTAACCCTAAACCTAACCCTAAAACTAACCCTAAACTAACTCTAAAACTAACCCTAAAGCTAACCCTAAAACTAACCCTAAACCTAACCGTAACAACTTTTACTTTTAGTTGTCATTCTATTTGAAATAAAAAATTGTGGTAAACAACAAAAAAAAAAGCCGTAACCCCAGTAAAAAAATCTCCGATAGAAAATTGATTTTTCTAATAAAATGAAAACTAAAAAAGACGAATCAAATTGTAATTTGTTTATTTTATTTTACATTTATTATTATCATTTAATTTGTATACGTTAATAAAAAATAATATTTAAAATTAAATAATATTTAAAAAAGACGATTTTCTTTTGTTTTTATTTTCGCATTACAAAAAACACATCAAAATGATTATAATTAACGGCCCATGAATGATCATATTTTATAGTTTTAGCATGATAACTGCGCCATCCAGTGGGATATGGTTGCTCATCGATGACAATCGTTTATTGATTCTATTGCAACTGTTAACTTTCAAACACATTTATATTATCTTACTGTATTTCACTGCCATAATGTCTGCAGCATATATTTTCCAATCATAAATAAGTATTTGATATCTTTGAATTTTTCAGAAAATGAAATTTTCATTTTACATAAAAAAAAATTGTCCCCCATTTCCAAATCATGAAAAAAATTATTACCAATCCATGAAAAAATATACAAAATAAATAAATTTCAAAACTAAAAATAAATTTCAAAATTAATTTCTTATGAAAATAAATCTACTTTAATGTGCCTCTGATCTCATGTAGGATTCGCAATATCGTACAATTTGCACCTTTAATCACACTTCAAAAAATGATACATTTTTAAATAACTAATAGTTTTGAACTTTTATTTCTTTTTTAATTCTATAAAAGTGCAGTAAAATAAAAAAGAAACATAATTCAATGGTATATTTATTAGTTATTTATTATAATGAGGTTCAAGGACAGTAGAGAAACAGTAAAATGAAATGCTTAAGTTGTTTTTTTTTAAAAATAATTTATAATGATAAAAAAAAAAAATTGGAATATTTAGTAAATTCTTTAAATCAGGAGTGGCCAACTTTTGTGTTCATAAGATTTACTTTTTATTTTTAAAATGTATTGCGATCGACTTGTTGTCATAGGTGATCGACTTATTGTCATAGACGTAGTCTAAGAGATGTGAAAGACATACTATTTTTATATATGTTCCTAGTAAAAAAAATAACAATTATTTAACGGGCCACAAAACTCGTGTCCGGGAGAATTAAAGCAACATGAGTAATTATTAACAATATTTATTAATTCAAATTAGCTACATTAAGTCAAGATTAAAAATATTATTTTCAATAATGATATGGCTTAGTGGACTTCACCTATCTAGAATTGAAAAAAAAATTTAGAACAAAAACAAAAATTAAAAAACTTGAAAATCTTGACTTAATTTGTTTCACTCGATACCTGACAGCTCTTGCCAGATTGGCATCGCGATGCGACCAGTGGATCACATCGTCTTGTTGACCATCCCTGCTTTAAATGAATTACTTTGTTTCTTTAGGAAACCAAAAGTTTCTTTTTTTGTGTGGTATTAAAAAGTTAAACAAAATAACCCCTCCTTAAAATCATACTACATTAGAGTAAATACAATTTTCTTTTTCTTCCTCCTTTTCTTATGTATTGATTTCTATATTTACATGTCATATCATTTCTAACTTTCTTATACACTTAACAATACTATTTTTTACATCAAAATATTAAGTAGAATAATAAAATGGAAAATGATTATTTATAATGGTCAGGTTAAGATGTATTTTTTTTGATTATATAAATATGTGTATAAAGTGTATTAATTGTATGATTATATATTTGTATATTGAAGCTTTGATGATGACTGCAGGACAGTCAAAACTGTAAGAGTAATGTTTTGGTATCAAAAAAATAGTATTGCTAAGTGTATAAGAAGATTGAAAATGGTATGACATTAGAGCAAAACTGAAGAACTCACATTTTAAACTAACTGTTGGAAACTTTTGCATACATTTTTTTATTCATTATAAAATTATATATTTAACAAGAATTTGGTGAATATAAAGATTAGAAAAAATATATAAAATATTAATATGGATTTGAAATATAATAAATATTTTTAGCCTTTAATAAAATGAACTCAAAGTGGAAAGGTACATTATTCCATGCTTTAAATAAAAGTCCATCCTTTCATCAAAAATTGACAGAAACTGAAATTGGGAGCCTACCAGAAAAAAAGACAAAATCTTCATTCATCAGACATTACAATGATGAATAACTGTGGTATGGGTTTTTTCTTTGCCTTAAATCTATGGAACAATATGTACAGCTAATGTATATGATCTGTCATGATGTTCGATTTAATAATAATATAAAAAGTTCTAATGGCTTTATTGCTCAGGATTTCATAAGAAGTTTGTGCTCTACCAAATGTGTCAAACTGTGCAGGGCTTAGATCTAATGATGCAATGAAACCATCAAAAATGTTACATTTGAAGTGATTTTTATGGGATATTTGTTGATTATTCTTAATTAACATTAACTTGATAATTATTATATAGTTTGCGAGTAATCAATGTTTCTTGTGTTCATTAGTCTGTGATTTTTTGTTTTATTGTATTAATAATATACTTGAATAGATTTTTTTATTAAATAGGACATTATGTCATAGACAACTGTATTTCAGAAAATGAACCAGTAATATATATATATATATATGTGTGTGTGTAATTATATAACTGAATATTTGTAAATACAGTAACTAAATAATTAAAAATTTTATCCACTTAGGAGCGCTTTCGATTATCCCAGTAATCTGTGTCAACTAAAGCTTTGAAATGCTAACTTTCCCACAATTCCGTGATCTTAATGTTTTCTGCTTGCCTGTTAATTAAGTCGTGTTTATATTTGTATATTAGCATAGCCTCCTTTATTTTTCTTTTATTGTTATTTTTTTCAATTTGCAATATTTTTACACTGTTAAAATTGAAGTCAAAACCATAAATACATGATTTATTATGGTCATAAAAAACAGACGCTGAAATATTATTATCTACTATGCAATTTTGTTTCGATTTCTGAACATGTTTGAGTTATTTATTAATTTGTTTAATGTAGGAGGTGTGTAAAATGCAACATCACATATATCTTTGTAAATTTTCGTTATAAACTTTACTTAATAAAACCTCATTTATAAATAAAAATTGTGTCATTTATAAATGGATATGTAGGTGTGGCAGTAAATATATAGGGGAATCTAGATGTATGTTGGAAAAAAGAACTAAAGAACACTTGCTATTATTAAAATGTGTTCAGAGATTGAAACAAAATTGCATAGTAGATAATAATATTTCAACATCTGTTTTTACGACCATAATAAATCATGTATTTATGGTTTTGACTTCAATTTTAACAGTGTAAAAATATTGCAAATTGAAAAAAATAACAATAAAAGAAAAATAAAGGAGGCTATGCTAATATACAAATATAAACATGACTTAATTAACAGGTAAGCAGCAAATGTTAAGATCACGGAAAAAGTTAGCATTTCAAAGCTTTAGTTAACACAGATTACTGGGATAATCAAAAGTGCTCCTAAGTGGATAAAAATTTTTAATTGTTTAGTTACTGTATTTACAAATATTCAGTTATATAATTACGTATATTGCTTTAAAAATACAGACATCGAATCATAATATTATTACATATATATATAATGTCACAGGTAAAAAAAAATAATTTATTTTAATTATGTTATCGGTTCATGGAATTTTTTTTCTGAAATGTAAGCAGTCCATCCACAGATAGAAAAGGGTTGACACTAATCTAGAAGATACAGGCAACTAATGGAAAGTTATTTTTATTCCAACTAAAAAAACAAAGATTGTATCCAGTAGACCCCATTATTCTGGAAGATAATTTTCAAAGGTGAGGTTTTTATGAATCATATCTATTGATATATTTTATTTTTTGTTTTTTTAGTATCAGGTGATATGCTTTTAATCAGTCAGGTGAGAAGGTGCATGTACATAGGATGGTAAAGATATGAGTTATGGCCTGTTAGTCTATGATATTTTCAGGAGGCTAAATGGCTTTATTGCTCAGTTATTCATAAGAAGATTAAGTGTTATAAATTACAGAACTGAAAGCAATTTAAGAATTTTAAATTCCAAAATTCACCAGTCTACCAGTGCACTAAACCAAAGAAAGTATTCTTGAAAAGAAAATTTAAATAATGATGGAATATTCAAAATAGTGACACACAATTTGAGTTATCACATTTCACATTAATGAGAAAAACAAGAAATCCAAATGACATAAAATGGAGAAAAGAGCTGAAATAAATAAATAAATAAATGACTTTCAGGATTTGATTTTTTTTTGTAGGGGGAGGGTATATATAAAGACAATGTTATCAAGTTATTCATATATATGCACATATATATATATATTAGATATCTTTATGAAGAAAGATTAAGATATGTTATAGATAAGTAAAGATAAAACAGCATTTAAATGTATCATTGCAGGCTGAATGCCTCTTTTATAATACTTTTGTAAAGAACAGTGAAAGAGAAGGCACTATTTGCATTGATTTCTGATTTACCTGTGGTTGGGGTTTGGGTAGTTTTCTTTTTGTTTTATCCTCTATCTTAGAATAGGTATCTATTTAGTTAAAGAACAATATTAAGTTAGATGGCCCATGAACAAGCTGTCTGAAAAATATTCCAGGTCTGCTGAAAAAATTTTAAGATTACTCTGCTCAAGTTCAAATTCAGATCTACATTTGAACCTATATCATAAGCATGCCAGGTGAATGATTTACTATTGCACAATGAAGTTTTTTTTAGATATGACTGTAGAATACCTACAAATATGCTTTGACAGAAGTAGTATTAGTGGATAGGTCCTGCTCATGATCCTTTAACCCTCTCCCCCCCCCAACACAGCATCTGAAGTCTTTTCAATCCTTATTACATCAAAATTTATATAATTGTATTATGTCTTTGTTATGTAATTACATATATCATTTGAAAGTCAGTCCCATAGAACTGCTTTATCTCCTTGTTATTTGAAGTTCATCAAAAGAAATTGGACTTGTTTACTGCATTAATCATGAATTTCAATCAAATAATAGTTAGGATCATATCTATGCCATGGTTTAAAGACATCATTTTCTTAAGTAACTAATTATGGCCAAATAGCTGACAAAGATGCTATCAAAAGATGTATTATTTTTAACACATTTCTGATGATTATTATGATTCTATGTTTAATATCCAAGCATTCTTTCTAGAATATAGATTTTTATAACACTAATTTATTACATGCAATAATTAAATGATTGAACAGTAGTTAAATTAATTACGTACTCTCGCATAACTTATTTTTATTTTTTAACCAGCATTAGAGGCACTCCAATATAATGTAAATTTATAATTTTATATTAAGCTGAGCATAGTGTAGTCTTTAAACACTAAAATTTTGCTATCCTCTTAATATAGTTCTAATCAAGTGATAACAATTGCTATATCATATTTTGATTGTTATATCTGTTTTCAGAATGTGTGTATATATGTGGGTGTATAAAAAAATAATCACTTGTTTAATTGCTTGAGAATTCACGTCATGTTTGTGCACTACTTTATCAGATCAGTATTTAATATTTCAGTCAGAAGAGGTTTTACTTTTTTATTATTATTTAGATTACTAAATGCAGAATTGATAATGGAACTTACAAGACTATAAATGCATCTATGTATTATGTTAAATATATAAACCACATTCAAATACCCATATTATATATATATATGTATGTATTTGAGTATGTGCATATTAAATACTTAATATATATATAATCCTTTCAAGTTCACTACTTTTTAACAAAGATTAAACCAAGCAATCAATTTACTGATAACATACACTTGTAAATTTTGACATCATGTTAAAATAATCATGGCAACTGTTTTAAAGCATTACTATTATGATTCAGCAGGTAGCAAGCCATTGGCAGTTTTTGAATTATCCTGCAAAACCAATTATATTAGCATGATATCAAAGTTGTTAAAAACATGTTATCAATGAACTGATTGATTGGTTTGTTTAAACTTTATTAAGGAGTTATTTAGCTTATATGACTATATGTTTATAATCATTTTAGTATGCAAGTTCTCTGATCAAAGGCAAATGAAGCAACTAGATAATAGAGTCATAGATATCTGATCATGATAATTTGCCACTTTTCATCCATTTAACAAATTATTCTAACATCTCACTTGAAATCATATTAAAGTCATCTAAATATATTATAATTAATCTATTTAACTCACACATGTGCATATAATCTCTAGTTTATTTGAAGTACAATGGTTGTTCATGAGTGCTTACATTGAGGAGAGACTATTGTACCTTTCTGCCCTAGTGGATAGTTTCAATATGATGGGGTTGAAATAAGTGGTGTACTGATAAAATCCAAAAAATCTAAAAATTATATATCTACAGAACAATGATTGTTTACACTTCTATGAAGTGTTATAAGTGAATAGAATGCAGTGCCTATCTTGCATGGGAGCGGTGTAGTGAAAGTTGTGAAGCTTTCAAAAAAGGGCATGGAAATTCGGATGTTTAATACCTGTACTTTATCTGAATAATTAAGATTGTTCACAAAATGTATGGATAATGAGAGAGCGGTCTGATTTTTGGTTGGGACATGGTAGAGATGAGATGAGGGATGCACTAATAAAAAAAAAAAAAAAAACAAGAATTCATGTGTGTGTGTGGTGTGAGTAACGTTTGCCTCTGTCTGCTCTAAATTATAATAATAACAATTAAAATCCAAAATGATTTATGATCGTTGCTACATCTCTATAATCACAGTACTATTTTTTATTGACTAAAATGATTGTAGATTTGAAAATGAATTTTGCAAATATTTGCAAGGTATATGTCATTTTTTTACTTTGTTATTATTTGAATATTAAAAGCAAAAAAAAAAGCCTTAAAATTAATTAATTTTTGCTTTTATAATTCTAAAGGAATAAAGGAGGAAAAAAACTGCCAACATTATTAAGTAGTGTTTTAAAGAATTTGTTTGCAAAATCAATATTAAATTTGGGACACCCAGGCTTCAGTCCTCTCGTTTAGAGTTAATTAATAGCTTATTGGATTTTTTTTTTTTTTTTTTAAAAATAAAATAAAAATATGGATTTTTTTTTTTAGTAAAAAAAATTCTTGAATTATTCAAATAATTTTTTATGTCTTTTAGCTATGAATTTATTTAATATATTCATTTGAAATATTATATTGCTGAGTTTGTTATATGGATATGTTTTTATAATATCTATCTTCATTCTAGAGGGTCTCCTGTTTGTATTAAAACCAAATAACCAAAAAATGGACTTAGGAATTATCAAGTGTTAATTATACAATCATCTTGCAATCTTGATTTAGTAAAAAGAAAAAAAAATGAAATATGAACACAGCATCTGTAGGCAATGAAAGTTGTCTACATTGGAGATATATTTTTTATTCTCTAATCAGCATAATGATACTCATCTAATCAACTCAGAATATTAAGGCTTTTACTCTTCAATTAAAAATAACTGAACATACATTTTGCGATCAATACCAGAGAGCCAGATGAATTGGCTATGGACCAGGAAAACCTAATCTAGAAAAAGTTTCAGCTATTTGCAAAATTCTTCAAACAACATTGCAAATTTGAATCCAATGTTACAAGAGTTTGTAGGTTAATGTGTGGCCTTATCTGATTCGATACAAAAATCGGTTATGCCAAAGCAAAGTGCATAAAGCTAGGTCTTTGGAAATTCAATAATAATTCTGCAAATTAATTTTTTAAAATACTAATAAATATAAAAAACAAACATTTTTTTAATGCTTTTTTTTGTTTTGTTTTTAACATTTACAAAATAAAAATATATATTACATTTTGCAAAAGTTTGCAAAATTCATTTCAAGATCTATAATCACTTAATCAATCAAAAAATAATAAAGTTGTTAAGAGAGATGTGAATATAAGAAATAAGCTGAGATGCGCTTTATATCGAATTCAATTCAGTTTGTAATGTAGCTCAAATATATTAGAATGAGTTTGGTGGCAAGGATAACAACCTATGACACTAATGATGATCTTCTCTGATTATAATGTTATTTTAAATATTTCTCTGACAAAAAATTTAAATCATCCATTAAATGTTAATATTAGTTTACTAATATTATAATTCTATGCAGTTTAATATAATGGTTAATTTGGAGCTGAAGTTGCAGAATTAATTCTTAGATAAATGACAGGAAAAAAAGCAATTCAGATTAGCTGAATTGGAACAATTAAATGCTTAATCTGATACTAGGGTGCTTGGAATATTCAAATGTTACAGTGACCTTTGAAGCAATTAACTTTAGATGGTTAGACTCAATACATAGGCTCCAATATTAGCTATTAGTTGAACAAATAACTGTTCAATTTGCCATTAAGGTGTTCAAATGTCATGACTTTCAAAGCTAAAAGTTCAGTATCAAATCCCACTTCAGGATAACTCAAGTGAAATATTAAATGCCCAGCCTTTAACTAGATTGCTTGAAAGTTACCTGACCACTCAAAAAAATTACCATATAGAGTGGGTGAATTCAAAGCTAAAGATTCAAAGATAAAGTTGCAATAAAGTAACTTGGTTTTAAAAAAAAAAAAAAAAAACTTGATTCAGATTAATTGAATAAAATTGTTAAATACTCACTCTTATGCTAAGGTGTTTGAATGTCACATGACCAAAGCAATTGACTATGCAATTATTAATTGACGTAATTTTGATGAAGTAAACTTGCAACGTTAGTGATTGAATATCAGTAACATAAGCTCCAAAACAATTGACTATATATTTATTTTTTACTTATTTTAAATAAAATAACTTGCTTGAATATCATGTGATCTCCAAAGCAATTGATTATATAATAATTACTTAATTTACTTAAATGAAATCTAATAATCCCACTACATGATCTTTTCTGGCAAAAATTTTCACTATAACACATCAAAAAGTCACATTAAGGCAAAAGATGTTATAAAGTTGGTTATGACCAATATATATATAATTTTTAAAATGTGTTTATTTCTAAAAGAATTCTATATGCCAAAATGTTATTCTAATGGACTTTCAAAAATGTGGAAAGCATAGCTACATCTTCATAAAATGATTTGTAAAGTTCTCAATTATTATGCAAAATTTATCTTGACTTGTGACTTGCTCTTTTATTTATTCTCAATTATAAATGTGCCTCAGATATTATACATATTTTTTAGTGTATTTACATCCAATTTTCCATGACTTTCTATGGTTTTAATTCAGACTGTAGTCAATCTTTCCCAGTATATTTATAAGTTGAAGTAATTTAGTGTATTATCATTCATTTTTTTGAAATTTTCCATGCTGAATCTCTTATGTTTGTGTTTATATGTATATTATTAATAGTAAATGTAATACTGCTCAAGGTTAAATGGTTTTTAATGATTATTAATACTATACTTACATTTTTTTAATTTTGATTTATTTAGGTTTTGCATATACTGCATTTATAAATTTAGTTATTACATTTGCAAACTAACTAAATATTACAATTTTACATTTGTTCATGTATAAAGAAAATTCAAGATTTTGTAAATGTCATTTTTTATTAAAACATTGTCAAGCATAATTTTGTGGAGTCACAGCTCCCTGGAGTGCATGCGTGGTTCATGGATTGTAGCCCACCTTTGTCATTTTCAGCATTTGAACCATTTTTGAATTATCGAGGAATAAAGTAATTTTATTGAGACATTTTATGATGCATTATTAATATTTGAAACTGGAATGTATGGATTTTTAACTATGCAAAGAATCGATGATTTCAGTGTGGTATTTTGGACAAATGGATTGTAATAATTAGGTTATTCATATCTGAATCATTATGGTCTTATATAGATGTTTCTAAATATCCACATAGTATTAATATATCCATCATTATAGTCATGATTCTTTAAGAATCATTCGAAAACAGTTTATAGTAGGAAGTAGTCTGTTATAAAAGCAATATATTTTTCTTCAAAGCTCAAAGACAATTTGACATTAAAACACCAGAAGTGACAGATCCATGCTCTTGAATCCAGTGCTCAAACACTACACTAAATCATGTTTAGCTCTTCTATGAAATGCCAAAATAATTGCAAAAATATATCAGATATGTTTTTTGAGAAAGATCTGATTTAGGACTTCAAATTACATGTACTTCTTTTTTTGTAAAAAAAAAAAATTATTACCTGCTTAGTTAGATGTAAAAAAAAAAACAAATCTCACAATTTCTTATTTTGGCAGAATGTTTTTAGTCATGATGACAGTTAAAACTTTGAACCAGGCAGTCATGGTTTGGCCATAACTTTAGTTTCTTCTGGGTATTATTTGTTTACTCTGTATATTTTATGATAGTAAAGACCATGTGATAAATTAATTATATATCCACCATATATGTCAGTGCTCTTCTTTTTAATGAATATTTATGAAATATTATTAAATACATAATGGATGCCTGAAGAGTTGTGAGTTGGAGTAGTTTGAAGCCTGTCCATTAAAGTATGAAGATTGGCTATCTTAATATAAGCTGAGCTTTATGTTTGGAGATGATAATCTGGACTAACTGATAAGTGCTGGTTTAGCATAAAATATGTATATTGACGATTATTTATCTTTTTAACATGTGTGTGATAAAGTATATCAGTGGTAAGAGATAGCATGGATGTTTGAGGGTCGTGTGAAAAGTCTGAGTCCAAACCCTTTATATATTACATATAGAAGTGCAGGTATGAAAAAACCTGTACTGTAGAAAAAATCATATTTCTAAATACATAATGATGAACAAGGCATTTTCCTTATAAAAATTTAATATAATACTTTTTGCCTTTATATCTTCTGAAGTTTTATTTTAAATGAAAATTATATATATTTTTTTACTAATGTTTTGATAATCTACTATGTTCTTTCTTAAGTATAATTTTATAAACAATATATGTGTAATCTACCACATTATAGAAAGAAGTTTACTATTAATTGAAAGAGGATTCTTTGATTTCTTTTTGAGGCTTAAAGGAACTGAGCAGGATTAATTCCTAATGTCACTCCATACATTCTTGTTGTAACATCTGTTATTACAATATGATTATTCATATTGTAAACAAACATGGGTAAGCTGTTTAACAACATTAATAAATGATTATGGCAAGCTTATTGGATTTTTATGTTTGAGTTTATGATCAAAAATCACCATGATTTTTCTTCTCAATTGCCTGAAAATTCTTACACAAAATAGCAGTTAAGCTTTTGGAAAGTAGGATGAATTGTATGTAGGAACTATTTTAAAGATATTTACAATTATGGCCCTTATTCTCATGATGCTGCAAAGTCATCTGCCAAGGGTTGTGGCAAAAGACATTATCTGATTGCAGATTATGCTGCTATTTGATGATATTTACCAAAGTACCTACAAATATAGATCACTTACAAATGAAGGAAGATTATACAAATTGGGGAAAAACAGTCTAATATAGATAAAATATTGCTAGATTTTGTAACTTTTAAATGAAAGATAAATAGACAATTGATTTAAAGACATTTTTTATTATAAAGACAAAAATATTGAAATAAAAAGTATAAAAACAACATTGTAGAGATTGATTATATATCAGGCAGAAAGGAATGTGCAACTCAATTACTTATTATTCAAATATAATATTAAATTCTTACAATTAAATTAATATCCTAGACTTTGAAGTACTCCAAAAAACTATTAACCTCTTATTATCTCAGTTTCTGTAAAAGATCTAATATTCAAAAGTATTTCCAAAACTACATTGTAATTTAGATTTTAGACATTATAAAATTCCATAATTTGTATCATTTAAAAAATATAAAGAATTTATTAATATAAATATATTAGTACTGGTAGACATATTAAATAAATACACTATTTAATGTATTCATTTTGAAAAAACTTTGCTTAATGAAAAATTATATATACATGAAAATATTTTAATATGTGAAAATTTTCCTTTTTTTTTCTCCATGTGTCATAGCATCAGCCGGGAAGACTGCTGTACTGACCACTCGACCACTAACGCTTGACTGAAAATTTTCCTTTATAATTTTATTTAAAAAAAAACCACAGGCAAATATTAATAAGACTATATACCCAACGAAAATGGTAAACTGTTAACCCCTTTTTGCACTTACAAAAGGAATTCTTTTTTAAATACTGCTCTAATTCCTATCCCATAATAGACTCTTCCACAAGTAAATCAGATATTACAATTTAATAATTTTAATGAATGTAATTGATGAAAATATTTTAATTCTTTGAAATTTTCAATTATAACTTTATTTAGGAAAAAAACACAGTCAGATATTAATAAGACAGCAACCAATGAAAATAGTAAACAATTACTGTTTTTTTTTTACCTTTAAAAATAATTCTTTTAAGTGCTGTTTTAATTCTTATATAGAGATAAAGCATTGCAATACGCATATATATATATATGTGTATAAGGAATTATTGTCTCACTTTTATTATTCCCTATTGTGTAATAGACTCACCGATATTGTAAATAATAATTGCAACAGATATAACCGATGAAAAGATCATTCAGATGTTAATAAATCAGTAACCAATGAAAATAGTATGTATATATATTAAATTTAAAATATTCTGTAGATTTTTTTATATTAAAATCTTTATTGCTATTTTATACTAACATATTTATTATTATACCATTTACAACAAACACTTTATAAATACTCTTTATTTATATCCAAACTAACAGTTTTGACTGTCCTGCAGTCATCATCAGAGCTCTTGGTTTTTAGAAATATGATTGTAAAGAGCTCTGATGACTGCAGGACAGTGAAAACTGTTAGTTTGGATATAAATAAAGAGTATTGACGAAGTGTTTAATAAAGTTGATATGATATGTTAAAGTAGAAATCAATACATAGGAAAAGGAAGAAGAAAATTATATTCCATAAAATATTTATTACCAGTTTTTTCCCAATCATATAATAGATCATTCAGTTGTATTTTATCCCTTACTTGGTTATAGTTACAAGGCTCTTTTAAGGTGGTAATTCTTTAATGCTTGTGTATTATAATTCATTATAAATTCAGTCTATGATGGTCAATCATATTTCCATGGTAATATATTATCTCCATATTCTCCACTTACAGATCAGGATTCAGTTATTATGTTATAGAAAAGATGTTGCACACAAGATTTTTTGGCTAGTTTACTTCAATTATACATTCACTTCATTTTAGAATCACATTTCAGATAGGAACTGTCAATCCAAACAATGATTTATCTACCCTAGAAATGATACATTTGGAGATATATTTGATCATAGCTATTGAAGAAAACTATAATGAATAGTTCTGTTCTCTAATAATTTGCTGGCATTCTGATGGATACTTCATGATTTTCCTTACTACCTGTCTTTAATCTAATTGAATCTCTAGGAATGGTATGGTGACTAGTGAATGATTAAGTTAATTTAGTTCTTTTATGACTTTACCCTTTTGCTTACATCATAATTAGCTCACCAACACCTATAAATTAATAGTTATTTTTTTAAACTGTTAAGTATTTTTTCTTCTGAATTAAATTAAGTTGATTATTGATAAGCTTTTTTAATTAATATTTTGTAGAATTCATTTACCCTTGCTTTCAAATTTGCTGAAGTTAATTTTATTGTTGTTGTTGTTGTTTATAAATGAATGTTTTGTATTCTACCAAATTCAAAAAATAATAAATTGCGCAGTAAGGAATTAATTCAAGACATGACTTCCTATTTCATAAATTTTTCCCACATATTTTAAATTCTATTTTTGGCAATTACGCTATTGTTAAATCAAATTATATAATAAAACTATGCCTATATACAGAGAGCCATCTCTTTCTTCTTTATACATTTTGTAAAATAGTTAATTTGAAAATTCTTTTTTTTGGCATATAAACAATTATGCTAAAACAAATTTTTGATCTCTGAGCATGTTTAAAATATATTGTATATCCAATCATGCATAGTTCCAATAGTCATATAAACCACAACCACCACCATTTTGATTTAACTAACTTATAAATAGATGATTTATGAAAGTATTCATAATTAAATGTCAATCTTTAACACAAATTTATAAAAGATAAATATCCTATTTTATATATGGTTTCTTTTACAATATTTTAGTTAGTTCATATTAATAAGTTTGCATACAGTGATAATGGATTTTACAATAGTTTTTTCTGCTTTTTCACTAACAGTGTTAGTTTTATTTTCTATTGATTATTTTTTTATAATTTAATTAATATATTATCTTGGCTGTCTGAAATACATTATTATTACTTTTGCATTGTATATATCTTTATATTATTATTACTATTATTATTATTATTATTATTATTATCATCATCATCATCATCATCATCAGCATCATCATTATTATTATTATTATTATTATTATTATTATTATTATTATTTAGGCAAATTATACCAGATTATCATATTAGTTCTCATGTTTTATTTTATTAATTTTTTTTCCTAAGTTATTTTACATTATATACCTGCTAGCTTATTGGACACTAGTGTATATATATATATTAATTTTAATATTCTCATGAATAAATGATGAATTCATAGTATTATTCCTGGGAGCTTCCATATAATAAAAATATAATAGCTAAATAGTTGATGTTTCACTACAATAAAAATTACTTTTCTCAGAGCTTCTTCTTTCTTATCATAAGAATATATATATATACAAAGAGATTGCACATGCATTTTAGATTATTAACAATAAATGAATACTCCCACTTCAAATACAAGATAAGTCTTTGGAAAAGATAGAATGAATCCATCTATCTTTTCGTACCCAAATTCTTATGCATGGGCAAATCTTAAGTATTTGAAAATGAGAGTGTGAAGATATTAAACAATCACTTTAAATTACTTTTTACATGCTTGAATGAATGACGCTGGTGAAATTTACTAGAATTTGCGATATGTCATTCTTATTTGAAATATTGTTAAAAATCTACAAAGCACATGTACAATAGCTTAATGCTGATTATTAATATTACAGTTTATAACCATTGCACTATATAAAATAAATAGTTTATTTACATACATTTAATTTCAAATAAGAATGATGTATCGTAAATTTTAGTAAATTTCACCAGCATCATTCATTCAAGCATGTAAAAAGTAATTTAAAGTGATTGTTTAATATCTTCATGCTCTCACTGTCAAATACTTAAGATTTTCCCATACATAAGCATTTGGGTTCAAAAAGATAGAGGGATTCATTCTATCTTTTCCAAAGACTTATCTTGTGTTTGAAGTGGGAGTATTCATTTATTGTTAAAAATCTACAAAGTGCATGTGCAATAGCTTAATGCTGATTATTAATATTACAGTTTATAAACATTGTGCTATATAAAATAAATAGTTTATTTATAAGCAAAGAGAGTAAATCATATTCCCCCAGGCTATGACTTAAAAGCACTGTAAATGTTGAACAGGTGATTGCTTTCTTTGTTTACATATATAGTGAGGTAAGTGTCACTTAATGTTTATATATCTATATGCCTAGAAAGAGAAGGGAAGGTCAATTACAAGCAATATTTAAATGTTATATATGCAAATACACATTTTTAACCCATTTAAAATATTAAAAAAAAAAAAATTATTACATTAAAATTAAAACTTGCATGATTTAATGAAAGTGTAGAGTAACAGATTTTAGACTCAAGATCCATGGATGGGGGTTAAAGTCTGTCATTTCCAGGCTCCAGCTTCTTATGAATTCCCTAGTAATACACCATTCAATTTTTGAAAATTAAAATAAAAACAATTATATAAATTTTATGCTTTCAAAAGAAAAAAAGACGTTTTAACTTTTTTATAATTTATTATAAATGTTTAAGTTTTATAAGTATAAAATTTATTGCATGGTTTTTTAAATTTTAATATCTTAAATGAAAATGCATCTTTTCTATAATTTGTTGTGTATATATTGTAACCAATTGGCTACATGTCTGCACACAAATAAAATAATAATAAGAATTAGATAGTTGGCAGTATATGCCTCAGGTTTAATTGAAGAATTATTTCATTAATGGAAGAAAGTAATATTTAATTTTCTTGGACCTATTTTTTTAAAGGGTCATTATTTAACTCAATATTTTTAAGTCCCCATATGACAGTGTGAGAATTATCAAACATTTAATTTGTTAATAATAATATGATTTTAATATGGGAATTATTTTGAAAATTATAAATGATTATAAAGGGGAGAGAGAGAATTGAGAAATAATATAAACAAGTTTTTTTATTCTCTCCCTATGTAGTAGTTATAATTAATTAGTCATTTTAATTTAAACTATGAAAATGTACCAAGAAGGGAAACAAATTCTTTTTCTTTGTTTTTTGTAAACCTTATTTAATTAACGTTAATTTTAATCTTTTTAAAGAGATTAAGTTTTATGTTTAAAAGTTGTTGTTTTTTTTTAAAAAAAAGAAAAGATTTTAATACCTTTGTAAATTTTAATTTTAGTTAGAGTTATTTGTCAATGTCTTTGATTAAAGAGGTAGATAACTGAACAATTGTATCTATGGGAATTTATTTAATTGGTGTGAGAGACAGATTGTTGTTGGCTTGTGGGAAAGATTGTTCTAGAGGCAATATAAGGGGAAGGTCAATAAATGAGAAGACCCTAGTGTCTGATGAGAAGTAGGAGATTCCTAATTTAGCTGTTGAAGAAAGAGCAGCCCAAGCTTAATCCAACTGATAAAGTAAAAAGAAGCATAAGTCTTTACCAAGCTATTGAAGAGAAAAGCAGAAGTTTTAATTAAGCTTTTAGCATATTAGGAGTTTAGTCCTAAAAATGGTTTGTACAATGAAAACTGCTAAATTTAGGTAAAAGCTAGGCATCATCTTCCTCCTTGTGACTTACCTTCAATGGAAGAAAATGGTAAGAAAGGTAAAATTCTCCTTATGTAGTCTGCAACTGGGCCTTCAACCAAGAGTATGAGTCTCTCTCTACATGTCTCACCTGAAATTTCAAGAGAACTAAATGGCCAAAATTTGCTATTTTTAATTTATTTGGGATTTCTACAGACCCCAAAAGGGGTAAATTTAACCAGGAACATGTTTAGAAGCCTTCAGGGAGAAATACAATTGAAAAACTGGAAATTGCAATTGCAAAGGTCTTCATAAACAAGAAAGCTATGGCTAGAGGTATTATATTTTTTGTGTGCACACTCTATTTTTTTGTTGTTTTGTTTCATTAAAGTAATAATAATTTGTTTCAAATTGTTAGACTTTTTTTGTTCTTTCTAAAACCCAGTCAAATTTTTATTACGAAAGGTGAAATAATTTTTGAAGAAAGAAAAGAAAATCTATGGTAAAGTTAAAAAAAATGTCTTGCTAAGCTGAATTAAAATTTTTTATCTTTCATTCTGAATATGCTGTTAATTAATTTTTAAATATTTTTAAAAAATTGAACCAATTATTGTTATCTCTGATTTTTGAAATATTCTAAAAATAGAAAGAAGAATCTTAGCTATTTTAAAGAAATAGCTTAATGAATTTAAAATTAATCCATGACTAAAATCGATTGATTAATATAATTTTATCAAATTGTAAATTTATTTATTGCTTACTATCATGTCATTTTTTGTTATTAATTAATTAAATAATTGTTTTTTTTAAACTAAAAATGTTTTTAATCTTAGTTTCTTTATTCTATCCAATTCTTGTTTCATGAATTGTAGTATTGTGATCTTATATCATGACAGCTTATATTTTAGGATTTATTTTTTGCTTGATGATCTCAGTAAAACTATTTACAGATAAGTAGAAAAGCCTATTATTTACTTAAGATTATTTATAATAAGCTATTTTATTTATCTATTTCTCTCTTACACATAGTAATAAATTATAGAGTTCTTGCTTCCTAAGCTAGATTCATGCTTAATGGCTATATAGAAAAAGGGGTGTATATTAGTGTATGGGCATCCAGTTAATAATCTCCTGGATTGATACTAAAAGTATATTTCTTTCAAGTCCATGCACTACATTTTATTTAGTTTAATCTCTATTAGACATTAAGTTTATAGTTGGCCAGTATATTAATAATACTAAGTGGCCAGATCATTGATGATGCTCTGAATGTTTTAATACCCCAGAATTATTGTTTTTATTGGTTATGTATTATGATGGATGAGCACTTAGCTTGTGCATCCAAATTATGTTTAAATAATTGTCCCAAGCTGGCAAGGACTAAATAGTTAGTCTAGTCTACAGTAGACCCACTTCAATGCCAGTCACAAGATTGACTGTTGATCTATTTTATTGTTGATCATTCATAATGATGAATGACTTATACTTATTTTAATGCTAGTGAACTTATAGTTAATTATGCTTATACTTAAGATAATTAGCTGCTGATCTATTAGAGTGATCTCTAATACTCATTCTTTTATATTGAATATTGATAGTTAATTTTATATTTATTTTGAACTGGGATTGATGATCATTTGTCATCAGCTCAGGTTTAACATCAAAAGTGGTGGTAATATTGCAAATGTCATCCAACTTGTGGGAATTCTATTTCCATACTGTTACAAATAAATCCACAATTGTGGAACATTGTAACAACAGGTATTTGATATTGTACGGAAATATCAGCATTTAGCTTTTTCACTACATGGAATATTCCACAAATAGTAATAATAATATAACATATTTTATCTGTGAAAATATTAGAATTAACACACATATATATATATATATAATTAAAATATTTTCAAGTTTTTGTTTTTATTAGTGCATCTTTCATTTTAGCTTAGCCATATTGCAAACATCCATCAGCCCAGAAATCAGATCAATCTTTCTCACTACAATTATTTTTTCCCTTTTGATTTAGATTTAAATATATGTACAGACACATATTGTGGATTACATATTAAGTATGCATAAAATTATCAGTGATAAAGATTATAACATGGGTGGTCTTTAAATATTAAAAACAAAAATCTAAATCAATTTAAAATTAATTTTAAATAATATTAATCTAACTGAATTAGAGAAAGAAAGCTAATAGAGTTATATACAAATTTATGAAGTCAAGAAATTAAATATTTTATTTTATTAGCAAAAGAATACATTATATACGTGTTTTTTTACATACATAAAGTTTTGGTTTACATATCACTATACTTTTTAAAACTTTTTCTTTATCTTTCATCACTCAAATATTTCTAAGAACATCAATTTTTAAATTACTTTTTGTGCACATCTCATACAAAGAAAAAATCAGTATTTGATCAAAATTTTCCCATAATTTTTTTTCAAGGTATCTTGATCATCTGTTAAAATATTTATTCCTTTCATTTACAAGCATTTTAGTCAATTGTATTTTCTATTATCAAAGATAACATCATACCTTACTAATCATATTGTTTTAAAAACATGAACCAAAATCATAGCATTATATGGATGAAAAGTTGTAATATTATTTGTTTTTATTTGTATAATTTGTTCTAACTGAGATATGTTATATCATGGAGCAGTGATGTCATGGCTCTTATTTTTCTTCACTTTCTTTCAGGTATTGATAGCACTATTTCTCCAATTTTATATTTATTTGACAATAAAAAATTGAACTAAAACGTATTGATTTATTTTTTTTTAAAGAAATCTGAAGATTTTAGTTCAACAACAAAATTATTATAAGTAAGCTGACAATGGCCCTAATGAGTGGTTCTTGAGTTTTGAGAAGTCTACTTGGAAAGTCCTTTATATTGCCTTTAGTAAAAGATAGAAAATATTACATTTTTCATAATTCATTTTTCATAATATATTTAAAGGATTTACAATTAATTTTTACAAAATATTTGTACAGTAATTATTCAAAAACAAAAATAGTCCTGATTTCATTTAAATTTTATCCAAATGTTTTATTTTTAAAAATACAAATCACAAATCTATAGTAACAAGATCAGTAACATTTTGAGAAACATTGCAGTATGAAACTTTTGAGATATTTTAGTGATTATAAATGCAATTTTAAATTTTAGAAGAAAATTTCATATCTTTATGATGACTTAACAATAATTCATTTGGGTTTTAGAAATGAAGTTCAATTAACAAAGATCTTGTTAATTGATTTTTTACCAGCATTAAAGCACAATAAAAAATATTATTGTTTTATTACATATTTCAATTTATTTCTATTTTTACTACATTTGCAAAATTCAAATATTATTATTAAGAATGTTTTTCATTTGTAAACTTCATATTTCTAATAAATCAAGTACACTTTATTGATTTATAATATACAATAAAAGTTTTAATACAAAAATAAAATGTTGTTGATCTATAAATTAAACAGCCACTAGGAAATGATACAAATAACTTTGAAACAAAATAGTTAAAGGTCTTGTAAAATAATTTCCTCTGATCTTGAAAAATATACATATAAGTAAATTAATATTGCTATGGTTATGATTATGTAGTAGTTGAAATCATATTAAGCATATGAATTTTTGATAAACAATCTTTTCTTACTAAACAGGGAAACATGTTTACATAGATACATAAAAGTTCTAAATTTATGTTTAGTCCTCTATTTAAATAAATCATTATAAGTAAGATGTCATTTAAAAATTTGAAAATGAATTTGATGTAATATTGAAATGCATGTATTTTCTGGAGATTCTGTAAAACCTGCACTATTCTTACCCCTCCCCCTCCCTTCCCCATGAGTATCTTATAGTGCTTATTTATCTTTTCAAATCCTTGTTTTTAATATTAACCAAGTTAGTTAAGTTAAAATCATCCTACGGATTCTAATGTACTAAGAATAAGTCAAAATGATCTATTTTTATTTTCAATTTGATCAATTATTTTAGCATTTATTAATGGTAGTCTAAGACAAAGGCTTTGTATTATATTAAAATATATTCATATGTTTAAATATGGGATGTATAATCTTGGTTCAATAAAACTAAGATCTCCTTGGTTAATTATCATATTAATTACATATTTCTGCTTATATTCAACAATCTGTATTAGTAGTAGTAATTTATTTACTTTAATTTAAATACAACTAATGCCTATTAATTACCCAAACTTACAATAGATGGGTCTGGAATATGAATTGCTACTCCAAATGCAATATTTAAAATAATCAAAATATATTATATACTATAACCCAGCTTTCACACCTGATATTCTTTATAAATATGGTAATTTTGCATTATTTTCACATCTTAACTTGAGTATTTAAATTTTTGAAATTAGATGTGAACTTTAATTAGCTTTCATATAAATCAATTTGCTGTTAACACTATAAATCAACTGCTCATATATATATATTCCATGAGCACCGTTGATTTGCAATGGCAACATATTGCCTGTCATATCTATGAATTGGGGTTTGAATATAGGACAGATAATTTTTTTTTTCCAGATTCTAATCAAACTTAGATTTTTCTTTGAAATAGTCTATCCATAACCAACAGTAGATAACTATTCAATATTGATTTTTATCTAGAGCATAAATTCAGAATAAAAACTGCTTTAAGCTTCACCGCTAAACATTTAAAAACCCAAATGAGTAATGACTTTTAGTCACTTGTCCTCAACAAATAATTGTTGGTCATGCTTTTGCCCTATAAAGACTATTTAAAAGCTATATAATCATTTTTTTTACCTATATAAATTTACACATGCGCACAACCGAATACTTATATATGCATAAACATATTAAAAATCAAACAAAATTTATCTGAAATTCAATTAGGGCAGAAAATTTAAAATATATATTCAATAACTTGATTTAAAAAAAAAAAACGAAAGAGAGAGAGAGGGATTGGGATTTACATTATATCATTATGTGTAAACTTCTGTATAATAAATTACTTTTATTGTATTTAATTTCATATTATTTTAAATTAATAATATTTTTTAAAAATAATAAATGAATGCATACTTTTTATTAATTTTTTTTATTTAATTGAACAATTTTATTTTTTTTAAAAAAAAATACTTATGCAATTTTAATTTATATAAATAACTTCAGTTAAATTGGCTTTTACAAACTCTTATAAATTAATTATTTTTTATAAATACATCTTTGAATGGTAACATAAATGATCACATGACACCACTTAGCTTACATCATTTTTTAAAAGTATATTCCCCACTCTTTAATAAAACGCACAGCTGACAAGATTTATACAGCTGTAATATTGACATACCCACCAAAGAGAAAGATTTTACACATAGGCTTGGGATTTTTCTTTCAAAAGCAGCTATTATGAATCCAGTTAAACCATCCAAATTATTGGTCAGTAAATGAGTACTTAATTATTTTTAGCTAGATAGTAACACAAACCCATTATTCCTAATTAGGTTGCATTTGAATAGCCTTTTTCATTGTTAGTAAAGCTTTTGCCCTGTAATAGGCTATTTAAAGACTGTTTATTTTATTTTTTAACTTTACACTTCTTTTATTCCTATGTATGACATGTTGAAAAATATTTTGTAGACTCCAAAAAGCTTTTTAACAATTGTAATTGAATTGTAAAAACTTTTAAATAACACTAATGATAATTTATTTGTTCAGTGATAGACTGTGTTCAACTTGTTATTTCCACTGCTCAAATGTCATGTGATCTCCCAAGCAACTAATCAGTTGATCATTATACAAAGATAATTTATTCTTTCTGTATAAGATCATAAATTAGAAGAGATTGTAGAAGTTTCATAGAAAATCAAATTTTGAATTCTCTAGCAATAAACATTATAAAACTGATCAATATTTTAATCACTATTTTTATGACATTTATATTTGCAATAAAAAGTAATAATTAATTGAAACGTGACAAAATTACATAAGTTAACACTTTAATTAATTTACACGTGTAATGCCACATTTGATTTTAAAATTTAAATTTAAAAAGGCTTTCAATGATTTTAACAGTTGGAAACTTAAGATTTTAATTCTAACTAAATTATCTAGATGACAACAGCTATTGATGTTAAAAAAGAAATTAATTTAGGACATTACATAGTCTCTATTTTTAAAAAATATGTACCATAGAATTTGTGTGAAATTTTCTTTATCAGTGATATATAAACTTAAATATTTGTTATTTAAAAGGTATTTGGTGTTTAAATTTTATTTAAATACACACCTTTACTCTGTTTAGCACTTGGGCTTTTTGCAAGGATTCATAATAACAATTATCATAAATTTGTACCCACTATTTTGATTTACAATTAATTATTCACTATAAAAAAATTTTTTTGATGGCCATTTAATAACACTGATGACATCATAGAATTTATCCAAAAGCAAAATACAATACTGTAATAACTTTCATGCTGAAATTGTACGAATATATTTTATTCATAAAACACAATGTTATAATGCTGCATTCAATATTTTGATTATAAACTTAAAATCTGATTAATGAATGTACAGTATTTTATTTAATTTTCATCCAGTGTTTTTATGAGATAATGAATACTTCATTAATAACATATGCAAAGCAAAGATTTTCATTGTTAATGTTTACAAAAGCAATAAAATAAAAGATTTCATTCAGTACTTAAATGTATATCAACATAGTACTGCAAAAAATAGCAAATTCATTCAGCATAAATTAAAAATGCACAGTACTATACAAATATTAGCTAAAATATTCAGTCAATTAATTTTGAATTAAATTTTTCTATCAAATCAAAAGTGCTACCATTGATAATCTAAAATATTTTCAGTCAAAAAAAAGGAGGGAGCTAAGAGGATAAATAGTTTCCAATTTATACAGTTAATATCAAAAATTATTAAATGTAAATTAAAAATAACACTCTGTTTTATTGATTTTAAATCACCTCATAATTCTTTTGGATATCTAAACCAATGGAGATATTATTGCATGTATAAAAAAATGCAGTACTGAGGAAAAAAATATAAATTTCATTCAGCATAAAACTAAAAATAATTATTGGTCCTATGTACCATCAATATTAAATTTTAAATTGTGTACAATATAAATTTAAGCTGAAATTTCAGACAATAAATTTGGGTTAAAATCTTTATGAATGCTAATTTCAATCAAATTGAAACTGTTATCCACCATATTTGAATTGCATTTTTGGGGGGAAATGTGAGATAATTTTATGTAATTAATAATAAATTATGTATGATAAAAATGCAATACAAATAAAGTGCATTAGATTAATGCCTTTAATTTTTATTTAAATAGCCCATAAATATGAAATCAAAATGTATTGCATTATTTAACAAATTTCTAAGTCATTATAAAAACATGGTTATGGAACTTGGTAAAATAGTGACGTGTCATGCTCAGAAACTTGTTTATTTAGAGCAGGACAGTACACATTGAAATAAAAGCTTTAAATATTGATTACAATTTGCAAACTCAGAATGCATTAGCTTCCCCCCTCCCCCCTTTTTTTCCAATATGCTGACTTTTTTTTTTAAGTTGACAGTGATTAAATTTTTATAATGTATTATATTTATTTGGCTCTTGTTACACTAATGATAAATAACATTTTTATGGTCAATTAAATGATTTGTTATTAAACATTCTTTTTTTAATTTTAATAATCTTACATAAGTAATATAGTATACAGTAATACTGTAATACAAATTTTAAAAAAATAAAACCTCAGTGTGGATTTTTTTTCGACATAATGAAAAATGGTTCTGTGGAAGAATACAAAAAAAATTATTAAATGCTAGTTTACTTTCACTTTCTCAGTCTATTTTGCTGTACTTTTTGTACAGTAGAAACACAATTTTTTTTTCTAGCGATATTATTTTTTTTTTTTTTTAGAGATTCTACTTATCCATTGTAACAACTAATATGAGCATGAATAAATCTAGAAAATATTTGATCTTGGAAACCAAACTCAATAACGATGATTAGTGAATGGATTACAGGAAGTAACAACTTTAAGCTACGTGTTTTTTTACATGGATTTCAGTTGTATTATCATTTATACATAAATACATATTTTAAGTAAATACTTGCATAATACAACACAGTTTATACAAGCACATAATGCACATTAAATATTTTAAATTTTTATATATATATTGTACTTGATTATTTTTTAAAGTAATATTCCCAATTTATAGTGTAATTTTTTAGTTGGAGTAATGAGTCAATTTTTTCCCATAGACAACCATTATAAATGCTTAGTCTGCATATGATATTCTTGCTTAACGATAAATTTTGGGGGATCAATTGCCCTTGCTAAGCAGGATAAAGTTGTTTTAATTTTGCTTGTGAACAATTAATTAGTCAACTGAAAATTTACTAATGTCAAATAAAAACCACTTACTGTCATTAACTTTCTTATTAGAAATGACATAGTCACATTCTTATTATTTTTTATTTTGTAGCACTTCCGGGCAGCAACATGACAGGTCATGCAGCCGCCTCTTCTGCTAAATCTCAAAGTTTTTGTTTAAAATCAAAATTTAAAATGGGGAGAAAAAGTAGGAAGACAGTGAAATTAGAGTAAGTAATTCTGAAATTAATGACAATAACAATGAGCTCGAAATGAATCAACTTAATGATTAGGGATAAATTAAACATTTGACTAAATATAGCAGGCTAATTATTAAGTTGATAATTTTGTGTAGCATGGGAATAATATAAATATCCAAATGACCCTTGACAGAAAAAAATATTCCCCATCCATGGCTTAAATAAAATAAATAAATTTAAAAAAATTTGAAATAAATTCAAAATAGACTTAATTATTTTGTATATTTTATTAGCAAAAAAAAGGTATGCACATGTTGAGAAAATTTATTTTATCATAAAAAATAAAATAGTAAAGCAAAACAGTATTAAATGTAATAGTATAGTAGTGGTGGGAGTGGTGATTGAAGCAGAAACAGCAGATAATTGCATATTTACAAAATATAGAAAACCTAAATATATGTGGTATTATTTGTAAAAGTGGTGATAAAAATAAAATTATAATGATCTCACTTTTTTTTATTTAGCATAAAATTTTTTAGTAGTTTTAATAATAGATACAAAAATGTGTAAACACAAAAATAATAACACTATAATGAAAATATCACTGAAATAAATGACAAACAATAGTTTGCAAAAAGTGTGAGGGAAATGCATAACAATTATTGATAAAAACATGTATGGAAACACAGCAGGCCCGAGGACAGCACAAATTGGTGCAATTGCCTTAGGCCCCACATTCTTTAAGGCCCTGAACTTGGACGGCCTTCGCTCTCTAGAAAATTAAAATTTTTTATTACTTGCTAAACATAAGTACATTTCTTTTGTTGTCAAAATTCTGTTGAAGGCCTGATCATCTCAAAATAATACAATTGTAGAAGCACTAGTTGTGTGGTCATGCAGATTTTTCAATTATGTATAATGTGTACATGTAAATTTTCACAAAGTTTCTGGTCATATTAATGAGAAGTTAGCAAAAATCAAGAATGGTTCTCTTCATTGGCATTTTTTATCTATCGAATCAGAGTTAACAAAAAAAAAATTACAGTGATCTTATTCATGGATTTACAATCACAATACTACATTCAGGAAAGTGGAATATAATTTTTTGTAGTGTTATTTTGTTTTACATTCTTAAATATTCATTCGATGGAATTTCAGAAAACCATATTTATAATTCATAAATAATCATAAATAATTATTTATGCATTGTATTAATTTGTGTAGCTTTATTTTGAGTGAGCAAAGTGAAATATACATGGTGCAAAGAGTTGTATTTTGCTTTCTTGAATTTTTTTTTTGTGAGTTCTCTTTCAAAATAATAAAAGTTTTAATGTAGAGAATCATTCTTGACATGAATTATAATGATTATAAAGCAATATATCTATATTTGTAAATAAGATAATTTTTTTAAAATATCTAAGTATTTTTATCTTGAGTAAAAACCTTCTTGGCTCACCTGAAAACATTGTTCCATCAGCAGAAAAACAGTAACAATTTATTGTTTTATTCTCTAGCAAGAATAATTAACAGATCTAATTTTTTGATTAATAATTGATAGTTAATTAGTTGAATATAGGATGGTTATATAAATATATGTCAATTAAAATTTGGAAAAAAATGTCCAAATTTTATTTCATTTCTTTTTGAACCACTGTCATGAGAATCATCCTCATTTATGAATAAATAAAACAGATATGCTATATTTCAAATTATTATTTATACGTTATGGACTAATTATTTGATGAAATGAAAAATATAATTGACAATAGTATGGAATAAATAATGTAAATATATTTAAAAATGGCTTTAATTGTTTTTAATAATAAAAAAAAAATTAATCTTTTGGACATCTTAATATAAAGGATTCAATAAAATATATGAACAATTCTGAATACTGAAATAATAAGATCAGAACTACTATCTTTTAAATTTTTATCTTTTCAAGCATCACTTTAACTTAAATCCAACATCTAAGAAATATAAATCTCTGTTTTTTGTAAACTTGAGAAAAATCAACAATAATCCATTGTCTAATGCCTGCAGATATTTATTTATAAGATATGTGGAATTTAATCTCTTTTTTATTATCAATGTGGTATCTGATTGTGTATTTATATTTTATTTAATATTAAAGCTTTGTAATTCTTTTATTTGATTAATACTATCCTTTATACAACATTATTTATCAACATGTATTATAATTATCTTTTAATATCGTCTATTGTTTATGCTGTGTTAAATTATGTATTTATCCGAATATCTAATTTTAAGAGAGAAAAAATACATCTAAATATTTTGCAATTTAATGTAACATTTAGTTTGTTATAAATTGTTATTCTGATCAATAAACTCCATTTAAAAACTAAATTAGTTGTTTGTAAAATTGGCAGTAAGCAATGAAAATATCTGGATAATTTCATATCTCAAAAATGTTATTAAAATAGTTTTACAAGAAGTATTTTATAGAGGTGATGTGGTGCACTGTGACTTCTCCTTATACAGAGTCAGGAATCTCTCAGAAACTATGTCCAGAGAAACCTGTTAGTCATTTTACTTTCCCTTTCCATTCCTCACCCTAAGTTTCCCCATATTCTGCTCCATCCCATTTCCATAATATAATCTTTGTCAACTCCATGTCCTTCATATCTAAATCCCCCTTATCTGTTCCCAAACCAACATAAAAACCAATAACCCACTTTCTGTATAAACACTTTTGTTTATATTTAGTCTTCCATAACTTCATAATTTGTACCCATTCTGCTTTCAAGCATTTACATTGAATCAACAGATGCCTAATATTTTCTAAGCCTTCCTTACACATCTTGCAGACTAAATCACCCATATTTTTCCATTTACATATATATTGTCTTGTTGCTAAAAATCCCATTTGAACCTTAAACAGTAAACTACTTTTCTTGCTATTATCATAAATCAACTCACAGCCAATGTTCCATTTACATCTATATATATTTAAACTCTGTTTACACTCCATACTAGTTCTCCATCTCTCCAACTTCCTATTCTTTATTAATGCATCTATTCTTCTATCCCATTCCTTGCCACTATAATACTCAACAATCCTCCTAACACAATCATACCATCTCTTGTACAAGTATACTCATATAAATTCTTTATCCAAATCTTCTGCATACTGCATTACCTTTCCCACCCATTTTGTTGCCTGCCCTTTACTCATAACCCAATTAAATACTATTTTGGCTATTCTTTTATTATCCATAAACTGCAATCTATCAAACATTTTGTTTTTTGCATCTCTCATATAAAAACTAGACCATCCCATTTCTCCTTGAATTGCCTCCTTTGCTGTCCACACATCTGCATCTAATGCATGTCTTTCTACTTCCTTTTGTACTTTTTCTAAGTAATCTAATACCCCTTTATTAACACAATGCATCATTGCATATGTTAACACTGCTACTTGCAACTCCCATTCAATTTTAGCTACATCATATTTATTATATGAAAACCCTGTTAATTTCTTTATCAATCCTTTTCTTTTCTTTGCTTCATTTATCAATTTTTTCTCCCATTCATCCAAGCTATTTTTCTGAAAACTCTCCACACAGTAGCACCACTCAGTGCAAGGTTTGTGTATAAAATCCCTATCTAATGCCTACTTATCCAAAATCCCCAGATTAGTTTATCACTTGGGGCTTTCATCAGTGAAGAACCGTGGATCTGAGAACACTGCCTTTGTGAAAAACAACTTGTGTAAGCATAAAGAATGGTTATTATGTGAATGTTTGATGGTTTAATACCAATGCTGCCCAATAGGATTATAGTGACTGTGATTATGAAAGAAGCAAAGACATCAAAAAGTATAAATGCTGAACTGAGTTTAGATCTATACAACCATACAGGCTAATGAGTTTAGTTTAAAACATTATTGTGGTCTCATTTTGGACTCAAAGGTTTATAGTTAGCTAAAAACATAAAAGATGGCTGCTGGAGGATTGCCTTAGATCCTAATTTCTAGTGCAGTGGTCTCAGATCCAAGGCTCCTCACTGATGAAAGACACAAGCTAGAAACTAGTTTGGGGATATTGGATGATTATGCACCAGATAGAGATTATATACCCAAACTTTCATTTATACATTGGTTATTCTGGCTTGCACTGAGTGGCGTTACTGTATGAAGAGCTTTGCCACTGTGAAGAAACAGCTTGTGTAAGCATAAAGAATGATGATCATGTGATGTTTGAAGTATTTTATAGATTAGAATGGGAAATTAAGAGAATAAAAATATATGGTTATTTATGTTATCTGTATTTTTTTTTTCTAAAAGGTTTATTAGACTTTGCATTTACATGTTTACATACAGTGATAAACTAAATTTATCTATGATTCATAATGCATATTTTGATTTTAATGTAATTTTACACTATAGAACTTCATTATCTCAAAATAATTTTTTAAACTGACATGCTCACATGATATGATATACAATGATATACTTATGATATTAGTAATCACACTATGTTACAACCAAATGACAAAAAAAGAGTCATTTTCATCAGTCACCCAAATCCATTTAATGATTGACTGTTGACCACAGATCCACATCACAATACACTAAAGAACCCAAGAAGTGAGTTATTTCTAACTCAAACCTGGATTCCAATGGCCGAAATTCCCAAAGTCTTGCAAGTCCAAACAGTAAAAGTGCATAAAAAAATCTGTCCATACATGTTCTGTGACTGGTGTCAGTGAAATACCCACTGTCCAGGCCCTTCTCTGAGATGCAGTAGACCACTTAGTCATCTCAGGGTAAATTGCATGCTGAAGTGTTCCTTCCATAATTATCCTATCCTTGATTAAAATTCTTAGATAACTCTGCTGCGACTCACATTTAATAGCTTCAACTTTTGTATCCAAAGTAATGACAAGTCACAACCATATTTCAAATCTGTTCTGCCCCATCTACCTTTATATTTATCATTGATCACTAGATATCGATCTTGGTCAAAGTAAACACTAAAATCTGTTTCATCTAGCTCGTCAAGACCTGTGGTTCTTAGATTGCCCTGCTCTAGATTCAAATTGTCAATTTCACATTTATGTTCTAATTCCTTGTCATGAAGATGTCCATCACTTTGTGCTTCTTTTGCTTTAGAAACCTCCAAAAGGATCATTGTCTGATCTATGAATTCCTTGTTCTTTAACATCAGCATATCCTCCTCCATACTATCAGAGACAGGTAAATTCTGGGGCATAATTGGCCCTTCATCATGAATGCTGACCTTATACTTCTTTTCTTTTATATTCCTGTTCAGCGAATCAGCATCTTAGGAACTCTTATTTGATTAGTTATCTTTTAAACTACTGAGTTGCAAAGGGAGTTGCTGGCATTCCTTTTTTGGTTGCTGGCATTTCTCTTACTTTTGGCAGTGGTCATGATATGACTGCAAACTCTGAGTCTGTGGCAGAATTCATAGATACCCAAGGAGTTTTCTCCAATGATTGTGGAATGGTGTGAAACATTTGTTCTGAAGACTGATAACTCTGGCTTAATTTGTTGTGACTGTTTACTTTCTTCTTGATTTGATATAGTGTTGCTTCTCTTGTGTAGACCCAGAAATACAGTTATGTAATTTAGTCTTCCTAAACTGGATATGCCTGAATTGTTATCCTAGAGGAACAATCCCTGACAAGGTGATCCCTCAAACCTGCAGTGGAAGCACTGTGGTGATATGCCCCAAAATATATTAGAGAGGCTGGCTCCACACAATGGATTATGGAAATGTCTGTAGGTGATACTCCCTTATTGAGGGTAATTGAAAAGAATACAGAATTTGTAAGTACAGGAATGTTTGCCTTTTTCTCAAGGGTATACCTAAAGTTTAATATTACTCCATAGAGTCAGGATTTTCTGAAGATCAAATTAATTAAAACTCAGATAATAGTTTCAAATATGGCCATAAAATTTTATTATCAACAAATTTCATCACCCCTTGGAATATTTGCTTCTGGGTGGGAATGGCATTCCACAATTACATAATGGTTGTTTTAATGATGTAGTATTTTGTACACATGAATCCATAAAATTTTGGCTGTAATTTGGCTACAGAATGTATCAATTGGAAACATAAAGTGACGGCAAAAATTAGAGTTTTTTCATTTACGTAATTTTAAAAAGATCAATGTAATTGCGGTGGAATAGTAGAGTTTAAATAATCTATAATGTTAGTTAATTCCACCTAATCCAGCCTTGGGAGAGATATTTCCATATCAGGCACTCCATTTTGAGCAGTGACTGGACAGTCATCCTCCAGCATATTGAAAAGATCAGGTATATTTTGTGAATCATAATAAGAAATAGAGGTGCTCTTATTATTAAAATTTTGTAAAGTTTTAGCATATGATATTTTGTTGTCATCTATACTTTGATGAAGACTCTGATTCACTCACTTTTTGCAGAAGTTGAATTAATTTTCCAAATAATGCTTCTGAAAATGATGCAAGAGATATCAGGACTAACAATTAAGTAATTTTCACTGGTTTTTAGCAGGTAAAGAAATAAAGTTGATGATCATGAATTAGAAAAAAATAACCAATTACAATATCTTAGTTTTATTATTAATATGAATGAAAACATAATAAGTGAAATTAGTCATAGAGTTAAACTTAGATGGAGTGCTTTGATAGAAATAAATTAATATAAAGTTCAAATATAAAATTGAAATATGAACATACGTATTTGAAAAAAAAAAGTTTTTATTAGATATATTTTACCAGTTTTTACATCTAAAACTGAGACTTGGAGACTTAACAGAAGGATATTACAGAAACTTCAGACAACTCAGTGAAGAATGGAGAGGGGTAACAAGAAGAGATGAAATACAAAATACATTGAAGAAAAAACAAAGGTATCATTGAAAGAGTTAGGAGACTGAAATAAAACTGATCTGAAGATATTGTTAGAAGAAATGAAAATAGATTGACAATCTTAAAATGAATTCTAGCAGTTTGTAGAAAAATATGTCATAAAAGATGAGAAAAATAGAGGCTATGGATAAAAAAACTGAAATAAATTTAGGGAAACTTTCATCCTGTAAGAGATCAGTAATAGTTGGAAATAATAATGATGATATCCATACATATTCTTTTTCATTTTTTTATTGTCGTTAGTTATTATCACATTGTCCAATGAAAGTCATGCTAAATAATATCTCACTGAAATTTAAAAGCATGTTTTTTGGTGATAGTTACGACACAGAATTGTTAATAGAACTTTCACATACAATTAGGAATATATTTTGATGATTCAACAAATTAAACAGGCTGGGTGCTACTTCATATAAGAAAAGTCTTTTCTCTCTCTCTCTCTCTCTTATTCTTGCTTTTTTTTTCTTTTACTAAGATAAGCTATTTATCACCTGTCTCATTTTTTTTTAAAGTATTTCTCTATACTAATTATTACCATGAGATTGTGTGTTTGACTATAAGTACAGTCCTTCGACTCTAATCTTTTGTTGTTGTTTTCTATGTACTTTGCTTTTTGTATAACCTTTTCTTTCTTTCTAAATTAGAATAATCATATTTGTAACTGCTAATGATTGTAAAAAAGTTTTAAAAATTACTAATTAAAAAAAAATTATTTAAGCAAATTGCAATTAGGAATATTTTTTTAATTTTTGTTTATAAACCATAAACATTACATGCATATCATCATATTCTTATAGACTAACATGAGAGACATAATCTTTAAATACACTAATGAATTAAAATATTCAATAAAAAGTAATATTTAAAATAAAGTATATTTTAAATACCTAGAGTCTAGATGTAATATAGGGGATTTGAACACAGACTTTCAAGCTCCCTTCAGCCATTCACTCTATCTTATACAATCAATACAGATGACTACACACATGTGAAAAGATAAATGCTCTCCAATATATGTATTTCATGCTAAACCAGCATTCATCAGTAAAACAATAAAATTAAATATTTTTAAATTTAAATATGTTTAAATTTTAAAATGATCTGTTAGACATATGTTGTTAACATTTTATATATATATATGTGTGTGTGTGTGTGTGTTATAATGGTCAGCTGATATATGTTTAAATTTATTTTAATTTAATTAATTTGGGTGCTCTGACATTAAACATCAAAAAAATATATCCACATACTCTTTATATATTTTAATAGAATTTAAAATATTTTCTTTAATATGTAATGATGATGACTACTACACAGTCACTACTGCAATACTTGGTTAGATTACATAGAACTTAAGCTATGCCTGATGAATGGATCTGGAATAAATATGCAGACCAGGTAATATAGCAAAACAATAGTTTATTTTCAAAGTATTATAATTGTCAGACAAGTTATAATGTTCTTTAGCTAAACATGCTTACATTACAAAGTATATTCTGAGAATTTGCAATAATTGCTTTAATAAGCCATTTCTCCTCTATGTTTTAACTTCTAACTCACATGCACATGGTGGAGATTAGTTATTTGTAACATGCCCAAGGCTTATTTTGATTAATTTTTCAATTACATATTATAATACTAACATAATTATATCATCAAGCACACTTGCTATAGAGTGAATCTCTGCTCTTTAATATACCTTGGATCCAATTTTATGTATGGCCAACTCTCACAAATATAATACATTTGTTCATCATTAGCTTCACAGCATAGTCACACACATATATCTAATATGGGATTATTTTAATCAATACATAGTCATAAAAAGATAATTGCAGGGAATGGCTACTTTAGGTTTGAATCCCAATTTAATAATAACTCAACTTAATTACAGAGATGGTTATTTTGAATCTGATCTCTAAGTGAATAATAAGACTACCAAATTAACTGAAATGGTTCTTTGAGTCTGACCCCAAATTTGCACAACAAAATCATGATTAAATCCATCATATAAATATAAAATTCAACAGTGATATAATAACTGCATTTATGTTATAAGTTCTACGTACATAAAATTTAATTCGCAATAATCAAAAGAATAAATAATTTACATACAAATGAGCTCAATCAAATGTCAAACTAAATCTCTAACTTAAAACTCTAATAATTATATTATCTGCATATGTTTATTTAACAGTTGGACACTTCACTTTATATATTTTACAAATATCTACACATTGCATGTTTAAAATAAATACTGCAGCATTGATTTTGTATTTGCCAACAATTTCACATTAAAGAAAACTTTTTTTAAAGATAAAATTTTAACAAATCATATCTATATAATATACAAATAAGGAAGTAAACAATAATTACAGTGAGTCAAAATAAGCATAAAATAAATTTATTAATTTGCTAAGTCAGGCTTTCAATACAAAGTATCTTTGTCAAAGCATGACTGAGAGGAAGTTAGCTGATAGAAAGGAATTCTGAGTAAAATATAATTATAAATTTTAAGTTAAAATCAGACATTCAATATAATTTCTCTGACATTCACAAAAAGCCATCCAAACCCAAGATTCTCTTATTAGCAACTATGTAGTGTGCAACATGGCTCACAAGGTAATTGCAATATCCTTAAGAAATTAAGAGGGTTTAGTTAACTTTTAAAGTGACTAAATTTAGTACCTCTCATATTTTGATCTCTAACTCATTAATGAGATTAATTTACATTTGGTTAGTCTCTCATATGGAAATGTGATTTTAACATTGGTACCTTCAATCCAAGAGTTTAAAGCAGTAGCATTACCTGAGTAAATGTAATTTATTCAATGAAATTAAAGTATTATTTTCCATGTTGTTTTAGTATTTGAATTTAAATGCCATATTTGTTGGTAATAATATAATTATACATCTTTAAGACTAGAAGATGCAAAATCTCTAGTTGATATTTTAATGAAAATAAGGTATTTTTTTTAACAAGTGATATTTATAAGATGATAATGTAAAAGGTGATAAAAAAAGAAATAATCTTTTAGGTATTTATATTCATTGATTTTTGCAATATTTATGAAGTATTATATAATTGTAAAGATGGGAATATTATGAACCACTATTAAATATTAGCTAGTGATATTTGGTTTTAAATAATTTTAACAGGATTGTTAGATTATTTTATTTTATGAACAGAGTTTTAGGAATATGTGTTTATTTTCAAGACTGATAGTGAATATGATTTTCAGAAGTGAATACTGTATTTGAAAATAAATTGAAAATTCATTATAAAGAAAAGAGAGAGAACATTTTGTCATGTTTTATTATGTTATGGCGAAAACTATGAATGAGTTAATTTCTATACAATAAATTATAAGTATTAAGTATTATGTTATTTATAATAAATTTGAAATCATATTACTAAAAAAGTAACTGTAATAGATAAAGAAGTAAATGATCAATTTCAAATGATAATACTTTAGTAACTATAATTGACAAGTTTTGTAAGAAATGAAAAGAACATAGAGATATAGTTGTACTTTATGGTACATTGTTAAATGGGCCAATTTTTTGTTAGTCATAATATTTTGACATGTTATTTATTGGAGACCTATAATAAAATAATGGGAAAATATTGGAAAGATGAGAATAAAAGGAGTAAATAAAATGTACTTAGGATTTAAAAGTTTTTGCAAATATATTATATTTTTTCTGGAACAAGAATATACTATTGGCTTGTAGTTGAAAGATATCAGAACTGTGATGCCATTCTGGAAATACAGTATTTAAAGATTCAGGTTGTTTGTTTATATTTACCATTGTTATTGATTTATATTTTTTTGCCTTTCTTCATTTGAAATGTGTAGTCTTTATTGACAAATAGTATATAATTTTAAATTAAATAATAATATATTCACATATCAAAATATAAGAGTTATGTTTTCCTAAGTTTAAAATTATATTTTGCTGCATAGTAATTATTATTTTAATATTTAAAAATTTTCACTTTTTTATTTATTGATTTTAAATTAATTTCAGGTATATTAGAAGTTAAAAATTTTTTTTATCACAATACTTTATTTTGTTCTCTTAAATTTATATTAACAAATAACTAGATTCATTTTTGCATATATATATATAATATAGTATAGAAGATGTATATATTAAACTTCCTTGTATCTTGGAAAGTATGAATGTTCCACAACATATTTGTGTTACATAGACATATGTGTTTAATATTTGGTATTAAATAATTGGAGATTAATAGGAAATTACATTTTAAATATGGAATTAATGTCAATTGATGATCTATTGTACATGCAATTAGATTGTAGGTGTACAAATTGATTTTTTATAATTTATTTATCATATATATATATTATAATTGGTATTCATTTATTAATAAATTTTAATTTAACTTAAAACAAACAAATTTGTCTGATTATTGTCCAATTGTGCAACATAGATTTATTGATTAATAACATTTGAATGAAATACGATAAACTGATTACATCATAAAATTTATTTGAAATAACTGTCACATAATCCATATATCAAATCCAAGGATTGGTAAGTAAGTAGGATTATATTGTTTTTTTTTTGTATTGAATTCAGTAGTTATTATCTTACTGGATATAAACTTTATATGGTAATCTTAATCAAATATTTGCATATTTTATCTAAATTATTACTAAATGGATAGGTACTGTATTAAATTCATGGTTTGTCAATAAGATCTTAATTGTATTCAGTTATAAAGCTGATAGGAAATATATTTTGTTCTGTTGTAAGTCAGAAAGATTTGCTTTAATTATATTTAAATTTTGTTGATATAGATTTAAATCCAGTTAAATATTAAATTTTAATATTCCTACTTGATTATAATAAACATTAATAATTATTTTTATAAGTTTGATTGTTATAATATACAGTTTTAATAATTTAGGTACAGGAAATTTAAAATAAATTGCTATGATTAGTTAATTTACTGTTTTTTTTATTTATTGATATGATTGGAGATTATAAACTGAGATTATCTAACAGGTTCATTGATATTACATCATTATTGACAGTAATATAATTTTATTGCCCTTGGTTATATTGTTAAATTAATGTCTCAGAAAACAGAAATAAACTTGCTGATATATCTATTCAAGTTGTGTGTATTATTTATTTTTGTCTATACAGCTGAGATTGTCTTCCTGTGGACATAGCAGATGGCAAAGTCATCAGGAAATTGCTGTGTCCTGAGGGTTTTTAAAGACCAATCACAGAGCTAAATAAAGAAATAATATACTGCAAAATGAATAAATAATAAGATTTATTTAATGACAAATAATAATGTGGTAAAAACAACAGAAAAAGGTAATAGTCCATTAATGTTCATATGCTGTTTATTTTCCTTAGGTGAAAATAGTCTTGTTCCACACCAGGAGTAATCCAATTATTAATTGTTTATGCTTTCAAATTAAAATGTCTCCTGAAACACAAATAAGCATATCTAATTTCAAATATAAAATAAATCTATTCAAGTTCGGAATATCAATGCTTACTTTACCACACACGATTTATGTTATATAATGGCCATCATCACTGTTTCCAACTTCTCTCTTAAAATTTGGTTAAGCTTCAGTTAATTACTCTTTGCTTTTAATAGCCTTTTAAATACACAAACAAGTGACTGTTTCTTGCTTGCCACTATTCCGTTTTTAAACATTAATCATGCTAGTCAATCTACTAGTCTATCATTGATCATTCTTTAATGCTGATCTGTTATCATGTCAAATCAACACTACCTTTACTCCAGTCTAACCATTTTAGCTGCTTCCTCTCTCTTCTTTATTCAGGGATAAATATATGATTTAATTTGTATGCAATAACTTTATTTGCATACAAATTCTATTTTAATTTAATCTATAATTTTGGGACAATCTCTCCGGTGAATTGCTAGAGTAAAATTCTCCAATAAAAATCTTTTTTTTTTTCCAATTCTTTCTCTCAAAATTTATTTAGATGAATATCTGGCAAGGTATTCTCATACTAATGGCAACATGTCTTTTCAACTCTCACCCATTCTGTAATTTTATTATTCTTATATCTTTCAATATTACTTTGACTATATTGTCAGGTGTCCATTTACAATTAAGTAAGTTGTATATCCATGGTTTTTTACCTACTATGAATTTGTCCCAATTTTGAGCTTCATTATTTTTACAAATTGGTAGTATTATCTTTGTTAATTGAGTCTAAGGAGTCCTAGATTCTTTCCACACTCAATTTACTATAGCTACACTACCAGTAATTAAAGTTCTTATTATTCACATTTATATGAATAAAAAGTGGTCAGAACCATTTTTTTCTAACAATGGATAGAAATTATTTTAGTATGTAAAGTGTCAGTCATTTCATACTAAAAACTACATTTATAAAAAACATTGAGTAATTAGCTTTATTGTTTTCTTAAAAATAATCAGAAATATTTTATAAGCAAGTAAAAAAAATATTTCATTTATAACAAAATCTCTATATGAAAATGAAACCAGAAGAAAGTAAATGTCCTGAAGGCTTTCATGTCAAACAATAGCAGTAGTCCCTTAGATTAAAGCCAACTGACCCTTAGATCTAAGCTGACTGTCCATAACATACTGAACTCTTCAGATTTTTTTTTCAAATAAAATGTCATTAAAAGCATTGTGGGAATTTTTATATTATATTAAAAAGGAGATACTTATCACTTACTATAATGCTAATACAGCATTTTACAATTGAAAGAACAAGCATATTTTTTAAATAAACAAGGAACATTTCATAACAATGGAAAGAATAAGAAGATTAATATTTTCAGTAATGTTAAAAATAAGTCAAATGGTTAATTATTTGGAAGATCATAAAATGTTCGAGCACCAAAAGTGACAGAGTAGAGCTGCAATCTAAGGATTTGAGTTCCAAAGTCTAACAATCTAACATCCCATTAAACAGGTGATATATATATTTTTTTCTCTCACTCATGCATTTTACTTTTAGTCTCTTCTTGTTAACATTAATACTTCTCTTCATATTTCATTGCATGGTATGAAGTCTGTATTACTTTCTATTAAGTGATTTTAGGCCAAGATTTATAAGTAAGTGCTCATAAAATACATTTATCAATAAGCTTCCTGTTCAAGCACATAGGAATGTTTGCTTTTAATATATAAATTGTCTCTAAAAGCACTTCACTCAAATTTAATTCTATGATTAATTTTATTTATTATGACTATCTACATTATTAATCTGGTCAACAATATACAGTTGTTAACTTTTTCCATCTCCTACTATCAACCTTTATTTTTTCCTTTTGGGAAAAGCCATTGAACATTACTTTCATTTTCGTAATATTTATCTTTAGTTCTATCTTTTTGTTTACATTTGATAAGTCTCGAAATATTTATGAAGCATTAATTGTGAATGCAACTACAACTTATTTAAGTAATCTACATTTATTCAATTTTTATTTTAATAGCTTCCCATTTTAAATCACTAAATACTTCCCTAAAATTTTGTGTTAATCAGTATTTCTTATATATATATAATGTGTGTGTATTTACAAAAAAAAAAGCCACACATTTTACTCATTAAAAATTTTGTTAATTTTTATATTAAAATGAATTTTCAAAGTAAAATTATAAGATCTAGGTACAGTGCTCTCAGATTCAAGGATCCTTGCTGACTTAAGGCCACAAGCCAGAAACTAGTCTGAGGATATTGGATGAGTAGGCACTAGATGAGGATTTTATGCACAAGCCTTCTGGCATCCATTGATTGCTCTGGCTTGCACTGAGTGACAATACATATAGAGAGTTTTGCCTGTTTTAATAACAGTTAAGAGCAAGCATAAGAAATGGTGATCATGTGATAATTATTAATTTTCAAAGTGGTGACTGTTTCTTTATAATTTTTTTCAAGAGATCAAGATAATAATTTCGTTGAGACATATTCTTATGAGAAATTGTTGAGTTTGATAATGGTCAAGCAAACAGCAATTTTTCCAACTTATTAATCTTCTACTAATATGTTAGTTATAAAGACCTACTGAATGATTTTTATATAATATTAGTAACATTAAGTTATAGTACATTTATATATATAAAAGATAGAGCTTGAACTTAGGTGACCAAATTTGTATTTAAATTAGATGATCATTTTGCAAATACCAAGATATTTTGCTTTTAAGAAATTAAGTCAATTAATGGGATTTAAAGATCAATATAAAATTTAAAAACTGTTTTAGTACTATGTATATAATTGATTTTGTTACTGTACCAACTGCTCAAATAGGCAAACCTTATCATAAAGATGACTAATATTGACTTCTTCATTGTATTGCTTACTGATCAACCTTCAGAACAAAAGCACAGTATGGTGGTTAATGGATAAATATGCCAGATTATGTTCTGATGTTCAAATCTATAGCAGAGCTTGAATATTTTTTCAATATTTCCTAACCGAACTTTTAACCAACTTAGCTGAATTATCAATAGTTAAAAACAAAACTTATTTAATATAATCCACTAAAGGTCAAAACATTTATTATCTCTGCAAAGAGAAACAGTTAGGCTAAGATATTACTTACTGGATTACTAAATTCTGATTCTATACAGTTTTGGTCTTTCATACCTTTTTTGCAAGAATATCTAGATATCCATTGAATGGCAATCTTTGTGATAGATATCTAAAAAAATTCTTAAATTTGCTTTGGTTGGCAAATGAGTATTTAGCTATTTGTAGCTGAAGTCTAGTTCTTTGTAGGTAAGCATAATCGTAGAATAACTAACCTGGCAGCTAAAGATTTCTGGTTTATTTATTAACTCAATAACGTCAAAATATAATTTCGATTTGGTTAGTAAAATGGAACTATATTTCCATAACAAAATATACAATTATAGGTATCCAATGATATATAGTTAGCTATAAAAAAGCATGGGCGATAAAATTGTAATCCTTCACCACATATAAGAAAAGTTGTATTTATCTGTCAGAACTATTATGCGTATATATATATATGTGTGTGACTAATTACTTTTTATGAAAATTATCGCGAATCAAGGATTGGTTTTGTAAGTGAAATTAATTACGATTGATATTACTTCTGAAATTTAAAGACGTATAACTTTAAAATAATTCCGTCAAAATCCTGGGACAAAAAAAAAGTAACATATGACAAATATTTTATCAAATAATATTATTTTAACCTGTATTTTAAAAGAAAAACTACATTTTAATAACAGAAAAACTAAATTTTACTTGATAATTTTCTCCGTGTTTTTCTTTTTAGCTAGTTCTAGTGTTTCCTGTAATAATATTATCATTTAAAAGTTTATCTTTTATTTGCTTTGAAGTTTGAATTTTAAACTAAAATGTTAAAATTTCTAAAAGCAATTTTATAAAGAAAATTAACTTTTAATATATGTATAAAAAAAAAAAAAGCGATGTTCTGCTCATCTATTATAATGCTTTATTAATTAAATGAGTCTTACATCGATTGATTAATTATGATCCTGTTATAAGTAATAGGTGTGATTTTTTTAAAGAAGAACAGAAGAAAATAATATCTAGTTAAGTAAAATGTATTACTATTTTCAATCATGTTGATTGTAATAATAAAGCCTACTTTAATTCAACCTTTCTTGAGAGCTCGGGTACCAAGATAAAAAGAAAAAAAGATTCGCGTTATATTTATACATTGTATATAAGTATAATATTTGCTCAAATGATATTTTTTTCTTAATTATATGTATATACAAACTGCATGCACTTATATATATAGACATTCATATAATGCTTCCTTTCATTTCTTTTAGCTCCATGCAAAGTATTTCTAATTATGAAATTTTTTTAAATAACTGCCTGGTCCTCCAAAAAAAATTACCGAACAAGGAAATAAATCATCTGAAAATTTTTAAAAAGCGGAAATGATTATGTTCTATTTAATTCATCTATCGGGAAACTATACTGTTTACATATATTTATTCTCATATTTAATTAAAATTTTATTTATATTGAAGAACTTATATTTTACAAGACTTTTATTATATTATACAGACTTAAATTTAAAAATTGACAATCTTTTGCTTTTCTGCGATGATTTCAAATTCATTATAAGCATACATATATATATACGTTATCATGGATATTTAACACACACATCCATATTATAAATAAGCTAATATATATTCGAACAACTTTGAACTATATTTTAACATTTACATCTGTACAATATATTCTTTAATTCCTTGTATGGTACTATAATAAATTTTTATTTCGTGACTTGATCTCATACTATATGTTTAATCTCAAGTCTCTGGAAGTCTTCATTTAAAATTATTCTTGTTTTGTTATTATATTGCATCCATATGGTAACCGTATCTTTTCTTGCTAAATAGTTTTTTTTTTCTCTCTTTTGCATTCAATTTCCAAATCGATAGATGTGCGTACAAGTGTTTCCACAATTCTTTTATTTGATATTACTTTTAACCACCAATCACAAAAGTACAACAGTATCTTCTTTTGATAAATAGTTGTAATTTCGTAGTCAACTGATAAATAATTTTTTCTAATTTTTACATCCATGTACAAAAACAGATTATACATACTTTCTGAAACATGCAATTTTGTTCAATGTTTTAATTTTTAGTTCTAAAAATCTATATTTATATTGCAAACTGATAAACATAGTCTCTTCTTTGATTTATTAATTCTATGTTCAATGTCTTCTTTTGAGTCTTCATTTTTAATAAGGAAGTTCTCTAGATAGCAAAACCTGTCTATCTTTTTGATATCCTGATAACCATATTTAAATCACATAATTGCATTATTTGTTAAAATTTATTTTTTGTCTCCTTAGTGAAATTTTTAAAGACCAGAATGTTGTTTTCATCAATTTGTCAATTAATTTGCATTAGAAATTGTCCAAAATTGGCAATAAATGGGTGAGCATTACTTGCAAGACAAAATCTTTTATATAATAAACATCAGATTAATAAATGTTGCTTGAAATTTTTATACTTCCTTATACTATCAGATTCAACATCATTATAACAAACAAAGTATCGTATAACTTTTGTTTCCTGTATAGTTTTGACATTTATATTAGAAGAAATAATCCACACTATTTCCCACGCTCGTAACTAAAAAAGATTAGTAGTCAAAAACTAGTCTGGATATTTCAATATTATCCTAGTGTTCATAGATTACTCAAGCTTATAATAAATGACTCCAAAATAGTATATTAAATTCAAAATTTTTATAACAAATAAATTATGGCAATATTATTTAACTCTTGATATGAAATAATTAAAGACTACAACATTTTTTTCTATATAGTTCAATTTTCTGCCATCAGTAAGATCATGTATAAAATTTATAAATATTTCACCTGGTGATTAAAGCTTTAGAACATTAAGATATAGACTCAGGATTATTGTCAAATTCTGAAAAATATTTATCAAAATGCAACAGCAAAGATTAAAATATATAGTTAACATAAAGAAGATTAACATTGATATGGGTTCATCTCAGCAATTATGAGAAAGTATTTTGTGAATTAAAATGAGAAGATAAAATTAAAATGAGACTAAGGGAATCAAAATAAATAGAACTATTTATGTTAGTAAAGTGTTGTAAATTATGAGGATTTTTTCCACAATTAATTCTTCAGAATTACAAGAAATGTTACAAGAGCTATCATATTGAAGCAAGAAAGTAGGACTAAAAATATATGCTAAAAAGATTAAAGTAATATTAGGCTACTTTTAAAAAACTAAAAAATAAGAACTAATAAAAATGAATTAGAAATTAGCAACTAATGCAGAAAGAATCACAGAATTAAATTTGGATAGAGTGTTTTTGATAAAAGCAACTTAATAGTTAAAAAAATATATGATTATGTGCTTGAAAATGAAGATTGTTTTAATGTTGATTTATCAATGCTTATTTATGGATTGAAGATAATATAGAGACTTCATCTGCTTTCTATCAAAGTATAGAGAAATGTGTTTTAGAGTGATATAAATCAAAAGTAAAATATATAAATAAAAAAAAAGGTATAAATGACAGTATTAAAAGAATTAATCGGCTAAAATAGAGTTGAACAGGATATGTGTCATTAGAAGATATGATAATAGATGGGAAGGGAGGTCTTAATTAAATCTTCAAATATTAAAAAAGTCTTTTAAAAAAGCATGAGATAAAGAAGTTTACCAAAATTCTCAATCTCATATGCAGAAGAAAAGGTATATATTGAGAAATTAAATGAAATTTGGAGAGATCTTATTTGATGATGATGATGATGCAGTGAATTATAGACGAGGAGTGAGTGACTGGATAGTAGCATCTATCAGCCAAGCCTATAACCTATTTGTATGCAAATGTATTTAATTTAGTTAAATAAAAAATAATAATTTTTTTTTTTATTAAAACATTTGGCAAAATCAAAAATTATAAAGAAATAAGGAGATAATATTTTTAAAAGCAAGTCTTTTTAAATATTTAATTAAATGCATTTTGTTAATAAAAAAATCTCATTTTTTAAAAATTAAAATGAAAATTTATCTATTATAAAAAGATTAAAAGTAAATATATATATATATAAAAACAACTATTTGGAGAGAAAAAAGTAATTAAATATTATCAAGAGCTATTCTGAAAAAAGTTAAACTCATGTAAAACATTTAGTAATAATTTGTTTTTTAATCTATGCCTTCCTTATCTCAGCTCCACAATATTGCAATCATCCATCGGCATAGAAACTCAGGCCATCCTCTCTCATCTCAATCTCATCATATCACAATCATGCATCAGTACCGAATCTCAGACTATCTTTTTTCACTAAGTATGCATTTTGCATCATCCTGAATCTCCATGCCCATATTTACTTTTTATGAACCTAAATTTTGAAAATACAAAATCAAGAGAACTGCTTGTTGTTTTATAAAATAGAGGACAGTTCATTAGCCTATTCAACTTGGAGTGCAAATTTGACATAAAAGATTTTTTTCCGATAGCTAAAAAAATTTCAAAACAATATAGAATATTTTTTATTTAGCCCAAAATAATTATTAACTTTACGTTTTAGAACTATTTTAAATTAAATTTTAATTTTCAGATCTGCAACAACTATATATTATCCTAAGTACAATCACTGATATTACAGTTTTTCCTGCTATGCAGTCAGGGAAATAATTTTCTCACTGCTTCTCCATTAATATGTTGAAGAAGCTTTACATCTGCAATGAGCTACTTAAAGCTGGTTATATATATTTAACTGTTACATTATATAAACTAGTAATTAGAAAAATGATAGACCAGATAAAGTTACACAATTTAGCCAAGAGAGAAAATCTGCAAAATTTGAAATATTAAAAATCGCATGTTGAATAAGAAAAAGATTAAATTTTGGAGTCATGTGTGAAGTGATTGTTAATTTTTTTTTTAATGACTGAAGTCATAAATTGTGATTATTGTAAAATTTAAAACTATACTTGTAACAGGTATACAGTATTTTAAAAAAGTGTGTTCATATATGGAAAAAAAATAAATGATTTACTAAGAAAATGGCTTACTAATAATTTTTTTGATGTTTTTTTTATATAAATTTTGAATTATTTCAGCAGTTTAAAAATTTGAACCCAATTTTCCGTTAGAGTTAAAATTGAAGAAAAGGTAATTAAAATTCTGCAATGTAATATTAGTTAGGATAAGTATTTAATGTGTGATTAAGGATAAAGAATTAGATGGATTATATTTTTAGTAGTAAGTAAAATTATCTGCTACAATAATTTATTATATCCATAATTATTTCAGGTATTGTTGCATACAATTAAGAATCATTGAAAGTAATCTCTAAATTTGAAATTGGTTATAGTGAAATAAATTTTGTTTGTGAAATAAAGAATGAATTTTTCTTTATTTTAGTAATTAATGCATATAAAGTCAGTTTTAAGGTTGAAATTTAAATTTTTATGAAATTAAAATATTGTTTAAAGAAAAAAAAGTATATAATTTTAATAAAATTGTTTTTTTATTTGCAATATACTAATTACACCGATTGAAAATAAATATTTCATCACTTTAGTAAACAAATAACTTGTTTTTTATTTATTTCAGGAAACATAAAGTCTGACATGATAGTATGTGAAAGAACAGAGAAGTGTAGAATGGGTGAAAAACAACAATTGTAGTAGTGTTGATTTTTTTTTTTCTCTTCAATGATATAGTAAAAATATATTGAAAGCATGCTAGGCAGTAATAAAGCTAAATATTATTTTAAAAAACTACCTTTTCTGTGTGTATTTTCATTTTACCAGATATTCAATTCTAGTTGTAAAGGAAGTAGCTGAATGTGCAATTCAGTTGTTAGCTGCTAATGTTTGAAAACATCAGAAATAAAACTTCCCAAGAACTAAGAGGACTTCTGCAAGGAAAATAAATTAGCCTCAAGTTTATTGGGATAAGCAAACATAAGCAGTATTGAAAAACTTTAAACTCATGGTTGTCATCACTAAAATATAGCCTTCAATACTTTCTCTTTCTCTAAATGGAGGAAAGATAGAAGAAGTAGAGAATTAGATCTGACGAAGATTGCTAGGAACAGTCAAAACTGTAAAGAATAAATAAATATATTTTGCTATAAAGTGTAAGAAGAGTGGGATGTTGTTATTATTTGTTAGTATATAAAATATAGCCATTGAGGGAAAAAGGATGTAGAATCATAAAAATGTCTTATACCTTGTTTATTATCATCCTGCAAGATAAAATATTTGGCTGAATCAATTGTTTGATTATCAACCTATGAGCTGTGGAAAAATGAAAATTGGAATTTAAATAAAAATAATTAAACTTCAAAGGGATAAAATTTATCATAGATATTTATATAAAAGGACCACTATGTAAAACTCAAAGTTTAGAAGAGAATTTCTAACTAAAAAAATTGATCAGAGTATTAGAATTAATCCATGCAAAGATAAAAGAATAGTAAAGTTAAACTAAACAATAATTTTAAAAAAAGGTAAAATAAAGCTAAACAAAGATAGAAATACAAAAGATAATACCTAAATTGACCCATGGAAAATTGATAAAGTTTTTACTCCCATTGCATTCTAGTTAATTCAAATCTTACAAGATGCTAGCATTTGATTAATAATAGATTATTTCATTTTAAATTAATTATCATTCTTTCATTTTTATTTTTTGAAGGTTTGCATTTTAATCCTATTTAATACATTTGTATTTAATGTATTTATACACATTTTTTATTATGAGATATTAGATGATGTAATTTTTTATCTTATGGAATATTTCATAAAATATGTGCATATAAATAATAAATGATTTCATGCAATATGTGTGCATATCTTTGAAAGTATTAAACCTAACCAAAGATATATGCAAATACACACACTATATAGGGTTAATTAATGTGTTTATAAATGTATCTACTACATAAAGAAAGATTTAATATATTGGTTTAAGAATGAACCATAATTTTTTGTACTTCAAATTTCTTTGTTATTTATTATAAATGTCTCTATCTTTCTATATGCATTGGTAAAATTATAAAAAGTTAAACAAATCCATCTTTCCTATTACTATTATGATGCTTATTTCACTAAAATTAATCAACTTTACAGTTTCATATAAATAAATATTTTGGTTTTTAAACTCCCTTCATTCAATTAGGATAGCAATAATTTTCAATAATAAATTTATAAAAGATGTAAAATTAGTTATATAAAAAGTAAAAAGAGAAAGTCACTACATTTAAAACAATCAAATTTAAAAAATACTTGACAGTTGGAAAAACTGAAAATAAGAAGGTGGGTATTAGTATTAGTTAAGTAAGAATTATTTATAAATACATTTTATAATAAAAATAATTTATAATAGTTAATAAGTTTAATAATAATAATTATTAAATTTAAATATAAAGTTTATATATTAATATTTAAATTAATAATAGATTATTCATAAATAATAAAAGATTATAAGTTTTCTATGTTGGCTATATTTTTTATGGGTTTTATATGTATGATAATATTAATTAATATAAAATAATTTATAAAATACTAAAAGTTTACTGATTTTAATTTTTGTGATATTGTATATAAATGTAATTTAAATTGTGAATATATTACTGTATGTATGTATATAATATATTTAAAATATATTCATATAATTTTCATGGGTTACAGATATAAAAGACATATTTTGTGAGTTCACCTATGTAAAATTTTAATTACATATTCCAATATTTCTATTTGAGCACACAAGCCCTCAACTGGGAAATGAATATTATATATATATGAATGTGGGATTTGTTTATATATTGTATATAAATGGGACATAATATATGTAAGTATAATATATTTGATGAATATATATATATATGTTATAAACTCTTAACTAATCAATAAATTATACAAACAAATTGAAATAATGGACAATATGTTAATATGTAATTTAATTTAATATCAACTAATCAATTTTCATTCTAATATGAACCTTTTCAAGATGTCATTTACATATTAGAATGAAAATTGATTAAATGAGATTAAATTAAGTTGTATATACATGAGTTGTCTATTATTTCAATTTATTTATATAATTTATCAATTGCTTAAGAGTTTATAATTTTTTGACAACTTTATGATCATATAATTTACTGAAAATAACTACAAAAAATGGTATATATATATATGTATGTAATAAGATATATATATTGTAACGTGATGTGCCGTTTTCCATATATATATCTTACGCATATATAAAACCATTTGTAAGATTGTATGTATGTATATAACGATACACGTATATGCGTATGTTTTTAAAAAAATATTTATAATTCCATTTTATTGCCCAGCATATTTATGAGCATCAATTTATGATCTCAAGCGCCAATCCTATATTTCTATAAGAATTATGTTGGGAGAGAACTGGAATACCAATATGGAAATGCCTCTGGACTAGCTCTGCTCAGGGCTGGTGATTATTTAATCATGGGAACATACGGGGGATTATATTATACAAGACACTCTTCAATCCAAGCTATTACATTAATTTTGAAATCTAATAATCTAACTCAAGATCAAAGAAATAACCCAAATATACGTAAGTTTTCCTTTTTAACTTTAATCTTATAACTTTTATTTCAATATTATTTATATGACCCTTTTGTTTTGTGCTCAAAATGATGAGAAATGCATGCATACACATACACTGCATAGAACTGTATAAAATGCAATAAAAATGAAAATAAACAGGAAAACAATGTCTGATTCATCTGGATCCACAATAATAAAAAAAAAAAATCAATTTTAAAGTTCAGAAGAGTTAATAAATAATGTCCATGCGGACAGTTTATTATGTGTAGTTAAAAACACACTATCATTTGAACTATTATACGAATATAGGTGGTAAATGTGCACATTACCTTTTTCTTTCTTCCTCGTGGAAAAACTAAAGTTAAAATACTTTTTTCCAATGTGTATTGCATTTGACGTAGGTGATTTCGGTGGTTCGATCTGTTTATTGGTTTTCGACCTGCTACTATTGTTGGAGCTTGATCTTGGCATCGGAGTGACTGGTTTCCATTTACAATATTTGCATACATGGCAGCGACTTCAGTGTCTTTGGGGGCAGGATTATAAAAGCCCTGGCACGCTTACGCTTTTTTAAGCCAGCTTGCCCACCATTTCCCCCTCCATTTCTCTCCACAAATCTCACTCGCAACACTCTCTACAAAAACCAGCAATAGAATGAATCCTTTTAGCCAGTTCTGCCGCTCAAAAATCCAGATTCCCTTTGAACAAAAACTTTCGACACCTCAAAATTATTTTTACTCTCCTTTTGTCTTGATCGAAATTCTTTTGAATCAAAAACTTAAATCTCACTAATTAAATTCCTTAGATATCGATCAAGTTCTTTTTGATATCTTTTTTCTATTTAACTTTTCCAAATGAAATTGAAAAGTTTCCATCTTGAAAATTAAGGTATATTTCCATAACTGCATTTATACTTTTTTCTTCTTATTATTATTCTATCTAGCAAATATATACATGCGTTCTCAAAAAAACAAACAAGCACACATACCCCCCCCTTTCTTCTGTTTATTTCAACCTTTTTAAAATCCCTATTTAAAATTATAAATCTATATACAACAAAGGAAATATAAATATGAAAAAAATAAATTTAATTAATCGGGCTACATACCAATGCGTACAGGAAATTTTACTTTTTGAAACAGGGATTGAACTCAGCCCTGTTTCAATACCCCCCTCCCGGAAGCCTTTAAATACGGTCTATATGTTTGAATGGCTTATTTCTAAACAAATAAACTTACACTAGGTCCTAAAATCAATTTTATTCAAGTTTCACTCTGTGACTATAAAATATAAGAGTAAGTGACCATTTGCCTAATGATATACACTGGGTCTGACCACAACTCACGAGTATATGACATGCTAGCCAACTCTACCCTGACCTACTTGGTTAAATGACTAAACGAGAAGCCATTCCCTAACCACACTCTGCTGCCTCCGAGTCTTATGGGTGTGGGTAACTAGGACAAATGCCGGCATTTCCTAACCACACTCTGCTGCTTCAGTCTTATGGGTGTGGGTAACTAGGACAGATGCCCGATTCTTATTCGGAATTTTCCAACCATGTCAGGAATAAAAAGCAGCTATACACAGAACGCAACACAACACATGCCCAATCCAGAAGGCAACCCCATATTCTCCAGTCAGACCACTTTCCTCCCAAAGCTTCACAGCCACAACTTATTTATTCTCTATACTTACACGACATATAAAACATTACTTTGTATATGTCAATATATATAAATACCCCTATAATAACCAAGATAAATATTGAACCCACAACCTAAAAAAAATAAATAATAAAAAAAACTTTCAGGCCTACTTTCCCTCCCCTGAAGCACCATGCTGCATACTTAACTTTCCTAACTAACCAATCCACTCCATTGTCTATTTTCCGATTTCCCTTACTTTAAAATTCAATGAACTAAATTTTAATGTTTGACTACTTTTTTCCATTTTTTTTTAAAAAAAAAAAATTTTCAATATATATCTGTGTATTTACTTTTCTTTTATGCTTAACCCCTACACTCCGTCCCCCATACTTTCCATTCTTCAAAAGCCCTTTAGTTGGGTCGCCATTGTAACGTGATGTGCCGTTTTCCATATATATATCTTATGCATATATAAAACCATTTGTAAGATTGTGTGTATGTATATAACGATACACGTATATGCGTATGTTTAAAAAAATATATTTATAATTCCATTTTATCGCCCAGCATATTTATGAGCATCAATTTATGACCTCAAGTGCCAATCCTATATTTCTATAAGAATTATGCTGGGAGAGAACTGGAATACCAATATGGAAATGCCCCTGGATTAGCTCTGCTCAGGGCTGGTGATTATTTAATTGTGGGAACATACAGGGAATTATATTATACAAGACACTCTTCAATCCAAGCTATTACATTAATTTTGAAATCTAATAATCTAACTCAAGATCAAAGAAATAACCCAAATATACGTAAGTTTCTTTTTTAACTTTAATCTTATAACTTTTATTTCAATACTATTTATATGACCCTTTTGGTTTGTGCTCAAAATGATGAGAAACGCATGCATACACATACACTGCATAGAACTGTATAAAATGCAATAAAAAATGAAAATAAACAGGAAAACAATGTCTGATTCATCCAGATCCACAATAATAATAAAAAAATCAATTTTAAAGTTCAGAAGAGTTAATAAATAATGTTCATGCGGACAGTTTATTATGTGTAGTTAAAAACACACTATCATTTGAACTATTATATGAATATAGGTGGTAAATGTGCACATTACCTTTTTCTTTCTTCCTCGTGGAAAAACTAAAGTTAAAATACTTTTTTCCAATGTGTATTGCATTTGACGTAGGTGATTTCAGTGGTTCGATCTGTTTATTGTTTTTCGACCTGCTACTATTGTTGGAGCTTGATTTTGGCGTCGGAGTGACAGGTTTCCATTTACAATATTTGCGTACACGGCAGCGACTTCAGTGTCTTCGGGGGCAGGATTATAAAAGCCCTGGCAAGCTTACGCTTTCTTAAGCCAGCTCGCCCACCATTTTCCCCTCCATTTCTCTTCACAAATCTCACTCACAACACTCTCTACAAAAACCAGCAATAGAATGAATCCTTTTAGCCAGTTCTGCCGCTCAAAAATCCGGATTCCCTTTGAACAAAAACTTTCAACATCTCAAAATTATTTTTATTCTCCTTTTGTCTTGATCGATATTCTTTTGAATCAAAAACTTAAATCTCACTAATTAAATTCCTTAGATACTTTTTTTTTCTTATTATTATTCTATCTAGCAAATATATACATGCGTTCTCAAAAAAACAAACGAGCACACATACCCACCCTTTCTTCTGTTTATTTTAACCTTTTTAAAACCCCTATTTAAAATTATAAATCTATATACAACAAAGGAAATATAAATATGAAAAAAATAAATTTAATTAATCGGGCTATATACCGATGCATACAGGAAATTTTACTTTTTGAAACAGGGATCGAACTCAGCCCTGTTTCAATATATATATATAAATGAGTTAATTTATATGGAGATACAATGTTATTTATTTATATGATAAACTGTGTGTTTTCTTGTAATTATATGCATCTTGCAGCTCTGAAGAAGATTGCTGGTCAACCAAAACTGTTACATTGATTAACTTTAATAAAATAAGCATTGTAATTAATTATTGTAACAGTTATAAGAAAGATGGATTTATTTAATTACCATAAATAATTAATTCATTAAATTGTTAATTTAAAATTAAAGAATAATAGTTGTGTATATTTTTTATTCAATTCTTAACATCTATCACATCATATATGGTTTACTTGTATATGTGATTCTGGGTTATTTAATGTACTAAAAAACTTCATAGTGTTTCAAAATTGTTCACGGGTAACACAATAGATAAGTAGTATTCAAGAAGTAAAGAATAGACCAGTCAACCCAATCTAGGAATGATACCAAAAGTATTTAATAATTCTTACTTATAATTAAATAAAGCTGATTTGTAGTAGCCAATCTTATTTCTATGGTCAATCCATATAAAGAAATAAAAATGGTTATAGCTAAAGAAATCTGACCAATTTATTAGTATTATTTCATTGAGATCATACTTTGTATAATCAAACTATGTATATCAATGGTGATATATGGTTCTGGCAATGATTGTAATTACTGATCAATATTGTGGTGGATAAATAAAATTTTGGATGTGAGCATTGTAGATTTATTTTTTCATTTAGCAGTTGGTCATCCACTATGTAATGTCTGCCCAATGTGCAGGATAGTCTTCAAATGTTTAGATTCACCATCAGCATTACAGTGCTTAGTATCTCATCATTATCTCATCTGTTACATTATATATTAGGTAAATTTAATTTAAAATTGCTATACTTTTAGCCAATATTTATGTTAAACAACAAAACATTCTTAAAAATGATGCTAATGGTTTGACTTTAATGTATTTAAGTGCCATTTACACACACACATCTCATCTCTCAATATTTCTAGCCATAAATTTGAAATAAAGTAATGATAATAATAATTTCTATGTATACATATATTTACATACTAATGTATAATTTTTGTTATATATATTTTAGGTACATTGTAATGCAAGTTGAGCAAAACTTAAAACTTTTGTCAGATTGTAATTAGATTTAAAGATTTTTTTAGAACACTCTCTAGACAATCCAATTAATCATTAAAATTTGGTTAGTAATTGAAGTATTTAGCTTTTTTTTTTAAATTAAAAAATAAGACAAAGATGGAAAACTTCTCAAACTCTTATCATCCAGCAGTTATTAAGCCTGATGAGTATGCTATCTACTTTTCTGTTTCTGTATTAAAGGTTATTACAGAGGCCTTTAACTCTGCAAAAGAATTAACAAAATGAGGTTTTCGCATTTTATTTGCATATATTGAATATTTGTAGCACATTTTAAGATGTTGGTTCAACTCTTGATTACTGCATTGTTAAATTATATATAATTACATATATATTACTTTTCTGTTATTAAATACCAAAAGAAACGTTTAGGTTCTTTTAGAACCAAATATATAAATATATATTATGGTAGAAGTAGGTTTTTCAACTTCATTACGATTTGCGTGCTTTACATTAGATATTTAATCTTGCACTACACAAATTGAATGGTGTTATTAACTCTTTCTTTGTTAAATATTTATATTTGTGTCTTGTTTAATTTATTTAATATTTTAATTATTTGAAATAGGAAATATATTTTACTAGATAGGCTTATGTTCTATCTGACTTCCTATTTAATTTATTTAAACAATTTAAGAATGTGTTCAAAAACATACTCACACCCTTAGATAAGAGAATACACCAGTATTATTAATTTATACATAAATCACTATTACTATGTATTTGTTAAATTTTGGTATGTTTAAGAAATAAAATATATCACAACTGATAGTTAGTTAAGTTTTTTGAATGCACTGATACTTCAGTGATATAAGTTATATGATTATGTATTTATTGAGTTTTGATCATGAATGCATGAGAAGTCTGCAATTTTATAACATAAAAATATATATTGTACTTATATGTTGGACTATTTCCATCATCTAATATGAGTATTGAATGTCTTTAGAAAAATGTAACTTTATTTATGTGCACAATGTTTTGAGAGGTATTATTCTCCCCTCTTCTTCAGGTGTTGCTGGCCTGACTAGTGACTGTATTAGCATGGAAATCGAACCTGGATCCTTATATTCTTGAGTATTGAAATTTAAGTTAATGCTATAACCAATTGAGCCATCCTGTGGTTAGAGAATTATTTTAAAATTCAATACTCAAGAAACTAGGGGCTCAGGTTCGATTCCCATGCTACAACTGTCACTGGTCAGGCCAGCAACATTTAAAAAAGAGGGGAGAATAATACCTCTCGAAATGTTGTGCATATACTAACCTGTATGCTATTACTGACAGTTGAATGTATTTGGAATATTTAAATAAAATTAAACTTTTTTAAAGACATTCAATACTCATATTAGATGACGAAAATAGTCCAACATATAAATACAACTAAAATACCATCATCACAAACCTTCAGGAAAACACTAAATATATATATGTCACAACTGGTATTTAGGTGAGCTTTGTGTGTGCGTTAATACTTTTGAGATAAAAGTTATATTTTATAAAATTAATTTTTTACAACACCTGTAATAATTAACCCCTTATTTATTGGATATTTATTTTTTCACGATGAAATGTAACTCCCCCCCTCCCCAAGTTTTGTCATTGCATGAAGTCAATAAAAGATTAAAATGAAACTAAACAAATATATTATAAATAAAAAATATATATATCCAATTATGTATGGATTTCATTAAACCAAATCTGATGTGTTGATTTTCCAATGTTTTTTTCAGAAACAATTATGCCATTCTGTTCGAGAATTAATTCCATGCAGATCTAGTATCGCAGTAAAATGGAAACTTTCATATTTAAATTTTTTTTTTCTGAACTTGAGTCATTTTAAACTAGAGAAGTGAAAGTTATAAAATTATTGTAAATATTTTAAAATTGTTCTTATGCATTTTATTTACTTATATTTGTTTCAGTAGAATTCATGTTTAAGTGACCATTAGGAAAGCTGAATTATATTTGCTTTTTTCTTTCCACATGATTTCATTTTGCTTTCAAAGATTATATGATTTTATTAGTTATAAATATGGCAAAAGATCCAACCTTTTTGTAATACTACTCACTTCTTGACTACTCTAAATCAGTAAGCACTAAATAAAATCGATTTTTATCATGTTTAGTTAATATGAATTTTTAATAAATGAAACAATTTGTAACGATGTTTAAAATTTCTTGCTAAATTTCTATAGATTTCTGTTTCATAAGTTTTCTTTTTTTTTACTATTGCCGTTGGAAATATTTTGTGTTCTATGAATATGAAAATGGAAATGAAAAGGTAAACATGATGAAAATTGTATATTAGTAAGCACAATTATTTGTATAATATCACTATTTTAATAAAGTTTAAAGGGTTATCCTATACTCTAGTCCCGAATTGAATCTATAGTTTCCTGTGCCCCTTATTAAAATTCTAACATGTAATTCATATACTTGAGAAATTAACAATTCAACCATACTTCATAATTTAGTTCATCACATGATCACCATTTCTTATGCTTGCTGATAACTTATTAAAACAGGCAAAACTCTCCATATATAGTAGTGCCTCTCAATGCAAACCAGAGTAATCAATGGATGCCAGAAGGCTTGTGCATAAAATCCCTATCTAGTGCCTACTCATTCAATATCCCCAGACTAGTTTCTGGCTCCTCGCTGACAAAGGCCACAAGCCAGAAACTAGTCTGGGGATATTGGATGAATAGGCACTAGATAAGGATTTTATGCACAAGCCTTCTGGCATCCATTGATTGCACTGAGTGGCACTATTGTATGGAGAGTTTTTCCTGTTTTAATAATAATGGTACTGGTTGATTAGACATGCATGCCACTTGATGGCATTGTTTAGGTGATAAAACATGTAAAAATGCTGTTTACACAGCCCAACTTTTTGTTGCAAAACAACATTATTTTCTAAAATGGAATAATTACATTTTTAAATTGCATTAACATTTTTAATTATATGTTTTAAAACTAAATGTCTATATCTCTATTATGAACTTTTGCTTATGGTTATTTTTTACTTTATTTTTATATCATGTTTAGAAAATAAAAATTTGAAGTTCTTTGAATTTCATTTTTAAATTAGTGCATCCATTTTGTTCATCTCTGTCCTGCATTTTTAAATATATTTTCTATCACTGTTTGTCTACTTGGGTTCAATAAATTTTAGAATTAAAGAATTAGTCTATTATACATTATGGAATTTATTATGAATTATGTTCATTAATTTTATTTATTGATAAAAAAATTTTTTTAAGTATGAATAAAATATTTGAATTTTTGTATTCTTGCAATCTACTCTCTCATAGCTGCTATTTTTATGCAATTTATTTTCACGTTAAAATTTATATGAGCTGCAAATATTTATTATTTCCATTTTCAATAATGTTTAGTCATATTTGATGCAAATTAAATAATTATTTGTTATATTTATATAAATAAAATATATGCACTATCATATTTTACACTACATTTTATTTTTAGAATTATTTGGTGGCAAATATAGAAATTAATTATGATTGCATATCATATTTATCTTTGTAACAATTTGGTTCATTATTAAATTTATATGTACTATAAATTATTAAACCACTAGAACCTTCATCGTGTTATCTTCAGACTACAATTTAATAATTGTATTCTTTATGAAATTTAATATTAAAGTCACTGAAATATACATTAACCTTATTATTTGTTAAAATGCCTGAAATATAAAATGGAGGACAATATATTTATAATATATAACAATTTATAACAAAGCACATTTCTTTTAACTACAGAATTGAAAAATAAATACATATAAAATAGCATGTACAATAAATGGCTCTGCAGAAAGGAATTTGTTGTTAATTTATAGGAGACCATTTGATTTATCTTGGAGATCTTAAAGGAAATGAGCAGGGAAAATTCTTCATACATTCTTGTCATTGCAGTTATTATTACTATATTATTATTCTTATAGTATACAAACATGGATGGACTGTTCACCAACATCCTTTAGTCCATGTGGTGAATTTATTGGCTTTTTACCTCTGAGTTTAAGATCAAAAAACACTATGGTCTTTTTTCTCAGATTACTGATAGTTCCTGACTATAATCAGTTGAGTTTGTTTGAAGGCAGAATGAATGTGTGTGTGTGAATGAATTTTTTTTTCTAATAGATATTTACAATCATGACAGATAAAAATAAATCATGACCCTTAATCCCAAGAGACTGTAAATTCACCAGTCAAGCCAACAGTTGACAAACAAAGGTCAAAGATGCTAAGAATCTCCTTGTTGTTGATCCAGGCTGTCATTTGATGATGACATTTTTATTTAGGTACTTACAACTGGAGATCACTTTCAAGTGAAGGAAGATTGCAAGAATTGGAGGAAGAACTGTCTCATATTAAATGGGTCATTATTGGACTTTGTGAAGTTAGAAGAAAAAGCAAAAAGACAATTGATTTGGTGCAAACATTGGAAATACAAGTGGAGTATTCATTATAAATAAAAAGTGGAACAACAGCATTGTGGAGATAGGTGGTATTTTAGAGTGGCAACTTAATAGCAGATATCAAATGTAAATAATTTAGGGTTAAGCCTCAACAAGTTCTCATTGTGTTGATGAAATAGAGGATTTTTATGTGGATGTACAAAAGACCTTTGATCAGACAAAACAACATTTTAAAAATTCATGGCAGTCTTTAATACTAGAATTAGTAAGCAGTTGAAAGATAAAAGTGCTGTAGGTAAATTTGGTTATGGTGATAGAAATGAGAGAGGGAATAAACTTGTAGAGTTTGCAGAAAAAAAAAAGTTTATATTATGAATTCTTTCTTTAAGTAAAATATTAAAGAAAATGGGCATGGAAGCATACAAATGAAGGTACAGCAGAATTGGATTGTATTTTGCTAACAGAAAATATGTATTTCATGATTGCTTTGTTCTTAATAAATTCAGGAAATGATCATTGATTAGTTAGATGTAAGATGCAAACTAGATGCAAAAATTATTAAGAAAAACAATATTCACAGTTGATATTTCTAATCTTCAGAAACATTCCACTGAATTTAAATTAGAACATAAAAAGTTTTCAAATATTAACAGATTTTGAAAATGATTCAGATTAAAATGAAATCAACAGGAAGATAACTGATATACTTTTAAAAACTGCAACAAATATAGCTGGTACAACAAAGTAGCAATTGACCAGTAAAATTTCTATTGAAATAAGACAATTCATAAAGAAAAGAATGAATATGAAAATATATAAAAATGATGAATTAAGAAGGATTAAATGTCTCAAATTTTGTAAAATGGTGCAACAAAGAATTGACGATGATATAAGAAAGTACAATTGAGAATGACAAGAAAAGCTGTAGAAGAGAATAAACATCTCAAGATCAGAAAACAATATCTTGGTATTGGTAGAAAACTTATTCCTGCAATAAGAAAAAAAGATGTAATCATTTGTAAAAAGTGAGATGACATCATGAAATGTGTAGAAGAGTTTTATCAAAAATTATACAGCAATAAAAAATAAGGAAAAATATCTCCTACAACTATTACATCTTCTAAATTGCCCAGGATTTTTCAGTGATGAAATGAGACATGCAATTAAATTTATGAAGAAGGAAAAGCTCTAGGTAATGATGGAATTATAATCCTTAGCTTAAAAAAAGCAGGAGAAGAAATAGAAACATTTTTGGCATTGTTATATAGCAAATGTCTAAATGATAAGGATATACCAGATGATTGGCAGAATTCAGTATTAATATTTAAGAAAGTTGATAAAGAAGATATTAGAAATTACAGACCTATTCTTTATTTACCAGTTCTATATAAAATTTTTACAAAAATAATTATAACTTGTCTACAGTAAACGTTGGATTTTAACCAAACCAAAGAACAAACTGGATTTAAAAGTGGTTTAGTGAATCATATTTAAGTATTTAGAGAAGTTTTAGAAAAGACTAATGAATATGAGTTGCCGTTATGCTTTGGATATGTAAAGTATGAAAAAGCATTTGATTCTATATGCATTTCTTTAATGATTAAAGTATTGAATCATCAAGGTGTAGACCCAGGATATTGTCATATTCTGAAGAATAATTATAAAAATGTAACAGCAACAATTAGATTACATAATGATATGAAAAAGATTAACATTGAGAAGGGTAAAAGAGGGTGATCAAGAAGTATTACGTGATTTAAAATGGGAAGTTAAGGGAATAAAAGTATATGGAGATTACTTAAGTCAACTGGATTTTGAAGATGATGTAATTGTTTTTGCAAATAATGCTTTGGAGTTTTAGGAAATGTTGCAAGAGTTATCAGATGAAAGTAAGAAAGTTAAAAAGACTAAAGTTAGAAGAAGTTAACAGCTATAAATATCTTGGTGAGATTACTACTACATATGTACACATAATGGATAAAATTAACATAGAATTAAACTTGGTTGGAGTGTTTTTGGTAGAAATAATATTTTAAAAAATATGCTTGTGTTTGAAAAGAAAGATATTTAACAAATGTGTGTTATCAGTTCTTATCTATGGATCTGAGATTTAGACCTTAACACAAAAGCAATACAGAGACTTCAGACTACTCAACAAAGTATGGAGAAATGACATATTTCTAGAAGAAAAGATAATAGATGGACATTTGAAATCTTAAAATAAACTCCAGAAGATTGTAAAAGACATAGAAAGTCACCACATGTGAGATGGATTGTTGCACAATAAGGAAGTGTGCTGGACTGATGTGGAGAAGAGAGACTAGAGATCAGAGAGGATGGATTGAATTTGTAAAGATTGTCATCCTAAAGTGGATCAATAAGAGTAGAAAATGATGATGACAGTAAATCCACTAAGTCATGCAGGTCATGGAAATTAGTAAAGCACATGGATTTAATACAATTCCAGTTGAGTGATTATTGCTACAAAGGGAAGGAATTTAGATAATCTTAATAATGTTTGTAATGTAATTTATGATTCTGTAGATATTCTTTGTTTTTTCACAATTATGATTCCATTAAAGAAATATGCCACTCTAATAAAAGTGAAAAGTTTAGAACATATAGAATAATCTGAAAGCAGCTAACATCTTGTTGACAGTTTAAATATATATGATTGTAATGAATTAGATAAGTTTCTATTCAAGCCTTCCTTTGATTTAAAAAAAATAGAGATACAATTGAATATATATATATATGTGTGTGTGTGTGGGTGTAAATAAAATATCCATTATAGAATAATATTGTAAGAAAAAATAATGGATAATGATGATAATAAATCTTGCAAATAACTATAGTAAGATTTCAGTTATTTTCATAAATTGAAAATCATTTGATTTTCCATTGAAGAAGGTTATTAAAATAACTGAAAGTACTTTTGCATTTTATTATACTTATTTGTAAGAAATATTAAGACTTGTTTTATTATATTATATATATATACACTAACTTATTTCATTGATTACATTTAAAAAGAAAGCTATAGACTGGAAATTGAGACATTTATTAATTAATTTGCATACGAATCAAAAAGTGGTCTTTTTATGGAAGTGATCCATAAAAGAAGAGGTGTAAACAGAAAACTGCTTATATCATGCTTTATAAGATATATTTCTAAACTATATAAGTTGTTACATGAAAGCAAGGAATCAGTATTGCAGATAGAAAAATTATTAGTGTCAGATTTCTTATTATATGGCATATTTGTGGATAGGAAAAATAAGTAAATAAATTATTCATAATTCTGAGATCATGCAGTAATTGAGCTTTAATCCAGAAGCCTACTACTGCACTAGACCTTATAGAGTACTAATGAGAATGACATGAATATAATGGTAAGTATAATTGAAAAAAATTAAGGGAAAATAAATGAAAAAAAAAAACAGCAACACACACACTAAAACAATTAAAATAGATAATGAAAAGTAAAAATTAAGAAAAGTATTAATTTGGAAATTATGGAAAAGTTGAATACTTTTTTAAATGGCAAATTAGTTATTTTGCATTGGTGATGCATATTTTTAATAATGGTAAGGGATTATTCTGTAGTCTATTCAAATTACTATCAAAGAAGATATTGCTTATAGTGTAGTTTATAGATATAGGAATTTTAAAGAATATTCTGAGATTCTAAACAATGTGAAAAAAAGAGGTAGGGAAAGGAAACTGATGAATAATTTTATGAATTTAAATATCCACGAGCATGTGAGAAGAGAAAGAGACAAAATGCATTGGAAAGTTGATCTAAATTAGAGCCTGCATTTTCATAGATGACTAATGAGTATCAAACACCAATGTTCATATAATGCTTATATAATAAACTCCTTTTATAGACAAATGTGTAACATTTTTCTTTATAAACTTTTTATAAGATAAATTTATTATCTTCCATTTCTGACGTGAATGAAAGTGCAAAACTTATGTGACAGGTGTAGTGGTTACCTTATCTAACTTTTGAATATATAAATGAACTTATTTAAAAAAAATTATAACTTATGTTACATCTTTTCACACCTATTTATATTATTTCTTGATATGTTAATTTATTATTAATAATATATATATATATTGTAATGGTATACATATGCCATTACATTATTTTAAAATTAAAATAAAAATGATTGTAAATAAAAATTGATTTTATTAAAAAATAAAAGCCAAAAATTAAAAATGCTATATTAACATGTATATATTGCACAGATGGAAAACTTTAAAACTATTTTTTTTTTTTTAAAATAAAAGTATTTGAAAGTATTTTTTTGTAAAAAAAAAAAGTAAAGATTGATATTTTTGAAAATAGAAATAAATGATTTCTATCATGTTTAATCTTAGAAAATGATTGTTTTATTAATTAAGTGGTTGTTTTAAAGCAAACTAGCCCTTGGGGCACTTAAATAATTAAAAAGGTCAGATAAGAGAATAAAAAAATTAGATTGACCAATGCAAGCACGAAGCCACAGTACGGACTGTAAATGGAACATTAGAATGAGTGACATCATGCTAGATCGATCCCTTGGATTTCTGATAAGAGGACCATAAAATTATAAAAGGCAAAATAATTGTTGCAGCATTTTGACTATTAAGCTATATATGAATGGTAGCTGTATTGCAGACTTCACAATGTAGGAGTCTTGCAATAGATTTAATTTCCTTTGCATGCATCAGCCGAGGCCTCCCGATGACAGTCTTTGATCAAATGAATGGCTTGTAGTGGTTACGTCTCAAAAAAATATTAGCAAACAATAGTATCAGCAAGAACTTCCATAAACTGAATGAAATCTGATGGTGTTGATGCTAACCAAAACACATTAAAATAATGTTCCAGGCTAGCAATTCTCTATTAATATTGCTTTTTTTTTGTTTACAAATTTTATTTTATTTCATTTATAAATTATTTTTTCCAAATAATATTTTTGACAATGGGACAATAATAGTTGTTTTTTAATTTTTATTGACAAGAGGGTCTTTTTTGGTGTATGTTCAAATAGTAATTTGGGTTTTTAAATAGTATTACTGTTTTTTAAAATTTGATTGGCAAAATTCAAGAGAAAATAAGTTTTTTTATGTATCTTTAAATAATAATTTACGTTACTTTTATTGGTTTACATTTGATCGACAACAATTAGTGGGAGATATGTTTTTGTGTATGATTAAATAATAATTTATGTTACTTTTTTTTTACATTTGATTGCCGACAACAATTATTGGGAGAAGTTTTTTTGTGTATGTTTAAATAAAAATTTAAGTTACTTTTATTTTACATTCGATTGACAACCAATTTTACTTTCTTTCATTTATAAATTATTTTGGTTCCACAAATAATATTTTTGACAATGTGACAATAATAGTTGTTTCTTAATTTTTATTAACAAGAGGGTCTTTTTGGGTGTATGTTCAAATAGTAATTTGGGTTATGTTTAAATAATAATTTATCTTACTTTTATTGGTTTACATTTGATTGACAATAATTAGTGGGAGGGATGTTTTTGTGTATGATTAAATAATAATTTATGTTACTTTTATTTTACATTTGATTGACAACAATTATTGGGAGAAGGGTTTTTTTATTGTATATGTTTAAATAAAAATTTAAGTTACTTTTATTTTACATTCGATTGACAACACCAATTTTACTTTTTTTTGTTTATAAATAATTTGGTTTTCCCAAATAATATTTTTGATAATGGGACAATAATAGTTGCTTTTTAATTTTTATTGACAAGAGGGTCTTTTTTGGTGTATGTTCGAATAGTAATTTGGGTTATGTTTAAATAATAATTTACATTACTTTTATTGGTTTACATTTGTTTGACAAATAATTAGGAGGAGGGGTGTTTTGTGTATGTTTAAATAATAATTTACGTTACTTTTATTGGTTTACATTTGTTTGACAAATAATTAGGAGGAGGGGTGTTTTGTGTATGTTTAAATAATAATTTACGTTACTTTTATTTTACATTTGATTGACAACAATTATTGGGAGAAGGGATGTATGTTTAAATAAAAATTTAAGTTACTTTTATTTTACATTTTGATGAAGGCCATTTGGAATCCTTCAAACAAGCTGCCTTTACAAAGTAAACATTTCCGTTGGCAAGAACAAGACTTACAAATGAAAGTCTAAAGATGTTTATGGACCTCAAGTTGCATATATTCCCACACAAACATCTCTTTTCTTTCAGTAGGATGTTTTTCTGCTATAGAAATGTTACAGTGCCAGCTTCCGTGTCTGGCAATTTCCATATTTTCAAGCTTTCTGTGTTCGAATTAGCCATATTCTTGGTCTTGGAAAATTACTCACTAAAACATGACTTAAAGCATGATTGTCAAAATATTGCACTATCCCACTCTAATAGAGAAATTAGGAGGCTTACAGCTTTCTGAGGAACAATCACGACACTGTTAAAACTGTTAAAAGATAACAATACATCAATTCATATGAAAAAAAGAACCCAATGAAAATTTAAATAGTTTTGACATGATGAACTTAACACACCCTCATACGATATTGTTACATAAAATACATAACACAGCATTATGATATAGTATGTAACACAAACAACTATGGCATTTTCCTCTGCTTTTAGCATAGGAAAAAGCCACAGCATTATCCGCCAGCCGAGTTAACACTCTTTCTAGGTTTTGTCATAGAAAGAAGGCTTAACTCTGAGTTAACACTCTTTCTAGATTTTATCATAGAAAGGCTTAACTCCAAGTTAACACTCTTTCCAGGATTTATTGTAGAAAGAAGGCTTAAATGCTTGGGTGCAGCCAGGGAAACAGCATATTTCTAGAAATTAAGCTAGAAATAGTGCCATCTCATGGCTGACATGATAGATCAGAACACAACTTTTTACCAATTAAACTTTTTTTTAAATAAATATATCTTCAATAAGTAGTCAATCCATAAAGAAAAAAAGTAATATAAATAATGGACTCTTATCTGACCAAGAATAGAACTCTAAATCAATTATTAATATTTATTTTTATATAAGTTTGCTATTTCAATCATTCCATTTTTCTTTTTTTGATTATGTATTTTTGGTATTTAACTAGGTTATTTAATTTTATCTGTTAACTAAAGTGTATTAAATTTAAGTTGGGTGTAGATAGCTGCATAAATTCATTAACGTTTAGTTTTTTTTTTTCATATGTGTAAAATAGATATATCGGTAAATTTCACACCTCATGCTGAGTGTCCAAATGTATTTATTCGTGTATCTTTTAACTTATTGTTGTCAATGTGGCACCTTATGATGAGTGCCATTGGGTTTACTTCATTGTAAATTTTCCTCTGCAATTCCATCAATAACTTTATATTTTAATCAATTATGTTTATTTTGAAGGGGTTTAATTTCAGGCTATTTGTTTCATAGTTAGGTCGATGCTGGTGGAGAGATATATGGGTGTTTATATCAATGTAATGTGAAGAGTGTTTAGCATACAGGGCAAAGCCCAATTGAATGCATGACCCAAAGATGTAGTCATTGCGTTGCAATGGATGCAGACGTATTTCCTGCAACATTGATCCCTTTTAGCTCTATGGATAGGGACTATAAGTCAGCAGATAGACAACTCTCCCACATACATAGCATTTCTCTTAGATATTATGTGCATCATTCCTTTGCCAGACAGATGCACATTCCTGTACCGGAGGAGGATCATGTCCTTCAAATAATATCATGCTGCAGATGCACATTCCTGACAGCATGGTTTTATGCTAGCATCTTCATATTGCATTGGTTGCATCTGTATATCAGGAAGCAAATGTTGATTTGGCTACGTACTTTTAGTCTGAGGTTGAATGTTTTTTTTTAAGTTTTTAAATGAGTAATCTATGTAGCTTATCTGTACTCAACATTATAAAACAAACTTTTATAAACTGTCCATCTGTGTGGACTGTCTAAAATAATTTAAAATTAATAGTAAAGTATAAATTTTATTCCTCAATTTCAAATATTTATACATGTGTGTTAATAAATGTTTTTTGTGTGTTATTACTGGCAGTGGCTTATTTTATTTTTTTAATATTAAAAATATATTTTTAAGATGTTTTATATTAAATCTCTGCATCTCCTTGAGCTAGTGACATAGGTTAATGGTCAATAATGAAATAAAAAATTGAATCTTAACAACAAGTATCTGCCCACTATATGAATTTTTCAGGTTCGAATGGCCTGGTGGTGCCCTGTACGGCAGATACGGTAAGACTCTGATACATCCTGACCATTATAATATATATAGTATTAAAAACCAGTCAACACTTAGACAATCTCAATATCAATAACAATCAACAACTTCAAAGTGTTGTCAAGCAATATATATATATATTTAATGTTTTCACGGTTATATGATGTAGATAAAACATAATTTTTGGGTACGAACCATGTATTATTTTGTAGCCTCATATTGTGAATGTTGAACTACTTCAAGTTAAATCTCACTTCTCATCTCGCACTGAGTCACATTATTCTTTGAGATCTAACGATAGTTCTTTCAAAAGTTAACCTTGATAATGGCAGTTGCTAGTCCGTCGAAATATCGGATTGTAATGCAAAATAATACATGGTTCATACCCAAAAACTATATATATAAACATTACAAACATAAAACTAAACTAATCAATAAATAATTAAAATTATCCAAATCCACAACTCAACCAGATTAGCCAAGAAAAAAATCAAAAACACAAACAATGGTTTCACTGCTACAAGCAGACTTCTCAAGTGTAAAGAACTACAAAACAACACCATATTTATATTAAACATTACCCACAACTTCATTTACTTCCCACCCGCTTTCAGAATAATAAATTTATAATAATAAAGATTCTTTAATTCTTTTTATTTCATTTCTCTCAAAGAAGACAACCTTAGCTTCATCAAAATTAATAGTGTGGCCTGTATCTTTTTCATGGACATACAAAGCAGAACTAAGATATTTATTTCTAACCCTACTTTTATGTACCTTTATTCTTTCATTTAAGTTCAAACTACTCTGACCTATATAAACCTTACAAAAACAAGGGATAATATACACTACACCAGGAATAGTCTTCCTATCAAAAATTTCCTTTGTAATATTTAATAAATTATTCAAAGTAATACCCCTTTTCCAAGCAATTTTCTTATTTCCAAACAAATTATTATTTTTACATGCAATTTTATAAGAAAAGAATTTAAATGGCAAAGAAATAAAATCATATTTTTCTTTATCCTTTACATCCTTACAAATAGTACTATTAAATAAAATACTTTTAATAAATTTATCAGAATAGCCAACATTCAAATAATCTTTATAAAATTGACCTTTCTGAAACAAAGCTACCCCACTAGAATTATTTAATTTCTTATTTTCATAAAAAAAAATTACCCTAATATTTCTTAAGGCTAAGCGCTTTCAGAGCATTCGACTCCATATTCATAGCCTCCAAATCAATTATTAGATTTGGAGTCTATGAATATGGAGTCGAATGCTCTGAAAGCGCTTAGCCTTAAGAAATATTAGTGTAATTTTTTTTATGAATTTAATTTCACTATGTATGTCAAGCATATTAAACCTTTCATAATTATTAATAGTGAAGAAAAATCTGAAATTAATTTCTTATTCCTATAACAATAGTTTCTAAAAGCAGTTACTTTATGAGATACAGACTGATAGCTATCAGGTTTAATTATAGACATTAATTCTTTACTTTTAACAATATGACTGCATACTAAACAATTAGTCTTTACATTTCTAATCAGCAAAAGATCTAAAAATTTTAACTTAACAAAATCTAACCCCTCTCCTTCTAACACATATAAAAGGATCAAAACAAACTCATTTATAAATTCCTTCAATTTATTATTCTCAACTACAAACAAACAAACAATCATCCACATATCTAACAAATAACTTTAAATATAAACAATTTTTAAATAATAATTTCCTCTTCCAAATAATTAATATAAACTGAACAAACTAAGGGAGAAATAATATAACCTATTATCCATCCTTCCTTAATTTTATAAAAATTACTATTATAAGTAAAATACATAGAATCCTCTAACACAATGGTCTTCAACCTTTATGGACTGGCAAAAATAAGGATAAGATTTTGCAGACCGGCCGAAGGTTACAGATAAATTTTCTTAAAGATGTAACCTGCTTAGCTTTAGATAAGCATAATTGTTATAACCGACCAAAACAGCACACTAGTTATTGTGTACTGTAATGGTGTTGCTTACTTACCTTCACATGCTCAACACTCTTGAGTTGCGCTGTCATACTCCTACAGAAGACAGTACAATAACAATCATTCTCATTAATGTGCTTACATTTTACATTTATTTTATTGTTAAAACATGCAAGAATAAAATATTCACCTCAATGTTGAACAGTTTTGATCTTTTTTTTTTTGGGGGGGGGAGTGGGTTGAGAAATACTTTGTCATCACTGAGACAAAAGATAGAGACCAAAGTTATTTTTTGCTTGTTTTTATTTTTTAAAAAAAAGGTAACAGAAATTGGTTTTAAAAATAAAAGTTTTAGTATTTTAGCAGTATACAAATAAAGCCAAAAAAAAATATTGCCTTATAGGCCAAAAAAAGTGGGTGTATTTTTAAACAAAAAAAAAAGAAAACGAAACTTGAAAAAGTCAAAAGTTTTGATCTTACTTTATTTTGGGTTGGTGGGGTGTATTGAGAAATACTTTGTAAAAGTTAGAAACATAACTTATTTTTTGGTTTTTATTTTTAAAAAAAGGTAATAAAAATTGATTTCAAAAATAAAAGTTAAAGCCAAAAAAGATCTTATTTTAATTTTTTTTGGGGGAGTGGGTTGAGCAATACTTTGTTTTCACTGAGACAAAAGTTATTTTTGGTTTGTTTTTATTTTTAAAAAAAGGTAATAAAAATTGGTTTTAAAAATAAAAGCTTTAATATATCAGCAGTATACAAATAAAAGGCAAAAAAGATATTGCCTTATAGACTAAAAAAAAAGTGGTTGTATTTTAAACAAAAAAAACCTGAAACTTGATAGAGTCACAAGTTCTGATCGTACTTTATTTTGGGGTGGTGGAGGTGTATTGAGAAATACTTTGTAAAAGTTAGAGACAGAACTTATTTTTTGGTTTTTATTTTAAAAAAAAGGTAATAAAAATTTATTTCAAAAATAAAAGTTAAAGCCAAAAAAAAAAAAATCACCGCATAGCCAAAAAAACCTCCAAAAAATGAAATATTAAAAGAGAAAGTAGAAAAAATTTAAGAGATCAAAAAATGTCACTTTACATCTTATTGTTTTAACAACACTGACAAGCGGCCATGATTGGCTATCAAAAGACAAACAAGAGTTTGTATAATAAAAAACTTTCTACCCCCCCCTAAACATCTATGATAAATAGAAAAACAAATTAATTTATGTATGATTGATTAGATTTTGTTTTTGTTCTGTTTTTTTTTTTTTAATTGGGTAAAAATGCGATGAAAAAATAAATAAAAATTGTTTATATTAATTAAAAGTTTAAAATATTATTTTGTTACAAACTTTCTTGCCAGTCTAGCGTGGACCAGCAGAAAACTTCTGCGGCCTGGCGCCAGTCCACAGACCGGTGGTTGAAGACCACTGCTCTAATAATAAAAGCAAATCTTTGATTACTTTAATTTTATTTTTTGACAAAAATCATTGCTTAACCAACACAGACTGTTAATAGATTAAGCAGTATTGATGTTTTTATGCCTGTATGGGGAGTTTAGCCTCTGTGTTATACAGGGCTTCAAACTCCTTGCATAATATGAGCCTTTTATGTTACCATTGCTTCCCAGTAAGAAAACATTGTTTTCTTGTTTATTTAAGATTTTGTATGGCCATCATACAAATAAAAAAATTTCTTGTATTCATTTAGCTACAGCTTGCTGACTCTTGATGTTTTGACCAAATAGAAATCACAATTTCAAATTGACAGGGTTTATTATTGCTTTGCATATGTCATTCTTCACCCATCCTCCTGATATCTGTCTTAGTGTTATTCTAAACATATTTATTTATATCCCCTGGAGTAATAGGAATTAGTGTTTTTTTATTAATATTGAACCATGCTTCTCATATTGAATCTGAAAAAGTGAAAAATTAATGCTAAATGTACAGTACAATTCATATATTTGTTTCACTCAACCTCAATTATTTTTGCTTCTAAATGAGTCCTGAAGAGTCAATTAAGTTCATACATAACTCAAGTCATAAGAGTTTGAAAATTGAGGATTATGAACTGACTTAATGTGTGTTTAATTGCATTTTGTTCTAACCATGTTTTCCATGATAAATGAAGTTCAATTAAAATATCTGAAAGTTTTCCATCATAGATATTTGTTGACCTCATAGAATTCTGATAATTGTTTTAATATATGTTTTCCTGGTCAGTGATATATTTGAATAATACACTATACATAACCACCAGGAATCTCAATTTTTAAATTAATTGCAGAGACCATAAAATTCAATGACTATAAGCTCATTGGCTTTCTGAGGAATAATTGGAAATAGTATCCCTGTATATGACTTGTTAACAAGTTTAGCTCTTAAGTCAATTTTACAGTTTTGCAAGATTATTACTATTTGTGCTTATATCCCAGGCTAGTGATATAATCTATGTAAAATCAATTCCATGTTTCTGGGATCAAAATGACCATACAAACAATATACATGCATAATAAATTTACTCAGAATGCCTGCTAGCTTTAATACTTTCCATGGATTCTCTTCACAATTAGTTTTATATAGTAATATAATATTAACAATTTTATATAAAGATATGTTCTTTTTAATTTTAAAATATTATAGATGACAAGATGGTAGATGCTATTTAAAATATAAAATAATGTTGTGATATTAGGAACTTTCTTTTGTAATTTAGCCAAACATCTTACATCTTCCTCCAACTGATGCATCCACTGTTAATGATATTGCTGCAAGAACTATAATCTATAGTTAAGTTTTGCAATAATAATTTTACTTGAATAATGACCCAAAATACCAGCTACTACATTTTTGAATCTTGAGCACTATTTTACATTATACTGAAACTTTTGTAAGAACAGACTCCTTCTAATGAGATGATCATAATTCCAAACACTTTTGGACAATTATAATAACCTCTTCAGAACCAAGTGAAGGTGCTTAAATTTTTGGAATACCCAAACAATTTGAAAGGCTTTCATCTTAGCCATTAAATAATTAAGATCAGTCCTTCTTAGTATATGGCTAAAAAAATATAATGCTTTGTGTTGTTATGTTTCACTAAGTTGGCACAACAATACTCCTAGACCAAATCCACTATTATCTGTTTGGACAGAAAAAGTTTGGGAAATATCAGAGTAGTCCAATATAACTTGAGTCAGGAATTTAATTTGGATATTTGACACTCTAATTTTTGTTTGCAATACCAATCTCAATGGCAATCTTTATTGAATAACTTGAGAAGAAATTATCTTGTGAAAAATTCCTGTAAAATTTATGGTAAAAATTGTATAATTTTAGGAAGAATCACAATGTACAGATTGGTAACTTTTCAATAGCACTTGTAAGTTAACAAATATTGGATCCAAAGTAGGCTTCAGGCAGTTAGTGGCTTCTCTTTCTTAAGACACTAAACATAATCTAGGTTCAAAGAGCAGTCAAAGAGTCAACAGCAGAATGATTTTTTTTAAAAAAACTTGTTTATATATATATATGAGTGACCTTTAATTTCAAAATAATATTTTAAATGCCCAATTAATTAAATTTTTAACTTGGAGAAAACTACTTTATATCTATCTAATTATATCTTGTCTTTTTAATCTATTTATCTCCAAACACAAAACTTCAATTTTAAAATCAATCTTAATTTTTTTTAATCTCCATATTTTTATAAATCTATTTTTTTTATTAGTTTATCTTAATTTTTTTGTTTTTAAGATAAACACACATACCCATATAAATTCCAACGTAATTCTTTTAAATATATTTTCTAATTCTAAATCTTAATTTCTGATAAGAAAAACTAATCTATATTATAAAATATTATTTAGTTTTTCTTAAAATTTAAACCCTTCATGTTTTAATAATAAAAAACCTATTATTTTCAATATATATATTATCTTTCCAAGTTTATTTAGATATGTAACCTTGCCAAAGTTTTAATTATTCTAAAAAATTAATAAAACTATTTTTATATTTTTCAAGAATAATTTTTTTATCAATAAATCTACAGTAAATGCAAAACACTCAAACTCTTCAATAATGTGACGAGATTATTTTATGACTTTCTGTTTAATCTCTTTTCTTTAAAGCTACAATAATTTTTAAAAAAACATTACCTTTTTTTTATTAATTTATTATTTGGTAAGGGGACTAACAAAATTTCTTTAGAAAAACATACAATTTAAAAATGTAAATAATAATAAAAAGCATTATATATACTTTTTTTTTGTCATTTGATAATGACATGCAATGATTATGAAATTTAATAAATTTTGAGTCTTATAAAAATGTATATTAAAACTTAATTCTTATTTTCTAGTTAAGGAAATGGAGAATATAAACGGTCTAAGGAAAAATTATGATGCTCAAAATCCATTAAAATTATAGATAAATTAATCATAATAATATATGTATAATATATTATTGTTATATGTATAATATATTATTGCATAGTAGATGGGTGATTTTAATGTTCAAGTTCATATTTTTGCAGCTCTGACTGTATGAATTAATATAGTGTTCAAACTATTTACAAACTTCCAACAAAAAACGTTTGCTGATGATTTGGTGATGATAATGACAATTATAATTATTGTTGATATTATTATTATTTTTATTATTATTATGATGATGATGATGATGTCAGTTTTTATTGTCTCTAGTATTTAGTAGATTATTTGTTAAGTTTTATTTTTGTAAGCCTTATATCCTATATAATTGATGTAGAAAATACTATAATTATGTGTTGTATTTGTGACAATTTATTGCCTAATAATGATAATTATATCTCTTGCCAACTCTAATAATGGTAATATGCATTATACATGTTTAATGTTATCAGATGTTACATGTTGACATATGTCATTAAGGAAAAAACAAGCTGGGAGATGTTCTTTTTGTAGAGTATCTTTTTCTATGTCTAATATGAATTTAATTTCTACCATTATATCAGATGACTCAGGTGCATTAGATTATGAAGAAATTGCAATTATTACCTGTTATTCACAATGGATTATCAGAGCTTGCACAAACAATTTTGAAATTGCAGACCTTTTTTATATTTTGCATAAAAACTATGACAGGAATAATCAGATTTCTCATTTGTCTGATACTTGTAATATATATGATAAAGATATACCTTAATTGAAAGATAAAGTGTGGACTTTGCAAAGATTTCAAATGAATTTTGACATTGGAGTACAAAGTATTCCTTATCAAAGTAATGAAGATTTGATGCAAATAGTTTCCAATGTGGGATAAATTGAAAATTGAACATTATTCTAATAATGATTTAGAGCAAGTATTTTGCACAAAAACTAAATTGAATAAACCAGGACTTATTGTTATTTGTTTTACATCTCATGACATTATATAAGAGGAAATCTGTTGTAACTATGTCTGAAATTTTCTCCTTAGAAAACAACAGTCAGCTTATTTACATTAAAAAATTGATTTATTTGGCTACTTGATACTTTTTTTTGGAAAGCTAAGCAAAAGATTCACGATCAACATCATGATGTAACATTTATTTGAAACAATTTGGTTTATGTCAGTAATGTTGCTAATTCTTTCAGTGTTTTAGTTAAAAATAAAGCAGAATTATTGTTGTTTTGATCTTTAGTGCTAAATATATGATCGAATAGGATTTCTGATTATGAAGGTGCAAAAATCTTTCATATGAGTATTCATAGTGTATACATTCATTTTGATGAATTAAATATATATCAAAATGATCTACCATAAGGTTTTTATATTATTGTTCTATATGAGTTGTCAAATTTGGACAGTTATAAGAGTGTTTTTTTTCCTCATTCATATTCACATTGGTTATTTACAATGTTCTTACTACTGGTGAATCTATACCAGTGATGTTTACTTTTCCTAATGGAGTTTTTCCATTAATTATTATATATAGATCATGTACTAATTCCATTATATATTTTATTTGTGGACTTGACAATTTATTACCTAATTTACATTCAATTTCTGTCATAATAATTGACAATATGAATATTCATTTATTAATCAGGAAACGTAATTCTACCTGTAGATACTTAGATTTATTATATAGCTATAGTTTCAATCAAATAAATTTCTGACCTATGCGATCTTGTAAATCCCTGCTTGATTATATTATTATTAGATATAGTCAGCATTATAATAATGAATCTGGTGTATCTCAATTAGCCATTATGCATCACTTTGCAATTCTTTTAAAATTGTTCTCAATCTGTGATAATTCGATTGCCTACAGACATGCTAATAAATTGTCATATGTTAAATAATTTATTATTCATTCAGAACTGGGATTGGATTTTTGGCCTGAATAATGCAGACATCGCTTTGTTACAATTTCAGAATATTTGTAGTTTTTTTGATAAAGAATAATAAAAGTAGAAAACATTTTGTAATGGATTGCAGATCACATGATTAAAAAAATTAATTTGAACAATAATTTAAAATGTTTTTCTAATTTGATTGCTTTGAAGCATATTAATAAGAAAATTAAATACATATTAAAATAGCTAAATCAAATTATTATAGGGAATTTCTTTGTAATAAAAATATGTTACTGAAATGAAAACAATTAACTCTTTGATTAAAAAATCCTCTAATTAAATAAATTGTAGTAAATAAAGATAGTGCTAACATATTATAAATACCTGGTAGTGAAATCTTTTTAGTAATTTCTTTATACATATGCCACATGTGAAGCTATCTATTATCAATTTGATTTTTAAATTTATTTCAGACTCTCTTTTGGTTGGATGTTTCTGACATTCAATTATGATATTTAATTGATGACATAAAAATGTTTACTCTTCTGGATTAAATAAATTAACATCACAAATTCTTAAAGATAATAAGTTTGCTTTTATACCCATTCTGCTGGTATATTTCCTGAATGTTTAAAAGATATTATTACACTCATTTTTTAAAAAGGTGATCCATTAATTACTAGCAATTATAGGCTTGTTTCAATCATTTTTGATATTGTTAAGTTTTTTTGAGATGATAGTTAAGGATGCGATGATGTCTGTACACCAGTTTGGGTTTGTTGCTGGAAAGAGTACTTTGAATGCTTTTCATAATCATGTATACAAATTTAACATTGTCATTGAATAAGGGCCTCAAGACAGCAGCTATTTATTTGGGTTTATCCAAAGCATTCACTTCAGCTTAATCAGGCAATTCTTATATATCGATTGTTTTTATATGGTTTTTAAAGTCATTTTGTTTCCTGGATAATAAGTTATCTAAAAGACAGGAAACAAGTTGCTAAAATACATGCTGTTATTAGTGATTTAATATTCATTAATCATGTGGTTCCATAGAGGTCTGCACTTGGCTGTATTATTTTTAATATATATAAATGACATTTTTAGTTTATTTTTATGTTCAGTGATTTATGGTTTTGCTGGTAATATTAAATGGCTTATAATAAATCGTTTAACTATTAATTGTAATAAAACAAGGGATATTCTATTTTCTATAAATACTCTTCACTTTTACTTAGTATTTGTAATCAATATAAATTTTATTTTGATTGTATTTTTACATGTAGTAATATTATTTTTGTTGATAACTGTAAGTATTTTCATTGATAACTATTATTATGAAACTGTTTTCATTGACTCAAGGTTATTTTGGTCAAGCCACATTGTCTATTTATGTTCTTGGTTATGCAAAATTAATTACTTATTTTATTATCTAATGAAGTTCTTTCCTCTATCTATTTTAATAATGGCTATTTATGTTGCTTGTTAGCGAAGTATATTGTACCTCTATTTGGGTAGTTGTATTGATTACTTACTATTCTTATTAATGTACTTTACAAAATAATCTCATGCTTATTATTTTATGGTAGACCTATATTGACTTATGTGCATGATATCTAAATGAATTCTTGAGTAATGTCCATTCTTAAATTATATAAGTATAGAATTATTATTGAAATATATTGTCATTGTTCCTTATTGCTTCATAAAATGACTGTTATAAATATCCACTTAACTAAGAATTTTCAATTGACATTGCCAGATTTTTATTTGGAAAGTAGTCATAGGCAATTGGGTTACAATACTCTCAGATTGTTTAATTCTTTTATTACTTAATACTGAAAAGACAATGACTATTTATCTTTTTATACATTCAAAAAACGTTTAAAAATTTGGTTTTTGTATTATCTGGAATTCTATTTATTATTATTATTATGGTTGTTTTAATATTTGTATGTATTGATATGATTATTTTTACTTTTTATGTCATAAAATTCATTATGAATACCTATTTAGCCAAAAAATCCCAAACAAATAATTCAATTATATTGATATCAGATTGTTTAATTTTTTTTACTATCTATTCACTAGACATTATCCATATCTCATTTCCTATATTTAAAAAATGTTTGTAATTCTGATTTTTCTATTATATAATTAACTTTATTTATTTATTATTATTTGTTGTTGCTGTTAGTTTAGTATTAATAATTGAGAAATTGTTATGCAGTATGTTTTCTACAAGATTACTATGTTTCTATTTGTTTTTGTTTTGCTTTTATAATTAATATTTATAATTTGATAGATGTTATGCATAATTCATTGCACAACTCTCTTCTTGGTTGGAGTTATTTATCTTTTGTATATTGATATATTAAGTTATTAAATAAATAAAATAAATTATTATTATTATAAATCAGATTATATTTAAAATACTACTTAATAAAGAAAAATTAATTGAAACTTGTTTGTGTAAACTGCATGTCTTAATCTAAAATAGATTTTCCAAGGTTCGGAACATTGTTATGATCATGATCACATGGCTATATGCATGAAAGAAATTTTGACTTTTAACAATGTCATGTATTTTTTGCAGAGGGTTGCTTGTTTTTTATGTTGTCACATGTTTCAAAAATAATAAATGAATACTGTACTTTAGCACAAATAATAAAAATAAAACAATGACAGGGATAAAAATAAAAAGCCAGGGTGACTAATAAAACTATGGATCATATGAAAATGCACAGAATCACTCACAAAGAATTAAAATTCAAAGTTGTCATTTTTGTGATGAAGCATAACATTAAACAACAGTGCTGCTAAGTTTTCCTTTAATTTGCAGAAAAAAAGTGAAAAGAAAGTGAACAACAAAAAACAACTATCAATATAAGAAAATATTATTACATTATGATTTGTCAGTGGATAACATAATAAAACAACAGTTTAAGGACAAATAGATCCAGGAAAAAATTATATTATTTATAATAGACTGGTATAGAATTAAAAAAACAGAAAAAAATATGTAGGAAAATGAAGGTAATGAAACTAAAATGCACAGAGGCAAAACTCTCTATACAGTAGCACCACTCAGTGCAAGCCAGAGTGATCATGTGATGTTTGATGGTTAAAACTAAAATGAGGTTTCATTATAAGTTTTTCTATATATATCTACATATCAGTTTATTGATAATTTTTTTAAAATTTTGAATAACTATATTAAATTAATGTAGTGTTTTTTTTATAAAATATAAATTTCAAAATATGATTTAATGCTAATATTGTGTATGATCCACTTGCTTGGATGAAGGAAAAAGAAATCTGTAAAAATAATGGCAACAAGAATATGTTAAATAAATCAAGAAAATAATATATTTTACAATAAAAATAATTTATTTACCAAAACAATAACGAATATTTAACAAAAAAAAATACATTGATGACAGATAAAATGTATGCAGCAAAGAAAATCCATAAGAAATGTACACATTACTTTTGAATTTAGGATATTCATATTTATTATGAAATTTAATGTTACAAGTTTATATTAAGAAAAATGAAGAAAAATGACACTATGGTTTGCTGCATTGATAGAGTGATGGACTCTGGAGTTGCAGACTATTGAATCAAACCCATCTCTAACAGTTTTGATGCTAAATTTCTTATGAACTCATGAGAAATAAAGCACTTCAATTAGTTTTTAATGAATAAAATAATATATTTTGTAATAAAAATGTGTATTAAATTTAAAAAAAAAAAAGCCTGCACACAAAATAAAATAAACTAGTGAAATAAAAATCATCATCATCATCAACCATTATCAATCCACTGCAGGATGAAGGTCTCTCCAAGTTCAATCCATCTTTTCCTATCTTTAGCTTCTCTTCTCCACATCACCCCTGCACACTTTCTTATTCCATCCATCCATCTCACATGTGGTGAGTTTATTGGCTTTTTACCTCCGAGTTTAAGAAATAAAAATAAGCAATATTTAATATACATTTGTATCATAAATGTAAGAATAAATGTGAATATTTGATTTATCATCAGAATTTTTTTGTTTTCAATAATTGATATTGTTTTGATAAATAAATTATTTTTATTACAAAATATACTATTTTCTTGAAGCTGACAATCTTCTCCCCTCTGTCAGTTGCCATGACTATGACTAATATAACTTAGTCAAAAGTGCACTAACCAGAAATTGCTAACATTATTCATATTTTAAGCATATCTTTATGTTTTGTATATAGTTATTTTCTATATTAATATACTTTTGCAGCCATAAATCCAAGAATACATGCACCCATTTTATTTTTTATCTATTAGATTTTCTTTCATGCAATAGTAAGTATTATGTAGATTAATAAAGTAGGTAGATTATATTATTATATTAGCATTCATAATTGTATACAGCAGAAATATTTCATTTCTTATAGAATGTGTATGCATTGTCAAATATGCCCAAAATGCTCTTTACGATCAGAAAACAATGACCATGATTTAAAAAAATTGAAGACTTTTGTAGCTGACAGGGGAACAAAATAATAGTTACATTTAACAAATATAAAGGTGGATATTCAGAACGAATTGACTCAGGACCCATCATTATAGAGTGCTAGAGGTTATTTTGTAAACAATTACACCTACTCTACCTGTAGATTTTATAACCCTGATTTGAAAAAATAGTAAATAAAAATTTTAGAAATTTCACATGTACTTAGCTATAAAATATAACACCAATCATTGTCTCATTCATTCAATGATATTTTTGCAACACATGACATCATTTGCTCTCATGGTAATATATTGTGATTGTGAATTTGAAAATATAATTTTATTTAAAATGATTTAAAGCAGAAACTTAATGATGTTAGTAATTCTATAAAATCTAAAAGAAGTTGAAAAGGGATTTCTATATGGATAAAATGAATATTATTTATTTTTTAAAAAAGCTGTTTGCTGAAGTTGGATGGATATTCAGTGAGAACAAATCACTTTTCAAAATAGTAAAGAAAAAGAAGTTCACACTAGGATTACTTACATTCTAAAACTGCTGAAGTTGCATTCACAGTAAGTGTTAAGAATTTACTGAAGAATGAACAATTTTGTATGTGAACAATATGAATAAAAGAATGCTCTATTAGATAGCAATGCTAATCAATATATTTTGAGATTTAATAAAGACATGAATTAAAGATTCATTGAAAAATATATTTACTGAACTTAAGAGGTGATTATATAGATTCAGAAAATGATATTTGTTTAAAGATTATGCATTCCATAGTGTTTTTTAGACTTAGTAAAACTGTATCAATATCAATTTGGCATTTTGGAATAATTTTGAATACAATTTTAAATTTGTAATTTTCTGTGTGAATGCAATCATAGTAATCTTATAAAAATGACTACTTATATAGATAACTATGCATAAAATATACCAATTTGACATTATATTGGTATTATGTCTTTTGCATTTTATCATAATTATCATTACCACAATTTTCATCATAAGAGAATAAAAATGAAAAATATGTTTGTTTTTATATGTGTGTGTTATCAAGAGAACATATTGTGTTTACATTTATACTCAATAAATTAGAATACAGTACACACATGCAAATGTACACTCTTTTACACAAGCATAAACTATTTGGTTTTTTTAAATAACTGAACTACTGTTTTTGTTAGTTATTTTTATTAATATCTTAATATGTATAATTTTATATTAAAAACTATATGCATATATAGGTATGTTAGGTTTTCATGGGTAAACAGATACAAAAGATATATTTTTTGTTCGTCCTTATGTAATTAATACTAATGCTTATATTGCATCCATGTTTTAGCAGAATTATGCCTGCTATTATTTAGATAAAGAATGTTATTTTTAAATGTTTTAAAGATGTTACAATCATTTTTAATTTAGCAATTGTCAAACTCATGGATCAAAATTATTTAATTATTCTATCAAAAACATTTTGACAATATGAAATGGTGAATAACATAATATAAAAATTAACATTTGTTATGATCAATAAGCTTTAAGAAGTTTTTTTCCAAATGTTATGTACCTTAAATGTACCATTAGATTTATTGATATAGTTTGGTCTTTCAAAAGTTTTGGTGGATATTATAATTATAGGAAAAATGCTAAAGATAATGATGAGTGATTATTTATTACATTAACATATCCATCTTTTCTAGTGTTAATTCAATGAATACTTAATCTACAAACGAGATTCATAAAGTTATGAACTCAAAAGGAATTAAGTCCTTTGGGTTTACTAAAAGAAAATATTATAAAGAGCTATTATTTTATATAGTGCTATGTTTTTTATGTAATAGTAATATTAGCAATTAAGCCAATGCACATGCACTTTTAAAGATAAATTATAAATGAATACTCAATTTTTCCAGACACGAGATATAGTATTTTAGAAAGAATGGAATGAATCCACCCATTCTTTCGACCCAAACGTTTATGTATGGGCAAATCTTAAGTGTGTGGAAATTCTTTCTAAAATACTATATCTCGTGTCTGAAAAAATTGAGTATTCATTTATAATTTATCTTTAAAAGCGCATGTGCATTGGCTTAATCACTAATATTACTATTACAAAAGAAAATATTGTAAATTTTTATGTCATAGTATTTCACAATATGACCAATATTGCTTACATTTCCTTTTATATATGGAATATAAATTCTAAGTATTGTTGTTTTTTTCTTTCTTTGTTTATTATATATACATATATATATATATACACACACACAGGAGCAAAACTCTCTGTACACTAGTGCCACTTAGCATATACATACTTAAATATAAATATATATTTAAAACATTAAATGTTCTAGAATTTGCTACTGTCTGCAGTTTTCACCATTAAAATAAGAAATAAATACTTACATTTTAAACAATATTGCAGGCCATGATTATTAGGTAATACTAATGAACTTTCTAGAATAATAATTAATACATCTAATCTCTATGTCTATGACTTAAAGTTTGAAACTAGATTAGAAGTATCTTAAATTTTTTATCAGATCACCAACAATCTAAATATTTTTTAAGGAAAATAAGTCATAACCAACCTAGTTAACCATCCTGAAGTGGTTGATCAGGGAGTATCTAGCTCGTTTTAGTTAGAAAATAAAGAAGATCCTAGTTAATCGGATTGGTCAAATGAATATTGAGACAATAATATAAAAGTAGTATATGAAGTGAAATGGTAATAATAAGAAATCTGAATACTTTCCTACATGCATTTGTTTTCTGAATAGAGTGTGAATCAACAAACCATCATTATTTCTTTTAATTAAAACATGAAAAAAGAAATCTGATTATTATTTTCTATTTCCAAATAAATTTAGTGTTACTATGGAAAGTGTTCCAAAAAGTAAAACAAACTATTGGGAGCAGACATTTTACCATGAGGCCAAACATCTCAGTGATGGAGTTAAAGGTAAATCCCAAATAACAATTAGATATTTAAAAAAAGAAAACTGTTAGTGGTTGAAATTTAAATGCTTGAAGGTGAATTGACTCAAAACAATTATTGATAAGTAAAAACAATCATTATATTTGAGTAGAAAAATTAAGAGATTAATTATCTGAAACCAAATGCCAAAACAATAAACTTGAATCTAAATTTATTATTTTAAAAGACACTTATGAAAGTTAACATTCTAATTAGGCCATATTATGTGGATTCATTTTTTTTGTTTGTAATGTAGATTGTTTAGATACTAGAGAATAATATTTTCATATATAGATAAAGCTTCATAGATTATTGTTTCAATTATTATATATTATTTTGACTGTATAACTAGATTTTTATATATACAACCAGATGATGATCACCAAATACTATTAATTGATAATAAAACTGCACTCTAGTTGCTGTGCTCAACTTATATCTTTTACAATAGAAAAACGACTATCCTATTTATTTTGATTTTTTGTCAAGTAGACTTAAAATCGAACTACAGCAATCAGAAGAATAATTCAAATGAGCTTATATATTTTAACATAAATTGATTCATCAATATTATTTATCATTATATATATATATCTGTTCTGGTGGAAGATTGCGATGTGATAGACTTGAGATGAAGGACGTACTAATAAAAAAAAAAACACCTTGAAAATATATATTTATTATTTAAGACATATATGCAAAGTAAAATTAATAAATTCTATCTGATCAACCAGTTTTTTGTCATTTTTTTTCTTTTCGCATAAAAATATTTAAAATATAATCTTATGGTATTATTCCACTTTTTTCTATTAATAAAATTGTCCAAAATATTTTTGGTATTTAAAAGAATAATCGTAAGTCCACAGTAATTATAGATCAAAAAATAGTCAACTAAATGAAATTGTAAGCTTAGATTAGTTTGATTTATAATTAAAACTTCCAAATGAATTGGCACGTGATCAGCTGAAAAATTGCTGTTCTAAATTTTTAAGATCAACTTTTAATAAAAAAGGGGACAAAAATAGTAAGAATTATGTCAATATGATTTGGAACACAGAGAATAATATATATATATATATAAAGTAAAGTAGCCAATATAAAAATTACTTTAAAGTTGAAAACCTACATTTTTTTTTTTAAAAAATAGAATAAAAATAATTGAATTTGATTTTAAAAAAATAAAAATATTTAAATTAGATTCAGATTTGTTTATGGCCAAAAACATTACAAATAGACTAGTACAATTTTTATGTTTAGCAAAAGATGTTTTTGGTATTAACGGTGGTATGTACATTGATTTGAACATAAATTTGTTAAGGTCAAATAAGTTGGTAATAGTCTTATGTATATAGCCTTTTGGAATGGTGGTTATTATATCTGCCTCCCAAGACTATGACATGAGATTCAAATGCAGGTAAAGTCAAAAAAATTTTAGGTTTCAAACAAACTTTAATGAATCTCATGATTTATCATTATTAGCTCTTTTAACTGCTGTACATACAAAGTGGGTTTGAATCATAACCAGATAAAATTTTGAAAGACTTAGAATTTTTCTTTTAAGTAATTGACCCATAGTTAGCCTACCTATCTAATCAAATATGGTATCAAGCTATTAAAGGATAGAGAGTAAACAAGAAAGAATATCTCAAACTTTCATCCCCTAATATTTGATTATGTTGGAAAGTATTATTTTCTTCATTGTTTCTCTGTTTTTAAGGGAATACTCTAAAGATATTGGGGAAATCTTTGACTTTGCAGTAGGCTATACCATCCACATATTAATAAAACAATTCAGTACAACTATGCCACTTATTTATAATTGCTTATCAATGACAGAAAAGATGGTTCCTTCTTAAATTGACTTATCAAAGATATATAACAACATATATTTAAACAGGTAAAACTCTCCACAGCATATTGCCACTCAGTGCAAGCCAGAATAATCAATGGACGGCAAAAGGCTTGTGCAAAAAATCCCCATCTAGTGTCTATTCATCCAATATCCCCAGACTAGTTTCTGGCTTGTGGCCTTCGTCAATGAGGAGCTTGAATCTGAGAGCACTGCATCTAGCTCTTAAGATCTAATGCAACCCTCCAGCAGCCACCTTTTATCTATATTTGACTACAAAACTATGAGTCTTAAATTGAAAACACAATAATATTTTCAATCCAAGCTCATTAGCTTATATAGTCATATAGGTCTCAACTCAGTTCAGTACCTATACATTTTGGTGTCTGGTTCTTTAATAACCACAGCCACTACTACCCTATTAGCCAGAATTGTTTTTAAGCCAAATAAACATCACATGATCAACATTTCTTATGCTTGCTTATAACTGTTATTAAAACAGGCAAAACTCTCCATACAGTATTGCCAATCAGTGCAAGCCAGAGTAATGCCAGAAGATCTAAGTGCAGTGCTCTCAGGTCCAAAGCTCCTCACAGATGAAGGCCACAAGCCAGAAACTAATCTGGGGATATTGGATGAGTAGACACTAGATGAGGATTGTATGCACAAACCTTCTGGCATCTATTGATTACTCTGGCTTGCACTGAGTAGCAATATCATATGGGGAGTTTTGCCTGTTTTAATAACAGTTATAATCAAGCATAAGAAATGGTGATAATGTGATGTTTATTGGCTTAAAACCAATCCTGCCTAATAGGATAGTGGTGGCTATGGTTATTAAAGAACAAAAGACACCAAAATGTATAGGTACTGAACTGAGTTCAGATCTATATGACTATATGTTTGGATTGAAAATATTGTGTTTTCAATTTAAGACACATAGTTTTGTAGTTAAGGAGAGATGAAAGATAGCTGCTGGAGGGTTGCATTAGATTCTAAGATCTAGGTGCCATGATTTCAGATCCAAAGCTCCTCACTGATGAAGGCCACAAGCCAGAAACTAGTCTGGGGATATTGCATGAGTAGGCATTAGATGAGGATTTTATGCACAAGCTTTCTAGTATCCATTGATTAATCTGGCTTGCACTGAGTGGCAATACTGTATAGAGAGTTTTGCCTGTTTTAATAACAGTTATAAGCAATCATAAAAAATAGTGATCATGTGATGTTTATTAACATATATTTAAACAAATACACATACATACAAATCAACCAAAGTATAATTAATATTCTAAATTGAATGGTAAATTTAAAGTACAAAAAAATAAACATTATTCTTTTTAACATACTTTATAAATATATATCTGCCTAATTCAACATGCATAAAAATATCTCTGATCTCATACACATATCAATAAAACAATCCTGTAGCACTATGTTACTTATTGCTTAGCAATAACCAGAAAAAGATTATATCTTAGTTCATTTGAAAATTATACTTATTTATAGTTGTTTAAATATAGTCTAGACAAGCCAGGGTAAGATGGAAACATCTTTTTCTAGTCACTGCTAAATATTTATAAATAAGAGATATAGTCATACAAAATTGTTTCATCAATGTAAGGGTGGAATAGATTTTTACATATTTTTTCCAGTCAGATTTTTATGATATGTATATATTGTAGCCTTTCTATTTTGCTACATCATTTTACAAATGTGTAATACAATCAATTTTATAGAAAATTTTAAATTTTATATAACAGTTTTTATAATATTTTTGTATCTAAAGTAAGTTAAAATATAATGTTTATTTGAATGTAAAGTTAATCTAAATTATTTTATAGTAAAACTAAAACTTAACAAATTTGAATCATGCCACCCTATATATGTATTACAATATGTATTGGATTATACATCTACATACAAATTTATAACGAAATAAATTAATAAATTGACTTTATAATATTAAATCTATACTATAACATTTTTTTTTATATAGCAAAAAATCTATCCGCTATAATAATTAACGTAATGTGTATTTACAGCGTTTGTCCGTACGTACATATGTAATGCCACACATATAGCCATGATAATACCATTATATATCTATTTTAATTAGGCTTGAACCTAGCACAGATAGAATTGGTACTCAGGCTAAAGATGAAATGATGAGGGAAGAAAAGGATTACCGTTTCAATTGATGCACGTCTACCATGAATAAGGGTTGAATCAATAGATAATTCTGTATAATATTGCACATTGTACTATGTAAAATGAATAAACTCAGTATTGTACATTTTTAATATGTCACCATTTTTATTTTAATGCCAATAACACTATAATACATGTCATCCATCTTACAAGATGGCCACCAAAAAAATTCAGTTTTTTAGCACTCATTATAGCGAATAATTGGTTGTAAATCAAAATGGGAATACAAATTAATGATAATTGCTATGGTGAATCCTTGCAGAAGATTCTGAAGTAAGTGGGTATAGGTATACCTTTAAATTAATAGTTAATATGACTTCTGATGCTTTATATTATCAGCCAACACGATATAACTAACAGTTTTAGAATGATGTGTTTTTGTAAACAATCATTACGATATTCATAAGTCAACTGATTCCCATAAATAGGGCAAGCTAAATATGATTATATCTTGAACACTTAGGTTTTTAAGAAAGAAGTTTCTTTAAATGAGATTTTAACAATATGTCCTTTTCCAAAGTCTCTAGCCTAATTTCTTTCATCATGACATGAATTTCTCCAGTTGATGTGCCTAATTCTGTTATATTTAATTCACATGGATATGGCTTTATAAAAAAATATGACTTTTTTTTTTCAATATTAGTAAACTATTCAAATTATTCTTATTTTTAACTTACTTTGCAACATTTGAAGATTGGTAACAAATAACCATCTTTTTTTTCATGTTTGGAAAATAGATGAGACAGTTCTTTTATAGATAAACAGCTATAAAATCAATTTTAATTTAAATGAATTTACAGATCTTATCATTATAGAAATATGTTTATTTTTTCTGTAGCTCTAAGTTGAAGAAATTCAATGTATTACGATGTCTGCCATAAAACTCAAATTGATTAACCAACAAAAAAATATTTACTTGATTATAATTTTGATTTTTTTAAAATTCAAAAATATTTTAATTTTATTCACTTAAGTTTATATATCTGTTAGGAGTTTGCTTTAACTGTATTTCTGCATGTAAGATAAAATCTAACGGCTGATTATTAGTGTTATCTATAAATGTTTTAAAAATTCGTGTTGTTGAAAAGCTGCTATGGTATTGGTTGATCATTTGTACAGCTATTTTTATGACATTTTCAAATAAAAGTATTTTACTGCACAAAATAATAATGCATAATAATATTAATGTTTGGAATTGATTCATCTTTTTACAGAGAGCAAAATCACAGATAGTTGTGCAAAGGCATATCAATTGACTGGCATATCTTTTGAATACATTATAATTATCGGTTATATCTTATACTTGTTATTCATTTTTACATTAGTAATATTCAAAAGCTTTTCTTTTACTTTGTCATAAGATTCATCCATCTATAATGAGAATCAATCATATATTTTTAAGTCATTCTGTAGCTGAGTTTTTATGTTAATTGAAATTGAGTATATTTTGGTAACTAACTATTCACAAATTTCTATTAATTTTGTATAACTGATATAATTTTTTGCTCTTTAAATAAACTATCAGCTCCAGCCCAAATTGCTTTTTTTTTTTTTACAGCTCACCACTCCGTTATAGTTTCTACCTTTTGGGAACAAAGGAGAAAATTTGAAAGCAAGAATTACCAGTTTAATAAAAAAAAAGATTATTGACTGTATAGGTTTAATCACAGATTATTTTTCTTAATTGAGAATTTTAAGACAAATTAAAAGCAGTATAACTAGCCTCGAGAGAATGTTCCACGTTATGCTTTTTTGTTGTTGCAACAATGTTGCCATATGATCAATCAATCCGTTTTTTCTTTAATATTGATAAAATAATAGCAATCTTTGCATTCTAGATTAAATTATACATTTATTTCATTTTATTGATTTACTTTTTGCAACTAAAATGTTAAAATATTATATTAAAAAAATCCTGAAGTAATATGAATGTGAATATTTGCCAAATAATTAACCGCTAAAAGTAAACAAATTGCAATGAAAACATAACAATCTGTCTTAGTATGTTTTTTTGTGTGCATCATAAGGTGATAGACCCAGTTTAGTCCACAAAATGGAAGAATACAACATAAGCTTGAAATCAGTATTACGTAGAATTTCTATGGTTAACTAAAATTTATTCCTTTCACAGCTTATCTTATCTTTTCTAAACTTTAAAAATATAATTTTACATTTCAACTATCTTTACAATATTTGTGAATATTTTTACTATATATTTAAATAATTTCATAATATAAACAAAATATATTTGGGTGACAAGTTTTATTAAGAATCTTATATGAATTTTACATAATTTATTTTAATTCTAAATATTTATTTCTCTTTTCGTCAAATAATGTAATTCTTATAAACTGGTTATAATCGAGTTTTATGAAAAGATAACAACTGAAGTTCAATTGTTAACTTTGAATAATACTCGATTAGAATGAGTTTAGAAGAATTACATGATTTATTTTAAAAAAATATTGAAATACGTTAAAATAATGTTGTAAACATTTGCTAAATGCAAAATAATATATTTAGAAAACTTGCTTATCATTTTATAAAAAACAAAGTGATTAGAAACATTATATTTGTGTTGAAGCATGGTGGGAAATGTGCAAAAATATTGAAAGGCACTATGGGGCCTGCAAGCATAGGGTTGGGAATCACTGCAAGATAATCTTTATATTATAAATAGAATCTACTTTTTTCATAAAAAATCATACTCACATTTATGATTTTTTTTTAGAAAATGTTATTTATTAAATCTAGGCTTCACATTTTTTGAAACATTACAGAACATTTGTATTTACATATTAACTATTTCCATCATATAAAATTAACTAGTTAATGTTTTTTAAAAAATTTAACTTTATTTAAATATTTCAATTACATCTAACTGTTAGTAATAGCAGACAGGTGATGGAAATACTCCTATATATAATTAAAATACCATCATCACAAACCTTCAGGAAAACATTACAGAGGATCTTTGAATAAAAAATTTCAATATATAGATTGAACCGAGTTCTTCCGTATACAAGTGTTATTCTTACTAGGTTTAACTGGGTTTAAATACCTTTTATAATAATTTTTGGAATTTAAACATTATTAAGTTTAACATTTCTTGTAATACTATGGGGCTGGCCCTTCAAGCAGAGGGGAGAATACCATTGATAGCAGTCATCAATGATACCCACTGCCAGATAAGCTATGCAAAACAACAATCTCATTTCCAGACTGTGGCCCATGTCGACTACTGGATTCAAATCCCTGCCATCCAAAGCATTTTTATTTGTTTTGAGGATTAATCTCTGGTGCCAGCCAACCATAGATTATATAGTCAGCATGCTTCAGTTGACAGGCATACAATCCAGGGCTTGAATTATCCCATGGCTACCTTATACTCTTAACCAGGGTCCAGAACATTTAACTTAACACATAAAAATAACTACACACTTAAATTATTGGTTATGCAGTGGCAAGAGAGAGAGGATAGACCAAATACTATTTAAGCAAACATTAATATTTATTCAAGCATACACAAATCTAATGTAATATAACAATATAATATTTTACATAAAGAAATATAAATGATTAATGATTAGTTTCAGGCTGAATTTTATAATAGTCCTTCATTAATTAAAGTTCATTTAAAATAAATATAAAGTCTCTATAGACAGGTATCAAAATATATTTATCTAGGTTGTCATAATTGTCAATTCCAACCAGTTGGCTTTTTTGGTCTCCATTGATAGTTTTAGGACATGTTTTCCATTCTTTGTCTTGACAATGAGAGTGAGAGTTTGTGGCAGCAACTATTTCACTATTGTGGCATTAGTTTCCAGTGAAGGTTCAGGCAAGTATAGTTGATTTTGCTGAGAACTAGGACATAAAGTTGTTGTTTATTCCTAAAAACAGTCTAGCACTACATTATTGTAGATCTGCAGCTTTTGCATTGATGTTAACCATAGCAGTAATTTATTGGCTTACCACTACATTTAGTTTCCGAATATCTGGATCTTTGGTTGTTTGGATTCTTAATGAAAAATTCTGAGTCTACATTCTGCATTCTGTCCTAACTGAATAATAATAATAATCTAAACTGAATTGCCGATTGAAGACCAGACTGATTTCAGACTCAAGAGTGGAATGATCTAACAGATTGCAGACTAGACTGAATTACAGATTGAAGTCCTGACTAAATAATAGGCTATATTAACTTTATTTACTTTTTTCTCTCATTGTTTTTAATTCCTTATCATTATTTTTAATTTTGATCTTAATTATGTCTACTTTTTAAAAATTATTTTTACATTTGCTTTAATCTAATCTTTTGCTTAGATTAATCTACTATCTTATTGATAATTTATATAGTTTTTAAATTAATACAATTTCAATATCATTATCAATCAGAAATCTTATTAGCATTCCAAATTAATTAATCTTTGAAATTAATTGCATTTTTGAAAGTTTTCTCTTTTACAAACTGATTTTATTTTAATTTTTCATATTTATTTATTTATTCTTTGTAAAACAGTTTTTTAAAAAGGAGAGAGTTTTTAAATCTTTCCTTACCCTGTTCTCTTTAAAAATAGATATAATACAATATTTTTTATCTATTTTTACAAGGTTTGCATTTTAAAATCTGTTTAATAATTTTTTTTATTAAAAAATTATGAAATGTGCAACACTATATATGTGAGTTTTATACATATATCTTTTGCTAGTATTACAATATATTAAACACAATTGTTTTTTTAAATAGAAATGCTGTTATAGCAAATAATATACACTCCCAGTGCATAAATGTAAGCTCATGTCAAATTTACCAATTCTATTTTAAACAATATTTGAATTGCCCTCTAGTTGCCATGTCTAATAACTATTAACAGTAAGAAAATGGACCACTTTTAACTATGATTTACATCTTTTTATTTAGAATTATTAAGAACAATAACAGACAGAAAGCAAACTGAAATCAGCCTATATACATTTTAACATAAATTGATTTTTAAATAACTGGTGTTAAATTCATAGAGTGGTTGCTATTGAACTAGGTAACTCTAATTAAAAAGATCTAAAATACAATAAAAAGAAGTCCATTTGTTTATTGTAAAAAGTTATTGGACATGGCAGCTAGAGGGCGGTTCAATTGTTTTTTAAAAATAGAATTGGTAAATTTCATATGACATTATATTTATTCAATATTAAAATATTATTTATCATTACATATGTAATGTGTTTATTTATTATAGAATTTTAGAAGTAAGTGAAATATCTCCACTCTATAAACAAAATATCAGTTATGTAAAAATCAATCTGGATGTTACATGGAAATTCTGATGAAACAACCAAAAAACCCAATTCAGATTTCCATCTTCAGAACCATCAACTAGCTATAAAAAGATAATATTAGTAATAGATATCAGATGGTAATAATTGGTATGACTTAGGATTTGCTCTTTTGATTCTTAGAATAATACCATGGAAATAAGCAAATATAATGTATCAAATAATGTAATACTTAACTTGTAAGACAATTACACACGGCAAACATGATAATAAAATATAAGAATAGATATAATAAATAAAAAGCAATTTGCACTGGCATAATATTGCTGTTTGTGGAATATGGGTAAAGCTTTGGCTGTTTGAGTTTATCTAGTTTTGTTTTCAATACAGTGATGGATGGAGGAATTTATCATTAGGATATTGGTGCAATGTGTTCATGTAATTTCCTGGAGTGTTTCTATCCCAATACTAACATAATTCATTTCCAAATGTGATAGTACTGGATGTTTATCATGCACAGTTAATGTAGTCCTGCCATGAACCCTATGTAAGACTCAGAGAAAATGAACAAGGTACATATATTTTGAAGTTGTCAACATGCCTATTATGTCTTAAGAAAATAAGTAAGGTTTTATATGAAAAATTTTGTGATTTAAATATTTTGGGTTTTTTGTTGTATTTAAGTATTTAAATTGAGATGGCTCTCTTGGTATTCATAATATATTGTATACTTATTGCCCAGTGATTGGATTCTTTGTTTATCTTAGTGTTGCAAGCTGATGGTCATTCTTTTGACAGTTGAATGCAAATCCAGTCTCTAGAAAACAGATACACAGATCAACTTTAGTTGTTTAGAAAGAACAAAAGTTTTTAGGGATAGATAGGTTAGCCATAGAGTAACCGTGAAGTCAAATGATACTGATGTTAGGAAATAATAAGGTAACATTTAGGGTTAATAGTATCCACATAGATCAACTAGACATGGTGCTAATATTAGAATACAATAGATGTTCGAAAGAAAAAAATAGAAATATATATTTTGTTTCTTCCTTTGGGGAGGAGGTGTATTATAATGCTCAAATGGAGCTTTTAATTTAGAGACATTCTGCATTGTAATACATAGTACACTAAGATTAAAGACCATTTTCTTTAAAATCCTTAAATATTTAAGTTATATTAATCTAATAAATGTGTGTGAATGTTGATTATGATTACAAATATAAAATATTTTGTTAATTGGATTATTTAATATTGTCATTGTTAAAAATTTTGTTGCTATAATTAGATAACAGAAAGGAATTTAGGTTAATAGAATCATATAAATTCCAATGCTAATCTATAAATTGAAATTGAAGAATATATATTTATAAAATAAAATGCAAATGTTAATTAATTTTTTTATAGGTAATAAAATATTTAATTGAGTAGATATAATTATAGAGAGGGGTCTGTGTGTGTAAAACAGATTTAAAACATGAAGTGATAATTTGAAAAAATGAAAAGAAAAGGGGTTTGGTGGCAATTAGTTTTTAGTCTTAGTTTAACAGCTGGCTTGTGAGAATAAAGATTGGAGGATATTTTGTTGTTTAAAATATCAGATGAGAAATTCAGCTGATCCATTTGACTGGATATAATTGATTATTAGTTAAGCTATTGTGGAAGAGAATATGCTCAATGATAATTTTGATAAAAATCATTAATTAAATTGAACTGTGATTGTTTTACAAAATTTGAAAAAATGGAAAATAAAATTATGGTGGCCTAAATTTAACATATGCTCACTTGAAGACTGAAGCCTTACATATCTGTCTATGGTCAAAGCAGTGGGAATAATACCCTATAAAAAAGTTAACCATGAAATGAGATCCAAGAAGGTGCTTTAAAATTATCACTTACCTGGAATTTAAATCTTTTGCCACTTTTAATTAAATATCTACTTATAAGAAATATGATTTAGACATTTTTTTTTTTGCAAATTGTTATTTAAAATATGTAGTCAGTCTGTAATACCAATATTTGTATGCAAACATCTGGAAAATCTATATTCTACCATTTTATTTGAAAAAAAAAAACCCTTCTATTAAGAAAACATTAAGTATTGCTTCTCTAGGATTGTGAATATAAAGAAGAAAAAACAAATGCTTTGTAACACTTGCACAGTTAAGTGGATTAAATGACCTTGGGATAAAGAAATTTTCTTATTTTAAAGTAAAAAAGTGTTTTCTTTTGTATGATTGTACATGACATTAAAGAAATACCATCATAAGATTTCATTTATTTTCCAGAAAAGGCCTGATAATAATAAGTAAGAAAGTTGTATTAGTTTTTTTTATGCTATTAACTTTCAATTTATATATATATAGTAGTCTTGAGCAACTTTATTACTATTTTAAAATATTTGTTAATTATTTATTGTAAAGTTGCAAAATATTTGTAAATATATGTGTGTCAATTATCATCATGTATTTTATATATGTGTATGTTGTGTGTTCCTTTTATTAAATGATTAATGAATAAAATTATATAAATTTATTTATCTCATGCTATTTTGGTCTTGTTTGATGGTTCGTTTGCTCAGCTGAGTATTTAGAAGTTATGTAACTGGGTTATTTTGAATTACTGCTCTTCTATTTCATTTTCTCCTTTCGAAGAGTGGCATCCTTATCCATAATGAACCTGTATAATTATTTGTTCATTCCAAATGGATAAAATAAAATTATGTATATATATATGAATAATAAATTCATGAGCTTTTTCTGAATTAAAACTTTGGTTTGTGACTAGATGTAAGCTCATTGTACAATATATTTAAAAAAGAACATTCACACACATTGACTCTGCTTTCACCAAAATTTAACTAATATATCAGTTAAGAATAATCAGGTAACTGAGAACAAAGACCATGATATTTCTTGATTTTAAACTCAGCCCCAGAGTCCATTAATTAAGTCAATCCCTATTTTTGGTATTCATACTTATGACAATCCATCCTGCTTGATGGCATTGTTGCTAGCCAAAAGTAGTTGAAAATACCATTTATTAGACACAACTTCGCATTTACTATCAGTAATTGAGTGCTAGCAATTGAATCTTTTGGCTAACAACAGCCAGCAGCATGTTTTGTAATCAAATGCTCTCACAATTCACACTTAGCCTACCTATCAGTTAGCTCTGATGTGTGTTGTTTACTATCTATACAAATGCTGACACTTAACATATCACTCAGTTATCAAGATGTGAATAATTTAAATGATGGAAAGAACTAATATTCGCTCAGAAGTAATTATTTTCAAATCTAAATGAATTACTCCAAAAGGTCTCCAAATTGTCATATTCTACCCAATGTAACTCCCCTAAACATGTTGAAATTAGGAAATGTGGTGATTTAGCATACCTAAATCTAAAGTCTCATATGTTGTGAGAGCTTGTGTTGGTGAAAAAATGGGTACTTGTGGAAAAAAGTCGTTCGTTCAAGCTGTCTCTATTGCATAATATATTACATTTTGGTTGGCAAAAAAAAAATTAATAATAATAAAAGAACATTTATTATCAAACAAAAATAAATTGATTCTTGAGGCGTTGTTTATCAATGAAAAATAAAACTATGTTTGAAGTAATCAAATCAATGTTAGTGAAAAAAGTATTCATTCAAGCTGTCTGTATTTTCTAATATATTAAATAAAGGAACATTTATTACCAAACAAAAATAAATTGGTTATCGAGGTGTTGTTTATCAACCAAAAATAAAACTGTTTGAAGTAATCAAAAAACTAAAATAAAGGAACATTTATTATAAAACAAAAAAAAAATTGCTTATTAATTGAAAATCTATAACATTAGTTTAAAAAAATAATAAAATAATGTAATTTTAAATAGTTGTCTGTGTATTGTTTATTTGTTAAAATATTAAAGAAAATGTAATGGCCCTGTAACGTTATATCGATGTGTTTTGTTGGAGGAACAACATCAAGTGAGATGGATTGTCATAAGTATGAATACCCTATTTTTTTATAACAAGAGGTTGACTTAATTAATTTCTGAACCTCCCATACTTTTATTTCAAGTTAAATCTAAAAACTCCAATTGTGGTTGAAAAAACAATTATTTTATTTCTTTTTAGTCCATAGTTAATAAAAGCATTTAATATTAAAAAAATTTTTTTATCTCTATTATATATAAAATTTCTCTAGGAATCATTAATATGTTTTACAAGAATATATTTTAATTACACTCTCTCTTTTTTTTTTTTTTAGAACTAAGCTAGAAAAATCCTAACATACAGTAAACTATGTTTAATGTTTGTCTTGGAAAACAGCGTTTTTTATCTATGGTTTAAGTTGTTAAATATGTTTTAATTGTTACAAGCGTCTTTCAACACTTGTACTGTATACGTTTTTAAGTTTACATAATTCTACAGTGCGTTTAATATAGTTTTAGCACATTTATGAATTCTTAATATTCTATAGCCCACCAACAAATTTATTGGAGTATATAAATATACATTTAAGTAAATTTCATTTCTAAGCTGACATTCATGAAGTCAGAAGCACATAATTTCCTATTTAGGTTTCGAAAATGTGTTTTATGGATAATAAAAAAATGTTAATTTTTCTATTATATACAAGACAAAAAAATTAGAAACTGTGTGCGTGTATGTGTATAATATTCGTACAATAATATGAAGACGCTACGGAATGCAAACGTTTTATAAATTATAGATTTCTTTTTAATTTTGATTACATTTTTAAGGCTTGAAGTAAGGCAGAACGAGGGGAAAAGATTACGGTTTAAATATTTTAATTAGTATTAAACATATAAAAAAAGTAGAATATATTTATATCATTGAGCTATGTTTAATTTAAAGTTTATATATTTTAAATTAAAAATATTAAATAACAACTGTTTTGCAATAACTTATTCTTAAATATTTCTTGCAAAGAAAAAAAAATGCTTTTAGCAGAACGAAATCTATTTAATCCTTTAAAGCAAAGATATCTATTAGTTTGGTAGTTGATATATGAAGAAGTGAGAAATCATTTATAACATGCCAATTTGATGTGACACAATTCATTCTCAAAGGTTAATTTACTTCACCTTTAATGATAGACAGCTTGATGACATACAGATATTGGTCAATTTCCTTAACCAATGAAAATTGAAAAAGCGTTCAACTCGAGGATTACAAAATGTTTGAAAAGAAAGTATTTTATATTCTTAAGCCTAGTCTTTAATCTTTTAATTATATCTCCACAACAAACATTCCTTTAAAAAAAGTTGTAAGATATCGCAATACAAAATAGGCCTTTTTTTTTTTTTTGAAAATTTTAAAAAAGAAATAGTAAAAATATACAATTAATATTCTAATCTAAAAGAAGCAATGCCGTAATTTTTCTGGGTCAAAGAAATGAATGTCCTCTGATTGATCAGGTAAACAAAGCACATTATTTTACCGACATACATAATTCTTTTTTAATGCAATTAGATATTTAGTGGCATTCTTTATCTAATGACTGTGGGCTTGGAAGGTCGTATGATGTTCGAGCGCAAGTTTAGTGGAGTAATGCGATTATTGACCAAACAGATTTGGTTTTACTTTTTAAGCTGATGATAGATAAATCTAATAACATTTAGGTTTTCAATCAGTAACTCTTATTATGGGATTAATTACATAAACTAATATCTAGTTTTATCTAAAACTTTGAGAGCAGAACCCATACTTGTAGACTGCTTTTTTCAACTCTCTTCAGCTGTGATATCTCTTACAAAATGATTGAGAAAAATGCAATTTATTTCTATATTATTCTTAATGTCATCTTTCCATATTCTATAGATTCTATGTTTTTCTACATTTTGCTTTCTATCAAAAAAAAAAAAAAATTGTTTTAGTTTTTGACTAACATTTTATATATACCAACAAACAGCAATAATTTTTTTTCTATAAATTTCTTCAACTAAATTTGTTTAATTTCACGTTTTTGTATAAGTATTTTTTGGAAATATTTTATCTCCTGACAATTATCAATAATGTTTTATAGCTTGATCTTTGACATACAAAACTTTTTTTAATCTTTTGTTATCACCCATATCTTGCAGCCATATCAACAACAGTTACTCTTAAATAAGTATGACCATTCCAATTCCAAATATATATATACCCCCAAGATTAGGTTTGCAATAATTACACAAACTCATGTGTGAATGATAAATAAAACTTGCTGTCTATTTTTCTCTTTATTTGATATTTACATTGCTGTGTGTTAACTCTATTACAAAAACTTATCTTTCTAAAAGATTTCAACAACATGCTTTATTGTATTTCTCCAATGTATACTATTCTGCCATATCTTCCCAATAGAAACACTTAGCATTGTATCTCTGTAGAAAATCTTTTGAGATAATCCTTATAATGTAAATAGGGTGTACCTTTTTTTTATAAAAACCATGCTCATATTATATAAAATACCCTTTTAAAGACTCTTGTACTATTTATTTATTTTACATGCCCAACACAACAAAGGTGGTTTTATAATAAATATCACATTCAGTAAGTTGAAAAATATATGGACTGTTTTTATCATCTTGCCACTGTGTTTTTAAAATTTTGTATAGCATCCTTAAATGAAACTTTTATAATGACTTTACACTGCATTGATAGGATGCCCAAGGTAAAATAACAGCTCTATGTATAACTTGTTTAATTGTAATAATTGTCTTATACTCTTTTAACTTGTTAAAAGCAGAATCAGCATCTTAGAATGTTATATAAATACAATTTATTCACTACTTTGAACACTTTTTCGCAAAAACTTTTTATTGACTTATATTCAAGCATATGTTTTGACTGTCCTGCAGTCTTCCTCTGAAGAAGACTGCAGGACAGTTGAAACATAGGCACGAATAAAGGTCAATAAAAGCGTTTTACTAAAAAGTGTTCAAAGTAACAGCTTCTTCACCCAGCATTTTAAAGCACTTGTATATACTATAAAATATTACAGCAAAATAAAGGAAGTGGTGAATTTGACACATTAGAAATTGTATTGGATCTCAACAACTATATCCTTCTTTCTACTTATAATACTAGCTATACATTTAAATTAATTTATATTCTAAATTTTTTAATCATCTAAATTAAAAATTAGTGAAGATTTTTCTTCCATCAATGAATGGTAAAGATCTTAAGTTTTCAAAACTTAATTAGTAAATCCAAATTTTTATTTGTTGTATTCAAAACATTAAGAATCTTCTGTTGAATGATTTTAGACTGAAAAAAAAATAGCACAATAATAAATATATTATAAGGCTTGTTTTCAAGAAAATAATCTTATTTTCCTTTTAATTGATTCAAATAAAAAGTCTCAGTGACACTCTTTCTTCATTAAGCTGCCTAGAAATAATTTTAAAGATCCTAAAAAGCAAAGACATTCTTATTTAACATTGGTTTTCATTTCTAATGTTGAAGTTTTACCTCTAGTAATAACACTTCCTTTCATTCCACCATATAAAGCTATACAGCATGAATACACTTTAGTGGCTACTAGTTCAATTAATTGAATCAAATGCCTTGAATGAATCAATTAAAGTAATAAATAAATCACTCTTTTGTTCATGATACTTTTTTGCCTTTACCTGGTTATAAAAACCATATCTGTAATGCTTTTTATTTCTTTAAAACCATATTGAGTCTCTGAAACATTCATCTATGACTGAAAGCAACCTAATCAACAAAATGCATGAAAGTACTTTTTCTATAGTGGATAATAATAACATTTTATGATAATAACTGCTATGTTTTCTATTGCATTTATTTTTTAAAATTAGAACACTGAAAATATTCTTAAGATTAGGAATAACTTTTTGTGCCTTTATATTTTTAAAATATTCCAATGTTTTTGCAAATATGCTATCATCATCATATTTTAAAACTTCTCTATGTACTTTATCAAGATCTCTATTAATAGGCTTCACTAAAGTGGATAAGTTTGTCCAAACCTAAATGAGTAATTAAAATAAATATGTAATTAAAAGTTGTCACCTCTATTTTTTTTATCATTGTTTAGAACAGGGGTAGTCAACCTTTTTATATCCACCACCCACTTTTGTATCTCTGTTAGTAATAACATTTTCTAATCGCCCACTGGTTCCACAGTAATTGTGATTTATAAAGTAGGGAAGTAACTTTATTTTATAAACTCTATAAAGTAGAGTTACAGCAAGCTAAAGCATATAATAATAATTACTTACCAAATACTTTATGTTGGACTTTGGCTAAGTTTGGCAGAATAAATCTTTATAAAACAACTTACTGTAGTTAAATCTATCTTTTTATTTATACTTTGTATACATAGAAGCATGAAGTCTGATGAAATTACATTTAATTAATTAAATTATTAATGAGATCCCTGAGGCTGATGCTGCAAAACTAAATACTGAATATCTGGCTCAATTTTTGTAAGGAATAAATGAAGGTCTCCTCTTTTGGAAATATTCAGGTGGTTTTTTCTTCGGTCATAATATGATTAACAGCACTAAAGCCTGATTCCACAAGATATGAGGTAGGGAAAGGTATCAATAAACTGAATATCATTTTCCACATACTTGGATATAAGACGCATTTTTTTATTTTGCCATAGGTTTTCATATCCATCACTATCAAATTTATGTTTACTTTCTTCATCATATCTAATTTCTAATAGTTCTTCTTGGAAAGTTGTGGCAGCCTCTTCAATATTTGTGGTAAAAGGATTTTTCATCCAGTCATACACCTTCAATTTCAAAATATCTTCAAATCGTTTTTCCATGTCCAATTTAAGTTCGTTGAGGTGGCTACCGAATTTGTCAATATCCTCTGGAGTTACATCATCTTTTATAGATGATAATTCAGGAAACTGATGAAATTCTCTCTTCAATAGATTATAATGAAGTAGTTCAAGTTTGTCAATAAATAATGACACAATACTTTGGCAACCTATAAGAGTTTTATTAGCTCCTTGAAGCTGCAAATTGACATCATTAAATCTCTTGAAAATATCTGCCAAATAAAGGGCATCATTCTTTACTGTTTTTAACTTGTCACAGATTGGTCTCATAATTACTTTCAAAAAATTGTATGAGACTATCATATAATGCTACAAAACAAGCCAAAGATGTGCCCTTTGACAGCCACTGAACTTACGTGTACAAAGGTAATGTATTAAAATCTTCATTATTGTTCTGGCAAAGCTGTCGAAACATTCTATAATTTTTTGCATTGGATTTGATCTTGTTTAGACTCGAATTATTATAATTAATAATGAATGGAGACTTGTACATAGATGTTTTCCTTCAAGATATTGCCTGTGCACCAAACAATGAATACATAAAACATTTGGCACTTCTTCCTTCAAATAAGCAACAAATCCACGATAGCAGCCTACCATTGTTGGTGCTGCATCAGTAGTGCATGCAATAATATTATTCAAAGGAATATTATTTTTTGTAAACTATGATTTCACAATATTAAATATAGATAATCCTTTTGTATCTATAATGAGATTTATTGTGAATAGCATTTCATCTCGTAATGTATTGTTTTCATCAAAATAACGTACATATGCCATCAATAAAGCATTATTATCTTCAATGGTAGACTCATCCAATTGCATGGAAAATGAAGAGTTTTGGAGAATTATTATAAGTTTTTTTTTCAACATTAACTGCCATTTCTTCAATTCATCGCTTTACTGTGTTGCCACTTAGGGGCAATGTTTTTAAAATTTTTGATATATCTTGATACATTACTGTTGAAATAAATTCTTTTATAGAGGGTATTATTACACTTTTTTCAATATTATAGCTTTTACCACTTTTTGCAATTAATGGTGAAATATGATGAGGCAATTAATCCATCTTCATTTGCTGCATATTGTTTCTTAAATGATGCAGTGATTGTTGAACTTTGACATTTTTTTTATATATATTTCCTGAAAATATTTAATGGGCTTATCCTTATCATTTAGATGCATTGTAGCAAAATGTTCTCACAATCTACTTGGCTTCATTGGATAATGTTTTATGACACAATAAATACATTGGGTATTGTTTATTTACAACACATTCTATGAAACCCATCTTTAGATACTCTGGTGAATAGGCACAAGCGTATTTCTTTTTTTGAGACATGGGCTCACAATATTTCATAATATTTTTTTTAAAGCTGTAGGCACATGCTCACTCTCACAAACCTAACTGCATACTGACCAATGCGATTGCAAACAAATGAGCCTGCACCATAAATCATCATCTGCGCATGCTTTTTGCATATCGTGGATTGGGTATGGGGGAGATGCACAAGCTATTCTGTGACAAGGCTCTTTTATTAGCAGTTGCACTATAGCTCCATTTAGTTTCATTTGAGATACAAATAGTATATTTTTAGAAATTTAAATTGTCACTGGGAATTTTATAAAAACCTAATGAAAATGTTTTTAAATAATGCTATGATTTTTTTTAAAAAAGTCAAATAAATTTAAAGAAAAGAAAGTGCTTCAATATCGGACAAAACCCCTATCGCCCACCATGAAGGATGGAATGCCCACCAGTGGGCAATAGGGAACAGGTTGACTACCACTGGTTTAGAAGATGATCAAAATATCCTTCCGTTTATTCAAAATATTTCTAAGATCTCTACATTTATTTCCAAACTTTTAAAAAAAAAACTATAGAGACTATGAATAACAAATATAATTTTTTAAGCATTTTTTATCAGTCATTGAACTTTTATCTTTAAATATGTTTGTTATGAAACTCAAAATTTATTTTATTACATTCTGTAGCAGAAAAGCCACGTTTCCTTACAATCATTAATGATCAGATCATGGTCAGAAAACAATCATGCTTCTTATTTTTGTGAAACCAAAAATAGATTTCTTTATATCCATAACACCATCTTAACAGAATTCCACTCTTTAGTAATATGATAATCGTGAAAGGCTAAAATTACCGATTTTAAAGTTTAATAGCTATTGAAATTTAGTATGTATAGTAAATACTTCCAAAAGACAAACATCAGTTTCTTTTGAAAAAAAATACGATCTATTTTTTTAATACTATTATTACTTTAATTTTGATAATAATAATTTATGATTGATCCAATCCTGAAAATGTAAATGTTTGCATAATATGGATATCTTTTATATTCTAACTCTTAACTATAATATAACCCATTATATACTATTGATTTGAGCTTGGATACAAAATGCTAATAATAACCAATCTATATTTGGTTAAAAGAATTTAATAACAACAGACTATATGAATATGCAGCACTAATATTTCCAACAAGTTTTGACCAAAACATAAAGTTACTAAATAGGAAAATCTATTCTTTTAATATTATTGCTATGCAATAAGGAATAAGTTTTCTTTCTGTGTCTTCTCTAAATTTAAAATTGGAGTATAGGCACTAATCAAATTAGTATCAGTACTATTGTGCATACTAACACAATTAACTGTTAATTGGTTCAACAAGGAATTTAAAAAATACAAGACATAAATTAGATTTTATAGTAAATCTAAAAATATGCATTCTTCTTTATCTTATTGATTTACTCTTTTAAAAAATATCTATACCCATTCTTTGGAAAATGGCTTTTGCCTTTGACAGAATAGCTCCATTGGTTAGAGTGGTACCTTAAAATTCGATATTCAAGAATCTAAAAGTGTGAGCTCAACTCCTATGCCAATATTGTAACTGGTCAGGACAGAAACACCTGAAGAAAAGTAAAAAATAATACTATTTAAAACATTGTGTAATTACTAACATATGTTCACTAGTAGCAGTGTCATTGATTTTAAATTTTGATGGCTCATTAACCACTAATGCTATTTTCGATTTTGATCTCAAAAAGTTTGTATCAAGTAAAGTTTGCATATTTTACATTCTTACATTTAAAAGAAAAAAAATTATAATATTTAATTTTAATATTTCCACTACTGATAATATTATTTTTTCACTTTAATGAGTAATCTGTCAAGAATAACAATCTATCTAGTCTGTGTAACCAGTAATTTTAGACCTCATTTTAAAGCTGTTTCCACTTCTATGGGAGGGATTAATACCTAAACATGCAATGTTTTCCAGTTGAAACTCCTATCCCACATCCAGTTTCAAACTGATTCATGAGTAATTGTAATGTCCCAAGCAAATATCACAACTATGAATTTCTGACTACAAACTTCTAACTTACTAAGTCTGGCTCAATTATTTCTTTTGTAATTCTTGAAAGCTGGAGCTAAAATTATTAAAAAAAGAAATTGTTAATATAGATTTTTCCAGACATCTCATTTCTAAGCTGATATCTTTTTTCCTTCAGACAATTCTTAATAATTTTCTATAACTTGTTCTTTCAGATACCAAAATGTTTTTCAATCTTTTGCCATTATCCCATGAATTTCAATTACTTAATATACTAGCAAATACTGATGGTTTTAGATATCTAATTTTATTTTTAAGTTTATAACATTATTATTACATATTTTGTCCATGATTTGTAAACTTTATGTTTTTACTCTGGCTATTTTAATTTTTTTGGAAAATTGTTAGTAGTGATATTACTTTCAACATATAGAAATGTAATTTTTCAATCGATTTTATTTTATTTTTTCATTAATTTTGAAATTGCTCTTTTTTTTCTAAGCAACATTATTTTTATTTTAACTATGTTGCCTAGAATCCGTTCTTTTTTTTTTGCTTCTTCATATATCATTTCTAATACTGATTTTTTTTTTACTTCTACAGATTTAGTTATTACTATATTCATAATAGTATATTTTAAGTTATTTATTAATTTTTATTCCAGGCACTGAAGCTTTTCTGCAATTTTCTTTGATCTTATTTATTAATCTTTTCAGGTATGCAATAAAATGGCTACATGTGGTCTGATCTTTATTTTGTACTTTATTCAATTTCTAACCATATAAATTCTTGTGGATTTTTTCAAAAGATTAATATATTTATTATCTATTTCATATGATTTAAATATTGCTTCCATGTGCTTTAAATTATCATGCATTATTTCAGAAAATTAATATATTTCTTACCTATTTCAAATGTTTTGGCCAAAACTAAAAAAGATCTATCATTAATATTTTTAGAGTAATTTTTTATTTCATATAGTTTCCTCTGAAATCTGATATCTATTATGTAATGCACCTATTTTTTTTTAAAAGTAGCTTATTTGTCTGTTAAATATTCCTCTTTCCTAGCTGGATGCTTTTTCTTTTAAGAAAGTTTTTTTTAAATGCTTATTAGTGCACTGGTTATGTGATTTTCACACTTCCATGCATTTATTTCAGTGAGAGCACCTCTAAAAAGAACCATACTCATGTTTTAGATAGTGTGTTCATTTCCTGCAATATTATACAACCTATAAATTTCTTTACTATTTGATCATTTCTTCATTAAAACAGGCAAAACTCTCCATACAGTAGTGCCATTCAGTGCAAGCCAGAGTAATCAATGGATGCTAGAAGGCTTATGTATAAAATCCCTATCTAATGCCTACTCATTCAATATCCTCAGACTTGTTTCTAGCTTGTGGATTTCATCAGTGAGAAGCCTTAGTGCTCTCAGGTCCAAGGCTCCTCTCCGATGAAAGCCACAAGCTAGAAACTAGTCTGGGGATATTGTATGAGTAGGAACTAGATAGAGATTTTATGCACAAGCCTTCTTGGCATTCATTGATTACTCTGTCCTGCACTAAGTGACACTGCTTCATGGAGAGTTTTTTCTGTTTTAATAACAGTTATGAGCAAGCATAAGAAATGGTGATCATGTGATCATTTCTTCATTATTTTCAGGGACCATTTAAAACTCTTTCAAATAAAATATTTTCACTATTATAAATGTCAATATTACCATGCTCTAATTTTTCAGAATTTTTTTATTTATTTTAAAATTTGTTCATTATTAGTAAAAACCAATGGCTCTATTCTATTAAATCCAGTAATAACATTCTTTTATACAGGTTGAATGGAGTATTTTTTATTGTCTTTTTAATAAGAATATTAAAATTAAGATGATAACATTTAATACAAATTTATTTTATCTATTCATTTATATTTGAATATTGATATCCAGTTTAATAAAGTTAAAACAGTTATTTGTATTTTTAAAAATGGAAAAATTGCATGTCTTGATGAGATACTGGAAGAAGCTTATGTTAGTTTCAATAATACTGAATTTTTTAGAAATATTTTGATTCGTAAAATTATGCTATTTAATTTAAGCATGTTTCCTTTGTTTCAATTATTTAAAATAAAAAAAATAGACAACTTGCAATAATTATCATATATCCTTGTTATCTATTACAGTAAATATACTTTCAATGATTTTGTTGAATAGGTTTCTTCAGTTGCATCTCTATGGCTGGTCAACTTGGCATATGGCAGGGTCCTGTGGGTAGTAGGGTGCCACATTGAGCAACCTTATTTTATGCTTCAAAGGTACTTTATTCATTCTTTGAAAAGAAAACATTGGTTACACTTATTTACTCTTTTTTTTCACAAAAATCAAATTAAATCATAGACACTAGATACAACAAATCAATAAAAAAATCAGATATTATTATTGAGGCAAGTGTGTCATGCTCTAGCTTTGAAGATTGAGAGAATCTTGACCAGGTTTCTATATATACCTTGTATTCGGAAACTTTTCTATCTCTTTCTTTTATTGTTTCTAGCTTGTTTCTAAATGCAATTAGTGGTCTTCTTGAATTGTTTTTATATACCCATATACATCTTGTGCACCATATAGCAAAGAGAGCAAAGACATTGGAATGTACATTTGAAAAATGACTTTACCAAATTCCCTAAACATATATCCAATATTTATTTTTTTATTCTTAAATATGACTAGTATTGTCAAGCATTGGTAGTCTAGTGGTTAGCATAGCTGCCTTCCAAGCAGCTGGCCCATGTTCACTTCCTAGTCAATGCATTTGACATATGGGGAAATAATATATGACTGGTATTTCCACTCTGATCTGATCAAAGCTGGGATATGAGGCAAAAAATGTAAGATTGGGTTTCAGATTTTCTTTTACAAAGACCACAGCAATTGTTTGAATCTATTTTTTTTATATTTATAAAAAAAATTGATAGGTAATGCTTCTAAGTTGATGTTAACTAGAAAATCAAAAAATTTGGGCTCAAGTGACCAATATCTAAATTTGTCACATAGTTGTTTATTTGTAAGTTCAAGTATAGATTTTTCGTGAATTTTTATAGCTGGGGAAAGTAATAAATATACTTCCCAATATTGATATTTACTCTTTGGGGGATATAAACAAGATTCTGTATTTCTAGAATTATCTCTCTAATGGCCTTTAAATATCCTGTAAATGGAGGTGGTCTATCTGTAGCTGTGATTTTAAATGCTATTTCCAGATAAGGAAACATCTCAGTACATTTGGAGATGATATTAAGTGATTTTTGTATTTCAAATACTTTTATTGAATGTAGACCCAAACCCATTGCTTGCCAATGGACACTGGAGCTTGATTGAGATTGATGAAATACTTCTAACCCGGAGAAGTTTTCTCAGTAGTATATGATTATGGTTATAAATTTCTTTGTAAATCTTATTATTAGTGTATAACATATTCTAGTCACAATTATGTATTCTATTTTATTTGTTAGTTGTTTGTGAATACTTGTTCTCATTTGTGTAGGATTTAAATAAAAAGGAAAACCTAAAAAAGGCTGGGTTTTTCTTTAAAATGTTCTATAATATTGTGTCCTGTGTAATTTTGCCATGCACTTTATTTTTGCATATTAAACATGAGTTTGAACTTGTCAGTGTACTGTTTTAGCAATTTTATTACAAGTGAATTTTGTTTTCTGAATGATAAGAAAGTTGCAATGTCATCTATGTAAGCAATACACTTAAGACTGGTGTTTAAGTCTGGGATATATATACCTGTCATTTCTTTTTCAATTGGTGCTAGTAAAGGGTTTACGTATATTGAGAAGAGAAGTGCACTCAATGGTGAATGTTGAATTATATAACTATTTGCAATAATAGGCAGTGATGTTCATCCTATTATGGTTACATTTATCTCCCTGTTTCGAAGCAAATTTGTCAAAACATAAAGTAAGCTTTAGGTATATTCGTTTCAGCAAAATGTTAATCAGAATGTCAATAAGAACTGTATCAAATGCAGATTTAATATTGACGCAATCAATGTGTATGCACACACAGAGCTTCATGATAGTCGGTTAAAAATAGTATATTATAACAGAATTACCTTTTCGACCATTCATAAACGTTTAATTTTACACTTTACGATCGAGACGACTGTCACGTCAAGCAAAGAAGCAAATATAGACTAATTAATTAAGTCTATATTCCTGATCGAATACTGAGATTACCAATGGAATATTTCAGTATTATCTTTTCCGATCAGACGCTTCTTCGGCTGCTGGATATTCATTCATAAGAATGATTTATTTAAAATAATCCAGCGCTTGAAATATTTATAATTTTTGTGAGATTTAATATTACTGTACTATATCGACACGTGTACTTTTACTAGAATAAATGTCTAATTAGTATTTTATAAACCCTACGGGTATATCATTATAATTAGTATGGCAAAGAAGGAAAGACGAGATGTAAAGAGCTATTCATAACTAAATATTGTTTAATATAATACATTCATAAAACATTAAAATATAATATTTCCATATAATGCTAGCAATCATTAACATAACACAAATTATATTTAATTTAATTAACCCTTCACCTAAAATAATAATTATTTAATACTAAACATTTATAAGTAGATATTTTATAGCTTATAGTCTTTTCTTCACGTATTCTTTGATACAGAAAATTATAAATTCTTTGGTTCATTCAGATTCACATTTGCAATTGCATTTTTAAATTTATGTGGCCATTTACGAAAGTTTGTACGCATGTTATATTAAAGTTAATTACCTAGGTTTTCTGGACATTGACGAGGGAATTATTACCCATTATGTGGATTACTCCACTTCTTTTGTAGAGATGGAAATTCTTGGGATCCGGCTGGATTCTTTCTTGCAGCTTACTTAAGTCGTATTCTTGCGGCTTCGATGACAGAGGTGAACCATCAGGCAGGCGCTGTCTCTACTATTACTTCATGGGGAAGATGACTTTACACCCAAGGTGAGCGTGGATCAACTGGCATCCGTTTGTGGCCCCTTAGCCCTGCATTCTCGATGTTTCAACTTCTTGGTACATTTTTGTTCACAGCTCTCGAACTACTCTGTCTGTCAGCTCAGCAGACTCAAGAAGAACTCCTCAACATGGCTCCTTTCAACTTTTTTTTAATTGTCCCAGAATCCTTTTCTTATCTTCTTGATTGTTTTTGGAATGCCATTAATTACATTTCACACATTTATTTTACTTTCATAAAATACATAAAATTTTCTTCTTGTTTTTTTTTTTATCTATTTACTTCCATTTCTTTTTAATAAAATAATTTTCTTATTTACACACTCTTTATTACCTTCACATAGCCATACATATATTTCATGCATTCACATGTGTAGTTTGAAGAGGTGATCTTTATTTTTTTATAAATCTATTTATTTATTTTTTGTAATTGCGACTGAAATTTATGATTGCTAATTCTACAATCATTAATCCCTTTTTATTTCCCTTTCCCTTTAAGATTTAATCATCACCATCGGTGATCTTATTTTACTATTCCTTAAACTTTACTAATTTTAAATTCTAAAAAAGTTAACATTGGAAGGTAGAAGATAAGGATCTTGGTTGCTTACCTTCCTTCACTTTCTTTAATTATCATAATTGATTTTTTTAATTACTTGCATTCCTCAGCTACCATTTTGATTTTTTAATTAAAACTTAACTTAAAATAAATTTATTCTATTTTTCTACTTTATTATCCAATTTCTATAACTTAGTTTACATAAAAACTGACATTTAATATTATGCTATATATTAAATGTACACGTGTGTGATCGCAGTATGTGTGATCATCACAATATATATATATATATTATAAATCAAATAGCTAATTTTTTCATTTTGTTAGAAAATAATATACAGATGCGTAGGTGTGAGTTATTGAATGAGAGGGCATATATATTGAAACAGTGAGATTCATATTCGAATCTCAAGTTTCACCTTTTTCTGTCGTCTCTCACTGACCGGTCTATCCCACCCAAATTTAAACTTTTGGTATCGAGTTGTGTGTGTGACAATATTAAAAATGTATAAATATATGTAGAATTCAACATAAACACGCACACATTTTGATCTCAAATTAAAGGCAATAAATACAGATAAAGTAATATAATTTAGATTTCTTTAGCTAAATAAATCTTGTGTAATATTAATCATTTATTTTGAATTTATAAAGTTCGTATTTATTGCTTAGTTTAAATTTCGTTAAATAATCATTCTAACAAAATCTGATGCAATAATTAATTAAAGTTAAAATAATTTTATTCCCTTTTGTCTTTGAAAATTTAAAAGCATCGGTCAGTGATAGATAATAAATTAATTATAGGAAAATTCCAAAAAAATGTAATTAACGAATGTAAAAAAAACAAAAAAAAACAAACAATAGCACAGCAGATTTCTTTCTAATTAAAACCAGCAAAAGCATTGATTATCCTGAGGGCAAGATAAAGAAAACCTAAAAATATCTCAACAGAAAAAATTAAAAGATCAAGATAAAAAAAGGAGGCCATCTTGGACTTGCTGGAGCCTTTCACTTAAATTTTAGCTTTGCTCTCGAGTGGAGAGTCTAAAATATCTTAAAAAAAATTGATATTGCCAAGGTATGACCGAGTAAGCACCGAGATTATTCTCCATCGGGAGATGGCCCACCATATGCCAAACTTCACCTTGCCCATCGTAAAATCACCATAATGATCTGCTGCCTGAAATAAACAAGAAAGCCGCTGCTGTTAAAATCAATAAAAAAACCAAAGACAAGAAAGAAAACTGCTAATCACGAACAATCTACTATTAAACAAATGGACGAAAACATCTAATAAAACAGGTACCTGTGTGTGTATTCCAAATTATAGAGTACTCTAGTAAAATAAGCTATAGCTCATCTCCTACTATTTGTCTAACTTCTAAATGTTAAAATTGTAATTTTGTGAAACTAAAATTTGAGAATTAATGTAATCTGTAAATTTCTCGCATAATCTAGCTTACCTCCCTCTATTCTTCTTAGGTGTGTATTTCTCAAATCTCCACTTTATTTTGAAACAGACAGATCGAAGAACCGATCTTAGTTTCATGTGTTTTTTAAGTACGGTAATTCGAACTACTATTTGCCCGCAATGGGATTTTTTTTTTTTTCAAGTCATATAAAAATTAGCTATATATTTTATGTTTTGTAAATAAATATGTAAAGATTCCGTGTATAAATATCACAAATCATGAAATAATATTCGTGTGTGCGTGGTTTGTGAATTTATATCAGCTTAATTTAAAGTTTCATTGCGGGTGTATTTGCTTAAATTTTAGCCTTTTAGAATTATACAAAGTCATTTAAAAATACTGATCAAAAGTCACATTCCTTTGATCAGTGTTTTTAATTAAAATCTGTATTGTACAAATGTATAGAGTAATTAAGTTGTATTCGAAATTAGATAAGGAATTTATATTTGTAATTACTTTGTCAATTTAAAATTGCGTATTAAAGTTAAAGATAGCTGAAAACGGAACAATGGAAATGGATAATTGATATTGTATGGTCAAGCTGGATTGCTGAAGGCTAGAGAAAAGTAGGCGGAGCCTAAAACAAAAACCAGGCAGAAAGGTCAACCGTGGCCATCTTAGAAAAAACTAACATTCTAACTTTTGACGTGGTTGAGAGTAGATAGTCTCAAGACAGCACAGCAGTTGCTAGAGAAATCGCTACAACTCTTGTTAAGAAGTCCACCAGTAAACCGTAATGTCGATGGGCTAAGTGCCAGGAACTGATCTCTGTCCTGCCAATTTGAATCTTCGTGCCGCTGTCTGATCATGCTTTACGTGCTTCAAAATTTCCAGCTTCCAATCTCCAAATTGATTATGCCTTTCAAGTAAATTTCAAATGCGCGCCTACGTTCGTCAGAAATACCATCATGAGAAGCCAAGCCGGATGAAGAAAGAAGGGTAACTGTGTTACATGAACTTTTAACTTTCTCCCGAGCTTAATGTTATAAGTTAATCTGTCAATCAAATGAATCACATGTAAGTTTTTGTTTCGTTTATAATGCTACTGTTTAACCTGTCAGTAAATTTTCTTTTCTCTTATTCCTCCGCTCTAGTCTTTAGAAAATAATTTATAAATATTGTACTTAATAGTAATAATGATTCAAATGAATACATTTATATTTTCCTTTATTACTTATGCTATAAACAAACGATGCCAATAGTAATATTTCCCAACTCTGTTTAAAGCTAGTTTATAATATTGATTATAGTTATTTTAAAAGTAAGTTCGTTGTTTTGAATTCAAGATTATTTCATATGTTGAGTTGGCAGATATTAAAACACTTTATTATAATGAATTCGTATTTTGTCATATTATTGTAATCTAAAGTTCAATCGTAAATATGTAAATGGTTTTAAGTTTATTATATTAATGTCATACATGAAATGAGAAATAATTCTCACTGTAAAATTTGATACTATCGCTACCGCCTGAACAACCTGGGGGTTTAGGGGTTTCAGAGTAAACTTAATTAATTATTGCTTTCGCGGTCCGTTTGATTCCGCCATGTTTTATTGTAATAGTATATCAGCCTGTTGCGTAGAAATAGACGAATAGAGTATCCAGGTTTTGTATAATTCCATTTCAAATCCACTTCAAGCACTCGTCCTCGATGACTGTGGCAATGCCTTTCCTTCGCCGAAGTTAACGTCTCGCCATACTACCATATGAGAAAGAAAGCAATTCTTTCCCAGGTAATCTCTTGGATCACCGGGTTTCGAAATGATCCCGGCTGGTTGTAGTGTCCCGGATCTACTTGGGGGCATTAAGCCTTGTCAAAGTACAAGCCGCCCGGTATTCCGTTGATGCACCGCAAGTGATTACTGTAGGGCTCTTTAATCTAGGCAACCACTAGTACATCAATCTTAGATATCATATTTATACGAAACCACCCTCCAACTATTCGTATACGCAACGGCTCGAATTTATTCGAATAAAATAACTTAATAAAAATCGTAGATAAATATTTTCAATGCCCCAAATACTCTGATTCCCTTAGCCACCTGTCAATCATTTAACTACACAGATATTGGCATGAGTTTGTTTACCAGGTAAAATGATTACTAAAGACTAGTAGCCAGTTATAATAGAATATTTATGGAAGTCTTACCGTACTTTTGAATACTATATTTTTATGCTTTCTATTTATTATTAAACAATTTATTTAATCTAATTTTGTGTCTTCCACCTCATTACTCTCGAAGTCTATTTAGTCACCTACTGTCTGTATTGGCAACTTAAATATATACATTACATTAATGACCGTACCAATATCCAGAGTATAATAGATCTATATATAATTAACTAAGTAATTTAGTCTGTGTTCTGAGTTGAGCTAGTAAAGGGATAACCCCGTGCTGTTATAAAGTCATCATCGGTTGGTCATACCGGGGTTTGGGTTTGAATTTAGTTGGCGTTTTGGAATTTATTCTTAAACGTGGACTGGGTTTGAACTCGGGTACTGTGTATGAGTAAGCGTGGTGGATTTATACCGGTACAGTTAATAAATTTTTGGCGCCCAACGTGGGGCTCCGATGAAGAAATCTCCCACACCCTGCAGAGTGAACGAGAGTAAACAGTTAAATTATAAAAATATTCGATTTTTTTTTGTTTGTCATAATATTGATATGTATTTGGCGTATTAAAATGCGCAAGTTAAAACTATAGTTGAGTAAAGCAAGTATATAAAAGTTTTTTTTCCCTTACACCAAGTTTCAGTGAATAGACTACTTCCAAATATCGTTAAGAAACAGAGTGAGATTTTTTGAAAAGAGAGCGGAAGCGATTTTGTGCGTTTATTTAATTAAAATAAACGAGTGTTATTCCATAATTTTTTTTTTGCGAGTTCATTCTTGTTGTTTAAAATTTTTCGAAAAAAAAAGTAAAGAAGTAGAATTAATTCCAGGTCTTAAAAATAAAAACGTGTACGCATATAGATATTGTGTACGCATATATATATATATTTTTTTTGTTGTTTAAAAATGTTTTTTTTTTGAAAAAAAAAAGTAAAGAAGTAGGATTACTTTTATGTTTTAAAAATAAAAACGTGTGCGCATATATATATATATTGTAATATAAAAATCTTATCAGAGTCAGAGTTAATATTAATCGTTCCCTATATAAAACATTAAGTCTTGAATCAAATGATTACTAGGTCATGTAAAAAGTATATATTCGGGGATCAATGGATTAAATTATCTATTGGTCACATGTTGCTGGCTGGCGCCTTTCAAATAAATTTGTCAGCAAATATGTTTGTCCATACAGCAGTGGTGAGTTTTGTTGGGTTCAAAAGAGAGAATGGTGGCATATATATAGAGAGAGAATTACTGACAGTAGTACAAAAATTAATATTGTGTTATATACCAATTATTAATATGTTTATATTATAGGACTGAGGAGAACAGTGCGAACTGGGTGAAATAAAGTTTTTTTTCCCTTTATTCTTTTAGTAATGATTTAAACATGTCATATTGTATATACCTAAATAAAAAAAATATTAACAGTGAAAAGTTTAGATAACAGAAACCAGTCGGAACGTAGGCGAAAAAAAAGAGAAAGGAAGGAAGTCACACAAACAGTATCAGCAGCGGGGGAGGATTTGGCAATAGGATCAGGGATCAGTATCTTTATGTTATATATACAAATAAAAATTGTTTTACAAAACTAATTCGTATGCTGAGGACACTTATAATTGAAAACAAAGAGAAAATGGCAGAAATAGAAGGAAACAATAATTTATCCACGACTGGCGCAGAGACGGCTGACACATCCAGTGATCGCGAAGTTGTGTTCAAGAAATCTCCCGATAAAAAAAAAAGCTTTGGACGATTAGATAGGAACACCAAACAGAGGGAGCACGATCGTGATGCGAAGTTTGACGCGATCCTCAGAGAAATGAGAGAGGATCGAAAGGCACTGATGATGATGATGGAAAGGCTGGTAAGGCTCGATGAAGCACGAGGCATCCGAGCCAACTCAAATCTAGAAAATGTAAAGCTTCAGCAAGAAATAAATCCCTCTGAAGACCCAAAAATAGAAAATGAAGATGATCAGGCCACACCGAAAGAAGTTGTGGACAGCAAGGAAAACAACAGTGGTGAGGATGAGTCCAGCTACGAAGCAGTGGAAGAAGCGGATATAGAGACAGAAAAAGAAAAGGATGTTGAGACCACTAGTCCAATGAAACTAAAAGTGGAAAGGGGACAGATGATGAGTCCTCAACTTAGTATGAAGAACTTACAGACGCCAATGCCTGGATCCTTGATACAGATTCAAATTTTCAAGGATGACCCAGGAGAGAATCCCATCGCTCATCGAGATAATATTAAAGAATTGTTTTTTTGTGCATTCGGTCGAAAAAAGGCCATAGAATTAATGACCGCAAGAGACTATGGGGACTTGTATCCAACAAAAGGGGAATGGGAGCAGTGTAGTTACAATACCAGGCCATTAAAACCTTATATACCTCCCGACCCAGGGAGAAAGTAGAAATAACAATAAATGATAACCCGGTAAACGACCACTGTGAAATGTCTATGATGATGAGTAAAAGAACAACGGATTAATACACCCAAATTTGATAAATGTTATGTTCGAACCCTCACCCAGACTGTTCTCCAAAGTCGATCAATTTTTTAAGAAAATGTTAACCAGAGAATTATGTACAAACATTTTTTTTTGTTATTTTTTTTTAAAGTGAGAAGAAATGAAACAGACAGATCGAAGAACCGATCTTAGTTTCATGTGTTTTTTAAGTACGGTAATTCGAACTACTATTTGCCCGCAATGGGATTTTTTTTTTTTTCAAGTCATATAAAAATTAGCTATATATTTTATGTTTTGTAAATAAATATGTAAAGATTCCGTGTATAAATATCACAAATCATGAAATAATATTCGTGTGTGAGTGGTTTGTGAATTTATATCAGCTTAATTTAAAGTTTCATTGCGGGTGTATTTGCTTAAATTTTAGCCTTTTAGAATTATACAAAGTCGTTTAAAAATACTGATCAAAAGTCACATTCCTTTGATCAGTGTTTTTAATTAAAATCTGTATTGTACAAATGTATAGAGTAATTAAGTTGTATTCGAAATTAGATAAGGAATTTATATTTGTAATTACTTTGTCAATTTAAAATTGCGTATTAAAGTTAAAGATAGCTGAAAACGGAACAATGGAAATGGATAATTGATATTGTATGGTCAAGCTGGATTGCTGAAGGCTAGAGAAAAGTAGGCGGAGCCTAAAACAAAAACCAGGCAGAAAGGTCAACCGTGGCCATCTTAGAAAAAACTAACATTCTAACTTTTGACGTGGTTGAGAGTAGATAGTCTCAAGACAGCACAGCAGTTGCTAGAGAAATCGCTACAACTCTTGTTAAGAAGTCCACCAGTAAACCGTAATGTCCATGGGCTAAGTGCCAGGAGCTGATCTCTGTCCTGCCAATTTGAATCTTCGTGCCGCTGTCTGATCATGCTTTACGTGCTTCAAAATTTCCAGCTTCCAATCTCCAAATTGACTATGCCTTTCAAGTAAATTTCAAATGCGCGCCTACGTTCGTCAGAAATACCATCGTGAGAAGCCAAGCCGGATGAACAAAGAAGGGTAACTGTGTTACATGAACTTTTAACTTTCTCCCGAGCTTAATGTTATAAGTTAATCTGTCAATCAAATGAATCACATGTAAGTTTTTGTTTCGTTTATAATGCTACTGTTTAACCTGTCAGTAAATTTTCTTTTCTCTTATTCCTCCGCTCTAGTCTTTAGAAAATAATTTATAAATATTGTACTTAATAGTAATAATGATTCAAATGAATACATTTATATTTTCCTTTATTACTTATGCTATAAACAAATGATGCCAATAGTAATATTTCCCAACTCTGTTTAAAGCTAGTTTATAATATTGATTATAGTTATTTTAAAAGTAAGTTCGTTGTTTTGAATTCAAGATTATTTCATATGTTGAGTTGGCAGATATTAAAACACTTTATTATAATGAATTCGTATTTTGTCATATTATTGTAATCTAAAGTTCAATCGTAAATATGTAAATGGTTTTAAGTTTATTATATTAATGTCATACATGAAATGAGAAATAATTCTCACTGTAAAATTTGATACTATCGCTACCGCCTGAACAACCTGGGGGTTTAGGGGTTTCAGAGTAAACTTAATTAATTATTGCTTTCGTGGTCCGTTTGATTCCGCCATGTTTTATTGTAATAGTATATCAGCCTGTTGCGTAGAAATAGACGAATAGAGTATCCAGGTTTTGTATAATTCCGTTTCAAATCCACTTCAAGCACTCGTCCTCGATGACTGTGGCAATGCCTTTCCTTCGCCGAAGTTAACGTCTCGCCATACTACCATATGAGAAAGAAAGCAATTCTTTCCCAGGTAATCTCTTGGATCACCGGGTTTCGAAATGATCCCGGCTGGTTGTAGTGTCCCGGATCTACTTGGGGGCATTAAGCCTTGTCAAAGTACAAGCCGCCCGGTATTCCGTTGATGCACCGCAAGTGATTACTGTAGGGCTCTTTAATCTAGGCAACCACTAGTACATCAATCTTAGATATCATATTTATACGAAACCACCCTCCAACTATTTGTATACGCAACGGCTCGAATTTATTCGAATAAAATAACTTAATAAAAATCGTAGATAAATATTTTCAATGCCCCAAATACTCTGATTCCCTTAGCCACCTGTCAATCATTTAACTACACAGATATTGGCATGAGTTTGTTTACCAGGTAAAATGATTACTAAAGACTAGTAGCCAGTTATAATAGAATATTTATGGAAGTCTTACCGTACTTTTGAATACTATATTTTTATGCTTTCTATTTATTATTAAACAATTTATTTAATCTAATTTTGTGTCTTCCACCTCATTACTCTCGAAGTCTATTTAGTCACCTACTGTCTGTATTGGCAACTTAAATATAACATTACATTAATGACCGTACCAATATCCAGAGTATAATAGATCTATATATAATTAACTGTAAGTAATTTAGTCTGTGTTCTGAGTTGAGCTAGTAAAGGGATAACCCCATGCTGTTATAAAGTCATCATCGGTTGGTCATACCGGGGTTTGGGTTTGAATTTAGGTGGCGTTTTGGAATTTATTCTTAAACGTGGACTGGGTTTGAACTCGGGTACTGTGTATGAGTAAGCGTGGTGGATTTATACCGGTACAATTTATAATTATCATTGAACTATTACCTTCTCATAATTGTCTTAGTTTTAAAGCTAAATCCATAATCGCTTGAACAGTGAATGCGTGTCGAATTGTCATTAATATTTGCTTTATAAATAACTTAAATTTCATATAAATCGACACGCATTCAAAGAATCAGTTATTGTAATGCAGGGTCTACTACTTCGTAACAGCTGGCATGCTCGCTGTAATAAGTCCCCTTTTTAGATATTTTTTTTATTATTAAATTTTAATGAATAATTACGGAAATTTCATTTCTTTGAGAGTCACCAATTTTCTTTCAGTCAACGTTGATAATGGGGGGCCGAGTTTGAAATCTCGTTAAATATTACCATAATCTTTTAGATCTTATACATGTGTTACGTTTTGAAGCCACGATGGCTCATTCCATGCCATGAATACTCCGGATTCTATAGGGTTGAATTAACCCCAGTCGTCCTACACAAGTGGACATGATAATGTTCCCGTAGGGCTTGACGACCATCATGCAGCCAGCTGGCAAATTGCGACACGGACCTCTTGTCCCTGGTTATGCTCATGTGACACCTTACCTCTTTGGGTCGAGGCAGAGACCAACCCGAAGCCCTTATAAACTTATTCATGGCATTGCAGTTTCAGTGCTGCCATTTTATATCACCCTTCTAAAGCGTACCACGTGTTCCTTTATTTAGTTTATCATTCTCTATATCACTCTGCCTCGGCATTATCTTCGTCATCCACTCTCAAATAAATGTTCGCCCTTAGTCGTAAATAAATATTTTTATTAAATAAATGTATTTCTGCCGCCACGGATGACTCTTGCAGTGCAAAGTATAAATCCCCTACACTCGGGAACCTTAGGTAGCTAGATTACGCCATCATATAAATGAATGCTCTTTATAAATAAATGTATTTTTATATATAGTAAAATTGCCAATTAGCTATTGAAACTCTGAATATAAAATATGATTAATAACATTAATAATGTTTTTTTTATTGGATACGTAAATAAATAATTTTAACTGTACGTCTGTAGTTAAGTTTTCATTTATTCGATGCCCATTATATATATTTCCTCGATTATATATGTGAATTCATATTCGTTTGATTGTTGGCCAACTCGGAAACAATACCATGAATCTCGTGCATCTCCCTGACCACCGTGCCTAAAGAAGTGTTTACTTATGTCGCATCAGAGGCGTTGTTCCGTAGATTGTAGTGTGGAACCGATAAACTATGTTCGAACTCGGTACCATGGGTGGCTTCGCTACTCGATGGTGCTGCTGTTCTGTGTGGTGGTCGAATTCTGCACTATGTTAACGAGATACACGTGTTTTGACTGTTACATAGTTTTTTTTTTTTGCGTTTGGCGCCAATAACGTGGGGCTTCGAGTATAAAACCCATAGATACCCTGAGCAAAAATAATGCAGATAAATTCCTTTAGCGTTCGTTGCCGAGTTGGCTAATTGTTTTATATATATAAAAGTTTGTTTTGGATAAAAATAAAAATAATAAAAATAAATCGAGTGAAGTAATGTGGGTCGAGTGAGTGAAGGGACAGCAGGTGTATAACAAATTTAGGGAAAGCAGGGATGTGTGTGTAATTTAAGAAGGAACGAAATACTCGGATCTAATGAAATATCTTTTTATATAATAATAATAATCAGTAGCTAAATGAGACAGCAGAAGCTTATTATGTTTAACAATAAAATTTGGTTAAAGTAAAAATATATATATCATAGACAGCAGTGGCTTATACGCGTTACTAATAGTTCGTTATGATATATATGTTAAGTATATTAAAGGCAGCAATGTAGAGTAGGAGAGGGCAATGAAAGAGTATCCTAGGGCCAAGATACCGGTGGGGAATAGTTAAATGCTACTAGTGTAAAATAAATAAATAAATAGTAAGAAAATGGATAAGAAAATGGAAACAGAAAATACTGATACAGAGCAGCTAGATTTATCTGAGGCGTTGGAGTCAACACCCGAGCGAAGGGAAGCTCCGCAACAATGCAGAGCATCAATGGACTATAATTTCAGGTTCATGGTGGAGGTGCTCAGATGGAGTATGCAGGAGGTGAAGAAAATGTATGAGGAGGAAATGAGAAAAAGAAGCGATGAAGAATCAAAAAGGAGACAGGAAAAAGAAAAAAGAAGAGTCAGGGAATGTCAGGAATTTAAAGACACTATAGTGAGAGAGTTAGAAGTAATAAGGGAACAGTTGGGAATATCCAAAGTTAGTAAAAAGGTAGAAGAGGTTAAAGACAGGCAGAGTGAAATGAAGGTAGAGAGATCTGATGAACCTATGGTAGAAGAGCAAACAGGTAGTGTCGTGAAGGTAAAAAAATATGATGAGCAGAGAGACCTCATTCCAACCGATGAAGGCCCACAAGAACCGGAAAAGGAAGTCAGCATTAAAGAAGAGGCGAAGATGGACGTTGGACACCAAAGCTATTTAGCCAAGATGATCCACATCAAGATCTTTAGAGGGGAGATCGGAGAAAACCCGCAAGCCCACTTAGAGAGCTTGCAAAAGTTTTTCCAATTTCATAAAACAGGGCCAGACGAGCAGATAGCGATAGCTAACTACCATCTACAGGGATCTGCCAAGGACTGGTGGAATATGGTGAGATGGAAGCCTAAAACAATCGGAAATTACAAAGATGTGTTAATGAAGCATTACTGGAGCAACGAGCATCAAAGCGGTATCTACAATACGCTCTGCCAGGAAAAATATGGGACGATACCCCAAGAGACACACACGCAGTTTTTCCTCCGCCAAGCGAATCGGTTTAAATCCCTTACAACGTTCGCCTTTTCGGATTCACACGTCATAGGGACCATCCAGCATGGCATGCCGCTGGCCATCCAACAGTTGATGGCAGGCAGTCGTATAAAGGACATAGAAGAAATGAGTGAATTTCTCACTACATTAGATTTTAGCCATTGGGCCAAAGAACCGCCGGATAGAAGACAAAAATTAGAAAACCCAAGGCCGCAGTCGTCAACGACGAGAGATATATATTATCCACCTGACCCGGGGTTATAACAATATTGGAGCATTTCGGACGGCCATTCCGTGTATAAAATTTAGTAAAACGAACTTGATAAATATTGGTTGAATGGAAATTATATTGGTCAAATAGGGCTTTATATAGAAATTTTGTTATGTATATTTAATTATTATTATTCTTTAAAATTTTTTTTATATATATTATGTTAATTAATATTAGTCTAAGAATTTTTTTTATATGTATAAAATCAGTTTAACTAATAGTATTATAATGAGTGCTAACCAGACACGGCCAAATTAGGTCATTTTAAAATTAAAGTTTAAATTCTAGATCCGGGTATATAAATTGTTCGTTACTTCATGTAATCTCTGCTTTCTATATTTGTATGTATCTGTAAAAAAAAAAATAATAATAATAGTAATAATTCTTTCGTATTTAAATTATGTAATGTAAATTTTTTTTCCCTTTCTTGCCTCCTTTGTTCTTCCTTAATTGTTCACGGGAAGTACGGGGAAATGAAACAGTGAGATTCGTATTCGAATCTCAAGTTTCACCTTTTTCTGTCGTCTCTCACTGACCGGTCTATCCCACCCAAATTTAAACTTTTGGTATCGAGTTGTGTGTGTAACAATATTAAAAATGTATAAATATATGTAGAATTCAACATAAACACGCACACATTTCGATCTCAAATTAAAGGCAATAAATACGGATAAAGTAATATAATTTAGATTTCTTTAGCTAAATAAATCTTGTGTAATATTAATCATTTATTTTGAATTTATAAAGTTCGTATTTATTGCTTAGTTTAAATTTCGTTAAATAATAATTCTAACAAAATCTGATGCAATAATTAATTAAAGTTAAAATAATTTTATTCCCTTTTGTCTTTGAAAATTTAAAAGCATCGGTCAGTGATAGATAATAAATTAATTATAGGAAAATTCCAAAAAAATGTAATTAACGAATGTAAAAAAAAAAAAACAACAAAACAAACAATAGCACAGCAGATTTCTTTCTAATTAAAACCAGCAAAAGCATTGATTATCCTGAGGGCAAGATAAAGAAAACCTAAAAATATCTCAACAGAAAAAATTAAAAGATCAAGATAAAAAAAAGGAGGCCATCTTGGACTTGCTGGAGCCTTTCACTTGAATTTTAGCTTTGCTCTCGAGTGGAGAGTCTAAAATATCTTTAAAAAAATTGATATTGCCAAGGTATGACCGAGTAAGCACCGAGATTATTCTCCATCGGGAGATGGCCCACCATATGCCGAACTTCACCTTGCCCATCGTAAAATCACCATAATGATCTGCTGCCTGAAATAAACAAGAAAGCCGCTGCTGTTAAAATCAATAAAAAAACCAAAGACAAGAAAGAAAACTGCTAATCACGAACAATCTACTATTAAACAAATGGACGAAAACATCTTATAAAACAGGTACCTGTGTGTGTATTCCAAATTATAGAGTACTCTAGTAAAATAAGCTATAGCTCATCTCCTACAATTTGTCTAACTTCTAAATGTTAAAATTGTAATTTTGTGAAACTAAAATTTGAGAATTAATGTAATCTGTAAATTTCTCGCATAATCTAGCTTACCTCCCTCTATCCTTCTTAGGTATGTATTTCTCAAATCTCCACTTTATTTATAATTATCATTGAACTATTACCTTCTCATAATTGTCTTAGTTTTAAAGCTAAATCCATAATCGCTTGAACAGTGAATGCGTGTCGAATTGTCATTAATATTTGCTTTATAAATAACTTAAATTTCATATAAATCGACATGCATTCAAAGAATCAGTTATTGTAATGCAGGGTCTACTACTTCGTAACAGCTGGCATGCTCGCTGTAATAAGTCCCCTTTTTAGATATTTTTTTTTATTATTAAATTTTAATGAATAATTACGGAAATTTCATTTCTTTGAGAGTCACCAATTTTCTTTCAGTCAACGTTGATAATGGGGGGCCGAGTTTGAAATCTAGTTAAATATTACCATAATCTTTTAGATCTTATACATGTGTTACGTTTTGAAGCCACGATGGCTCATTCCACGCCGTGAATACTCCGGATTCTATAGGGTTGAATTAACCCCAGTCGTCCTACACAAGTGGACATGATAATGTTCCCGTAGGGCTTGACGACCATCATGCAGCCAGCTGGCAAATTGCGACACGGACCGCTTGTCCCTGGTTATGCTCATGTGACACCTTACCTCTTCGGGTCGAGGCAGAGACCAACCCGAAGCCCTTATAAACTTATTCACGGCATTGCAGTTTCAGTGCTGCCATTTTATATCGCCCTTCTAAAGCGTACCACGTGTTCCTTTATTTAGTTTATCATTCTCTATATCACTCCGCCTCGGCATTATCTTCGTCATCCACTCTCAAATAAATGTTCGCCCTTAGTCGTAAATAAATATTTTTATTAAATAAATGTATGTCCGCCGCCACGGATGACTCTTGCAGTGCAAAGTATAAATCCCCTACAGTACGCATTAGAAATACTCACTCGGGAACCTTAGGTAGCTAGATTACGCCATCATATAAATGAATGCTCTTTATAAATAAATGTATTTTTATATATAGTAAAATTGCCAATTACCTATTGAAACTCTGAATATAAAATATGATTAATAACATTAATAATGTTTTTTTTATTGGATACGTAAATAAATAATTTTAACTGTACGTCTGTAGTTAAGTTTTCATTTATTCGATGCCCATTATATATATTTCCTCGATTATATATGTGAATTCATATTCGTTTGATTGTTGGCCAACTCAGAAACAATACCATGAATCTCGTGCATCTGTCTGACCACCGTGCCTAAAGAAGTGTTTACTTATGTCGCATCAGAGGCGTTGTTCCGTAGATTGTAGTGTGGAACCGATAAACTATGTTCGAACTCGGTACCATGGGTGGCTTCGCTACTCGATGGTGCTGCTGTTCTGTGTGGTGGTCGAATTCTGCACTATGTTAACGAGATATACGTGTTTTGACTGTTACAATATATATATCTTGTTTTATTGAAATACATTTTTTAAGTTATATATTTGAAAAAGAAAAATATATTTCCTTTGTCTTTGTGTTTTTTCTAAATATATATATATATAGAAAAATAAGGTGACTCATTCTTTCTTTGCAAATAACATTTTTATGAGTCTATTTTTTTGAAACATTCATATAGTTGCATGGAAATGCTAATTATTTTTCATCTTTAAAGGGCAGTTAAAAAAGGCAGTTAAAATTTTCGTACCTTAATTTAATCTTAATAGGATTTTGCTAACTATTTTAAATTAAAAATTAATCAACTAGTCTATTTTCATTTCTGAAAAAAGTTAGAATCTGAAGTCAATTATTATAGCTTTGTTAATTAAGAAATAAGAGAAAACAAAGACTAGACAGGATTTTTGGTTGTGCTGAGTAAAGTTTTGTTTAAAGTTACAGGCTTATAAGTACTGGGGTTATTTTTCTAGAGAGGCAGTCAAAAGTAAAAAGTCAAAAGAAGAGTAAAAAAAAGTTTTTAAGAGTCAAAAGTAAAAGTCAGAGTGAAAAGAAAAAAGTCAGAGGGACAGTCAAACACAAGCTCTCTCTAATAGACCCTTTGAATATAAGCTGATGCCAAATAATCATAATGACCTCTGAGTAGACACTTTTATCCTTCCCCTCGGGGAAAATCTCCAGAAAGTGCATCTGTGGGGAGAGAAGAAATCTAATTGATTCCATGTTGCTGCCACTGACAAAATGGAAAAGCAACTTTGAATACGGCCTGTCCTATTTCCAGTAAAGCCAAAGGTCAATCCTGAAATAAGTGTGAACCAGTAAGGAGACAGTTGCCTCATCAAAGTGATATCAAACAACAAGTATGAACTTTTAATCTTTCCAGATAAAATAATTAAAATGCCTTCTATAAATAAAAAAACTCTAGAATATCTAAGTTTAAAATTCTCAGATTTCTGACTGCTCAGTAAAAGACTCTATCTTAGCAAAGGATGTGTTTCAAAAAGACAATGATATATATATATATTAGTGTAGTCATTTTTTCATCAATCTATGCTATAATTATATTTCTACTGATTAATGGTAGAGAGAAAAAAGAAAAAGGATTTCTAATTTTAAGATGGAACAAAATGCTATAAAGTTTATAAATACAGCTTTATTATTCATTTTGAGATATGCCACTTTTTATTAGTTATAAAAATCTATACTTTATTAATTAATTTTGTTTGTGCCAACCCATTCAAGTATGGGACAAAATAATATTTTTACTATTAAACCAATTTATGCATAAATTTGTTTATCTCAAATCTTAAAATGGGAGAAGGGTAACTATTTTATAATTGTAAAGTAACAAACAGTCAAACTTGAATTTCTTAAATCGTTTGTCTAGTTCTTGCTAGTTAAAAATGTCATTTTATATTTTTTAAAAAGAGAGAAAATCAGATATTTGAATTAAAATTCGCCATCTACTCGTATATATGTAAGTACAGTACCTTGTTAATAAAAATTAAAAATATAAATGAGTGTTAAAATCATTATCTAGTTAATTTAGATTTGATTAAGATTTTTTATGATAATTAAATGAAATAATATATATATGCATTTATTTATGTGTTAAAAATAATAATAATAATAATAATAATAATAATAATAGTAGTAATAATAATAATAATAATAATAATAATAATTCAATTCAATTCATTTATTTACCGTACAAAACTACAGCATAAAGCCAATTACAGTATTGCACCATAACAAATATATAAATACATAAATGAGTTTAAATAACAAATTATTAATATAATTATGTGCCATATTTCAATAAAAGATAATTAATACATTTAAAAATCTAAAGTAAAATTAAATATCAGCATATAAACAATTATTATTAAGACATTAATATTAACAAATAAATAAAAGGGATAAATATAAAGCACATAACAAAATAAAAAAAACAAACAATTTAATATATATATATATAAACAAAATCAAGTTAAACCAATCAAATCTGACATTTAAATTTAATAGCATTACAAAATTGATTACAATCTAAATTGAAGTAATTAATATTGCTACAAATCTGATTATATAAAGATGGTAGCCTAAACAAAGGATAAAATCTAAGAACATTGGAATGACAAGTTTTAATGTAACAAACAGAAGCAGACCGAGTATCATGCACATGAGATCTAATTATAACAGTAGAAATTGTATTAGATAAAAGAACTATTTTATTAACAAGTCTATAAAGATATTTAATATCTCTATATTGTCTTCTAGAAGAAAGATGAACAGTTTTATTTTCCAAAGAAACATATTTAGAAAACTTATTATACACTGATTGTAATAAATTACATCCCTGTTTAGAGCTAGGATTCCAAATGACTGAACAATATTCAATGATGGGAAGAACCAATGATAAAAATAATTTAAATTTTGTATCACCATTGAAATGATAACCAAACCTTAGAATCGTACCTATAATTTTTAAAGCCTTACCAATAATCATTTCCAAATGAGGAAGAAAAGATCCATTATTAGAAAATATAACTCCCAAATCTTTTTGGGATTCAACACAAATAATTTTGTGAAAATTAATAAAATAAGAAAAATGCAAAACTTCAGATTTTTTAGAATACGAGACTAAGGAATATTTACTGAAATTAACAGTCATATTATTTAGATCACACCAAGCACTAAAATTATCTATATCATTTTGAAGAAGAGTGCAATCAAACACAGATTTACAGTCATCTGCATAGCACAAAAGATAAGAAGATTTTAAGCAATCCTTAAGGTCATTCATATAAATTTTAAAAAGCATAGGTGTTAAAATACTACCCTGAGGAACCCCCAAATTACATTTAAAATTAGATGAAATAGTATTATTAAATTTAATGTATGCAATACGACCATGAAGAAAGGATTGAAACCAATAAACAAGCTTAGAAAAACCCATTTGATATAATTTGTAAAGAAGAATACTGTGGTCTACTTTATCAAAAGCTCTTGATAAATCAAAATAAACAACATCAAGTCTCTGCTGGTCTTCAATTGCATGAGCTATATGATCATAAATCGTTAACAAATTAGTTTCTACAGATCTATTAGGTATAAAACCATGCTGTGAAGAAGAAATGAGTTTACTAACATCTAAAATAATTTTATTATAAACACACCTCTCAAAAATTCTAGCAATAGTATGTAAAACAGAAATAGGTCTATAGTTATTAATACAATGATGTGATCCATTCTTAAAAATTGGGACCATTTTGGCACACTTAAGCACATTAGGAAAAACACAAGAGTTAAGTGATAAATTAAAAATAAATGCAAGAGGTACTGCAATAAATTCAGCTAGCCCTTTGCAAATAAATGAAGGAATATTATCATTTCCCAAACTAGAATGAATTTTAAGTTGCTTAATAGCCATAACAACATCATCCTTAGAAATATCATACAATGAACAGTTGAAGAATTACAAAATAATGCAATATTTGAAGATATTGTATCATGTGATGAATATACATCAGCAAAATGTTTTGAAAAGTCATTTGCACTTAAAGTGAAACCATGAGTAGCTTGAACCCTTTTCTTACCCAAACCAGACTTATTAATGAAATCCCAAAATTCTTTAGGGTTAGAAGAAATATTAACCTCAATTTTTCTAATATAATTCTGCAAATCTCTTTTATAAACATGCTTCACCAATCTTCTGAAATTAACAAAATTATTATAAAAAAAGATATCCTGTGTTTTAAAATAAAGTCTATGATGATAAGACTTCCTTTTAATAATTTTAATAAGATCGCATGAAAACCAAGGAGGAAAACCCTTATAAAAAGGCTGCTTATTGGGAATATACAAATCAATAAAACTATTAAGAATCTTTAAAAACCCATCCAAGCAATGATTTACATCATTAAAAGAATACAAAAAATTCCAATTAACCTTAGAAAAGTTACTACAAAAATCAATATAATTACCCTTCCCATAATCCTTTCTTGAAATATTAGAAAAATTAATCTTTGAATGACAAACGTTAATATAAAACTCAAAAGGTGGATGATGAGCATCAATAGGAAAATTAACAGAAACAACTTGAAAATTACTAACTGCTGTTGAATTACATAAAATATAATCCAAAGTACGATGATAGGAATTAACAAATGGGTTATATTGCTTAAGTCCTAAAAATTTACAGAACTTTAACATTCTAGAATAGAAGCCTTAGAAGACAAAACAGAAAAGTGTGTAGCAATTCTACCCTGATATAAATCCGGAATATTTAAATCACCAGTAATAATAATATCAGCCAATCAGAAAATCTTCAAGAGATGTCAAAAAATAATCAAACTCTAACAACGACAAAGTGGGTTTGAGGTAAACATTACCTAAAATAAATTTAAAATTGTGATTTAAAGTAATTTCACACCATGTAGATTCACAAAAAGAAGAAGAAAAATAAAGTTCTTTATAAAAAACATCTTTATGAAGAGCAATCAGAGTACCACCACCTCGAGAAATATTATCCATAGATCTGTCAGTTTGCAAAATACTGAATCTATCATCAAGAAAAGAACAATCAGGAAATTGTTGATTTAACCAACTTTCTGTAAGTAAAATAAGATCAAAATGTTCTGTTTCAAAAAATTGTTTAATTTGAACATATTTAGTCCTCATACCTCTGACATTCATGTAAAAACAAGAAAGGCCTACCATGTTACCCACAAAGATAATGGAAACAACACAAATAAAAACAAAAAGAGAAAAAGAAAGAGATAAAGAAAAAATAAAAATAAAATAGATAGATAGTAAAACAAAATAAATTCTCTTAAAACCTCAGAGATCCATAAAAAAAAGAAATAGAAGCACCGCAAGGCCATAAATTAGGGGATATTATATCATTATGTTTATGTGCAGAAACAGAAATATAAAAACAAGAAGACTTAGAATTATTCATATTAACTTTATGACAAACAATACTAGTTTGTAAATTATTTTCAAGAAATACTGTAATATCTTTTGAACTGAGATCTACTGGCATATTAGAAAGAAAATATCTATTATAAGTTATATTAGTATTAGAATAAACATTAGCAAAATTAGATTTATTAAATCTATCAGATATATTAATATTTTTAGTTCTTGAAAAGTCATTTTTACTAGAAGATAAAGAGGAGTATCCAGAATGATTTAACTGATAGTTGCTATTTGAATGAAAGTCAAGTGAATGTGATCTATAAGCTGGAATGAATTTGGGGAACATTATCTGGATAATTAAGAATTTTATGTCTAACAGACCTAGAATAAACATTAGCAAAATTAGATTTATTAAATCCATCAGAAATATTAATATTTTTAGTTCTTAAAGTCATTTTTACTAGAAGATAAAGAGGAGTATCCAGAATGATTTATCCGATAGTTACTATTTGAATGAAATAATAATAATAATAATAATAATAATAATAATAATAATAATAATAATAATAATAATAATAATAATAATAATAATAATAATAATAATAATAATAATAATAATAATAATAATAATAATAATAATAATAATAATAATGCTGCTAATGCTGCTGCTGCTTCTTTTTCTTAAATGTAAAACAGGCAGTATTACTTGTTATAAAAGTATGTGTTCATCTCGCTATAGATATATTTAGTGATGCATACATTTAGGGAAAAGTACTATCTCAACAGTCGCATTTTTTTGCCTCTTTAGCAATTTTATGATGATAATTTTGTAGTTAAGCTCATGGGCATTTTATAGCCTATAAAATATGGTTATCTTAAATTTTCCCATTACTACATGTTTTTAAATTTTAAATACATGCTTAAGAAAATATCTATACAGATATGAGTTAATGTTTCTTGGGGCAAATATATCAGTGTTACTTGGTAGAGTGATCTGTGCCTATGCAGCTTTTAATAATAAATATATGTCGAGTAATGCTATGCGAGCTGCCATACGGATATTTTTACCGGTCCTGGAAATAGCCGTGTTTTTGAGCCGATAAATGGGTACTCTATGATTATAGGGATTCATAGCCCTCACTCCATTTCCTACACATGCCATGCTGACTGTTAATGTGTTTTCCTAGGAACTGGAGATTGGCTATCTTGCCAATACCAATAATAATATAACCGACACAAGATTCAAACCCAGATACCACTATCTTCTGTGATTATATTTTGTGTGGGACAGATACACCATATTTATCATATAACTGTTAATAATAAAGGGAGCTAGAATTATGCTTTGGTCCATAACTCCTGCTGGGAATACTAAAAGTAAATATAATAATAAAAAAATATACTTAACTTCCCCTATGTATGTAAACACACACATAAATTTATTATATATATATTTCTGGCCTCTAACTTAATATAACCAGGTATTGTGTTGTCTCTTGACCATTGGCATATTAAAACTATAGTGGCATATTTCTTAATTAAATATTATCATTATCAACATAAAAATGTGTTTTATGCTCACACACAAATATAATACTGATATTTACTATTTGTTGTAATTATTATTTTTGGTTAATTTGTAATACCCATACATATCATACTGATTCATAATTGTTGTTGTCATTATTAACAGTATGACTTCATCGTAATGCTCACACACATCTAACACTGATGTTTAAATATTATTATAATTATTGTTTCTGGTTCATAACTTGTTGTCATTATTGACAGTATGACTTCATCGTAACGTTCACACACATCTAATACTGATGTTTAAATATTATTATAATTATTGTTTCTGGTTCATAACTTCTGTTGTCATTATTGACAGTATGACTTCATCGTAACGTTCACACACATCTAATACTGATGTTTAAATATTATTGTAATTATTGTTTCTGGTTCATAACTTCTGTTGTCATTATTGACTGGTAATTTCTTTTTAAAAATCATACATTTATCCTAATGATACATAGGTAATGTTAACCGTTATCAATAACTGATAGTTAAATATTGTAATTATTATTTCTGGTTCATTTGTCATACCCATACATGGATCATAATAAGATCCAAACATTATTATTGTTATTTCTGTCTTTTACTGAATTTGTGTTAATAAATCACATATATTTATGTTTATACATTTGTCATGTCATTCCCTGGTTCATCACATCCACCCAACTATATCCACATTTAATTAAGTCATATATGTGTATATTCAAAACGTATGAAATATAAAAAAATAGTATTATAAGCTGTATCAAAGTATTGGGTCCTGATGGGGCTGGCGATGATCTTAGATTAATTTAATAATTCTAATGCATGACAGGCTGAGTATGAATTGATAGAGTTCTTGTTTTACCCTGACCACTGGTACCAAAAAAAATGATTACCATTAGTAGCATCAGGAGTATTGGTCGGATAGTGGAGGTTTTGGAGTGCTGGCAAATAGGTTACAGCTTAATACTGTTCCACGACTACCACATCCCGAACATGCTGGATTTGAAGTATTTTTGCTATATCTCTGAATCTTGTTGTCTGATCACATGATTCTGACTGTTACAACATCCAGCTGAATCACAACAGGACCATATTTTTTCTTTACCCTAACCAAGTCAATAACAGTTCTAAATATAAAGGCTGCTTGATTAGTGGATGAGCACTTTTTTGCAAATTGGTATTTAAAGAGCATAGGCAAAATGTATGGCTCTATTCTATCTTTTAGAATAGCTTTCAATACCTTGATCCCCACTGTTTTTAGAAATTTATATATAATTAAATAAATTGAGTAAGAATGATATGGATCCAACACAAGCTTGGATAGCATACGTAAGCATATTATCAAACACGATTCACCATATTACCAGAGCTACATTATCACCAACAGGTGGCCTATTACCACTAATGGAAAAAATCTACAAAAATATTATTCAGACTCCATCCTCCGAAAATGAACAACAAAAATTAAAAAACCTTAAAAAATTTATATAATGGAACAGAATCAACTCTCAAAGAATATCTAGCAATAAAGAAGAGGAGAATATTTATTAGACAAACTCATATATGATCTAGAAACTCCTTTAATAATCAGAATGCCAATAGCCATCCCAATACAAACAGGGACAGTTAGTGGGATTTATATGCTGGAACCGACCTACTTGTATTATAGGTATAGGTTGAAATCTGGCAACTCTTATAACTTTGCAAAAAAGCCTTTTGATGAGTTAAACAAAGAAGATAAATTCTTCCCTAATGAATTTATAAGGAAACTGGAGTCCATAGCTGAATCTTGCCATCCCGGCCTTCATGGGATATTTCACTTTGTATATTGATATTTAAATTTTTTACAGCCAATTATCTAGCAAATTTCCTATCAAAAGAAATATACACAATACAAAATTTATATCTTATATCACTAGTACCTTTTTTTTTAAAAAAGAAAACAATATCAACCATTAAAAAGCTAAGACCAATTTCAGTATATATCTTACACATTAATAAAATACACTGAGAGACCGACATTTGATGTAAGTTCTTATACATAAATAAAAAAATCATTTTATTTAATTATTTACTTTTTTATTTACAGTGAGCCCCACTCCATATTTGTGTCCGGGGTTTTAAAATCCAAAGGGTGGCACTAGATTGCTTCCAGTTATAGATGAATAGAGATTCAATACAGTTTTAGAGAATTAAAAAATACTATAGATATGTTTTTGTTACAAGGAAAATGCATGAAAAGTGCTAAAAATAAATTTAAATATTGCTTTTATTGATTTGGTGAACGCATTGTTTGAAATTTGTTGGTTGTCAATCAAAGTCTATTCAAATTATATTGTTTTTATATGATAGAATGCTAGAAAGCGCTAATACTACAAGTGAAAAAGTGTGAAACATCTGAAATAAAAAAAATGGTGTTAAACATGAATATAAGTGATGTCTTTGGAACTGGTTATAAGGGGCATAATGGCTCAATGATTAAGATGCAATACAGTTTGAAGGTTGCATTTTTAAGTTGAATCAAATGGTATTCTGATGAATGTGCTATTTTTCAGTTCAAAATATAATCTTCAGAAGGTACTTAATATGTTGAGTGCAACATATAAAGATTTTGTTTTATTAATTAATATTCAAAAAAACTGAAAATTCTTTATCAAACAATTATGGAAACAAAATCTTTTCTAACTTTTAACTTGAATAGTTATTAATCTGAAAATGTGAGCAAAAGTGGACTTAGAGGTTGATGTATGTCCAAATTCTAATGCTGTTACTGTACAAATTAAATGACAGAGCATATCATCACAGCCAAAATAATTTAATTAGTTGTATATAATTTTACTTGATTTATTATACTGCAATGAGATTTGGACATCTGCTAATGTAGCCTAAAGACAGAAAAAGTTTCATTTAAAGATACTTCATTAATAGAAACAGCATTATTGTAAGATTGATTGACTGATTGGATATGATACTAAAATGTAAATTGTTGTACACATATTTATTGAATAAATGAATAGTAAAAATCTTGTTAAAAATGTTTTATGTTAAATTTGAGTATGGTTATTGCTGCAAGGATAGACCTTGCAATATGAAGATTATCTCAAAGTCATGTTGATTGATTTCATTGAAAAGATGTAGTGAAGAATAGAAAACATCAGAGAGCTACAAATGTACATACTGTTAAAATATTTATTTGATAAAGATAAATTTTCTGCAATGGAAGATAAGAAACTGCATTTCAAAAAATGAAATAGAAGAATGGATCAGCATATTTTATATTCGACCATTGTATGGTCATTTTTAGAGTATTATTTTTTATTTGTCTTTCTATATTTTTGTCTTGAAATTGGAATGGTTAACTTTATCTGTGAATGACCACTGCTGATAATGATATTGAATTTTTAACAACTTTTATCTGCTTCTCATCACTGTTTTTTTTTTAACCATATTGTTTTATACCACTGATTTTCCTGTTTTTGAATTCCTTTCTTCTGCTTTTTCTATGTGAGTTTTAATATTTTTTTGCATGAGTCAATCTATTAATCCATTTTCATTTGATATAATTCATTAAGTGTTTTTCTCAAAGTCTAGATTTTTAACTTTTATGTATTTTTTTTTACTTTTTTCTTAAGTACTGATAGATATATTTTTTTTATTCATTATTTCTATCTTTTCAATATTGGTCAAATATTTTTGTTTTTAAAAATAAAGTTTGAATTTCACTTTTTAGACTTTATCTTGATATTTATAATTATTATTTATGATCAAAGTCTGACTGCTTCTGAAAAGAGTAATACTGTTGTAATGGTCTCTATCTTGTTCTTGTCTTTCCATCATTCACTTTTTATGTTTTATTTTTTGAAGTTCTACTGGAATTGTATGCTGTAAATTGTCATATTACATTCTAAAGCAAAATTTAAAATTCTTTCACATTTATTTTTTTTTTCAAAATCATATTGCTCATAACTTGTTTTTTTTTATTATTTTCTATCATCTTTTCCAATCTTATTTTTCTGATATTTTCAAGAGCTAGGTTTAAGTTCTTGTAAAAATATTCTATCTTACCATTATCACTATTTGATATGTGGATATATATTAGAATTACTGTGGCACTAAAACTAGGATTTGTTTTGTGATCTATTTATTTTAATTCTTGCAATAATTTTTTATCTAGTAGATATTCCATACCCTGCTGACTTATTCAAAATTATTTAAATCTTTAAAAGTTTGTTCAGTGTGCTTCAGATAATGCACCATATTTTAGCCATGTTTCACCTCACCCAGTCAGTGTAAAATGACAAACAAAAACTAATGATATCTGGATAAAAACTTAACCATGTCACTTATCACTGCTCAATGTCACATGGCCTCCTGAGTGAAAGTCAATTACTTTGCTCCATCAATTTCAGTGCAATGATAGGGTGGTAGACTAGAGAACTTTAAAATCCCTAAATAAAAGATTAAATATATTTCTTCCCATTCAGTCATCATATGACCTCCCAAGCAAGAAACCAATTATTTTTAGGATATTATACCCACATGACCAACCTAATTTGTCCTGATAAGACTTAAAACCATACTCTTGTATATGAATATTTGATACCTTATATTAATTCTTTATATTTTAATTTATTAAAAAAAAAATTGCTAACAATATACTGAAAATCAAATATAGAATATGAATTACACTTACCATTAATTATTAAAATCTTATCTTGTTTAAATTCATACCTATTGTTTACATTGTTTAAATTTCATAATACTTGAGATCCTCACTGAGGTGGGAAAGAGATTGATCTTTTTTTTCTGGCTATGCTTGATACATGTAGTTTTGTAAAAATGATTAACAGTACATATAGTTCATATTTCTTATAAGTATATTCAATTATTTTTAAGACTAGATCTGTGCTTTTTTGAGTTTTGCAGTAATTCTATCTTCATCATGAAAACAATTTTTTAGTGGGTTTTATATTCTTATCTTAAAAATTTCCAAGCTTTTTAAAAAATGTTTTTCATGGGTTTTTTTTCCTCTATATGTTACATTTATGTTATAGGTCACAAAATCTGAAAAGTTAACTAAAGTTTTGTTAGAATTACAAGTATAAATTGCTTTATAATTAGCTTTACATTTTATATTAAATTGCCAATATTTCTAATTCTATCCTATAAATAATTGTTTAATGATGTTGGAATTATAATTAGTCAATATTTTATACTTCCTTATATCATCAGAATGAGCCAATATTTTTTGTTATATGGTTTTAATATGGAAGACATTTTTTAAAGAGAATTGTGTTCTCTATATTAAAAACTTAGAAATCTCATGAAAAGACTATGTTACCTTCACAAACTTCAATAGTACTTAATTTCCTTATTCTAAAAAAGCATGATGTAGTACTTATTTCCTAAAATGAATTACTCAAAGGTTCAAAGACTGGTAAATATTAGCTTCAAGCCAATAAACATCACAAGATCACAATTTTTTTTTGGATCTCAAATCCAAGGCACCTCACTGACAAAGGTCACAAGCCAGAAACTAGTCTGGGGATATTGGATGAATAGGTACTAAATGGGGATTTTATGCACAAGCCTTCTGGCATTCATTGATTATTCTGGCTTGCACTAAGTGGCAATACTGTATGGAGAGTTTTGCCTGTTTTAAATATTAGTTCCCTGAAACTTTTGTCCATGTTTCTGTTATGATATATCTACATAACTTTCTACTTACCCATCAATGAGAGAAAGTTCCAAAGTATGTCACACTTATTAAAGACTTAACCTGAGGGATGGTGTTTTTAAGAAAAAATGATAGAGTTGGTTCCTAAGACTCTAAATGATTATTGTTTAAGATTATGAAGTTTATTTTCTTAAGATAATAAATTTATTGCCCCACATATAAGATATAATCAAACAAGGAGGGAATGGGAAAATGTGTGTTTAAATCCCCTATATTACTTCTAGATTCCAGGTATATAAAATATTATTGTATTTAAAATATTATAAGTCTATTATAAGTCATACTGTAAAATTTTCTGAAATAACTTAAATATTCTTCAAATGAAACAAATTGTTCTGGTATTTTGTTGCCTTTACATATTATTAGAGTGTATGCATTAAGACCATTTTTTTTAGTTTTGATTTCTATAGTAACATTACATTATATATATATATCAATAATTAGATTTATATAATATAATCATTTTGAGGTTTTTACTTTGAAAATAAAGATCAAATATAGAAAGGGGTTAGAATACTTTTTCTTAGTGCTCTGTTTGTTAAATATCAGATTGTGAATTAAATAGTTAATATTGCACAACGTATATCTGACGCTATGAGTAAAGATACCAGTTGGATAAGCATTATTCTTAACAAAATAAAGAGGAAAACATGAAATTCAACAACAAAATTTATTTATTTATAATAGTAATAAATATAATTAATACAGGAGTTCATTTTGCCATAGAAAATGAAATCAATCAGAATTACTATGTGGGAATAGATTATCCACATGCAATACAAAAATATAAATAGCCCATATATAATGCTTCCTTTGCATGAATTTACATGCACCAGATAGTAACTTCTCTGATGTCAGATTTAACATTAAATTTTTATGAATCTTTTTTAGGCTGACCAATTTAACTTTCTCTACACATCTTAAAACTTACCCCCATGCTTTGTTCTCATCTAGCACTTGCCAACTATCAACAAAAATTCCACCTATTTTAATTTATTAACTATTCACTATAATAATATAATATGCAAATTTCCTAGAGTGCATATTGTAATAAAGGTGATAAAAATAATGTACTTTACAAAATTTCAATAAATTTTATTTACACTGAATATATTGTGCACAGACAGTCCACACACAAAATTTCATTAAATTTTATTTACATTTAATCTATATTGTGCACAGATAGTCCACACCTTCTGTCACTCCAGAAAATAAACCTTTAATCTCTTTGTTCTTTACAATTTTTGGCATGTCTAGATAGTCACATATCTTTCTACATCAGGATCAGTGATTATATACATTTGATCTAGCATTCCCCAGTGCTGTTGTATTGTTGTCTAATTGGGTGCTTACTTCATCAACTAGATCATCAATGGTTATTTCTATATTTGGTTCTGCTGAAGAGATATCAACACTTTCTTTACTTTCATTACCATCTGGTTTTGTATCGACTAATGGGAGTTGGCTGTTAACTATCTTTGTCATATTAATCTGACATGAATGTAGATAATTGACATGTCTCCAAATTGCTTTTTCTAATTTAATTATTCTAATGGCTTCAATGATGACACCAGAAATTCATTTCTTTTTTATCAAATCTCTGGCCCATACTGTTTCAATAATTTAAAATTTTCTGACATCAACATGGGAATTCTTCCTATATGAAATGTTTTTACTAGTTCCATTATTAGGTGGCAATAATTTTGAGTGGAATGACATTTTTACAGCAATAATAATTATCCCAATGTTTTCAAAGTTGACATGCTCGGAGTAAAACTGTTGATAAAATATAGCTTCCATAGACATGATTTCTTAAGCATCAACTTTAACAGTTGCATTTCTTCTCAGCCAACCTATTGGATTATGGAGTCAAAATAATTTATACTCCTTTATTAATCATATATATTTTTAACCTCTAAATAGGTAAATTGACTTCCATAGTTAGGTACCAAAATTTCTGAATAACCTTGGATAGTAAACAACTACTTGAAGAAGCCCTAATTGTACACTCTGTGCGAGTATTTTTTATAACTTTGTACTCAGCCTATTGAGAGTAAGCATTAACTACAATTAGGAGCAGGTATATATACATTGGACCAGAATGGCCTATATGTAATCTCTGCCATGGGTTTTTTGACTCTATCAAGATTAAAACATCTTATGAAAGTCTGATATAGACTGGCATTTGGAGCAGTATTTTTACTGTTTGCTTAATCTTTAGACTTAGTTTAGATCACTAAACATATGATTGTGTCAAGGATTTCATATATACAATGTCTGGATTTCTGTTGTTTAGCAATTGAAGCACCTGTTTAAGGTCCTTCATTAGTATGAACATTCAGTCAGTCATCAAAATGCATCCATTTCCCATGAAGAAACTTGGACAAGAATTCCATATAGACTTTGCAACATATTCCCATGAAGAAACTTGGACAAGAATTCCATATAGATTTAGCAACATAGTTTGGCCAATATTTAGCCATTCCAGTCTAATCAAACTTTTTAATGCTTTATAATTGTGGTCTTCATTCAGCTATGTTAGCACTATTCTAAACTTCTGAATTAATTGTATCAATAAAGTTCCTATAAACTTATGGTGTCCCTCACCATTAATTGGAAAACATGATAAAGCATCAGCATGATCTATCTCTTTACAAGGTTTGTAAACTATTTCATAGTTATAGTCAGCTAGTATATTGATCTACTAGATCAATCTTTGACTGACATGTTATGGAGTTTTATTTGGGCCAAAAATTACAAGTAATGAATAATGATCAGCATACAGGAAGAATTTTTGCCTGTATATATATTGAGGGAATTTTTTAGCTGCAAAGACAATAGTTAGTACTTTTTATTGTGCTGATTATAAATTTTTTTCAGCAGTCATCAAGATCCTCAGGGTATATGCTATCAAATGTTCACATCTAAAACAGCATTGGGAGATAACAACCCCAACTCTGAATCATGAAGCATCAGTGGTGATAATAACTTCCATATTACTGAAATAATGTACTAGGAGTTGGTTAAATATTAACAAATTCTTTGCTTTTTGAAAAGCTAAATTATGTTCTATCCATTTCTAGCATTGTCCCTTGTGCAATAGCTCACTGAGAAAAAAAAATTAATAATCTTAAGAAAGCTGATATATCCTTTAAATTCCTAAGTTTTGTGGCATTTTTATAGCTCTAACATTTTCCAGGTTGGGCTATTTTCCTTGTTTACTATTTACCCAGCCTAGAAACCTTATCTTTCAAGTAGCTTATATACACTTTGCAGTATTAAGCCTAGTATCAACTTTCTCTAATTTTGAAAAGACTTCCATGATATGTACATCTAGTTTAAGTTTGGTTTGGGCAGTATTAAGTGTTTCATACAGATACAAGATAACTCCTTCCATGGCTTGAAACGAGACATATTTAGCTAGGAAAATATTCAGGGCAACCACGATCTCATGCTGTAACTTATTACATTTAAAAAATCCTACATACATGCTAATGGTTAATAACTTGGGCCTTCTTTCCATGGCAGATAGATGGAAGGCACACTTTAAATCAAGCTTCACACAAAAAAATGGTGCTTTCTATAATGAGACTAGAACTTTGTACATAATTGGTACTGAATATGCTCTTTTATTGATATATTTATTTAAGTGTGGCATGGTAATCATCACAAAGACAAAAAGTTCTGTCCAGCTTCATTATCATTATTGTCAGAGTCACCCACAACTAGTCTTTTACCAGAGACAACACAGGTTTGAAGACCACATCCATATATGTTTTCTCAACCTTTTGTTTTAAGGCAAACAAACCTTATGCAATTTAAACCAATAGGCTGGGCTTCTCTCAGTGACTTTATATAAAATTGACCATGTTTTTTAATTCAGATAATACTGGTTTAAATAAAATAGGAAAATTATCTCTGGCTTTAGCCTCTAACTGTACTTTCTTGTTTATATTAAGAGATATCCTCAGTGGATAAAACCAGTTTCTACCCAGTAAAGAGCTTATATTTGTCTTCATTATGTATAAGGGTAGACTTTTAACCCTGGCATTGAGTTTTACAAATGCCATCACTTTGCCATGTATGTGTACTTTATTGCTGATTATATGCATGGCTAATGAAAATGTATTTTCCAATGTCCACTTGTATTTATTTTTCCCATTAATAATATTTGAATATTTTAGTGATAGTAATGACAATCCCATACTACTGTCAAATTTTATATTTATTTTCATTTTGTAGATGGTCAAGTCAATCGTAAAGTGACCATTTTCAGTGTCAATAATTTTTTGATATTTTTTCCTCCACCTCCCCTTGATTTAAAGTCTGAGATGAGGTTTAGTTTTTGTGCTCTTGACTTTTTGATGACAGACATGAGCTACATGTTCTTTCCTATTACATATAAATCACTTTTCCATCTTGAATTTACAAAATTGTTTAATAAGGCTTCTTGTATTGCAGCAATAACAGGTCAGGTTTCCCTTACCAATCTTTAAACTATTGTGCTTTATTCACACTGAGTTATTCTGCATTCTAATTAAAGCTTGAAATTCTATTGTCTCTTGAGCAATACATTTCTCCATTGCTATTTTATATTTCAAATTTGATTCATTTAAAAAAATGTCTGAAGTTATGGTCTAACATTCTAAACACAACATGAATTCTGAGGCAAATTGTAATTGACATCACAGTGGCAAATTATAATCCTGATATCACTAACAGTGATCATTTTCTTATTTGAAAACATAGACATGTCAGCCCTTCAGACACTTGGCTGAAAAATAAGCATTCAGGTTTTCAATTTGGTCTGGCCACATAACTATTTAGCTATTTCTAAAATATCTCTATTAACAAAAAATAACAGAATAGCCACATTAACTTTATCATACTCAATTTTATTTATAAACATATAGTTCTTATGTGTTTGACATATGTATTCAATGTCACCATGTTATTTACATTGAACTGACAATTATTATGACTTGGCAATGTTACCATTATTAATATGTCATTCTGCTACTAATTTCACACAGGTTCTTCATAAAATTTAACTATAGTCATTCTGCTATGTATCTTGGAGTATGAATAAAGGTATCAGCCAAATAATTATCAGTGTTAATAAAATAAATAAAGTGACAAACTTAAAACTCAACAAACAACTTTATTGTAATGAACTAAATGGAAATAATAATACATATAATTAATAGAAGAGTTCACTTTGCCATAGAACATGATTAATCACAACTGCTATATGGGAATAGATGATCGATACACAATACAAAATATAAATAGTTATATATCATTTATATACTTGGTAACTTCTCCTATAACAAACTTAACATCAATTTTTTATTAGTCTTCTCCTTAGGTTGACCAATGTAACTTAACTAATCTACATGCAATGGCTCTAAAACTTATCTCACTTCAATCCCTTTTAGCACTTGTTGATTTCCAATAATAACCTCATTAATTTGCTTAAGAATGTCTTATATGCACATGTTAACAGTATTACTATTCACTATAATAATATTGTATGCAAATTTTCTAGAATTCATATTTTAATAGAGGTAATAATAATAATGTACCAGCTACATGCAAATTACAAAATTTCAATAAACTTTATTTACATTTAATATATATATATATATATATGCACAGACAATTCAAAAATAAATCTTCAATAAAAGTATTATTGAGAAGTTACATGGAAACCAGAAGTGAGCTATCACTAATGAGAATCAAATGTTTTTGCCAAGCTTGTTCATAGTAAAAAACTCTTCTCATTTCTTAATATATTGGTGGAATTAAGAAGTAAGGTACAACTAATGATAGTCATTTATTTTTGTTAAGTCTATTCATAGGGATTGAATCCTCTCTTTTGCATATGGCGGAAACCAGAAATGACCTACAAACAGATTATAGTCAGAAAATTTTGCCAAAACTGTAAAGTCAGTGAATCCACTTTTTGCACATTTCGTTTCTTAATATGAAAGCCATAAATGAGTTAACTGTGATTCTAATCAATGCTTTTTCCAAGACACTTTATAGTTAGTAAATAATATTCTGAAATTCCATTTCTTGATACATAATGATAAACAGAAATGACTATGATAAACGATGATCAATGCTTTTATTAAGACTCTTCATAATAAATAAATCTACTCTCTTGGATTGCCTTTTGCCAGTTTTCTTAATAACCAGTAAATCCACTTTTTTTGCATCTCATTTCCTAATGCACGATGAAAAACAGAATTGATCTATAATTGACAGTAATTAAAGCTTGTGCTAACATAGTACAAATAATAACTTATGTTTGATTGATAATTATTTTGCCAAGATTCTTTATACTAGAAGTGTGAATTATGATTGATGATGATCAGCGCTTTCGCTAAGATTCTTCATAATTATTCAATCATTATTCTCTTGCATTTCATTTCTTAATATATAGTGGAAACCAGAAATGAGTTGCAACAAACTATGATCAGTATTTTTTTCCAAAACTCTTCATAATTCATAGCTTTTGCATCTAAATGCCTAATAAATGTTGGAAAACAGAAATCAAATACTACTGATGATGATCAGTGAGTTAGCTAAGACTCTTCATAGTAAATCCACTCACTATCTTATTTCTTATTACGTAGATATATAAGTTCATTTTAGTGGCGAGTTAATTTTAATAACTACTTGTTTATTGAATGAAAAAAAATCAAAAGCTTTTAATATTGTTTTATCTAATTCTTCAACAATATACGATTTTATTATAGTTCAATTACGCGTTTCCTTTAGAGAATTGAAAAATAAGAAAAACATTTGCACCTAAACTAATAATGCGTTTTATTAGTAAATGCGCTGATAGCTTCCATCTTGGTTGCTACATTGAGGGATTCGTAGAGATTTATAAAGCAACTTTTATGGTTTGTTCTGTCTAAAAAAAATAGCCATACTCACTAATTTTTTTTTTTGGCATATCACTTTGAAGAGAGAAAAGAAAGTATACGTCCATTTTCTTATCCTCAGTGGACTTCGCCATAGTCCACTCCTGTCATGTGACTCATCAATCTGAATTTAGTTGATTCAGTGGGATTTTAAGTCTCTTCTTGTCATTTAAGGAAATCCGTTAAAGGAAAGCTTTAACAAAAGCAAATATGTATTTTAAAAGTTTTCACATCTTTATTATTTGAACTGTGCTACATACATTTTATATATAAATTTCATATATTTATTTGTGGAATAAACGATAATAAATAAAATCATATAATAGTATAATGTAAATTCTATGTTAGTTCCTTGTTCAGAATTAGAATCCAAGCAGTCTTTGAAAATTTTATGAAGTACTTGAAAAGTTTTAAGCAATTAGAAACTCTTCGAAGTACCCAGATTATCCAAGCCAACTCTGCTAGCTAGTCTGAGTGATGACTTTTTTAAAATCTAAACAAAGTGTTTCTGATAATCAGTCCACGTGTTGTGCAAAAATTCAATAGCAACATAAATTTATTATTATTTCTAATAACACAATGCCATAGTTTACTAATTTTACCAACACATACATAAAGTTTTCCAAAAGAAAAAATCCGTTTTATTTAAAATTATATTAATACATTAACACTAATATAACAAGGTATCTAATATTGGAGTATAAATACTAATGAAATACTACAGCGCAACTATGCAAACAATTACTAATATCATTAGTCTTTCATTGATATATCTGGATATTTTTAAAAATGTATTTACATGCAAATTCCATGATCTGCCTTCACACATGCACACAAAACCTTGTAGCCATATACCTGTTTAACTAAACTTCTACAGGAAGATGAGTTTCATTAAGAAAAAATATACTAATTGCAAACCTTGACAGTTCTGTAACTACATGTTATTTTCTACTTTCAGTTCTTGAAAAATTCACATCAAGCAATATTTCTGCATTCTAATTCTTATTTTTCATTATTACTCTCACCTATATTGTTAGGACTAATGATTTCTACTCATTAAATCAATTATCTCCTGCACATAGTTACCTAACTATATTTTGAAAAACAGATTAATTTAGACTACTTTTTAAAATTCTTCAATATTTGTGATGACCAGAAAAATTAGTAACTAGAGTTGACCAAATATACAATTATTTTCTAAATGGAGTTCCTGCCACAACAAAGCTTATTATTAATTATATTATTTTATATAAAATGATATCTAAGGACTTTTACTTTAATTTGCTGTATGGAAGCAGAATTTTAATACCCATAATAGTGTGATATATAGGTATTAAAAAAATTTAATTTAGAAATGTTCCCTAAAAGTTTAAAAACACCATGGCAAGATCATAAGAACTATCACTACATTTTCAATTTGCTGGATGTGATACTATGACTTTTGTAAATTTACATCTTTATTAAATTGTATATGTGGAATGATTGATCAATGCAAGACATTCTAAAAGACTGTTGTATAGGAGAGGCATAACCCATTATCATTACAAAGATTATCTTAAAAATATTCTAAAAAAGTGAAATCTTCATGTTTTTAATTGAAAATATACTGAAAATGGACTACAGTTAAGATCCATAATTAGACACAGTTTGGAGTATTTCAGAAAGAAAATTTTACAGCAAAAGAAGTTAAAAGATGGCATCACAAAGTATAAAATAAACAGAATAATAATCAAGGTGTTTCATGAGTGGACATATCTGTGTTTCATAACTTGATTTGTATAGCCATTACAAAACTCATTTTTCATAACATCCAAATCCACCTTTACAACTATTATTTGAAAATAATATAGAAATAATATAGTTGAAGTTATAAATATTTATTAATAAAGAATAATGAAGTATTATATAAAATAGTGTTCAAGTTTGATGCAGTTGATGTTTATGCGGAACACAAGTTGATAAAATAAAACTCAATAATAGTTTAAAAAAGGATGTTTGTTACTAGTGTTTGACTACTATTTTGCAATCAAATAATGATGGTTGGTAATAGCTTAGTGAAATACTAGTAGGTTTAAATGCTTGACTTTCATAATGATTAAGTCCATTTTGACTGCAATCTTATGAGCAATGTAATGACTTCATTGGAGATACCTATTCTGAATTTATTGTTACATATTACAGTGTAGACATATTTTAATACTATTGAAAATGATTAGTAATACTAATTTAAAGTTTATAAGTCAAGCTCTATGACTGTTTCTCAAAATTAGGTTACAATAACAACTATAAGCCATAAATAGATATCAGAAATTAGTAAGCATTAAACTAATGTTAAAATATAAACTTTTCTTGTAAGAGTTTATTGTAAAGATAATCTAAGCATCTTTAAAAATAAAAACAGTCTTTAAGAAACTCACTGCAGAGAAAAATCTTTATAGATATAATAAACATCTTCATACTTCCTCATTCTTTTTAAATACATATAAATAAAGATATAATAAAAGACAAATGACCCCCATGACACATTTCGTGCTGAACCATCACTCATCAGTTGGCCCAGGTCACAATCTCTCATATACATCTTTATTATATACAAAGTATTTATCTAGAGTAAATTGTTATATTTTCATTTACCATTGTCAAACTTTCTCCACTCACAACTTTGACGCCATCCATTTCAGATAAATACACTAATGATTATTACTAATCATTTTCGAAACTAGAGATTATCTCTAGCACAGATATAAATTTTAAACCTCAGTTAAAGATTAATATATCTGATTTTTTATAATTTACACACATGGAGTTATTCACCTTTCTCTGTCCCGTATGTAATATCTTTATAGATATAATAAATATCTTCCTTCATAGAAGAACAGTTAAGGAGAAATAAATACCATCAGATTCTTCTAGAAGTTTAAAGCAGTTTGCCCTACTAATTTGACATTGTGGCTCATCAACCAATATTGGAAAGTTCAGCATGTTAATTTTGGGCCAGCTACCTAAAAAACAAATTTCTAAATATGTTGGGAAAAAATCATCTTTATTTAGTCTGGATTCAAACTTAGTTTGAGATGTGGCAGAACAAAAAATGATTGTATGACATGATAAATTTATAGTTAAGATTATTGTTGATATGATATGAAATAGATATAATTACCTGAAAAAGTTTTCCTCACCATTAATTGTCTAAAGTTAATTTTTTAGCTTGAAATGAGATTTTAAAATCATTTCTCCAGTAATTTCTTTTTTCAATGTCACATGCAAAATATAATTATTCTTTATTCTTTTTTTTCTCGCTACTGTTGTTTATGGAAAATTTAAAATAAACACCAAATGACTACTTTCTGTAGTTTATTTGAGTTTTAGATTTCTATATATTCATAAGACACTAATGTGATTAGTAAAGTTTTCTAAGTCACATTTAATTTTGCCAGTATAAACAATTGTATCACCAAGGAAATATGTTTGCTAGTATAAATTAGATGGGGGCTTCTTATAGTTGTAGATTGTCAATGTTTAAGGATACATGAGTCAATAGTATAGAAATCATGTGACTGTTCTTCAGTAAAAGAATTAATTGATTCGCCATATAATACTAAATCATTTATGCACCCCATTACTGTTACACAATGCTTAAGCTAGGAGATATGAGTTTTGAAGATTTCTGGGAGAATCAAAACTGTAAAAGAGGGTCGGTAAATAAAGCATTGTGTAACAGTAGTAAAGTGCATGGATGATTTAGTATTATGATATATATTTGGCAATGCAATAAGAAAAAATAATTAATCGTTTTGTGTATCTTTTAAAAATTTTAAATTTAGTTAGCAATTTGAATTTTTTTGTTGTTACTTTTATGTAAAATCTTTACAAAATTTAAATATTTACAATTTTGGGATCGCAATATCTACTCATTCTATGTGAGTTTTATTGTATATAGTAATGCTTGCCATTTTATTGTTAGCATCTGTAATGAATCCATTATATTTCCTATTATCAAAGATGAAGTCATGCTTGAAGATTCAGAAGATTTTAAATGTTTGTATTATCACATAGTATGAGAAAATGTTTCTTTTTTCTTTAGTGATTTATTAGCAAATATTAAGTGGTTTGAATTTACCAATACTTCAAATAAGTGTAACTTTGTGTCTTCTCTTTCTTGATTGAGGACTCAGAATTCAAACAGAAATTTAATATCTTATTAAAATGTATTTTATTAATATAAGTCCACATCATATCTTTAATATAAATAATATTGTGGCAAGATATATTTTGAAAATAAGTCGTTATAGATGTTTCTTTTTTACATTTACGATTTTTTCAGATTTAATATTAATATTAATTGGTATTATTAGTTCAAAATATACCATTAAATTTAATTCTTCACAATTTACTGGAAATTTTGTGTTAAGGATAAAATGTAAGAAGTTCCTCTTTTCTTAGTTGTATATTTTTCTATTGGTATAGTATTCCCTTAATTTATTGTACCAAAAATTATGTGCTTTTGTGCTTATTAGAGAAGCTATGTTTATCAATATTTATTTACGCTTAGCACTTTCAAAGCTCCATGGCTTCATATTCATAACTGAGTGCAATTGATAGTAATGATGGGGAATATTCTAATTTATGCTAATTGGTTAGGTGCTGTGTTTTAGTATTTTATTTTGTTTAAATTTTGTTAGGGTTAGTTTCTCCATCTTAATTTATTGTATAATTTGTAATAGTTATATTGCTGTAAATAATTTAATATGATTTCAATGATTATTATATTTAAATGCTGGTTAATCTTTCTTTTTAACATATTTAGAAGTATATCTAGAAAAGTACTTGATATAGTTTCTAACTTTTGTCAAATGGGGATTTACTAGATCCTGTTGTCTGAAATTTATTTATTACAACCATAATGATCTGATAATGGCCTATATTTTGAAATGCTATCACAGTATCTTATATGAATGCTATGGCTAGAATATGTGTGTGGTAAAGCTATAATGGTATCCTTATGGTACATCTCTTTTCCCAGTCTGGAAACTTCCAAGAATTTAAAGTAATTTTATAGAGATAATTTTTAATTCTTATGATTTGGACAAGTTAACTATGTTTAGGATGCAGTTGATTTAGGGCTACTAAAAGATAGATAAGTTGATCATATCTGAAACTGATTTGAACTCTATTTAATTTCATTTATTTAGATAATAGCTTTTTAATAAATTGCACCAAAAAATCCTCCAGCTGTTCTTTGAAAATGAATTAATACTATCAAACATAATTTTCTTGATGTTACAATTAGTTTGGAGTAATAAGTTGTTGATAATTTTGTTCATATTAATGGGTGTAGCTTTTTAGCAAAATCCTATTCACTGTTTTTGAATTTATATTTTATAATACTGATTGATGATGTTTGCTTAATGCCCAAAGTTGCACTTTTGCCGATGTGTGTATAGTAGAGTATTAGTTCATAGAACAAGTGTCTTAAAAAGTTGTTTACTGAGTCTTTGCATTTTTTTTTTTTGTATAGTCACTTTTTTCTGTTCTTTAGTTGACATTATGCACTTTTGCAAAAAAAAATATATATATATTGTGCCCTTGTCTGTAGGTCATAGGTAGGGTAGAAAGGTCAATTATTAAAAAAATTTAAATTTTAAGTTATATTTGTAAGAGATATAAATAATAATGGGATAAGTAAATTTTATAATACAAATTAAAGCTAAAAATACCTGGTAGGTAACAGTGTAATAAATTATTTTAAAAGAAAACAATTAAATAAAGCTTAATCATATCATTGCTTATGGTTGTGAAAGCTGGCCATATAAAATAATACAGCTATAGATAGTTAAAAGTATATCAATTATTTAGTATAATATTTAAAAAACTAATAAATTAAATAAATGAAATGTAATGTTATAATTGTATTTAATAATCAATTTAATAGAGTATAATTTATTAATAAACTGTGGGATGGTGAGAATTATATTTAGTTCTACATTTTAAAATTATTTTCTAAATTTTTTTTATAAAATATATCAGTTTTGGTAATTTAAACCAAGACGTAAATAAAAAATCATTTTTATAAAGTTAATAAACACGTGACCGTATATTATATGCCTTCACACACACTCTTGTTAAAATAATAATAAACTGTGTGAATTTAAAACTAGATATAATTGCCATCGATCTTTAAAATGAAAGTTATAAATATTAAATATTGTTTTAATAATTATTTTAAAACTTAGATGATTTTTTTTATATAAAACTATAATTGAATTTAAAAATATTGGTATAAATATTCCAGACATTACGTCATCAATTCTTAACTTTAAACATCCATTCTGTTATCAAAATAAAATGAATAAATTGTTCGCGCTAAAATAAATATTAACCAATCAAAGGATGTAAAATTAACAGACAAAAATCTAAGAATTATACAAAGCAGGAGAAGTAATGTGTAAGTGAAAGAAAAAGTAACAAATTTTTATGGCTGATAACATCGTAGCTGAACATTAATATAAATTTATAATTTCGGATTTATTCTAAAAGGTTATTCTGTAACATATAATATATTTTTGACTACAGAGATATGAATTGCTAATTTTATAAGTGATCTTACCAGGAAATTTTATTCAAATTTAACCAGAAAGCCTACAGTAACATGGAAGTACAAGAAAAAATATTTAAAGTGATTGCTGAAAGAAAAATAATGGAAAAGTATCTTAAGACGCTTTATTTGTGCTTACCAGAAACTTAATCTTATAACTGAAAGGAATACAATTGGGAGATATGTGAAAATCTGAAAAAGAAGCTCTCTCAAGAACAATTTATGATAAATTTACAGAGCTATCTTAAAACTAAGTTATCTTCTCTATGAACAAAATTTTAATATGCGTTCTAGTATCAAGAAAAATAATGGTGGAGAAAGAATGTTTATTTTGTAAAGAAAACTTATTAAAACTTAATTCCAGAATGTTAAAGTAAAGGAAAAGTTAAAGACTAATATAAAAGTGCATTAAGTATTTTATTGAGAGGAGTGAAAACTTTATATAAGAGAAATGAGAAAATATTACAAAGAATTTAATGGAAAAAATGTTTGATCAAAGAAATCTAAGATTAAATGACTAAATAAAAATGGATCCATGGAAATAGAAAATTATTGAAGATTTAAATAAAATATCTACAAATGCTCGGGGAAACAGGGGAAAAAGGAGACTATGTTAAAGGAGATATCAATAATTAATAAGAAAAATATTGAGAAAAAAGGATCATGTCGATGAAGATTATTAAAGATTTATTTTTTTTTATAGAAATTAGTGACTGAAGAAAAAATAAAGTATATATTTTTTTAGTTTACTATGAACAATTTTCAAGAAGTTCGAAAAGAGTATGTAAATATAATTTAATAATTTTATTTGATTGTATTTAAAATATAAAAATTCTATATTAGTTAGGGAAAATATAAAATGAATTTAAGAATATTAGATTTTAAATATAATAGCTAATAGAATGATAGAAATATTATTATAAAAATAAAATGTATGTATGGAAGTTTTAAATATCTACAAGAAGTAATGGAATGGTGAGCTTCAGAATGATCAAGAAGATAGAGATCGTTTTGGTAATTGTGATATTATTGATAATGATAATGTATTTTTTTCAGGTCATCTATTAATGAAGAATGATGTATGAAAGTTTATAAATTATAAGTACACATTTTATCCAACATTAAAACATATATTTGAGATAGTAGTAATTTTAAAATGTGCATGAAATAAGTTGTTTTAAAAATATAATTAATAATAAGTATCATAATAATTATGTGATTCTTTTGAACTTTTATGTTGCAAAATCTTCAGATAATTTTAAAATAGTTGGTATATTATAAATATAGAGATAAGTAGAAAAGATTTTCTTAAGAATAGTTATAGTTTGAACTAAAAATGAATTTTATTATTGTTAGAAATGTAGACAGAAATTTGTCGATGTACTGTAGATAAATCTAGAGAAATAAAATCGGATAGTGACTTGGTAGTACTGGTGTAGAGGAAACAAGATGTGTTTTTTGCAAGAAATAAGAAAAATCAAATATTTGGATCATAGTATTTTGTGTGATTTCAGTATAGCTAACTAAGTCCTATCACTGAACACAGATATTTTGGACAGTGTTTTTTTTTTTTTGCGTATTTTTAAACTTTTGATGTTTTATAAAGCTGAAGAAATAGCTTTAGCATCACTCCTATAGTAGAGGTGGATAGACAGATAAAGGTCACTCCTCTATGGTGTTCTTTAAATTCACTGTGATCATTGTAAAGTTTTATGACGGATAATATTCTAGTGTTTTGATCCTGGCATCTATTTTCGCTATCCTTGTTTCATGAATATACATCGTCAGAAAGATATTTTATAGAAATGATACATAAAATAGAAATGAGGCTAGGTTGTCGTTATGTAAGAATAGTTATTTACTAGAATGAGTTAGAACTGTTATTTTAAAAGTGAGAGTATAAGTGTCATAAAGAGATAAAGAATCATATGATATAATTTAAAATAATTCGGAAAAGAATATAAGATTTTTTTTTAAGAGAAATCTAAAACAAAGTTTTAAGTGATAATAAAAATTTAATATTTTATATGATATGTTAAAATAGAGATTGCATGTTGGTAAAGAAATGATTAAAAAAAATGTAACAGACATATATGTATTTGTGCGTGGTTTGTTAATGATAGTAATTACCATACGCAAGTTGGATAAGTATTGGATTAATAATTATTGTATAGTCATAATAAAAAAATAAAATGTCAAGAAGGGTTTGAATCTTTAGGATTATACGATAATAATATAAAATAGAATTTGTGATTATGTATAATTTTACTACGAAGGTAAAATTTTTTGTAAAAATATAATTTTAAAATTAATTGAGATATAAAGTATTAATGATAATTATTGATAGATACATTTTTTTTTGTAACAAGCTAAACTAAAAACAGATATCTAATAATAATAATACTGTATAAGAGTTAAAAATAAAATAAGTAGAAATTTAATGTTAAGAGATAAACTAGTAAAGTAATTTTGTAACAGGAAAGTAGGGATATCCGATGTACATAATGTAAATATTGTTATTTGTATAATTATTAATAAACTATGTTGTAAATTTATTTGTAAGTTCGTGTCTTGGTTATTATTTCTCCCATGGAATGATGATATCGCAATAACATTTATAATTGCAACAGACATATAATTTTGCACAAAGTAGATAAACATAAAAGTGTTATAATAATTTTTGAAGTTTTATTTGTATGATAAAATTAAAGGATTATAATTATATCGTTTATTGGTCATAAGTTGGTTGCCACAATATTAAATAAATTATATGCTAATATTACAACACGTATTTTGATTGTCAGATTATTAAATACTACCACGAACGTAATATTTATTTATTTATTTCATTTAAGAAATAGGATTACATTATACTATTATTATTATTATTCTTATTTATTATTGTTAGTTGTTACATAGTGAATTTATGACATAAAATTCCCTTCTCATAGTTTACTACCGTAATTTAAATCAGTTTAAATGCAATTTATGAACCTGAGATTTATTTATTTGATTTGATTTTATTTCATTTATTTACTTAAATTAGTTAATTGAGCTAGGTTATTATTACAAAGAATAATAAGATATGATTATTATCTTAATCGGAATGAAAAGAGCTTGGAAAGTCATAAGAATACCATAAGTTGATTATTTAGTATAGTGTTCTTATGCCATTGGGATAGTATCATGTGGATATATCTCAATGTAGTCTGTCTCGCTCCCCGTGTCGTCGCTCCATGTCTCATGAAAATAATAAATTTTTAATAATATAACTGTATTTATATTTTAAAGTTTAGAGCTAGTAGTAATCATTTTAATAAATTAATTTCATTCATTTTGTTAAGACTGAGCTAGAGAGAGAACCCGGGAATATATTTTAAACATTATGATAGATTATAATGGAGAGAGGCGACGGGGGAAGGAGGGTACAATATATATATTTTGAAGGAAATAGGCAAAACCTATAATTGTGATATTTTCTTGTTGTATTTATATTTGTTAATATACTTTTGTATATAACATTTTATTGTAGCTCATTAATAATTTTTATAGGTTATCCATTGCTTTATGTAATTTTTTGTGTAAAATAGCAATGTTTATATGCAATCACTGGTATATTAAGCTTTCCAAACAGTTTGCATTAAAGCTCACTTTCTTTTGTCAAATCTTTCAAACTAAATTAAAATTATTCCAATTATATTAGCTTTCCCAGTTTTTATAATGTTGATAAATATGATAAATGATATTAATTAGAGAACTTACTTACATTTGTACTCAGATATTAATATAATCTTATTCAATATGGCTTACCATTATCAACCTTCACTAGGTAAAGTTAATTACTATTCATTAAAAAAACCCATGTATTAATAAACAAATATCAAATTTGTACATACTAATGAATACAATGCTTATATTTATATTTGCTAGCACACCATATTCTTTTGTCAGATTTGTCTTCCTAAAATAAAAAGAATTTATTTATATTTGCTTTCCCATTAATGTAAATGGTGAGTGGAAATTTTATTATTTCAATGTTTACATATAGTTAGAAGTACTACATTTATTAATATTTACAAATTTAATTTGATTATTAATATATTAGGTTTATAAAATGAGTAGAAATTATATCTACCTTGTGGAGTTTAATAATTAACTGTATTGAATAAAATATATTTACATCTGAGTAATTTGCACTAATTAATATCACTCGTCAAATTGCCAACTTTATAAAAAATGGGAAAGCAGATGCCAATGTATTCATTTTATATAAGTAAGGCAAAAGTGATAAAAGAGTGTTGTCCAATGATATAAACAGTGTTCAGACAGTTTATCATTTCAGTGTTTGCATATAGTTAGAAGAATTGTAATTATTAGTATTTCACAATCATCAAACATCGAAAGAAGGTTAATCCATTATGCTTTTTTTTCATATATTTAAATAAATCATATGACATAATATAAAATATCTTTATATAACAGCAATAATTGTGTGTGTATATATATATATATAACAATAATTAATAAAAGCTCATTTCAGCAAATATTATTTTTCCCCCTTTCAATGTGGTGAACTATTTTACAATTTAAATCTACATTTCACACATAACAACATCTATCACTTTTGTATAATATTAACTAGAACCTATTATAACAATGATACAATATGTATAAGAAGAGAAAAAAACCTCTATATAAATGTGTACTATATAATTTTCTATTCATTTATTATTAGACAAGTATTAGTTTAATTAATTGATGTTTTATATATATTTAATGTAATTGGTTTTATAAATCTCCCTTCTATTAGATTCTTTAATATAGTTTAAATGTTTTATATTTTTTACACAGTCTATTTTGTCTGTATTTTAAATAATGAATATATAAGGCAGATTTATCATCTCTTCTATTAATTGTATTACTGTGTTATTTTGCTCCTTCATGTAATTATTTCACTATATGTCTATAGTATATCATACTGCAAATTCTACAAATAATTTTATATGCAATTCCTTTTAATATTTCATATCATCTTTTATTTTATAATTATCTATTAATTTGTCAATAATTTTACTATTTGACTATCCTATGTTAATGATTTTATCTATATAATTTTTTTTAGTAATGTATGATAAATTTTAGGCAAGTTTGAGAGTTTTATCCAGTTTTTATTATTCTTAGAGCTGCCATTATTATTTATTATAGACTTATTATTGTTTAAATTGGGTAGTTTATAATTTTAAAATATGTTTTCAATATTCTTAGGTTTATATCCATAATTTTTGTATAATTTAATAAACTGTTTCTTTTGTAAAGTAGTTATATTTTTATCTGTATTATATCTATAATTTATTAAAAATAATTCAATAAAAAAATTATTTAATAAAACAACTTTTTAAAAAATATTATGTTTAATAAACCTTATCAACCCGGATTTCACTTCTATATATATCTATAATTTTTATGTTTAAAATTTTTAATAATTGTCATCTTTTGTATTCATGCAGCTGTGAATCTATAGAAATTATCTCAATTTATCTTCTTTAATGAAATGTTTTAATATAATTTTGTTATTATTATTTATATTAATCTCTATATCTAAATACTTCATTTTAATATCAAATTTCATTTTTGTAAATTTAGTATTAAAACATTTCATTAAAGAAGATAAATTAAGAAAGATAATTTCTATATATTCACAAATACTGAATTTACAAAAATGAAATTTGATGTTAAAATAATATATTTAAATAAAGAGATTAATATAGATAATGATAGCAAAATTATATTTATTGAATAGGATAAATTAAAAAAGATAATTTCTAAAGATTCACAGCTGGCATAGATACAAAAGATGGCAATTATTAAAAATTTTAAATGTAAAAATGATAGTTATAATACAATAAAAATATAGCTACTATACAAAAGGAACAGTTTATTAAATTATTCAAAACTTATGGATATAAATCTAAGAGGATTGAAAACATACTTTTTAATTATAAACCATCTAATTTAAATAATAATAATAATTCTATTAAAAATAATAATAGCAGCTCTAAGAATAATAAAAAAATGGATAAAAATTTCATATTTCCCTAAAATTTATTATATATTATTAAAAAAATAAAAATTACGTAGATAAAAGCATTAACAGAGCATAGTCAAATAGTAAAAATCTTGACATATTAATAGGTAATTAAAAATAAAAGATATGAAATATAAAAAAATAGCATATAAAATTACTTGTCAAAATTGCAATATGATTTATTATGGACATACAGGTAAACAATTAGATGAAAGAGCAAAATAACATAATAATGCAATTAATAAAAGGGTTGATAAATGGACATAAAGTAGATTGTGTGAAAAATGTAAAACCTTTAACTATATTAAAGGAATAAGAGTACCATGAAGGTTTGCACTTGGTGGCACTACTGTATACAGTTTAGTATTCTTATTAACATCATGTGAAAGCATATGAAATGATGATCATGTGATATATTAAATAACCTAATAGAAGGGAAATATATGAAACTAATTAATTACATTAATTACAAGAAACATAATTGTATGAATATACATAAAACATCAATTAATTTAATTAATTATTGGCTAATGAAAAATGAATGGAAAATTATATAGTATATATTTATATAAAGTTTTTTCTCTATCTTGTTCATATTGTATTATTGTTATAAGATGTTCTAGTTAATTTTATAAAAGAGATAATGTAGATTTAAATTGTAAAATAGATCCACCACATTTAAAAGGGCAAAAATCAATATTTGCTGAAGTTTTTATGTATTAATATTATATTTATAATTACTGTTATATAATGTTATTTTACTTATATTATATTGTATGATTTATTAGTATTTATATATAAATTGTAAATTTTCTGTTGTATTGAGGTGTTGCACCTGATTAACATTCTTTTCATTATTTGTTTTTGAAATGGTTATTATTAATAACATTAATAAGTAAATATTTTTTTTCCATTTTATGCCTTGTCAAACAATAGGGAGCAAGCTTGGTGTAAAAATTTTCTAGCATTAAAATATTTGAAATATGTTATAAAGACAATTTTATTGACATGTTTCATCTCAAGTGATATTTATATTTTAGTGTCTTAGAGTAATTGAGTACAAAAATGATCTGTAAAAGATATTAATATGATTAAAAATTGATAGCAACTATTTTACATCTTAGAATGAATAAATGTCATTATTTCGATTTTGTTTTTAATTTCTAGAGCTTACATCCCCTTCCAATATTACTACTTCAGTTTTTTCTGTAATTTCTTTTGTGTGATATGCAAGTTTTTATTTACAATGTTAAGCTACTTTCCCCTAAGCTAGGTCTCATGAGAAATGGCAATTGTTGTTGTAAGTAATTTTTTCCATTCAAAAAAAGAAAAAATACAAAGGGTTGTTTTGATGATTTATAAGTATCTAGGAAATTTTATACGTTGTCATTTTGGTATTTATAAAATGCAAAATTTCCATATAAATGAAAAAAAAAAATATTCATGTATTTGTTAATATGATATGTACATTTTTTTAGATTCTGTATTAATAATTCCTATACCAGGCTAATATTGATTTTGTACATTTAAACCTCCATCTAGATTATTTATTATATAAGTACTTTAATATTTCAGTTAGAAGCAAAATATGGTGTTTAAGGATTAATTCTGTCACCAAGATTGATTATAGATACTTGCAGTCGCTATAGTTGGTAGCCATGTTTTTTATTATTATAGCATAATGGATATGTTACTTTTTAATATTAAAAAATATCAATAAATTGATTATAAATTCCTGCTAACTTTAAAAAATAGCAATAAATGTATTAAATATTAATTTATTATGTGCATGGTCAGCACATAAGTACCTATACATTTAAGGCTATAACCTTAATACTATGTGCCTTGAGTGTTCAATTTGTCACTAGAGGGACCTCTGCAAATATTCACACAAGATTTTGACTTTATAAAGATAAGAGTGGCCAGCCACTCTTATCTCCAACCTACTTTCTAATTATATAAGCAAATCTAAAGCATTTAATTTGAAAGTGTGAAGCTGTCAAACTCTTCACTAATTAAGTCCACAATTTCTATTAAACACTAATGTTCATGAAATCTTCCAAAATACACTCTCAAATAAAAATGCTTTAGATTCACCTATATAATTAGGAAGTAGGTTGAAGATAAGAGTGGCCCCACTCTTATCTTTATAAAGTCATAATCTTGTGTAAAGATTTGCAGAGATCCCTCTAGTGGCAAATTGAACACTCAAGGTGCATAGTATTAAGGTTATAGCTTTAAATATATATGTAATAAATGTATTATAAATTCTCTTCACAAAATGTAATTAATTATTTTTTATATTTCATATCATGTCTAAACACTAACAGGTTTGTAACATTGATTTTACATTCAGAGTACTTGACCTTCAGTATGATTTTTTTTTCAAATCCTATTCATCAAAATGATTACAGTTTAAGATCTTCCATCAACAGAAGAACAGGCAATTCAGTATTTACAAAACAATGGTATACTGCCCTTCCAAAAAGTGTGCAATAATATGTCACAATTTGAGATATTATTTTTTAACTAGACACACAATGGCTATGCAATATGAAAACTTGTAGTAAACAAATATCCCTTCAGAAAGAGAACATGGTTAGACAAATTGAGAATATCATTTCTACTTATAGTCAGATTTATTTAAAACTGGTGTGAAAGCTTAATGACCATATAATAGACAAATGAGTCACATTTGTCTGATAAAATAGTTACGGTTCAGAAAAACTACCTATAAGAAGTTTGCATCTATAGCCTTTTAACTAGACCTTCGGAGGTCCTAACAAAATAAGTAGAAATTGATGAAAGCTGTCTAAGCAAATGGAAAAACCAACAGAGGAGAATGCTTCCACAGCAGTGCTTATTCAGGGATATGAGCAGAGAGACCAGTGAGTTCATTATAATAACTTCCCAGGGAGAGCAGCTATTATTTCTATGGATGCTATTAAAGAAAATGTAATTATGGATCTATGATTTATTTGCATTGCTGGAAGTCATATAAAACTAATGATATATGCCATTTTGGTTTTAAAAATTTTAAGGTCAATCACTGATATAAATAACTTCATAGATTTGCATACAGGTGTACATATGCAAAACATCAAAAAAATTTCAAGGAACCACATGATATGACATCCAATCCTATTTATCAGAATTTATGTGACAATGCTTGCATAAAGAATAAAATAAATTTGTGGTGATTTTGCAAGCCATTAGAGATTTCAGGTCACTGACATGAATAATCCATATTAGTGAATTTTTGTTTTTAAAAAAAAATCCCTGTAGCTCAAATTTATTTTTTATTTGAAATTTATTATTATACTTAACTCATGTTAGTTACTTTTTATTTTTTGGAAAAAAATTCTGTAGCTTGGATTATGAAATGTATTTTTTATTAAAATTTATTATCATGGTTTTGTGTTATTTCTGTGAATATAATTTAAAATACATTTATTGCTGTTTTTAAAGGTTAATATATTCATTAGGGTTGTGGAATATTCATGCCCCTGAAAATGTATAATAATAAAAAAACATGTACTTTAGTGTCCAGAATTATCTGTAATCAATCTTTGTGTCTGGACTAATCCTTAAATATCAAAAATATTATTAAGGTAAACAGTTAAATAACTGAAAGCCCTATTTTCATCCTGATTTTAACTTGATACTTTTATTTATTTATGTTCATTCTTTTGTCTTACTGTAAGTGTATTGTTTTTAACTACTCTGGATTTTTCTATTTTCATCCTCATTTTCTATACTTTTGCTGTGATTGTTTTTCTTCTTTACTGTCATTTTCTCATTGGTTATTTATTTATTATTAGTAGTATCTTCTTCAAAAGTTTATAATGTTTGAAGTTATAAACATATTATTAAAATCTCAGGTTGGTCATTTGCAATGTTTGTTTCTATTAATTTTAGTTATTTTTTTGGGTCTATTGTTGCACTGTCTTATCTTCATTTTTTTATGTTATACTTTCTGTACAAACATGTTCCTGTTCTGTTCTATTAAACTTAAAATAAAGTGCATCCTTTCTTTTTATAATTATTATGAAACATTTAATCTTTTATCAGTTTTTATAATGACAATTCTTTTATTAATCATTTTTTATCTTCTTAGATAACTTTTCATGCATTTAATAAAATTTCATTAAAAAAATGTTAGATGCCATTTCTCTGACAGCATATATTAACTCGTTTGCATATTTGATTAAGTTTTCATCAGAATTTTGTAGATGTATAGGACTTTAGCATAGACCAAAAGATTAAGATTTTCACTTTTATAATAAATCCTCCTTTCTTATTTCTTTTTATAAATTTTCTGTTTCTTTTTAAATTTTCTTACAATACTTAATACACTGTGCTGGAAAGGTTACTGCATATTTTATTTATGAAGCTTAGTTTTTTAAATCTGTTTTTACCTGAACGGCCATTTTTAATTCCCAAAAAAAATTACAGGACCTACAATTTTAAATAAAATGTCTAATTTATTACAATAAATAAATATATATATATACATTTTTATAAAGTGCAAATATGAAAGAATGTTATAAAGCTGATAAAGTAGTCATTACCACAAAAAATAATTTAAAAAAAAAGATATTTTTCACATTTTTAAAATCTTTATTTTTACATTGGTTCACAAACTCTCAATTTTGAAAGGTATAGCCTAAAATGACAATTTCATAGACAGCTTCATCACATTCATTATAAAATGCAGAAAAAAATAATATATAACATGACCTACCTGAGTTACAGATTGTTGGTGTAATGTGGCAGAATGTGACAATTTCAGTTTCGTTTTTTTACTAACCACCCTATATGTTCAATTTTTGCAAGCAGTTGTTTTTCTAGGCCCTCTATGCAGGATATCTATTAGAAATGCAAGGTTTTGTGTGGATTAGAAATGCAAGGTTTTAGTGTGGATCAAAAAAAAAATAACAGTAATAACTTTAGTAAAGTGTAAGTTATGGGGATAAAAAATAATTACTATATTATTGAAAAATCATGGGCTAAATTATGCATTATTACATAGGAAACCATAATAGCAAAGTATGCTATCAAATGAATAAAAAGTTATCTATAATGAAACGAATAAAAATGTAGTAAATTCTAAGTTATGCATGTAAAAAATAATTACTACATTATTGGAATATCATGAGGGTAAGGGTGAGCTAAATTATGCATTATTACATAGGAAACCATGATAGCAAAGTATGCTATAAAATGAATAAAAAGTTATCTGCAAAGTATGCTATAAAATGAATAAAAAGTTATCTACAATGAAATGAATAAAAACGTAGTAAATTCTAAGTTATGCATGTAAAAAATAATTACTACATTATTGGAATATCATGAGGGTAAGGGTGAGCTAAATTATGCATTATTACATAGGAAACCATAATAGCAAAGTATGCTATCAAATGAATAAAAAGTTATCTATAATGAAATGAATAAAAACATAGTAAATTCTAAGTTATGCATGTAAAAAATAATTACTACATTATTGGAATATCATGAGGGTAAGAGTGAGCTAAATTATGCATTATTACATAGCAAACCATAATAGCAAAGTATGCTATAAAATGAATAAAAACTTATCTACAATGAAATGTATAAAAACAGTAAATAAAATAAAATAAATAACCCAAAGGAATTACAAGCAATTATTATATATCAGTGGGAAATGATGATGATGAATGTTGAATACTTACGGGTAATGGGGAATACGAAACCTCAAAATCAAACACATCAACAGAAAAGTTCGTTAGAATCATAATTACGTTTAGCGGCGAAAATAATTGTTTTCTCCGTATATTTTTTTTATCCGTTGATAAAATCTAGAAAGATAAAAAAAAATTACAAAATTTTAATAATGTACTTTACAAAAATTGCTATAAAAAATCTAATTTTCATCGCACAGAAAAAAATTTTAGACGTACAAAAAGATAGAAAAATGGCGGAGAGAAAGAAAAAAAAAGCGTAACTGTGACATATACGGTTTGCACGCTATTGCGGTCGAAATTGCAAACTTTTTTTAATGCGGAAAAAAGCGGTTTTCGGTCTCAAGGGGTTAATATAAATTGTTTAAATTATTAAAATGTTATCTAGATTTATTTTTCGTATGTATCAAAAATAAATCTACAACAACCTTAATTATTCATTATTTTTTCCATTTCTTGTTATATTAAGATTATTAGGACATTAATGCCACCCTTTTTCTCAAATTAGTGACTTTGTTATCAATGAATTTTCTTGATAATGAATTGGGTTTTTCTGACGCTGTAAATCATTATCATTTTTATGATTATTAAAATTGATTTTTAATTTCCAGTCTATTTCTTATTATTATTTTGCGTTAAAAAAGAAAATATATTTTCTATTATTACTTTACTTACTTGTTCAATAAATTCCTTTTAAATTTTCGACATAATTTTGAATTTGTATAAAATAATTTTATCAAAGAAGACCTAGACGCCATTTGATCTAATGCGTTTAAATTGATTGATAAAGTGGATAGAAATAGCTACATTAGTCGCTTGAATGTAGTTAATCTTATTCAATACATTTGATTAGATATCTATTCATGAGCAAATGAAATATGTTCCAAATGTGAGAAATGATTGGAAAAGATTTTATAGTAACATGTTATCATAATAATATGATTAACTTTTATAATTCGTTTGTTTTTAGCTATGGTATAGAATATAAAAATGTTTTAACAAATACACATTAGAATATATCTATAGCAGTAGATACATACACACTCAGTTGCACTCTATATATGACAAACATTATTTATGTAATTTTATATTTGCATAAATAGAGAACTACCTACATTGGTATTCTACTCAGATGTTGTTTCATATCTTCAATAATTATTTTTCTGTATATATTAAAATTATTTATATTCTTCAATAGAACTTAAAATTTCAGCTAAAAAGAAATATGCCATGCTTATTGAAAGTCTAAGTACTTGTTAGATTAAACCACTAAATCATCATGATCACAAACCTTCTAGCATTCTTTGAATATTACGGCTTGTACTAGATAACAACACTACATTATGAAGAGAATTGCTATTTAGATTAAATGATTATAATTAAAAGTTAAACTTACCTTTGAGACCAAAATAGTGACACTCTGAAGAAAAATGTAGGTTCTGCATAATTAATAAAAAATACAAATGATTGTAAAAATGATTACATTTTATTAAAAATCATATATAAGTTTTTTTTAAAAAGTACAACAGCCTTTAAATAGGTCATTACAGGTCAAATTTAATTCCAGTAGTTCCCTATAGAGCAATGAGTAAAAGGATGGGTACTACTCATCAAGCTTGAATAGCCAGAGATGAAAATTTGAGCATTTTATCTTTGTTATATTTCATTTATATTTACAAAGTAAAATGTTCAATGTCAAATGGTTATCAGGACTGGTTATGTGCATAAGTATGACCAGCCATAATAAAAATAAGGCACATGATTATTTATATATATGAATATTGTGATTATAAAGTCACTACCCTTTATCAAAATATTATTTAATTTAAAGTTATGTTCAGAAACATATCTTTACATAAAGGAAAAACATCCACTTCTCAATGAAACATCCCATGAATAGTTTGATGCTACCTGTCCAGACATATAGATAAAAGATCTGAATGATACTAAGAAATCTAAATTTCCTATTTGTGAACATTTATAACATATTCTATGATTTTCTGACAAATATTGTAAACAAATTTAGATAGAGGTTTGAAAATATACTTTTGTAGAAGTATAAACTGTGAAAAACAAATTGGCTTAAATTATTTATAAAAGTTCATAAAAATCAATAATACATTGAAATTAGGTAATGTCTTTATAATCATTCTCTGTGTAATTGAATTTAATCAAAGAATTCTGGTAATTCTTGAAAATAGCTTTCTACAAGCTTGTTTTCTTCGTCATTCCTAATATAGAACTCTTCTTCATCTGCTACTTCTTGATAATCTTGAGGAATAAACATCATTTCTTCTGGATTTTTAATTTCTTCTTGGCAACAAAGCAGCCCTATCTTACGAAATGCCATGCAATGAACATGAGTCATTTTATAATACTGCCATCTTGAAAATCCAAGAAATTCTATAGCAAGTTTCCAACTTTTAATCATATTGGCTCGATAATTCTGATGTTTTGAATCTGGAGTAATGATAAGCAACATTCCATTTGGAGAAAGCAACTTATAAGCTAACTGACAGCAGAACCATCTTTGTTTATAAGATGGAAGATATTCTAGCAACAAAGAAAACACAACCACATCAAAACTACTTGCAGGTAATTCTTTCACTGGAGATTTTAATGTATGTAGAAACTTCTCATTAATTCCCGTAAATGACTGATCCTCCAAGACATGAAGATTAAGAAAGTCACATTGGAAAACCTCCTAAAAAAAAAGAACATATATATATATATGAAAGTTTTAAACACATAAATATCTTATTTTTATTAATTTATAATATATATTTTAATGTAATATTAATAAAAAGAGAGTTGTAAATGTCTTGTTTACATAATGAGTTTCTCAACATATTATTTTATTTGAATGTATTATACTGTGTTTATACGTTCAGACTTTCACTTACATGGAATATTCATTCACAACTTTGTTGCACAAAGTTACTACTATTGTTTTTACTATATGAAGGGTGTATATATAATTATATAGCATAATAACCAAAGGTTTGCCTTATAATTTTGTAATGTAGTTCCAGTTAACCATTTGAGATTTAATCACATAGACATAAAATTATTCTAATTTTATCACTACTAAGAATACTGACTGAGACTTTTATTTTTATCACACATGCACACAAATATATAGGTATTTATCTAGACCAATATAGATATTTTTCTTATTTTTAAAAATCATTATTATAATTAAATCGCCCACAAAGATAAATACATATGCTTGTCTAGGGGGAAATATACATGATGGAGTAACTGTAACAAAACAAATTTTTTACCTTAATTTGATAATAGCTATGTATAATGATCATATTGGAACTTATATCAAATCCAAGTTTTTAGGCAGATCCATCATCTTCTAATGTATATATACTATTATTTTGATGTAAATATTAAAATAGCACACAAATGTCAGATGAGAATATTTAATGATAAACTATTCTTAACTATAATAAACAAATTATTATATGTAACAACAAAATATAAACAATATAATTTTTATATTTACATATATAAACAATAAACACAATGACATATGGAATATAGATGACAGAAAATATTTTAATGTTGTTTTCATTATATTATATCTTTGAATTTAACTATATAATCAAGTAAAAAAACTAGATTGCTATATTAATATTTACTTAAATAGAAAATGAACATTTTGAAAAGCAAAACCTCTTTTGATATTATAATTCAAATTATTATTCATTCAGTAAAGTCATTCTAAAAGTTCTTACCAAATTTTATTTTTGTTTTATATTGTGCTCAACACTTTTAGGCAATAATACCAATTTAAAAATAAGATCTCTGGCCACATTGAATATATCCTCATAGTTTCATGTCAAAATTTATATATTTATCAACTTAAAGAATTTTTTCCCAGAGATAATTTCTTTTTTTGTAGTTATACTTTATAGTTAAGGAAATCAGATATCTTAAATGTGTAGTAAATACTTCTCTTCCTTGATTTCTTCTTATAATTCATAGTTGATTTTTAAATTCATTTATTTATCCAGCTTATTTCTTCTTTTAATCCATAGTTGATTTTTAAATTTATTTATTTATCCAGTTTTATTACAGCATCTGAAAATACAACCCAGCATTGGTAAATATACTTAGGCATGATTCATTATTATTATGGCATTATTATAGTCCCATGAAGAAAGCTACATTTCTGGAAAGATGAAGTTAACACTCCAACTAAAATGTTATCCCATAATTATAAATATATACAAATAACGAATCCAATCATTTTTCTAGCTCTAATTTTAGAAGCAGTATGAAGAGAAAAAAAAATTCAATTCTTATTAGCAATGATATTTTTTTTTCTTTGTATGGAAATCACCCAAATATCATAGCAACCATTGCAATGTCTAAATTAAGCATTTATCCTATTAGTTGTTTTTATTTTTATTGATACTTAATAATTTTGAAAATAATTCATTTTATTTTCAAAATATTATTCTAAAAATAAACAAAGACAATATTTTCATTTCGTACAAATTATTTTGTTTCCAACTTATTGATATATTAAGATTTTTGCTTTAAAAGTAAATAAATAAATAAACTTTTTACGGAGTTTTAAGGATTCCATGTTGAATCCCCCACAAATTTCTTCAAAATCTAGAATTTTGACCAATCATAGACTTTAAATCAAGATAGCATGTGATAGATAAGGACTAAATACATCATTCTTTTCATTTGTATTTTTAAATATAGAGGATTTGAACTTAGACTTTCAAGCATCCTTCAACTATCCACACTATCTCGTACTACTGATACACATGACCACATGCACATAGAAAAGATAAATAATCACCAATAAATGTATTTCATGTTGAACCAGCACTCATCAATTGGTCCAGATTATCATCTCCCACACATATATAATCAGTGCTCAGTTTATCTTAAGATAGCAAATATTTATATTTTAATGGACATGCTTCAATCTACTCCAACCTCCGACTCTTCAGCCACCCATCCATACCAAAATCCCATGCTGATGCCAATATTGTTGTTATGCCCATGTTTTTTAAATTTCTTGGAAAAGAATGACTGGCGAATTATCTGATGCATATATATATGTAACTGTGAGGACTTAGAATCTAACCGATCATAATTTTATATAAAATTATAGAGGTAATATTTTCCACCATCTGTAAGGTTTTATATATTTTTTATATAAATAATTGTGCTAATTTTATGTTGTAGAATAACAGTCTGTTTCATGCTCCAATGCAGATATATGTAATTCCTAACAAACTGTAAATATGAAATTCCAGAGATAATATTTTCTATCAGCTGTAAGTATATAGTATTTCTCTTTTTTTTAAAAAAAAAAAATTATGATGCTATAGAATAATGGTCTGTTTAGGGTTGTAGAATAAGTCTGTTTGTGTTCCAATGCATGTATAACTTCAAATGCTTAAAGCTTAGCCATTAGTAATTTTATATCAAACTTCAGAGGTAATATTTTCTAGCAGCTCTAAGTATAAATATTATAATATTTTTTTTATTAAATAATGATTATAATAAAAAGTCAAATTTATTTCATTGTCATATCCGTTGTTGCAAGCAGTATCTCACATCTGTTTTGTATATATCTAAAACAGAAAACTCTTATCATGTATACATAAGCAATTATATTTCATTTTTTGCAATCTATAGATGTTTTTTCTACTTGCATTTTTGCAATTTGTGGGTATTATTTCTACTTATATATATATTATAAGTTATATATATATAATCATAAGCCATTTATCTAGTAAATTATAGGTATTTTCACAAAGATAAATGAAAAGTAGGACACATAACAAGAATCATCAGTATTGTGACTATTCTCATTAATATTTTATATTACACTAAATTGGGGAGGGGGATTTTTTGTTTAGTTATCACCAAGTGTAGAAATGTGATATATATATATTGTACCAGGTAAAAATGTATGTCCATCCAAAAGATTTAGAATCTAAGCAAAATTACCCCGAATCCAATCATGCCCGAGATACACAGATCAGGAGCAATCATGAATTTTAACCTTTTTGCCCATTCCCAAAATCTATAACACTATGGACAACACCTACGGTGATACCACATAAATTCATTATATCCCAGCCCAGTGCTACAACTGGTGATGATGATGATGATGAGAGATTGAGTGAACCCGAGATATAAGTAAAAAAAACCATAAGATAAATATATTAAGAAGATTTGAACAACTAGATTACAGTTTAAAATATAAATATTTATTTGGACTAAATTCAAGATGAGTTTTATATATATATATATATATAATCAACTTCATGCCTTTAAAACTTTATTTTCATTATAAACATTTAACAAACTTGATACAATTATTTTTATTTTAACAAATATTAATTTAGTGCGGCAGTTACAATACTGAATGTATATTTAAAAATAGGCTTTTATTCAAGATTACAAAAATGGATTTATCTGAGTGGTTTGGTGAACGTTTTATACATTTAAAAAATATATATTTATAAAGATACAATAGAGTTTCGCTGATTATACGATTTTAGTATGATGTCCTTAGCATTTGATACATAAGTTTATTTTCATTGAGCGACTTTATTTATAACAATTAAAATAAGGATACATTTTGATCAGTAAGTAGACTAAAACATTATTTATTTTACATTTTCAGCATTTAACAATAGAATATAGCGAAACTCTATAATTATGGGAACAGTTTATTTCAATAAAGGGGAAGGCAGATTCATGAGAAGTTGGATTTAAACTCCAATGGAAAATATTACAAAGAGAAAAACGTTTTATTATCACATATCATTACAATTTATTTTGCTAAACAGGCTAGAAACTAACTATAAGAAATGGCGGTGCTATCATAATATCAGTGAGAGGAAATGGCACATTTGCCAGGACAAAGTCATTCTCCAATTTTTTTAAAGGTGGTACACATCAGCTTCATGATAGAAAGGTACATAAAAAAAAGGTAGGCAGGAAGTTTCTATGGGCCAGATCATGGCATAACCAAACAGAGCTTCATCTACACTAACCTGCATGTTCTAGAAGTAGACTTAGACTTCTATCATGGATGAGAACATTAAAAGAGGGGAAACTTTCAATCCCTAGAATGAGGTATGGGTGAATCAAAGCAGTATATAAATATATACTTGGAGAAAAAGAATGATGAACGAAGAGGATCATGACTCCCTGGAATGAGGTACAGGCGAATCAGATCAAAGCCCTATGTGGCTTATTAATAATTTGACACATGCCAGCAACACTATCATAATAATTTAAAGTCACTGAATTTAAATATTAAAGTAAAGCCTCAAATGGTTTAACAAATACATAATGATATGCTAAAATAATAACCCAAGTAAGCTAAAGTCATTTATCATAAGTTAAACTATAATTAATGAAGTGTGTATTGCTCCCCCTTCTTGAATCAATATTTGGTTTAACATATGACAAAATTAAAATTCACGCATTTAAAAGTGCAAATAACAAAATAGATTTAAGTCATCAGCCTTTTTGGCAATGATGATCAATAAAGAAATTCATAAAATTAACGGACACCAATATTCACCCCAGATTGCAAAGTATTTATACATTTTGTATAAATTTATGATAAAACATTTATTTAAAAGCAGGTATTCATTTAAAATACAAACCCGATCTTACGAGATATTTAGACATAAATAACAAGCCTTTCTATTCCACAACGGGATATAGAAGTTCACAAGACTAAGTTTGATTGACATTTACAAATAAAATTAAGTGAAAAATATAAAAAATATCATTAAAATTAAATTATAATCACACTAAATTATAAAAATAATGGTAGTAACATTAGATTGGATAGTAGAGAATTGCTACAAAAAGATTAACATACTCGCCGATTAGAGAGTTTTTTTAAAAAAAATTAAACATAAATAAAACATTAATTTACAAATCAGTCTTTTCAAGCTATTGTGCGTGTGCTTTTACGAGTGTTAATAATAAATGAATACTTTCACTTCCAACACAAGATATGGTATTTATGAAAGAATAAAATGAATCCACTTATTCTTTCAACCCACATGCTTATATATGGGTAAATCTGATAGACCACTTACTTTAAATTACTGTTTACAATGTCTGAATGAATGATGTCAACAAAATTATCTAGAAATTAACACTCTTAAAAGAGCATGCACAATAGCTTGAAAAGGCTGATCTTTAAAGTATTACAATTTCTAAAACATAGTGCTATAAAATAAATGCTTATTAATTTACAAATTAAATTAGAAATTAGAATTGGCTAATGCAATTATACTCTCTTTGATCTGTTACCTCAGAATTCTATGAAGTATTGATGAATCTTCTGTGGCATGCAGCATTCTTTGATGGCATGGGCACTCTTGAGCAGTAGGAGCTACCTCTCTGCATGGTGAAGAGTGGAGTTGAAGACGGAGGGGGAGGTGGCTTAGGCCCTTCAAAAATTAAATGGACATGAAGTCGGCTAGCAACAATTGACCAAACTCTGACACCATAGATTTTTGGTCCCATTTATGTCAGTTTTTAGCCACTCAAAGAATGTTTATTTTAATTATACTTCCTGACTCTAATGGATCCTTAATTTACAAAAAATCTTCTCTCTATTGTTAGTAGAGATGCAGTCATGAGATAACTGTCCAAAATAAATTCAAACCAATTTCCAGATTGGAAATGGATTTGATGAAAATGTTAATAGCTAACTAAAATCAATTAGCTTTGTTTTAGATTTTACTTTCCCTAACTTTAATTTACAAATTCCTTTTAAAATCATGAAACAAACTTCCCACCCCTTTAATTATTCCTGGCCAGTTAATGATTGCACCTTCCATCTTGAATTTTTATGTAGTTTTATGACAAAAAGTAATTACAAAGTATTAAAATAAAAGTAAAAAAAATACAATTTTAAAAAACACAAAATTATGTAGTATTTTTAATTATATATATGCTTCTGTAATATATGTATATATCTGAGTCACATCTATAAAAGTTAATATTTAAAATAATTAAAGAAAATTTTTATTTCAGATTTATATTTATAAATCTCATAGATGCTTTTCAGAAATATATGTATAGTTTATATACATTTAAAAAAAACCGAGCAGGATGAAATGTGGGCTGTGGTAGAACAGTGTAATTCAATCTTGACTCTTTCAATATGCATCCTGAACAATTTTTAGTCTTTCAACTTGTCACTTTTTTTCTTTGCTCTTTTATATTATATATTATTACTTTTTGCAATTATTTTAAAATTAATTTTATTTTTTGATAAACTACAATTTACTAAAGTCCTCTTTGCATAATATCTGATATACAATACTTATTGTTAAACATTTTTTTCATTAGGAATATTTCCAGCAAAATACCTGCATGGAAGAATAAGATATGAGTTGCTAGTAAAAATGGAAGTCACCATAAAATACATATTTTAATGTTTTATAGTGAAGAATTATCTCAGATAAGTCCTATTATATATCTTTTTTTTTTCAAAATTTTATGACGAATATGAAGCTGTCTATAAAAGTGTGATTTGTAACCCTTAACTCTAAAAATTAAAGTAAAAATAAATTTTTTTAAAATATTTAACATATTTTTTTATCTAATTTTTTAAAGATTATGACTATATTTTTTCAGTTTTATTACATTCCTTCATATTTGCTCTTTCTAATAATACATATAGTTTTATATTTAATGTATTCAAAATGAAGATATTGTACAAAATATATCAATTGTATTTTTTTAAAATTCAAAATGGTGTAAAAACACATAATAACTTTTTGTATTCATTTTTAAAAGTTATACATGTGACCTATATGTCAAAGAGATAAATATAAAAATCATTATATAATACAGTTTAGAAAAATGAATCTAAATACTTCTATTCATAGAAAATTCCAAGTCAAAAATAATCCATTCCAAAATTTAGTAAAGTTAGATCATCCAATTTGTTGCAAATTTTAAAGAAATAGTATACAGTATCAATACAGTGTAAATAATAGAGGAATAAAAATTGTTTTATTGTTTATTGCTAGACAGTTCATACAAAGCTCAAGCATGAGAAGGGCCAGACATGGGTCATAATCCATGGACCTTGAACTTTAGAGTTCACTGATCTACCACACAATAAAACTTTGAAAAGATTAAAAGGTGATGATGTAGGTAAATGCTAATTTTTCTCATTGTGAAAGTAATTTCAAAACATCTTTTTGTTAATTGCTTTGTCTTGCTTTTATAATAAATTTACAAAAAAATAGTAAAATGACTATCTAAAAGTAATATAATTAAGAGTAACAAATACAAATATTTTTTAAAACCATTAATAAAAATGAAACACATAAAGATTGAAACAAATAAAAAAGAGAAGAAATGTGAAAATAGTTATGAGGAAATGTAAAAGCAGTTAAGGAGAAAAAAAATAGAAAGAAAATGAAAAGAGAAAAATACAGAAATAAAAAGAGAAATTAAAGTAGAAGTTTAAAATAAGAGAAAAATAGTATAAATAAAAGGAATATAAATAATTGTTTAGAATACACACACACACACACAAAATAAATCTAATAATTTACAAAGAGAAGAAATTATAAAACTTCCAAATCACATGTTAATACTTCTCCAATGCTGTCTTTTAAAAAGAAATTCTGATATCAAACAACAAAATTTAATTTTTTAATTTTTATAATTCTTTTGTTAGCTTATTTCTGTTTTTTAGGATTTGTTGTAGGATCCTAATGATTGTTTTGCAGCAGAACAATATACATTTATGTAATAAAAATATAAAGTAAGCAATTAATTTGTTAAAAGCCATTCTTACATGACATGTTTGGCTACTGTAACTTGAAAAAAAAGAAGAAATAATATATATATATTTACATATGAAAATAAATAAATATATATATTATAATTGCTGTGCATATCACTAAAGAATGGAAATGTGGTACAATCTTTGTGTCATAATTAGAAAACTAATACACACATGCACAAAAGTTTTGGGCCATATAAAGTAAATAGACCTTGAAGCAATCAATATTTTAATGTTTTTATAAATTCTACTATTTTTCACTTAAGTTGGATTTACTCTTCGGTTATATGTTTACCATTATCCATTATGCAAAATATAAAAATATTTTTTTAACAAGTGAAAATAAATACAATGGTATACAATAAAAGATGTTCTTAAGGTATGAGACAACAATAAATAATGGTTATGAGACTTACATATCACATTTAATTGGAAAGAAAGTAACTACCTCTGGCTGAGTTATATGATATTAAAAGCAATAGAAGGTAGAATGGCATTATTATGACTTTAAGCTTTGTTTTATACAAGCTTAGTTTTTGATATAGTTCAGCAAATATAGGCTGAAATTGGGTATTGTTTTAACTTGTGTATAGACTAAACAATCTGAAATCACCATAAATTAAAGCAATAGAAAAATTCATTCTATAATTTCAAAACTACATCAAAAACTAAACTTATATATTAATACGACTTAAAAGACAGTGGTACCATTCTGTCTTTCATAGTTTTTGATATGACATGACTCAGTGAGACATAGTTATTTCCATTTCAATTGCAGATGTTAAAAAAAAGGTTATTTATTATATTTGATATAATTTTTTGTTCTTTATAGTAGAGGACTGCATGCATTCTAATAGAATAAACTTACTATAATTAGTTTATAAAGTGATAGATAAAATTAATTCATTTCTAGATACAATATCAGAATTCAAATGAAATTCTTAAAGTTTTTGACATAAAAAAATGATTAAGTAACAGGCAGTAAAGTACTTTCTAAACTCTTGATGAATGAGAGTAATAGTTGGCCATTTTCTTAACATAATTTATTATACTATTTCAACTTTAAAATTCAATTATGTTATTGAATGGAAATATGATACTTGCACTTCATGGATTAAAAAAAAAAAAAAAACTAAATTTACTTGTGGAAAAAAGTTTGGCAAAAGATAACTTTTAATTGGTAAACATTGCATACCTCTAATAATTATAAAAGGATGGCTAGATGTCTTTTTTAATTGAAATGCTAGTTCAGAAAAGTAATATGCTAAGTTTATACGGTTAATGAAAATGTAGACATTTAGTTTGACTATTTTAAGTAGTATCCTTTAGATTTAAACACGACTATTTCACATTGCCATTAATATATTTTTCATATTAATTCATAGATTTTTTTTAAAAGTTATTTTAGGAAATTCAGTAATAAAATAAAATTTTACAATTCTTTGATTTTATGATATTATTTTAAACAAGAGATAACAATTTCTTGTTTAGAGTAAGATCAGAAATTATAATGAGCTCTAAAATTGATTACTATTCATAATCTGTTTAGTAGTAATGGTAGATTCAAGATAAAAGTTCCTGTATTGACTCCAAGTTGAATAAAATAAAAATCTCACTCCAACTAAATATTCCCAACCAACTGATCTTATGAAAATATCAGTGAAGAAGTGTGACTTTTTTAGGAACAGAAGCACACTTCTTTATTAATAATGTTTTTATTTCACCTGCCACAACAATTTTCACATAATAGCACCTAATATATATATATATATTACACACATCTAAAAAAATCTGAAACTCTCTTATCTGTAAATCAGAGAATATATTATCATTATACTTTTATCTTCCAAATCCTTTTAACATTCTTAAAAGTTTTAACTGTAAATTAGATCTTAGCATTTATGAGAATGTGTTAGTTAAGTTCATTCCTTCTGTATATAAAAACAATTCAACAATTAGTAAAAAAAATTGAAAGTGATTTTTTTAAATTGAATTTTAATTAAAGCTTTTGAAAGTTTAGTGAATTTTTCTATGGAAGCACTCATTCCATTCAATACATTGACACTTTGTCCCTGGAAAATATATAACAAGAATTAGCAATATTTTTCCGTATACTATTAGGAAAAGTAATACTTTTCACAAACTACTCCCCAAGATGATCATATTGTTTGTTACAATGGTAGACTGTCTATATCTTACATCAAAAAAGTCATATAAGCTTATCTATCATTTAGAAGTACTCAACAAAATGAAAAGATTTAAAAATCTGTTCAGAAAATAAATTGTTAAAAGAGAGTTATAGTAATGAAGGATTTCATAGCTATTGTAAAAATTACTTTGATTTATATTTAAGGTTGTGTATTCAGAGCAAAAAAAGTTTAGAAATAAAGACAACAATTAAGCATACCCCTAATTAAAGATCAAATGAATTAAAAATTATTAAAAACTTTCCCATCTAATCACCTGCACATTGCCAATTCAAGAATTAAGTTCTACAAGATAAAAGTCATTTATCAATCAATCAGAAATCAGTTAATAATTTTTTTGATCACATGGTTTAATGCATTGATATTGGAGCCTAAGGTCCATTGATCATAACTCCAGCTTTATCATTGCCAGTGTTTGTCCCTATTATGAACTCCTTAGCAAAATTCGTGTGATTATTTTTTTAAAATATAAATTACTTTGTTTTTGGCAAATATTTCATCTTTACATAAGAGAACTTTAAGAAAATACCTTACCAAGCTTTTCTTTGAAAATGTTAGCCACATTTTTTGGCAAAATGTTATGAAAACATTAAGAAAATTCCTTTAGTAATATCATAAATAAATAATAATAATAAATAATTATTTTACTAATTGTGACTTAAACTTTTGTTTTAGTTTTAATTTAAATAAAAAATAACCAAATTGAATTAAGAAAGAGAAATACTTTCTGATAAAATCAAAGAGCATTGAAAACTAAAAGAGACCGTGTTACAATTTGAGGAAGGAGTAGGATAGATCAAATCACAAAAGTGTTTTAAAAATGGTAACAATTGATAAAAAAAAAAGACATTAACATTTGAATATCAAAAACCTTTTCTATGAACTAGATTACACAAAGTATAAAAAAAATATCCCAAAATTATGAAAAGTAAATAAAGAATAAGGTATTTAAAATCAATAAAATAATATCAAAATGTGTTTTGTAATATCAAACTAAAAAAGAAAAACCTGTCCAAAACAGGATGGTAAGTAATATATGATTTGAAACTATTCAAGTAACAAAAATAACAGAAAACATGCAAAAACTTATAAAATTAGACTAGAATTTTATTCTGCAATAAACTCTTAAAAAATTAAGATACATGACTAAGGTTACACATGAAATTATAATAAAATACACAAATAATATAGGGTTTGGAAATGCACTAATATAAAATTATATGAAATGAAAAAAACAAACTCTCAAAAATGCACAAATATTGAGATTTGGCAAGGTCAGATGAAAAAAAAAAAGAATCCAAAAATTCATAGGAGCAATCCAGGTAGCTGAATAAAGCCATATCTGTAATAATAGGTTGGGGATTTTAATAGAATATTGCATGTTAAAACTCCTCCCCATCACTACTATCTTTCTCACATGATCACCATTTCTTATGCTAGCACATAACTGTTATTAAACAGGCAAAACTCTCCATACAGTAGTGTCACCCTGTGCTAACCAGAGTAAACAATGGATGAGAAGCCTTGTGCATAAAATTCCCATCTGGTGCCTACTCATCCAATATCCCCAGACTAGTTTCTGGTTTGTGGTCTTTGTCAGTGAGGAACCTTGGATCTGAGAGCACTGCACCTAGATCTTAGGATCTAATGCAACTCTCCAGCAGCCACCTTTTATCTTTACTTAACTACAACACTGTGAGAATGAAATTGAAAACACAATATTTTCAATCTAAACTCAATAGCTTATATAGTCATATGCGTTTAAACTCAGTTCAGTACCCATACATTTTGGTGTCTATGGCTCCTTAACAACTATAGCCACCACTATCCTATTAGGAAGGATTGGTTTTAAACCACTAAACATCATATGATCACCATCTCTTATGCTAGCACATAACTGTTATTAAACAGGCAAAACTCTCCATACAGTAGTGCCACCCTGTTCTAACCACAAGCCAGAAACTAGTCTGGAGATATTAAATGAGTAGACCCTAGATGGGAATTTTATGCACAAGCCTTCTGGCATCCATTGATTACTCTGGTTAGCAGAAGGTGGCATTACTGTATGGAGAGTTTTGCCTGTTTAATAACAGTTATGTGCGAGCATAAGAGATGGTGATCATGTGATGTTTAGTGGTTTAACACCAATCCTGCCTAATAGGATAGCGGTGGCTATGGTTGTTAAAGAACCATAGACCCTAAAATGTATGGGTGCTGAACTGAGTTTAGACCCATATGACTATATAAGCTATTGAGCTTAGATTGCAAATATTATTGTGTTTTCAATTTCATTCTCATAGTTTTGTATTTAAGTAGAGATAAAAGATGGCTGCTGGAGAGTTGCATTAGATCCTGAGATCTAGGTGCAGTGCTCTCAGATCCAAGGCTCCTCACTGATGAAGGCCTTAAGCCAGAAACTAGTCTGGGGATATTGGATGAGTAGGCATTAGATGGGGATTTTATGCACAAGCCTTCAGGCATTCATTGATTACTCTGGTTAGCACAGGGTAGCACTACTTTATGTATAGTTTTGCCTGTTTACTATCTTTCTCAAGAGAACAATATAAAAAATGTACTCTTAAAAGCAAAGTATTTTGGTATATTTATTAATTGACTTTCATTTTGTTCTTTATTTATCTAAGAACAGATGGATTTTTTTAGCTACAATTGATAAATTATGAGTAAGCTACTTCAAAAAATACTATGCTAGCATGGAACCTTAAAAATATTACCAAGATTTAATCTCACTTTATAGCCAAGTAACACGTTGATGATTATTTGCAAGACATACATATAGGTGCAGAGTCATATCGTTTTTCATTTTCAATTTAGCTGCCAAATTTTTTTCTTGAAATCGCAACATTATAGAGCAAAATTCTCATAAAATAATTAATGAAATGATTATTAAGCTAAATAATCTAGATTTGTTTAGTGGAAATGATTATTGATTTTTAAACACGTTCAGTACCAAATATTTACGGATGTAAAAATATTTATAAATTGGATAACTTTATACAAACTTTTCACAAATAGATATTATTATACGATGAGAAAAATCGATTCACAGTCTGGACTTATTCAAAGAAGTAATTTTCAGATCTTTTTTGTGCTTTATATATATTTATACACGTCTATTGCTTTTCTTTTATATATCCTTGATAAAAAAATATACAAAAAAAAGAAAGAGATCCATTTCATCAAATGTGATTTAAAGTTTTCTTATTTTCATTCAAATAAATAAAAATAGCAGATCAATTAAAAACAGATGGCGATTACTGGTCGTCTAAATTCCATTTTCTTAATTCACAAACATTTCACAGTTAACAAACACTGGGCGCAATCTCTAATTGAAAGCTTCAATTGCTTCTCCTGAGACATATTTCATTCTAGAACTGACAATATCTGTTTACCATAGAGTAGTTAATCATGATACAAAGCAGAATAGGAAAAAAAGAACTGGAGAATTTTTTTTTTACAGTTTCTTTATTACTTCCCAAGTCTTCCTATTTACTCTTCACGCCAAGTGCCTAGGATTCATATTTTGAACGTTAAAGCAACATTTCTGACATTTGTCAAATTGAAATGTCAAATTAAAAAGAAAAATTATGATATTCGCCAAAGAGTTTCAGTCAATAATTAAAGTCATAGTGGATGTTGATGTTTATTAAACTGAGAAGTAATTGTAGTAAAGTAACATAATTTACTGAGTTACTGTTAGGATATTGATTGTTTAGGCCAGAAACAATAATGAAAGTAGTGTATTAAATAAAGATGTGTGTGAAATATATATGCAATCACTAAGTAAATCGTAAAACTGCTTTTAAATCGTCAATTGCTGGGCAAAGATCTATTCAATAATTTATCCCTTCCCTCTTCCTTTTAAAAAAACGGTGAAGTAAAAAATGTCATTCATCAGACGTACCAGCTAATTAGTAGTAAGTATTTTCAAGCTAGATACTCATTTACTGACCAAGAATTAGATAATAACTAAGTTCGAAATTTGAAAAAAAAAAAAACTTCACGCTTGTTAAGCTATAGGTATCTATTATACTAGATGTGTATTATGCTATGTGTATCTTTTGAAGTAGTATATTGCATTACACATGTAAAGCTAAATGCAAAATATTTTTTTTAATTTTATTCATAAATAATAAAAAACATTTACTACTCGGAAAAATTTCTAAAGAACAACCCTCAAAATTTTATTTAGGCAGAAAATTTAATCAAACTAATTTGAGATTCAAATTTATGCTTTGTATAGTACAACTTGTTCTTATCAACTTCCTCAATCGCAACTACGATTACTTTGAATCAGGTGATCAATGTTGGCCTATTCCAAAAGATGTTTATTTTATATGGTTTCTCAAGTGGATTGAAGTAGTACATCAAGATTCAAAATTTTATCTAAAAATAATTCACTTTATCTAGTCTAGAGCCACCTACTGTATAAGTAATTCATGGACACCATATAGCATGATACTATAATTTCTACATCTTTTGCTTTTATCACTGAAGATTTAGGATTTAAATTTAAAATTGAGCAACTGTGCACCTACCAACAATTTTTTTACTTTTTTTTTTTAATTCTATTCAAGCTAATTTGAAGAACTATGTTTTTTGATCCTACTCTCTTGCATAGTAATATGAATTTATATCATTTCAGTTTCTATATATTGTAGTGGGTTTATGTTTATGCCAATTTAAGTCTCTTCTACTTTTGGCTAAAAATATTTAGTCAGATTGGTATTAAACTTTTACCTATCAGTCTAGTAAACATTTTATAAATTTTTCTTCAAGATGAGATCTGCTCAATATTTTTACAACTTATCAATTAATTTTTTTTTTTTTTTTATCAAAGTTTTTTTCTCTCTCTTCATACTGAAGAAGAATCTCTTGTTATAGTGGTTGATACATCTATCTGTCTTTGGGATTTGAATCTGCGTTAGGTAAAACGACTTGGGATTTATTTTTTAGATAGTCAATCCAGATAATTCAAGATTGGTTAGATATCTAGCTATTCTTAGCTAAAAACTAAAACAAGGATGAAATACTGCTCAGCCCAGTACCACCAGCCATTTGGAAAGCCTAGTGAGAAATCCTGTCACTATTTGCAAACGGGGAGGTAGGAATATCTGTTAAAAAGATTTTAGCCTCACAGCAGGTTATTTAAATTGTTTTAGATATGAATGCTGTATTTAAAGTTAAGAATGGAAATCAATATAAAAGTTGAACTTTTAGATTATAATTAGTTATATGCAGTTCATTTTATTATGCAGTTTAGAAGTTGAACTTTTTTGTTATTTTCAGAATAAATTTTGAATTGAATTATAATTTTATTACTATCCTCAGATTTTAAGAGTAATCTAATAAACTGTTTTTAAAAGAAACTTTTAATTTAACTAATCAACTAATAATAGACCTTTTGGCTGTGGATTATAGCGAATTTTTCATTGATAAATATTTTATCTTAATATTTCAGTTCAATATTTTTCTTTTTAATAATTTCTAGTATTTTTTTTAGAATGTGCTTTTAAGCTATAGTCAATCAAATTTATTGATTAAATAAAAAAAAAAAGTGAAGTAAAAGTATTTTTCTTCTTTTTATTGCTATTCATTTAAAATAAAATAGAATATATATGCATACGCAGAGCTATAATGAGTTTGGCCCACTAATAAAATAAATTTTAAATCAAATTAATTGAAGCAAATTTGCATTAACTTATTGTGACCCCCCCCCCCCACTCAATTAATCAGTAATAAACATTAATCTGCTTAACCCTATTATATGGATCTATATATAAGCAAAAAATATATTACAGATTTTTTTTTAAAAAAAGTATCATATATATCTTGAAGTGCAAAAGAAATATTAGAAAGGTCTTTAATTTGAAAAAATTTATACTTTTATACAAAGATATTAAATATTATATAGTTGTATATCCGAAAAAACATCAAGGATTATATATAGTCACTATCCATTGCAGGATAAAGATCTCAACAAGTTCAATAAATCTTCTCTGAACTCTAACTCTCTTTTCCACATCATCCCAGAATACATATTTATTCATCTATCCATCTCACATGGTCTCTTCCTACGTCTTTTATAATCTCTTGGAATCCAGTTTAAGATTTCAACTGTTTCTTCTAGCAATATGTCCAGCCCAACTCCACTTTAGTCTCTTAATTCTTTCAATAACATCAGTAACACCTGTTTGTTTTCTCACCCATGTATCTCATTTTCAATCTCTTTTTGTTATGCCAAACATATTTTGTTGAATGTTTTGAAATCTCTACATTGTTTTTCTGTTAAATGTTCAAGTTTCATCTATAAGTAAGAACTGGTAAAACACATTTACTAAAAACCTTCCTTTTCAAAAACATTGGTATATTTCCTTTTAATATTAAGTTATTTCTACCAAAAGCACTCCATCGGAGTTTAATTCTATTATTAATTTCATCCATTATGTTTCCATTCATAATAATAATCTGATTAACGTTCTTGTAGTTGTTAACTTCTAACTCATTATTATCAATCTTTATTGTCTTCTATTGAAAAAATCCATTGAAAATTACACTTTTTAACATTTATCTTAAGTCTTATTTATTATTTTCATCTGATAATTCTTGCAACATTTTTTGAAGCTCTAAAGGATTGTTTGTGAAAACAATTACATAATATACAAAATATAGATGATTTAAATAATCTCCATTTACAAAATACTTCTTGCAAAATTGTTGTAAATAATCTTCCTAATATCATGATGTAACCTAATTGTTGCTGCCACATTTTCATAATTATTCTTCAGAATATGGCCATATCCTGGATTCATATCTTGATGATTCAATGTTTTAATAATGGGGGAAATGCTTATAGAATCAAATGCCTTTCCATAATCTACAAATCCAAAATATCATGACAACTCATATTTATTTCTCTCAATACTTGAATATGATCCATGGTACTAAAAACATTTTTAAATCCAGCTTGTCCTTTTGGTTGGTTAAAAACCAAAGTTCTCGGAAAATGAGTTGTAATTATCTGGTAAAATTTTTATAAAGAACTGATAAATCTATAATTTCTAATATCTTCTTTATCACCTTTTAAAAATATTAATACTGCATTCTTCCAATCATCTGGTACATCTTTATCACTTAAACATTTGTTATATAACTTTTCCAACAAGTTTTCTATTTCTTCTCCTGCTTCTTTTAAGATATTGCTCAAAATTCCATCATTATCTGGAGCTTTTCCCTTTTGTTTTCTCAAAACATTTATTAAACTAATTAATATGGGTGATATATTACAAATATGGATAATGAACAATTACAATATTAGATGAGTTATGGAACTAACATTATTGAGTTAAACAGGGTTAGGTATTTAGTGGTTAAGTTCTTTGTTAACTTTATTAGAGAGTCTGATATAGCTTCCATGTCTCTTGAAAAATGAATGTTGTGGCAAGAGTTTTGCCTCTTTGTTTAATTTTCTCTATGCTCTGAATAAATAATGAGTTTTCATCTGGCTTGGGATGTTGGTATTGTGCCTTGCACTTTACAATCCAAATGGCATAGGTGATGAAAATTGACAGCTTTTCCCTTTTTCATAGATATAATTGCATTTTTCATTTCTTTATATAAAATCATGGGCAATTCAGAAGATATCATAATTGTAGAAAATATGTTTCCTTATTCTTTATTGCTAAATAATTCTTGATAGAACTCTTCTAGACATTTCATGATATCTCTCTTTTTAATAATAGTTAAATCTCTTTTTCTTATTGCAGAAATAAAATTTCATACTCTTTGAGATTTTTATTCTTCTATAAATTTCCTTACTAATTCACAATTATACTTTCTTATATTGTTATCAATTTTTTTTTCAGAATATTTTACAAAATTCTAGATATTCAATCCTTTTTAAAGCATTATTTGTAAATAATTTGATATTCATTCTTTTCTTCATAATTTGTCTTGTCTCAGTAGAAATTTTTCTTGTCACTTTCTGCTTTTTTGTACCAGCTATCTTTGCTGGAGTTTTATATCAGTTATCTGCGTATTTGTTTTGTTCAAATCTGAATCATGTTCAAAATCTGTTAATATTTGTAAACAATTTGCAAGCTCTAATTTAAATTCATTGGAATGTTTTTGAAGATTAAAAATATTAACTATGAATATTGTTTTTCTTAATAATTTTTGCTATCTAGCTTTGCATTAACACATATTTTATATCTCACTAGTCAATGATCACTTCCTGTGTTGAATTTATTAAGAACATTACAATTTTGAAATACATATTTTCTGTTTCTCAAAATATAATCCAATTCTGCTGTACCTTCATTTGGATGCTTCCATGTCCATTTCCACTTAACATTTTTCTCAAAAAAAAAAAAAAGAATTCATAATATAAAGTTTTTCTTTTTCTGCAACCTTCACATATCTATGTCCTCTCTTATTTCTATAACCATAACCAAATTTACCTATAGAATTTTCATCTTTCAATTGTTTAAAATCTCCCATGACAATTTTAAAATGTTTGGCCTGATCAAAAGGTTTTTGTACATCCATATAAAAATCATCTATTTCTTCATCACAATGGGATATTGTTGGGGAAAAAATATAAATTATATGCATTTGGGATCTATCATTAAGTTGAATAACTAATCTTGGATTCTATCTGAAATACCATTAATCTCCATAATATTGTTCCTCCATCTTTTATCAATAATGAATTCTACTCCACTTGTACTTCCAATGTTTGTGCCTTTGTAGTACAGTACGTGCATACTTATCAATTGTCTCTTCACCTTTTCTTCTAACTTCACAAAGTCCAATAATGTCCAATTTAATATGAGACAGTTCTTTTTCTAATTCTTGCTAGCTTCTTTCACTTTAAAGTGATCTGCAATTATACTTAAATAAAAGGTCAACATGAAATGGTAGCCTGGGTGCACAACAAAAAGATTCTTAGCAGCATCTGCCTTTGGGTGCCAACTTCTGACTTGGCTGGTGACTTCACAGATTCCTGGGATTAAGAACCATGATTTTATTTTGTCTGTTATGATGGTAAATATCTATTAGACTAACAAAGTTCATTCACACACATTCTGCCTTCAACAAACTCAACTAATATTTCACTTAAAGTTATCAAGTAAATGAGAAGAAAGAGCACAATGTTTCTTGACATTAAACTTGGAGATAAAAAAGTCAATAAACTCACCATGATGAATAACACATTTTGGTGGAAAACCCATCCATATTTGTATACTATAAGAATAATCACATTGTAATAATAGCTGTAATGACAAGTATGTATGTGTGGACATTAGGAATCTGCCAATGCTTAGTTCTTTTAAAACCTCAAAGAGGAGTCAAAGCTCCTTTCAGTTTCCACAAACTCCTTTCTACAGTCTCATATATACTATATACACCTAAATTCATAGAAGTATTCGCAAATCAACTTAAATTTCAGCAATTCTTATCATTAATTGTCCCACAATCATATAACATAATTATATTAAAGCTATTTTTGCAAAATTTAATTTTTCATACATGTGGTTTTTAGTCTGAATAAAATTTGGCACAAAATGAACCTAAGTTTATCATAATTATTATTAAAGTTAATTTTAAAATAATAATAAAAATAAGAGCTAAAATTTTATTTAAGGAGATAAAAAAATACTGTTTATTTTTTATATTGACTAGAATAAAATAACTTTGTTTTTTGTTTCCCATGTTGTTAGTTTAAATATTTTTAAAAATATGATATAATTGTAAAATATATTTATTAAATAAAAACAACTTTGAAATAAAAAGTACCTTTAGAATCTTTTCTGCTTTATAAATATAATAAAGTGAACAAAGACTTCCATTTTCTACAATTTAAATTCTGCAATTTGATTTTTGTAAAGTAGACATTTCTTTTTTGTTGATAATTTCAAAATATATGAAGAAAAATAGAAACTAAAATATAGATTCCACATTGATCCATTGGACCAGTTCACTTTAAAATTATAAAAGGTATTGATACACAGAATATTCAAATGATATTATGAGCAGCAAAACTTGATTGCTAGCATGACTTGAAATAAAACAAAATTAGCTAAAAAATTAAAATAATTTTTTTCTATACTTTAAGTTTTAATATGCACTCTGTCATTGTTTAAAAAGCTATACCAGAATTTTTTGTGGAAATGCATAATACATGTTAAACACTACCAATATCTCTATAGTACAATGACTTCTGCTGCATGAACAAAAGTGTGAGGGAATCTTCTGAATTTTGATAATAAATAAATCTTTATGAGATAGAGCTTAAATAACTTTTTAATGACTGATTTGACTTAGAATCTTGTGTATGACAAAAAATTATTTACAATAAATCACACTTTTAGTCTCTGTTAAAGTTTATAATTGCAATTTATTTATTCATTTTTAAAAACTTTTAAACTTTATATTTTTCATCAAAAGTTGGAAACATTTAATAAAAATATATGAATTGATCTGCATAATTTTTAATTTTCAAAATAATATTTTTTACTATCAGTCAGTTTGGAATCAACTTTGTTGTTTTATTGTTGTTTTTTAAGCAGTTTAACAAAAATAACTAAGTACACTTATTAAATATTGTAATTACAATTACTATGTATAAATAATTTATTATTTATCCTAACTGAAACATTAATTATTCCTTTTTTATTAAGCTTAAAAATAGAGGAATTTATTATTTTACTAATGTAAGTAATAGTATATGCAAACGCTTTAACATGCTGGGTGAAGAAGCTGTTAGTGGTAACAAAAACAATCAAAGTAAATTAATGCAGATCTAGCACTTTCAAAGTTTGGTCCCTCATATTCATGGCCAAAACAGATTTTAAATCATTGTTGTGATATTGACAAATGATAATAATATATAATATTAAGGCTATAACCTTAAGACTATGCACCTAGATGTGACAATAGGGACCTCTACAAATCTTAACACAAGATTAATGACATTAAAAGACAAGCACAAATATTTAAAATTTTTATTTTATTTGAAAAAAATTTTAAATATACTTTTTACTTTCTATTTTAATTTAAAAAATATAATTCAGAAAAAACATAATAATATACATTATCTTTAACTTTTTTATTTCAGAATTAACTTATATATATATATATGCATGTGTATACACACACTCCTATGCTGTTGTATGCCATGAAACCCATAACTGTTTCAATATATATTTATTTATTGTATTGTTTCTGTTATTTTTAATATATGTGTCTATCAAACAATGTTCTTTTGAAATAAAAATAACTTTGCTGAGATGAGGTGTCTCAGATGGCATTTGAATGAATACACTGGAAATTTTATTGCAATCTTATGGCAAATACTTTCAAATTAGCTGTAATAATTACATATTTTAGTTTTCATTTTTATTAATAGATGGCAGAAGTAAACAGCAAACCATAAAACTTTATAGTCTAAAGATTGAGATAATTTATTCAATTTTCTCAAAATGGCAGCACTTGTTCACATTTTATTTGTAAAGCAGGAATAATTGTAGAGATATTTTTTTTGTTTTCAGATTATTTTTGATTGTTTGAAAGATGTGTATAGTTAATAAATATAAAAAAAATGTTTATTTTTAATGTTATATATTTTTTTTGTTTATTTTTTTGCAAGCAGTGGTGAGAAAAAGCAAAAAAAGATGTTATTCTCACTAATGTAAAAAATACACTTTTTTATCAACTCAAATAAATTTACAAGGGATTTATTTGGCCTTTTTTTTGGTCTTTTAGTTATATTAAAATTTATATGAGCAATAATTTTATTAAAAAGTAATTGTATTTAGATAAAATCATTACTCAAACTGAAGGCCACATGTATAAAAATTAAATTTTGCAAAACTGATTTTATTTTAATTACAGAATTTGATCATACATTAAAAATCAAAATATCTACTTTTAAATGCTCTGTCAACAATGTTTTATTTCAAAAGAATGTTGTTTGGTAGATACATATATTAAAAATAAAAGAAACAATACAATAAATAAATATATATTGAAACTGTTATGGGTTTCATGGCATATAACAATATGGGAGTGTGTGCACACACATATATATATATATATATTAATAATTCAAACAAATATATTTAACACAGTATTCAAAATTAAATAATATATTCTTTACCAGAAGTACTTTCAATTGTTTCACTGACAATCTTGGTTATGGAAGGAATATTATTTATAATACAATTACAAAATATAATCAAAATAAGAATAATAATAAAATATTAAGTAAATTAAAAAGTGATAAATGGATTTCTATTCCTTTTATATCTAATCAACAAGCTAAATTAATTAATAAACTTTTTAGTGATTTGTGTAGAATTTCTTTTTTCTCTTCAAATAATATAAATGATAAATAACTCCAGAGCCAAGATTTCTAAGTTTGAATTAAGTTCTGTTATATATATGTTGGAATGTGGTTGTGGAATAAAATATATAGGGGAATCCAAATGTACATTACAAAAACGATATAATGATCATAAGACATTATATAAACATATACAGAAAGAAAATATATCTTCAGTAAATATGAATACTCCATCAATTATATTTGATCATAATAAAACATGTAATTATGGTTTTAAATTTAATAATAGAGATATAAAAATTATTCAAATTGAAAGGTGTAGTGAAAAACGTAAAATTAAAGAAGCAATGATGATATCTAGGAATAGAGGTGGTTTAATGAATAAACAATCGGCTAATATAAAGACAACAGAATTGTGGGAAATTTGAATAGATTGAATGATGGGTAATGCAAATTTTTATTTTCTGTATGTTTGTATTAACAGTTGATAAAGATTGTCAGTGAAACAATTGAAAGTACTTCTGGTAAAGAATATATTATTTAATTTTGAATACTGTGTTAAATATATTTGTTTGAATTATTATTATATAATTTAAAAATACAGACATTTAATGGTTGTAGTTATTTATATATATACATAAAATTGAAAGGAAAAATAGAAATAGACACAGATACTTTATGTACATATTTCTACATTTCACTAGAATAGCAATAAAAACTAAATAATTTTGAGTTTAATTTTTTTTTATAAATTAAACATTTAAAAGGATCTAATTAATATTTTATTAATTCTGATTTTGAAATTAAAACAAGCATGTTTTCATATTACAATAGATATTCTGATAAATATAAAATTCCATTTTCTATTTAAAAAATTTTTTTTAAAGTAAAGCTTGTATAACATATTTTGATAAAATTCTACTATCTATTTTAGAAATCGTTTTTTAAGTATTCAATATACAAGCAATACTTAAAAAAAGATTTCTAAAATAGATAGTAGAATTTTATCAAAATATGTTATACAAGCTTTACTTTAAAAAAATTTTTTTAAATAGAAAATGGAATTTTATATTTATCAGGATATTATTTTGATTAAAATACACAAAGTGGTTTTTCAAAGGATTAAAGTGAATTGAAAAGAGTCATTAACTTTTTTGAATTAAAATATGAAAACCATTTTAATTAATGTATTTTTTCCCACACCCTAACTATAAAAGAGTTAAAAAAAGATTAGAGGGAATTCTTAAGTGGTTCTGAGTAGTTCTTAAGAGTTACATAGATTGTGGCAGACCCACCATGAAGAAATAACAAGGCAAGGGACAGTGGATCCACCTGCTGCTAGTACAACATTGTTGAAATTTGGCTTCACCAAGAAGAAAAACCCAGCTTTTCTGCATTCTCCATAGCTGACATTGTCTAGCCAATCCTAGACTAAATGGAGCTGTTGAATGGAAAGAGTTACTTGAATTATACCTTTCCTGATGATGACTATAAGTCAGTCTACTGTTTTAAAAGAAACCAGCTCACCAAGAAAATCCATCAGCTTGCTGAAGATATATATATAAATACTGGTTGGTTATTAATGGTAAAGATTCTACTGATAAAAACAACAAATGTAATATTATATATAAAGTGGTATGTCATTGTGGATATAATTACATCAGGGAGACTAAATGTGCAATGAAAAAGGGAATTAGGGAGCATGAATTATTATATAATAAGTTGCATTATTCTGCAGATAGGTATAAACCTGTTTTTGCAGAACATGCAGTGATTTGTAATGGAGAATTCTGCTTTGATAGAGTTTTTATTTTGCATATGGAAAATGATTTGAAGAAAAGAAAAATTAAAGAGTCATATTTATAAATAGTATGGATAATGTGTTGAATAAGCAGTGCAATTGTGTTAATATTCACAATTTATGGAAAGTAGATAATTCACGTGGAAGCGTTGCTGGTGTGAGAGTTTAATAATATTTAAATATTAATGTATCGCTACTTAAGATGGCAGAATATGCCGAAGCTGGCTATAGCAAAGGATATTAATCTTCAATTTTATACAGGCATTTTAAAAAAAAAATTTACAATTTTTTAGTTTTATTCTAGTGGATTGCTTTATATATATAGAGAGAGAGAGAGAAAGAGAACAATATTATTTTAAATCATTTATTGAAAAAAAGATATTTAAAATCTATAATTTAAAAGTACAAATAAATAATTTTTGCTTGAATTAAAAATTTAAAAATAAAAAATTGATTCATAAATTCCAAAAGTATTTCTAGATTGGAAAACGATGAAATTTGCCAGAGTATTTTTTTAAAGACTTGTTTATAATTAATCAACAATAACCTGTCAAAGATTGTTATCACTTTTTCTTTAAAAAAAAAATCTTTTATGAATTTTATATATATTTCAACATGGACTTAATTGAAAAAAATATATAGTATTTTTAACAATTTTATTATTTTGATAAATTAAAATATAGGTTATAAACATCAGTATGAAAATACATTTCCATGCATACACACATATATGTTAAATTGGTCTTTAATTATGTACTATAAAAGAAAAAAAAATTTCATTTATAGGATATGACAATTCAAATATGTTAATAAATTATTATACCATATGTTTTTGTATTGATATGTACATATTTTATATAAATCCATTGTGATGTATTTGTAAATCAAAATGTAATATCTCATTTTTTTATCATTCTATGACAATTCAAATGTCTGTGTGCATATATCAATGTATGTCAGGTAGATGCAGATATGTAAAAAGTAATCATTTTTATTATTATATGGCAATTCAAATATGTTCATAAATAGTTTGCAGGTTTGTGTGCTGATATCAATGCATGTCAAATAGATATATGTTGAAATTAATATTTCTCTTTTGCTACATGACAATTCAATTGTTCATTTTATATTATACCACACATCTGTGCACTGATATATAGATGTTTTATATAAACCTATTGGAACATATTTGTAAATCTCAATGTGATACCATATTTTTTGTATATTAGTCAAAATCAGAAGTTTTAATATATATATATAGCCATATTCTGTAGATGTTAATTTCATTTTTTCTTGTTATTAATAAATTGATATTTTCTTGTTAAAATTATTCCAGTGACTTAATTTAACCTCAAACATAAATTATTATATGTGGGATTATATCTCTTGTTCAAAATAACAGTTATAGAGTTTGTGTTGTATGAGCTAGATTCATGTATAACAGTCTGTTATATAAAAGGGGATTATATTTAGTGTTTATGGGCAACCAGTTTATGATGATGATCCCAGATTGGTACAAAGGGGGGGGTGTATCCTTTAAAGTTCATGCATTACATTTTATTTAGTTAATATTTATTAGAAATTAAGTTTATAGTTGTCCAGTACATTAATGGTATTAAGTAGCCAGATTGTTGTTGATGATTAGCATGTTTTAATATCCCAACATTATTCTTTTTATTGTTATATATACTGATGGATTAGCACTTAAGTTTATGCAACCAAACAAATGTTTAAATAATCTGCCTAAATAATTAACATGATCTATAGTAGACCCATTTTAAATCCAGTCACCAGATTGACTGTTGATTTATTTTAATTGTTGATTGTGCATGGTGATGAATGATTCTTACTTTTGGGTAATACTGGTGAAATGATGCTTATACCTAATATAGTTAGTAGAAGCTGTGCTGTGATTTCATGTTCAATCCTTTTATAATTTACTTTTATATTAATTTTGTAATTAATATTTTAAATTTTGAGTCATTGACTTGGGGTTGATGGTGATGAGTGCCATCACCCTAGGTCCATCCCCCAAAAGTCCACACCATTATAATATATATATATAAAGACAAAAAAAGACTTATAAATCCAATAAATAATATTATATTTCAACCAGAGGAGTGGTTCTCATCAGAAAGGAAAAAAATACACAGTTGAAATATAATATTATTTATTGGATTTATAAGTCTTTTTTTGTTTTTATATGTATTTCCTTTGGTTAGTTTGTTATATATTAATATTTTGATATATATATACACACACACATTCTGCAATGAAAGAATATCACATTTAAGTAAACTACCTATGAATTAATAATCCTAATTGACATGTGTTACCATGTTTTTTTCTGTTTTGTTTATTAAAGTTTATTCAGCTACTCAAATTAACATATTTTTTTTTTCTATAATTAGAATGAAAATGGATGACTATGTCTTTGTTCACAATTGTTTATGTAAATATTAATTTTGGTACAAAATGGCAAGCTTTTGCTGTACTACATCAAACAAAGGAAATTTTATTCATATTGGTGAGATGTAAAATGATTTCTCCATAAATGAAGATCAGATCTTGTTATAGATCATGAATTCAGAAAATCTTTTAGGAAAAATGTTCCTGCTATCTAAAACCTGTATAAGTCACAAAAAATCAACTACCTTCTTATTACCACTTCTAATCTACAAATACCAAATCATTCTCTTAACAGTAACATATTCATCTTTTTCTTCAATTCAGTTTTAGAAAAAGCCATTTTATTAATTTCATTATTCTGCTTTTATATTTCTTATTCTTGTCATAAAATCATAAACAAAAAAAAAAACATTATTTTTTTCAATTCTTTCACCTTTATGTATTTTTCATTGTCCATACAATATTTCTTAGAACCACTTTCAATAAATTACACTCCAAAAATAAATTTTCAATACAAGGGCTTATTCAAAACAATCCAGAATCATTTTCTGGTAGGTGATCATTTTGTAATACATGAGTCCACCACAAGATGCCTCTTGGAGGAACTCCTTGTTGACCAGCATCATCAAGTGAAGTCTTACATAGTAAATTTTTTTTATTAAGAGTATTTCACTTATTTGTCAATTTTTGTAATGGCTGAAAAGTTGGAAAAGTATAAAATTCTGTTTTCTGTTAGAAAAAATGACAGGGGAAATTCTTGTATTGTTTGAAACAATCTGCTTTGGGAAAAACATAAGTTTATGAGTGGTTCAATAGAAGGGTTCAAATTTATTATGTTCCAAAACAATGCAGCAACTGAATTTCAATGTCAAAATAATGCTCTTTATTTATGCAAATGACATTATTCACTTAGAATCTGTTTGTGAGGTCAGGCATTTTACATAAAAGTGTGATAAAAGGAAAACATTACAATATGTGGCAAAGTGGGTAGCATAAGCTTCACCATGACAATACATCACAAAATCTTGAGGGTTAAATAATATTTAATCAAATATAGCATGGCCAACTTATTCATCAGCCATATTCACCCAATTTCATTCTTTGTGACTTCTTTTTATTTCCTGAATGGAAAGTTGCCTCAAAAGAAAAAGTTTTGCTGACGTGAAGGTATTGAAGAAAAAACAACAGATGCATTAAAAACATCACTTTGCAAGAGTTTCAGAACTTCTTTGAAAAATGGAAAACATATTTAGAGTGGTACATTGCATAAAACAGACATTATTTTGTAGATTTAAGTCATAACACCTAAAAATACATTTTTTAAAAATACAATTTTTTTTTAATTACAAAAGTCCATTTTTTTTGGATACCTCATTATATGCTGCCTTCTATCCTCACATAAATTATGAATATAGAACTTTTTTCCCCACCCACTTTGCCTTCTTTCTTTGGTATCTGAAACTTCTGTCCTTCTACCAAATAATGATAAACTCCTTCTAATATCATCATATACATTTTATATATTTTATTTGTATATAATTCTAAATTACTTTTTATTCTATTTTTTTTTCTCTATTCAATTATCTATTCCTTTTTGTCATATTCATAATTATGGATCTGTAATATTTTCTCTGCAAATTTATCCCATTCTCATATATACATATAAATAAATTCTCTATCTATTAACTTTGCATATTATAACACGTTTCTAGCTATTATTTTGTTATCTTCCAATTAAAGACTATTTTTATTAATATATTTTCATTCATAAATCTTTGTCTTCTAAGCATTTTAGCTACACCTTTAATCTATCATTTAAAAAAAAAGTCCACTTGCATTTCTATTTGAATAGTTTCATTTGCTGTTTACAACTCATCAACTAATGCATATTCATTCACCTATGTATTTTTGAATTCCATTTAAAAATTCTGAATCTCTTGGTCAATACAAAGTAACTCATTTCCAAATGTTACTCTAGATATTATCATTCTTTCTAAATTCATAATAGTTCTGATGGAATTGAAATCTAGTGATTAGTGGATAAATAAATACTTATAAATACTTTTTGATTTGGTAAATAAATATAATAATTATTTTTAGAAAATTCTGCACAAATTGCAAAACAAATAAACCTGGTTTTGTTAAATGAATAATAAAAATTATTGCATATTCAATAGATCATAAAGTATTTGAGCATTGGAAGTACCAAAATTGAAATATGGTCATGGTCCTTTAGTGTACCACACTGCCATTGCATTAAAGCATGCAAGACATTAATTCTGCTTATATATATTCACATATATTTACAATAATATTTATATAGTATTATATGTTTATTATATAATCAAAAATTACAAATAGCAGTCTGAATATATTATTTTCATTCATAATGCAAACAAATATTTTTAAGAGCTAAGCAATCTTTTCATTAGGCTAAATTTCTATAAACTTCTTTTCAAACAATCCTTTACATAGAGTTTTTGACTGAATTGCCTTTTAATTTCTTTTATTATCAAAATTGTTTATGCATACATTTATAACATTCTAATAACTCATATTTCCATACTAATAATGTCCACATAATAAATTGCAATATTCACACAACCTATTGAAGCTTTGACAAAAGTTCCTATTACTGTGTGCATTTTTTTCATGTTATTCTAGCCATCTTCTCTTCTAGTTTTGAAATTGTTTTATATCATTACTTAGGGTTTTATTAATTTTTTATCTTTGCTTATGCTGATAATATCATTTCTATTTCTTGAATATTGGGTATTAGAATTCTCTCTTTTTTGTTGACCAAACTGTCAGTTGTTGTTTATGTTTCAACTCAATCATATTCATAACTTTATATTAAGAGATGCCAATTACATTTTAGTTTTTAATAGGAAAATCAATGAAAGGTAACATCAGCTATTATCAATTTACTGCAGAATTAAGGATTCTTCAATTTAATTTGGTTTCTTCCATTTATAACTTCTCATCTCTACATCATTTCAATAAACCTCCTTATTAAATCCATCCACCTCACAACTAATTTCTTTCTAGATCTTTTTTATGATCATTTGGGATTCAGTATAAAATTTTAGATTCACATCTATTTAGATTTCTTCTAGTGATATGTTTACCCCAATTCCATGTTAACCTTTGAATTCTTTCAACGATGTCAGTAATACTTTCACACACAATTTTTATTAAAAATCCTTCCAATAATATTAATTAATTGCCAATTACATTTTATTAAACATGTTACAAACTCAACATTATATATTTACAATTTTAAAAAATGATTTAAAACAATATAGCAAAAAGACAAAGTATAAAAAAATTAAACTTATCAATTAACAGGAAAAAAATATGGGTCTCTGTTTGAAGGCCATTACAATAACTTTATTAAAGTATGTGAACCAAGAATAATACTTAAGCACCATCAGTAATAGATTAGCACTTTCTTAATACAATTTGTTTCCGAATGCCAATTTTAGAGCTGAAATCAAACTTTAATAAACTTTTATATCATTAAGATTAATTACAATAATTAACATTAAAAAAAACTTAAATATGAAATCACCTTTTTTTAAAGTTCCATTATTATTTAAAGGAGATCCAAAAATCATGAAAACATTTTTTTTATCATTATAATTTTATTCCAAATATAAAACAAGTAGAATTTTATTTTCTAAATCAAAAACATTTTGTTACTCTGATTACCCTGTGTGTGTATATATATATATATATTTGTCAGTGATGAAGCATGATTTTTTTAGGAATGGAAGCATACTTCTTTTTTTATATAATGTTTTTAATTCATTTGCCACAACAATTTTTACATAACAGCACCTAATATATATATATTACACACATCTAGAAAAATTTGAACTCTTATCTGTAAATCAGAGAATATATTATCAATATATTTTTATCTTCCAAATCCTTTTAACATTCTTAAAAGTTTTAACTGCAAATTAGATCTTAGCATTGTTTGAATGTCTTATAATATATGAGAATGTGTTAGTCAAGTTTATTCTTTCTGTATATAAAAACAATTCAACTGTTGGTAAAAAAAATTGAAAGTGAATTTTTTAAATTGAATTTTAATTAAAGCTTTTGAAAGTTTTAGTGAATTTTTTCATGGAATAATTTATTCCGTTCAATACATGGATGCTTCATCCCTGATATTTGTATATAAGTAGAAATGTTTATATTTAAAACCATTTACAGAAATAAAAAAATGTATATATATATATATATGTGTATATATAAAGTTCCCTGATAAAGTAACCAAGTAATAATGTAACTTATTATTAATTTTCATTGTTAGTGATTGTGTGTCATTATTTACTAGTCATTTTCAAGCCTACTTCAATTATGGATCCTGTGATATTGTCTGTATTTATTTTGTTTAAAGTAAGTTCTAAACTGGAATATTTGATATTAATTAGCCATTCAGTCTGATTTTATTCCATTTAATAATTTATTTTGAGCAATGTATTTATATTTTAGTTTTCAGTTTCATACCTAGATGGAAAGTGCAATCAGTGAATAAAAATAGCTTTTCTTTTAATTCTGTAAAAAAATTTTGTCAAGACAAAATGTATGTTTTTTATTTATTTTGAAAGTTGAAAAGATAAATATAATTTCATTTACTTCATTATATTTTTATTAATAAATATAATATATATTTAATTACTAATGTTTTGTAACGAATTCAAAAATTCATATAATAAAAACAAAAAAAAAGAATTTTTCAAAATGTTATGGAATGTTTAGATGGAAGTATTTCTTTTTATTTCTCAATATACACTAAAATTTTAAATTTATTACTTTTAAAAATATTTTAATACTAATTATGATAGAAAATAATTTGGTTTACTACATACTTGATTTAAACTGAAGACTAGATATATAATAAAATTAACATAGTTATATTTAATCTTCCATGATAGGAGTCATCTCATTTACAGATATAATGCCATTATTCAGAAACTTTTATTGTTCAAACAAAATTTCAAAGTTAAGGAAATTAGTATACACACATATTTCCAAACAAAATTAAAGAGAAAAAAAGTCAATAAATATATATAGATTAATAAGCTTAATTGCAGTGAGTTGCCTATTTATTCTCTCTAAGTAGAGTTTGAGTATATAATGAGGGAGTAAAAAAATTATTTTTGAAATCTAAAAATTTACAAATTCAAATATTTCCTAGAAACAACAATTTTAGATTAATAGTATGTTTTTTTATATATACAATATTTCAGAACTTTTACATTATTAAGAATATTGCAAAGTAAAGGTTTCTCCAATATTTTTAAAAAAATTATTTAAAAATATGCTTCGAAAATAAGTAGAGTTTCTATGGTTTCTTCTTTTATATTACTTTTACAGACTATACAGATTGGAAATGAGCTAACTATCTACCTACCTTTAAAAAAATCCCAATTTTATTTGGGAACTTTTTAGTTGTTAAAAAAATATCCAGGATGTACTCCAAATTTAGATTTTAGCAAACTATAATCAGGTCATGAGAGTAACAGAAATGCATAAGCCGTTTTATGAATACATGCATTATATATATATGATCTAGATTGTTTTATAAATTCTTTAACATGCCAATATCAGATTTATAAAACTTTTATAGTACTTTTTTGTAGCCTATTCAAAATTACACCTGAAAAATTGTTGTACTTTATACTTTGAACCATTTTAATGACTAAGATAGAAAAATCAAATCAATCCTATATTTAAAAAAGCAATTAGTTTCTTTATTATATTAAAATACTTTCATAAGTAATTCAACTATAATGAAGATCCGGTAACAATGAGATTTGCTTTTACTCCAATCTCATTAAACTTTCTTATAAAAGAGATTCAAGTTTACTAAACACAATAGAAGGATGTGTTTAATAATAGAACGATCAAACAAAATCACAACTCAAGATCAAACCGTTTTCATTTTATGAGATTTTAAATATTGCATATCATTTACAAAAAATGCATAAATACATAACAAGGTTCATTTATTACAAATCAAGAGTTGAAGGTTTTCTTTAAGAGAGAAACTTTAAAATAAATAGGGAGAAAAATGTAAATTGTAAAGAAAAAATATATAATATTGAAACTTAGAAGACTTTCTTTATTAAAAATATTTTTAAATAAAAGACTATATATCTAAACAGACTCGAAGCGCTACGAGTATTTTATAATATAAATGTTATTAAAATATACAACATCAATATTAATTAAACCATTTTTAAATAGCCATAAAAATGTTTATATAAAGGGGGAGGGAGGGTAATGTAAAGTACTTTTTATAAGAATTTCAACCACATATTTATACTATATTATATAGCATTTATATAAATTATGATTACTGCTTTTTCTTACATTTTAAACATGTCTCCAAAAAATTAAGGCAAAAATATGCTAATGGTTTCTAAGTCACGATGAAAAATTTCAGCAATTAAGATAAAATTTTATAATATCTTTTAACTTGCATTTTGACCAATCGGGTCCTTCCAATTAGTCCATGGCATATAACTTTTTATAAACAAGACACTATTATAAGATTTGGTCTAACTGAAGAGAGATGGCTGATTGAAATAAGTCTTAAGAGCTATTAGCACTGCCTGCTTATCAATATTTTCAAAATTGTTTGAATTGCAAAAGTAAATATTAATTATTATTTCTAGTAATATTTGATCATGTTGCATAAGTTGAAAAAATGAAAGATTAAAAGTTGAAGATTATAATGTAGACATATAAAATTATTTTAAATATTGAACTTTAATCAATTTTTAATTTAATAAAAAAATTAGTAATTATTTATAGGAAAATTCTTTTGATTATTTGATAAATGCTATCTAAAAACTCATAAAATAAACTTGTCTAATATTCTCAAGTAAATACAAAATAACAAGAAATGGATTTGAAGAACTAATTTTTGCAACTTATCTTAAAATCCTCAATGGTTGAAGTGCATTTTATAATATACTAGCATATTTTTTCAATGTTTGCAAACATATGTTTGAGATATAAAATGGGAGTGCATGAGTAGAAAGATTAACTATATTCAAGTTTTGGCCAAATTTTCTATGTTAATGCTGCAATCAATTGTATCAAGACTCAAAATCATTCATGACATCATTTAATTATGTTATAAATTGATGTTGGACAGTTCAAATGGAATGGTAATAAATCATTATTTTATTTTTCCCTAGATGTCAGAAACTATCAATAGATAAGAAAGATCTATAATGTAGATGCTAAAAATAAATTTTTTGTTTTGAAGTTATTTTCATTACTGTAAAATATATTTTTAGTAATAAATTATATTTTATTTTTTAAAGAAGGATTTATGTTTATATGATGAAACACATGCAAAAAAAAAATTATTATAGCTGATATAAAAAAAAATGAAATATTTTAAATATTTTTAAAAAATCATTTTTAATATTTTTGTTTATTTTAATTATGTATAAAATTATTTTTAATAATAATTATATTAAAAAGTTGTATTTTGCTATAAACTGAAGACCATATTTATAATAAAAAAAAAAAATTTTGCTATATTAGTTTCAATTCAGTTACAATTATTTGCCTAATATAAATTTAAAGAAAGAAAATGCTATAAATACCAGTTTTCTTTAATTTTAGGCTATTAACTTAATAGTACAAAAAGATTAAAAGTTTTGCCAGATCTATAAATGCATTCATTCTATCTTTGAATCCTAAATCCTCATTGATGAAAGTAAAAATCCAGAAACTATCCTGTGGACATTATACCATTACTATATGGTATCCATTTATTATTCAAGCTTATAATATATGACTCTATAGAACAGTGGAAAAACTGTTCTTGAAAGCATATGAATAAATGAGAAAATCAAATGATGTTTTGTTAGTATTAATTGTCATTATTTTAATATTTATTCATATTTATCAATGATCAATCAAAGCTCTATAAACATTATTACATAAGATGGAGATTAAGAGTATTTCACCAATACTTTAATATGATAATTTATTAAAAATGTTCTTTTAATGTTGGTATGGGAAACATCTGGCCCTCAAAAGTTCTCAATCCAGCCCATAGACATGTTCAAAAATGTATATAAAATGGCCTTACATAAAATTTCTATTTAAATATGCACATAGTGCAAATATGGAACTAGGAGTTAAATAAAATAAAATATTTATTTTCTCAACTACATCTTTTTTCTATTGAACCTTTATAATAGTTCTAGTTCAAACTTATCAGAGATGCAATATTACAACAAATTATCTATATTGTGTGATCTATTTAACTAAGCATTTAATTTACGATGTTAAGGTATTTTGTTTTTTATAGTAGTTTTTGTAGTAGCAACATAAAACTAATTTTATTTCATTTTATTATTATTATTTTGCATTTAATTTTTTTTATTAGGATGGCTATACTGAATAAGATAAGCAAAATTGACACAGAAAATTGCACTTTTCAAAAGAAATGGACCAGTGCATTTTTTTTTAATAGAAAGAATTTCTGTTAATAAAGAACCCAATCTTAAGAGCACGATTTAGCAAAACATCCTGATTACAACAAAATTGTTGTGTGTGTGTGTGGGGGGGGGGCTATTAAAATAGAAAACTTGAAAGGAATTACATTAAGAGGTTGATATGTTTCATAAAAAGTATAAACAAATCAGAAAATTATATAAAAACAATGTTACATTAATAAAAAAAAAAAAGAATAGAAAATTCAAAACCATTTTTTGAAAGGCCGTTTATAAAAGACTGCATTCATAAAAAGAAATTTGAGAATATAAATACATTATGAAGAATAGTTACATAAATTGTAAAATGATCACTATGTGTGGGATAGTTATTAATAATAATGATATTACTTTAATTTTAAAGTACAAAAAAATTATGCCCCTCATTTAAAAAGGGAAATTTCAAATGGCCTGCCAATTAAAAAGATTGTTAACTATTAATGATTAATTAAATTTTTGATTAAATATAGCCAACAAATCAGTAATTTTGTATGACCTGTGAATGACATTATAATATCCAAATGGCCCTTGGTAGAAAAAAGATTCCTCATTCCTTTTTAAAAGTAATATGTTTTGAAATAAAAGATGCACATTTATAGTGAGACAACTGATATGGTTATTTCAAATAAATCTTTACCACAGCAAGAGATGCTTCTTTGAGCAAGAATTCATCATAGAAATCATTCTCAATTTTATTTTGATTTCTAACTAATTATTTACTAATACAATCTTTATAATTTTTTGAAACTTTTGAAAAACCAACCACCATTTTTGTAAATAGTAGTCATATTACAAAATTAATGATGCTACATGATAATAATTTCATAAAAGTTTCTCATCCAATGATAAAATGACAATGTTCATACTAAAAAGTACAAGTCAGAGTTTATTCATTATATACTAAACAACATTATGTTTTTATGATAGAATTAAAATACGATTAATGTACTGAACTAATTTTCATCCAATATCATTACAGTGCAATTAATCCTTTCATTTTTGATATACTCTAAGCAAAAAAAAAATTCCTACAGTATATTATGAAATCAAAAATATACTTTGATCACATGTATATCAATAATAAATTTTAAAATGTTTTAAATAACTGAATTGTATTCACTCAATTAAATATTTAACTTGCTGCAAAAATATGGTCATTGTAATTGTAAATAATTTTGGTAAAAAGTAAAAAATAATTTTGCATATTAAGCAGGTAATAATCAACTCTATATATCAAAAGTTACTAAACAAATTAAAAATATCATTTATTTGCTCTATTTTAAATCAATCCTGTAATTTGTTTTGTTGCATTCAAGATAATGGCTGTTTTTATATCAAGCCTTAAAAAAATCCTTCAGTACAAAACTAAAGATACATTTGAATTATATACACAACAAAATGTATTAATATTAAATTTTAATATGTGTATATTAGCTACAATAGATGACCTCAATCAATTATGAATTAAAATTCTTAGGAATGAATTTTGCTTGCAACATAAATATGGTTATTATAATTGCTTATTTTTTATGTGAGATTTTTTAAATTTATAAAGCATTTTGGAGAACTAATCAAATTCACTGACCAGGGTAAAGATGTAATGAAGAAATGATTTTGTTGACTGAATGATCATTTAAATATTAAAATTAGAATGTATTTTTTTACCAGTTTAATATTTAACTATTAAGCTAGATATCACCAGAAAAGAGCAGAGTCAAAAAGCATTGGAAAAAAAGAGTAGATAGAGAAATTAGGGAGAAACTTTTAACCTAATCTTTATTGTTGAAGTATGTGGTTACATAGTTTATATTTGGTGTACCGTACCTATTACATATATACATATTATACTTTAGTTTGCATTGAGAAGGTTAATATTGCATATTTTTATACATACATGTCGCATTCAAAGAGAATTATATATAAGTTGTGAGAATTAATTAAGATATGAGCTATGCTGTTTAATTTAAACTAGTTTTGTGGGTTAGTGTACAATTGGATCTCTAATTATAAATGAATTTTTAAAATGAGAAAACTATATAGTTAAGAAAAGTATTAGGTATTAAAGTAAAGATCATATTTCTAATTTTAATAACTAGTGGTTACAATGGAATAGGTAGTTATTAAGCTCCATGTGGCTGCATATATAGCTGGCGGTGCAAGGGTTAAATCTCTAATTTATATTTAATTTATTTTATTGTAGAAATGTGATTGCAATTTTTTTTGGAGGTTGGGTTAAAGCAAAAATGACATCTAATGAACTAAAGAGAGAATAAAATAATAGTTACTCTAATGCTTGGGAAAATCTTCTCTGTGCTGTTGATGAGCATTATAAATGAGGATGTTTGGAACTTAGTCACATATGTAATGAGAGTTTGATATATTTGTAGTGATGGACATTTAAAAAGGAACAATTGGATAGTTTCTACCTCTTTGTGCCAGAGTGAGCAAGTTGAATTTATACTGGCAGACAACTTTTTTTTTTTTTTTAAGAAACTACAGGTTTGGAATGCTTCCAAATTAATTTTGATAAGAAAATCAAAATATTTGGGTTCTAAGTGCCAGAATTTAAATTTTTGGATATTCTATTTATTTGTACATTGAAGGAGAGATTTGAATATTAATAAGTGGTCAATTATGTGGGCAATATTATAAAACTTCCCAGTAATTATTTTTTGTTGATAGGATATGTTGCTTGAGGATGGAGTGATGCTAATAAATTTCTGAAAGTGAGAGAAAAGAATGAAAATTTTGAATATTATATTTACTGTTCTTGGGATATAGATTATAGGGATGTAATGGAGTGACAGTCCATTGTTAGTGGCATGTTTTTGCATGGTTCTAGTATTCATCACAGTTTTCTTTTCCCATATCAGTTTGGTGCATAAGGAGTTTATTTTCTTTTTGAAAATGTGGTTGTAATTGATAATTGCTATGCTGTTTGGGGGGATATTAATGAGAGTAATTTTGTCATGTTATGATAAGTACTTTAGATAGAGAATTGGTTTTGTCTTCAATGGATGTAAACAGTATGTCTTGAATTGAAGTTTTCATGGCATTTGTAGATTTGTAAATGAAAAAATCCAAAAAGCTATGAGAAGTACTGTAAAAGTAGAGGTATATTATTTCCCATTAACATGTTCGATATGTAGATAATTTATTGAGATTGAAATGGAGTTTGTATTGTTTTGTATAGTCATCAAGAATTGGTGCAAGAATGAGTTTTTTTGAAGGAAAAAAAATTACTAGGCCATCCATATAGCAAATATGTTTTATATTTTTATTGATGAATGAAATATAGATGCCAGGTATTTAAAGGAGGATCATTGGGGATGGAGTTGTGAGGTATGAAGCCAGGAAAAAAAAACTTGGAAAATTTTTGAACAGACAGGGAAGTGTGCCTATTGGGAATTGAAAGATTTCATGGAGTTTTATAAATCAATAAAAAAAAGCAGATATTTTTTGCCATGTTGTTAATAAAAACAAAAAGAGTTTTAAAATCAAACGAGTAAATGCCACAGGGATAAAAACTGTGAAATTACTTAAATCTCTTTAATCTGCATCTAGTGTTGGCAGTTTGAAAATAATTCTTTTAATTAAAAAATTACAGATTTATTAATGTGACAATGTTAACTGATTCACTCTAGAATTGTTTTAATGAGTAGTTAAAATATGTATTTTCAAGTATTATCTCTTGCTAAAAATTGTAGACTTCTGTAGTCTTGTAAACTTAATTAAACTGGGTGCTTCGGCATTTTTGAATAGTTAGAAAATTAAAAAAAAAAATGAATAAAGCAAAAAAATATTTTATAAGCATGATTATAATTGCTTTTAAAATTGCATCAAGACTTTGCTGTGACTTTTTTAAAATCAATATAAATGTTTTAGTAATAATTGGATTTATAATTTAAAAAGATCTTGTGAAAGATTGTATTTCAAAGTCACTAATCAAATCAGTTGAAAAATTCATACAGATGCAAATTTTGTTGAGATTTTTGGAATTTCTTAATAGAAAGATTTCTCTAAAAGATGAGAGTATATTCTTTGAGTGGAATGATAAAAATGAAATCTGAATGTTTTGCAATAGAATATAACATTATCATTTAGATCTCATTGAGCATAATTAAATCTCAATTTCAGAGTTATGTCAGCATTTAAGTGAATTATAGTAAATATAGTATCTGCATCATTGATTTCAAATCTTCAGGTGAATACCAAAACCAACATAGTAATGAATATTAAATACTATATGTTTTAATACATGCATATGCCTAAGCACACATACATGCATATATATACATGCATTACAAATGTCATAACATATATAATACAACTTAATTAAAAAATTATAGAAAAACAAGTCAACAAATGTTATTGTAGTGCAATAATAAATGATTTCCTGCATTCTATTAATTGAGATTTAGGATATGCAATATGAACTGTTTGTGCATGAATGAGCACTAGATAGATGCAAAGAGCATTGACATAATTAATGAAATCTTGGTCAGGAGTTTACAGTGGTGAGTTATTAGTTTTATCTTCATATTAAACATACTTAGAATTAACAATGCATTGTTTAGAGTTAGCATGACATTGAATTCAACTTTTTCTGTCTTAGACATGTCTTAACTTTCAGGATCAAGCAATTGGAAAACTATTTAATAACTGTAACCCAGATTTTTATTTTGCTTTCAGACCACAGATAGATAGTGTTATTCTTGTTCATGAGTATATTATTCTTATTCATAAATCAATACATAACTCCTGGCTGAATTATATGATCTGCTGCATTACCACATGCTGCCAAGAATAAATTGTTCTATGAGTTAATAACTTTTACCTGATTAATCTATTGTTTGAATTTATTTTCAACTTGGCATCATTTTCTAGAAATATCCATTTTCATGCCACTTGAATATCATTTTTAAAAAGATTTTTTTTTTTGTTAATCAATCTCTGACATTTTAAATTTTCTTCTGGTTTTCTGAATATATATAATTTCCTTGGAGAAAATGACTTATGTCCCATTTCTTCAATGGAATGCATTGCTAAAGTCTTTTTACAGAGTTAGCCGTTTTTGATTCTTTACTGCTTACTAGAACATTTTTTCAGTTCAAACCTTTAAATATATAATTTAATGTTAAATACTAAAATCATTATCAGGTTCAGGAGCATAGGAAATACATTATTAATATTTTTATGTCCTACTGCTTTGTGTAAGTTAATTTTTACTGGATATCTATCTATCCAGAGTCAACATATCACTTTTCTCTTCCTTCAAAACTAAATAAGTAATTTTAATTTCCTCACACAAACAAAGCATTACACAATTCTTAAGTTGCTATGCCATTAACCTCTCAATTGGAGGCATTTAAAATGAAATTTCAATGTTCTGATTCACAATAGTGAAGTAAAAAAGACAAATGCTTTCACTGCAATTACTACAATGTGTCTGAATAGTGCATGACATATAAATGGCTGTTACCATATAGTGCAGACAAATACAGGTGAAATCTATTTTTTTTCAAATCTGATTATTGAATCTATAGATTTTAAGAATGTGAATACAATAATAGACCTATTGGACTAAAAACTTCAGATGAATAGAAATTGAACTATTTTTTGAAGTTGAATCAATGCTTTGCTTTTATTAGGAAGTTGAATTCAGCAATAAACCATATTTTATGACTTTCACATTCAAAATCAATCTCTAGACATTATACATCATCTTTTTTTTTCTGGATCTCTTTTTTTTATATAATGTTAATTGTATAATAATATACTTATGGTCTTTAAATGTAAATAAAGGAATTTTAACTCAGGATTTTTCAGTCTATTTATCTTACACTCATCTCAAGCAACCAATGCAAAAAAGATATGTGTCGGTTACTTGAGCAAGAGTGAAGGATGGATAGACTGAAAAATCCTGAGTTCAAATCCCTTTAGAATTATATAATCTTTATGTGTATGTCCACAATAAACTAATTTATGATTTTGGATAATTTGATTTAATTGATTACTGATTTTAATCTTTCAAATTTTTTATCATTGTTATTTATTTATTTATTTGTTTACGATATATAGAGTACAATATTTGTATAATAATAAAAAAGTTAAATAACAAATCAATTACTGCATGTGCATTATTATCTAATATGTGTATATAATTTTTAGCTGTACAGATCTCTTTACACATTAACAAAAAATCATCAGTTAATAGCATTATAAAATTAGTTAAATCAATAATTTTCATTGAAAGACCTGAGAAATGACGAGAAGCAAACGTTGAATGAGATTAGTAGACGTGAAAATAATAGACGCTATGGACAATTTGAAGTTAGAGTTTGTCCACAATTTCACCAAAGAATAATAGTTATCTTAGCATTGAAAGTTTTATAAATTAAACATTTTATTAGATGTCAGATAAACAAAGAAAATTATAAGTTAAGTGAAATCAAATCTGAAAATGAAGGAGTGGTTAAAGAATTTAAAAAGAATATATGACTAATTAAAAATTACAAATCTTTAGACATTAACATACATATATTACTATACATAAACATCAAAAGATTTAATAATACATAGTATTAATTACTTTATTAATAAATAATATTAATAATTAATTACTTCAATAGTAATTAATTTTAAATCTAAAATTATTAAATTTCTTAATTTTACACTTTAATTAATTCAATTTTAGAGTTTAAGTTTATCATGCATAATTTTTTTAAAAACTCAATTGCATTACTAAATTAGATATATTTTAATTATAATTTAAACCAATTTATTTTTTACCTTAGCCAAAGACATCAGAAAAATGCAAACAGCCATAAAACAAATCAGTTAGTGCTGATATAGTACGTGCTCGGTGCCATTTTGCATACTATATCGGCACCGATCAGTCTCATTCAAACAGCTCAGATTTTATTAATTTCCAAATATTGTAACCCTATTGCTCTTAATCGTTAACAATTTTAAAAAGCAGCCTTATTTTAAAAATCCCAAATTTTCATATATTAATGTAATCATAGTACAGTACAAAATATCTAACCATTACTCCTAAAACATAATACTTTAATTTTAAATATAATCACAATTAAATGTTTGTATTTCTTTTTTGATGTCTCTGACTATCTGCTTGTAAAGTAAAAGTAAGTTGGTTTAGAGCATAATTGAAATACATTTAATTAGATAATAATAATAAAAAGTTTATGCAAACATTTAGTTGGGATTATATGATAATGCTTAATCTTTAAAATTAAAATGTATATCACAAATTAAAGATTTGAACATTTTCATGCTTAAAGAATAATTGTTTGGTGTTTATGTATAATAATATCTAAAGTTTTAAAAATAAAATTATAATTTAATAATATTAATGTGTTTAAATATTTTAAAAAAATTGTTGAGGCATTTGGAGATGCAACTCAATCATCACCTGCATAGACTTGTTCTGTTTATGTGTATTGTGAGAGCTATTTGCATTGTTCTGATATTATTTTCTATTTGTTTTGTAAAATATAGGTAAATATTTTTAGGTTGTAATTAAACACATGATGAAGTAGATGAAAGTTTTGAAAAAAATTTTGTTTCAAAAAGTCCACAAACTGAAGAGTAGAGTGATTACAAATTTAATAATAATATTTAAAGTCAACATGAAAAGTAAGCAAGAATAATTAAATAAAAACACATAATAATAATAAGTAATCTTTTAGTGATATATAAATCAAAAGGTATAAAAATAAGTAATTAATAATTAAAAGACAAAATAAACGATGTCAAAACATATACATAATTAAAATATGAATTTTTTCTACAGTACATGCTTTTTTTCACACTTGCACTTCTACATGTAATACATAGGGGTTTGAACTCAGACTTTCACATGACCCTCAACTATCCATGCTATCTCATACTGCTGATACACTTGATCACACAACAAGAAAAGATAAATAATCACCAATATACATATTTTGTGCTAAACCAGCACTCATCAGTTGGTCCAGATTATCATCTCCACACATCACTTTTCTTCAATTAATCAGTTGGTAACATTTTATATTTATCTTTCAAACTCAGAAAAAAAAAAAAAACGCAGCCTCTGTGCCGGTCAAAATCGTGTATTCATTCAACAAGACCAATAATCCAAGCAAAAGTACCTTGAATCCAACCATGCACAAGATACATATGTCAGGACAAGGATGAATCCTAACCTATTTGCCTAAACTATTGCCTCTCTGACTAATGGATAATGCTTGTGATAACACTAGCAGTGCTTGGTTTTATTCCGTCCCAGCTGGAGGTCATGGTTCACATAGAGACTCAAAATAATAAAGGGTTTATATGAAAAATTAATGATTTAATGGATTCTGACGATTGCAGAACGGTACAGATATGATTTGATCGATTACTAATGGTTTGAACCATAATAATGATTATTCTTTATGGCAATATTACAAAGAAGTGAATTTAAATCAAAGAAATATTTAAATAGAGTAATTAACCTTAGAGATTGGGAATGATGACAAACTAATCTTATTTAAAATAACAATATTATAGGAATTTATTAAGAAATTTAGTACAAAATAAGTTATCTTTGTTTATATAACTTGGTTATTTTCTTTAATTCGTTTTAATACGGCTTTGACAAACAATGTAAAAGTTTGTTAATTGGTCGGCCAAAAACCAATCAGCAATAAAATATTATTAGCCCTCTTCAAGATATTACAAATAAATCTGTTTTATATATATATATTACAAGACATGAAAGATGGGCATTTAAAACACTATTACATTTAAAATCATTTGTATATAATGAGTGTGGGAAGCAAAATAGTTCTTAAATAAATAATTGACAATTATACAGTCAGATTTAATTAATTATGAAATTTGTTTGTGAAGGACGTGCCATCATGTCAGAGAGCATTTCAGGTTTGCTAAATAAAGATATAAAATGATGAAGAAGGCAATATGCTATTATAGATTACAACAAAAATAAATGAGGTCTGTTATGAACCTCTAAGTGGCTTTACTAAAAGAAATTCCTGATATGTACAGGTAGATAAGAGAAATGTTAGCCCTCCAGCCAAAGCATGTCTTGAATAATAATAATAAATGTGATGTGCTGGAATTCCCAAACACATATTAATGACAATGCCTGAAAATGGATCCCTTGGTATGAACTATGTCTACTTTGAGGGAGTGTGAAAGATTGGACTGGTCATAGTTAAATTTCCGACGGTCCTGAGGAGTAAGTAGCAAAGCAAAATAATAAATGAATGGTTGTAGCTATAAATACATAATGCCTTAGACATATATATTAGATAATGTATCACTAACAAAATTAATAACTTAATTTCTAATTAAACTATCTCCCTGCAATAATGGAAGGTCCCAGAAACTTTAGGCCTTTACTAAATGGATCATAATTTACAATACAAAAGGACAGCAAAAATTAAAACTAAAATATAAATTGCTTTCCACACTTACAAATATTTCATTTATCAATAAAGTTATTAAATAGTTTATGAAAGATTACAAAATAAGACTTTTAATTAACATAGACGGGGCATTGAATATCAAACTCACGTCCGATGAAGTTTGACAATATAAAGCATAATAAATTATACATAGATTTTTTTTTACTATTTTGACAAATAAAACTATATACGTATGAAACATATACTGACAAATCGCTATAATAGATTTTACTTAATTGATTAACTAAAATTCTTTATTCTTTCAGAAATGATTACAGGGCTATTTTAAATTGGAGGCAATAGTAAGATACTTTTAAAATAATTTCAATCATAAATAAATTTAAAATGAATTTATAATATAAAAGGTACAAAACTAAACAAGCTTTTCTATTAATTAATTTACGGGAAGTAAGTGTCCTGTAAAGATTTTGACTGGAAAATTAAGAGGGAGAGAATTTAAAGTTAATAGCTCATTGAATTTCGTACTTGGAAATTTCAGTAAATCAAATATTCTAAATAAACCAACAAAATTAATTTAATTTGCCGCATCAAAATAATATGATTTTATAAGAATTAATATTTTAAATTTAATAAAATTAAAAGACGCATTTTAAACCAAGCCGTATAAACATTACCTAGATATATAAAATATACATTAGTATTGATTTGGAAAACAAGTAAAATGGAATCAATAGCTTGCGGCAAATTGGACGTTACCTCAGAATCAATCAGTAGGTATTCCATGGCTGGAAACAGACATTTATACAGTCAAATTATTTGCAGGCTTCCTCGACACAGACAGTCTCTGGCTAGATGTTTAAGCACTGGAAAGGCATGGATGAGTTGGTGGGACAGACCTCTGAGAAGCAAACGACCGATTTTTTCACCCCGTCATTTCTTTAGGCACGATGTATATATAGATTAATCACTTCTCTCCAGTAAACTCAATAATCATCCTCCCTCTTATCAAAGATCCACTATTTATGTGATCTGGCTTTATCTAAAGGATTAAATCTAGACTGACCTCCACCAATTGTAATTGCTCTAAGCAGTTCTGTGAGGTTAGTGCCTACGTTGGAGGGAAATATCTAACTCTGCATGAACATGCCCCAAGGGTTGATTTGCTAATTAAAAAAACAACAACAACAAGCATATTAAGTTTATCAGTCATTGTACTAACAAAATCTATTTAATTAAGGTTTAGATTAACAAAATGTAGGTTTTATTCAGAAAAATTTGGTACAATGACTTTCAAACATATTTGACATACACTTAAGCAGAAATTTACAAAATATTTCTTAAAAATATTACATTGTTTAAACAATTGATTCTCAAGTGTACATTGATTAAAAGATAAATATCATCATCATCATCATTATCAACCATTATCAATCCACTGCAGGATGAAGGTCTCTCCAAGTTTAATCCATCTCCGATCTTTAGCTTCTCTTCTCCACATCACCCCTACACATTTTCTTATTTCATCCATCCATCTTATATGTGGTCTCCTTCTGGGTCTTTTACAATCTCTTGGAATCCAGTTTAAAATTTCAATTGTCCATCTATTATCATCTCTTCTAGCAATATGTCCAGCCCAACTCCACTTCAATCTTTTAATTTTTTCAATGAGGTCAGTAACACCTGTTTGTTCTCTTACCCATACATTGCGTTTTCGATCTCTTCTTGTTACTCCCAACATACATCTCTCCATACTTCTTTGAGTGGTCTGAAGTCTCTGTATTGATCTTCTATTAAGTGTCCAAGTCTCAGATCCATAAGTAAGAACTGGTAAAACATATTTGTTAAAAACCTTTCTTTTCAAACACATAGGCATATTTCCTTTTAATATCAAGTTATTTCTACCAAAAACACTCCAACCAAGTTTAATTCTATGATTAATTTCCTCTATTATGTTTCCATCTGTATTAATAATCTGACCAAGGTATTTGTAACTCTTAACTTCTTCTAATTCATCATAATCAATCTTTATTTTCATATTTTGAGCAAATCGATTAAACATTACTTTAATCTTTTTAACATTTATCTTTAGTCCTACTTTCCTACTTTCATCTGATAACTCCTGCAACATTTTCTGCAGCTCGGAAGCATTATTTGCAAAAACAACTACATCATCTGCGAAATCTAAATGACTTAAATAATCTCCATTTACTTTCACTCCTTTAGTTTCCCATTTTAATCCACAAAATACTTCTTGCAGCACTGCTGTAAAAAGTTTTGGAGATATGGAGTCACCTTGTCTTACACCTTTCTCAATGTTGACTTTCCCAGTATCATTATGTAATCTAATTATTGCTGTTGCATTTTTATAAATATTCTTTAAAATATGACAATATCCTGGATCTATACCTTGATGATCCAATGCTTTAATCACTGAAGAAATGTTTATAGAATCAAATGCCTTTTCATAATCTACAAATCCAAAACATAATGACAACTCATATTCATTTGTCCTTTCTATAACTTCTCTCAATACTTGAATATGATCTACTGTACTAAAACCACTTTTAAATCCAGCTTGTTCTCTTGGTTGGTGAAAATCCAAGGTTCTCTGTAGACGAGTTGTAATTATCTTGGTAAAAATTTTATATAAAACTGATAAAAGGCTGATAGGTCTGTAATTTCTAATATCTTCTTTATCACCTTTTTTAAATATTAATATTATTACTGCATTCTTCCAATCATCCGGTACATCTTTATCATTTAGACATTTGGTATATAACTTTGCTAATATTTTTTCTGTTTCTTCACCTGCTTCTTTTAATATATCAATTATAATTCCATCATTACCTGGAGCCTTTCCTTTTTTCATACATTTAATTGCATTTCTCACTTCTTCATTTAAAATTCTGGGCAATTCGGAAGATGTAATAGATATAGGAGGTACTTGTTCTTTATTACTATATAATTCTTGATAAAAATCTTCTACCAATTTCATAATGTCATCCCTCTTTTTAGTAATAATTCCATCTTTTTTCCTTATTGCAGATATAAATTTCCTACCAATACCAAAATGTTGTTTTACATTCTTAAGACTTTTATTTTCTTCTACAGCTTTTCTTGCTAGTTCACAGTTATACTTTCTTATATCATTTTCAACTCTTTTCCGCACCATTTTACAAAATTCGAGATATTCAATTCTTTTTAATGCATCATTCTTGCATATCTTCATATTCCTTCTTTTCTTCATAAGTTCTCTAGTCTCAGTAGAAATTTTATTAGTCAATTGCTGCTTTTTTCTACCAGCTATCTTTGTTGCAGTTTTTAAAAGTGTATCAGTTATTTTTATATTAATTTCATTCAAATCTGAATCATGTTCAAAATCTATTAATACTTGAAACCGATTTGTAAGTTCTAATTTAAATTCATTAGAATGTTCCTGAAGATTAGGAATATCAACTGTAAATATAGTTTTTCTTAATAATTTTTGTCTCTCTAGTTTTACATTAACATGTATCTTACCCCTTACTAATCGATGATCACTTCCTGTGTTAAATTTATTAAGAACATTACAATCTTGAAATATGTATTTCCTGTTAGTCAAAATATAATCCAATTCTGCTGTACCTTCATTTGGATGCTTCCATGTCCATTTCCTTCTAACATTTTTCTCAAAAAAAGAATTCATAATATAAAGTTTTTCCTTCTCTGCAAACTCCACAAGTCTATGTCCTCTCTCATTTCTATTACCATAACCAAAATTACCCACAGCACTCTCATCTTTCATTTTTTACCAATTCTAGCATTAAAATCTCCCATAACAATTTTAAAATGTTGTTTACTCTGATCAAAAGCCTTTTGTACATCCATATAAAAATCTTCTACTACTTCATCACTGTGAGAACTTGTTGGGGCATAAACCTGAATTATCTGCATTTGATATCTGCTATTAAGTTGTATAACTAATCTTGCCACTCTGTCTGATACACCATCAATCTCCACAATATTGTTCTTCCACTTTTTATTTATAATGAATCCTACTCCACTTGTATTTCCAATATTTGTGCCTTTATAATAGAGCATATGTCCACTTTTTAAATCAATTGTCTCTTCACCTTTTCTTCTAACTTCACAAAGTCCAATAATATCCCATTTAATATAAGAGAGTTCTTCTTCTAATTCTTGCAATCTTCCTTCACTTGAAAGTGATCTGCAGTTGTAAGTACCTAAATAAAAAGTCGTCATCAAATGGCAGCCTGGGTCCGCCTCCAGGATATTCTTAGCACCCTTCGCCTTCGGCCACCAACCGCTGCCTTGGTTGGTGACTTTACAGCCTCCTGGGATTAAAGATAAATATAAAATGAACTTTAATAAAGAATTTGAAATATTTGTAACATTTTATAGATATCTAGGATTCAATTCAATTTAATAAAATAAACACAATATACATTTTTACAAATATAAAATAAATAAACTAATATAAAAAGATTAGTTTTAATTATAAAATAAAATTAATGAAATATAAACGATTACAAAATTGCTTAAAATATACTACCATCTACTATGAGATGGGTGTCAGTTAATAAGGATTGGGTTCAAACCCAGACTAGTGCTGATGACATTGGCACTAGGTGAAGCAGAAATATGTACTATATTTCCAGCTTCAATATACAATCAAAGCTTAGCTTATATTAAGATAGAATCTTCATACTTTAATGGACATGCTTCAAACCACTCCACCTCACAACTCTTCAGCCATTTCATTGAAAATCTGATGATGGAACACTCATAATTAAAATAAAATCAATAATTGTGAGATTGACAAGCTATATGAGTCACAAAAATATAAACTACTCCCTCTCCACCTGCCAAATCAATATATTTTATCATCAAAGTGACTTCAGCTGATAGAAATGTAACAACTGTTTATATATGATTGCATATTGTTTACATCTGTTAATAGAATCTACTAAAAAATGAACCTGGATCTAAGTAGAAGGGGTAATTTGCATTTTTATAAATCACATAGCTTGTAAATCTTGATTTCAAAACATATATATCACAATGAATTTCATAAGTCTGCAATTATTTTTTAGCCAGGTGCTAAAAAATAATAATAAATCTCCATTAATATTATTCACTAACTTAGTGAACCATGACTTCTTCTTTGGAGTACTATTAGAAAAGCATCCAGTAGATTATTTTATCTTTTTGGTGATATATATATATTCATGCTGTTAGAAATCCTTATATAATTTATTACTTATAATCTGCAATTTTAAAGATTACACAATAATATGCTATTTTAAATTCACCAGGTGAATAGGAAAAAAAAGTGCAGAAAAACTATTGTACAATCACAACTGTCATATGGATTGGAAAGAATTAATTGCATAAAGGCATGGTTAATATTATTGCTATTTATATTTGAACTACACTCTATACAGTAGTATCACTCAGTGCAATCCAGAGTAATCAATGGATGCACTGAGTGGCACTACTGTATGGAGAGTTTAGCCTCTGTAAACAGTTTGTGTAAGCATAAAAAATAGTGATCATGTGATGTTATATTAGAAGTAATATAACAAATGTAAAAAATTTTTTTATTTAGTTTGGCTATTACAAAATTTGAAAATGTAATTGATCTAGAATTTGTAATATAATCAAAATTAATCCATAGTAAAAGTATTGTATTACTAAGAAATAAATGTAAATCCAGCAATAATTGATCAATTTTGCTTAGTTTTTGTTGAGTTTCTTTGACAAAAGAATTTAGAATGATTTTGCTTGTACTTTTGAAAAAAATATTAATTTTGTAATTTTTACTTGTGAAACGTAATTCTATAAGTGGGTGCAACATTGTGTATTTTACAAGCTAAGAGAAAAATAAATCACTTAGTAATTTAGATTTTTTAATCGATGTTCTTTCAAACATTCAAAGTTATTTAAATATTTCCTCCTGTAGAGGTTTATTATATTGGTATGAAGATTTTCACGAATTACAGATATAAATAATATATTTTGTGGGTTTATTCATCTATGATTTTGATTATAAATATACAGATGTTTTGGCTTGATTACACAAGCCATAAATAATTGATAAATTATTGCCGGATTTACTTTTATTTCTTAGTAATACAATACTTTTACTATGGATTAATTTTGATTATATTACAAATTTTAGAACAATTAAATTTTCAAATTTTGTAACAGCCAAAGAAAAAATTACAAGCTCCAACCAAAACACAGTTACCAATAATTATATCTTCAAATCATAAAACTGTTTATAATTTGTGAAGGAAAACCTTCTCTATAGACGAAATTTCAATCTTAAAGAAAAGTTTTAATTTTGCACTAACATTTTCCTGAATTACTATTTGAAGAAATTATTTGTTATGTTGAATTAGCTTTTGATAAAATAGATTCTTCAACAGCTGATACATATAAAGCGGAGATTTGCAATGTTTTTAAAAAAGCTAAACTTTCTTAAAAGTAATATTTCAAAGAAAGAATTTAAATAAAATAAAATCGGACAAATCATCTGTTACATTTTTGGCGGATAAAAGTAATGTTACTGTTGTTGTGAATCGAGACATGTACAAATTCCTAGCTTTACTAAATGATAAAATTTTAAAAAAATCAAAAAGAGATCTTACTACATATTTAAAATGAATAACTAAAGTAATAATTAATAATAAAACACCAATTGAAAAAGACAAAAATTCCTCTGAAAAATCTTGTTTTGGTCCAAAATTCTATGGACTCCCAAAAATTCATAAAGCTGACATTCCTCTTCTCTGAGTAGTAAATGCAATAACTGCTCCCTCTCACATTTTAGCTAGATATTTATCTGATCTAATAAAACCTACAATTTCATCTATTAATTCATATATTAAAAAGTCTATACATTTTATTTCTCCATTAAAAAATTAAAAAATTTATGCAAATGATATTCTCATCAGCTTAGATAATATTCATTGTTTGCAAATGTTCCAATTGATGAAGATTTAAATGTAATTTCTCAACATTGCAATTTTCCAGATCATATTATTGTCTTAGCTGAATATTGCCTTTCAAACATGTATTTTGTATACAATGGACAACATTTCAAATAAACTGTTGGTACTTCTATGGACTCACCTATCTCAAGAGTAATAGCTGATTTATTTATGGAAAATATAAAAACTCATGCTTTAGAATCAACACTTTTAAAATCTCTTATTTGGCTCAGTTATATAGATGACACATTTGACATCTGCCCCACATGATAAAAATAAATTATTATTTTTTTCCTCACATTTAAATAATATTCATTTTCATATTAAATTTACAATGAAGACAGAGTCTAATGGAAAACTTCTCTTTCTTGATGTACTCATCACCAGGAAACAAATTAATCTATATTTTCAGTTTTCAGAAAATATATACACAGAGACAATTATTTACAATTTTCATCACATCATTATCCAAATCAGATATTTTCTGTAGCCAAAACTTATTTCACTAAAGTAATTAACCTTTCAGATAAATCATATCTGAAAGAAGAAATAAATCATATAAATAATTTTTTATTAGCTAATAGTATAATAATAAAATTATTCATCAAACTTTTAATTCAAGTCCAAAATAATCAAAATAAGTAACAAAACGAAGAAACAACTATTAGGATTTGGGTTCTTTATATAAAAGGAACCACAGACAGTATTGGACATATTCTAAAATGCTATAAATACAGCATCAACACTCTCACTTCAAGCTATAGATTCAGGTCACAATATTGATTTCTCTAATACCAATATTCTATCCAGATGTGACATTCTCTAACAATGTAAGACCAGAGAATCCATTGTGATACTAAAAATACCAAACTGTATCAATAAACATGCTGACACATGCAAACTTCCTCTTATTTGGAAGAATTTTCTAAAAAAAACATATTAGTCTGAAACTTTTATTTTATTTTTCAATTTTTTTTTTATTGGTGGAATTTTAATATTTTTATAAATCAGTGTACAGTCCCTCAACAACCATCTTTATAATATTCTCTTCATCACCCAGTTGATGGCTTGTATAATCAAGCTGAAATAATATATTTATTATTAAAATAATACATAAATGAACTTACAAAATATATCCTTTATATATATAGTAATGGTCCACTTTATATATTTAAATTTATAATTTAATTGATTTGCATGTCATCTAGCATTAAATCAGGAAAGTCATGCACATATTCTTTATTTATATATTCAAAATTTGAAAATATTTTCTTTAATATGCGATACCAATGACCACTACACAAACACTATTTGCAATACCTGGCTAAATCACATAGAACATAAGCTACCCCTAATGAAATGAATAAGAATTTGATATATAGATGAGCCAATATTGTACATAAAAAAGTTAACACTATTTAAACAAATAATGAAACAATAGTTTATTTACAAAGTATCATAATTGTCAACCAGATATAATGTTTCTTATTTAAAACATGCTTACATTATGACTAATTTGATTACCTTTATACTTATAATTTAATGGTAATAATTGTTTTAATAAGACATTTTTCACTATCTTTTTAGTTCACATGCATGCTGGGAAATAAATACAAAACAATTGTAATTATTTGTAAAGTGTCCAAGGTTTATTTTGATTATTCTTAAAACAAATCTTTTAATTACATATTATAATAATAAGTTCTATGATTGGGCACACTTGCTGTACAATAAATTTCTGGCCCTCAATATACCCTGGAAATGAGCCTACATATGGCTAACCTTCATAAATACAATACATTTATTTACATCATTAGCTTCATAGTAAAGTCATATACAAGTATCTAATAGCAAGAACACATCAAAAACTATTGCAGACTTTTCAAAATCTAAGTATAAGTATTTGGAATGCAAATGAAAATATTATTTATTCACAAAATGATTTGGCTTAGACAAAACAAAAATATATTCTTGTTCATCAATTTAATTTTGATTACTTAAAAATTGGTTTTATTTCTTGGCCCGAGTTGAAAGAAAATTCACCCAGACTTCAATCCATCATTTGCAGAGAAATTTTATCAAGAGAATATATGAAATCAAAATTAAATCATCATTTACAAAACAAACTTACAAATCTACAAAATAAGACACTGTATTTTTTTCAGTAAAAGTGCTGAATTGAAAAAACAAAAATTATCTTTAAAAAAATATTTTAGTCAATAAGTCCCTTGTAAAAGCATTATATTTAGTCGCTTTAAGGATTGGTATATGCAAAAAAGCTGACTCTATTGCTGAAAACTTAATTAAACCATGTTTGATAGACATGTTCTGAAATCCTAGCTACAGTTTGTGGAGACAAAATGAAAACTTTGCCATTTTCTAACAATACTAGACAATACAAATTTAATAAATTAGTGACTGATGGTGAATATCAATTAATTTAAAAAGTAATCAAATCATTGTTGGCAATTAAAATAGATGAATCTACAGATATTACCAATAAAGCCATACTTTTATGTTATATTCCTTATATTGTAAAATCAATGATGTAAAAGAATATTTTTTGTTGCATTGAACTTCCTAATCACACAACAAGTTATGATATATTTAAAGCAAATGATAATTATATAAAAAATAATACACTTAAATGGAAAAATTGTTTTGGTTTATGTACTGGTGGAGTGTTAAGTATGATTGGAAAGCATTCAAGAGTTACAAAAAAAAAAAAAAGTAGCAGATAAAAAAATGATTTTTATTTATTGTGTTATGAGCTGCTAAAAGTTTTCTCTTAACTTGAACAATGTTCTTACTCAATCAATAAAAATAATATATTAAATGCAATTCATTAAATTCAAGACTACTTTAAAGTTTATGCAGTGAAGTGGGATCTGGACATATAGAAGTATGATGCAGAAAATATTAACAAGACTTTATGAATTAAGAAAAGAAATTGAAACATTTTTAGAGATAAAACATTCAAAACTGAGAAATATTTTCTGCAACAGCAATTAGATTGCTATTACTTGTTGGACATATTTTTATTAATAAATAACTAAATTTAAGCCTGGAAGGAAATACTACAATTTTTGATTTATGAATAAAATTGAGGCAATCAAAAAAAATTTAAAACTATAATGTAAGCATGTAGATGAAAAAAACTATGACATGTTTCATTAATTTTCAGAATTGATAAATGAAGTAGATATAAATATCAATGAATTGAAAAATATTGTTTGTGGACATTTAACAAGATTTAGTTATGCATTTGATCAATATTATCCACAGGAAGAAAACACATGGGAAGATTTTATGTGGATTTTAAATCATTTATTGAACAAGAAAATAATGTAACTGATTTGGAACAGGAAAAATTAATAGACTTAAGTTGTGATGGTACATTAAAATTATTATTTAATTCAACAAGTATAATTCAATTTTGGTTAATATTAAAACTGAATATCCAGAATTACACGAAAAACCTTGAGAATGTCATTGCTGTTTTTGACCATATTGTTACTTAAGTTTTCAAAAATCAAAAGAAAGAAATTTCCAGTTTTGGTTTAACCATCACAAATGTATTTCCAAGACTTGATAAACTAATTACTGAAAAGAATCAGCAACAATCACTTTATTTTTTGGTTTTATAATTATAATTATGTTTCACTCAGTTATTTAAATATTATTCTTTGTTTTTCTTTTGATTTTGTTTATTAATATTTTGTTAGTTAATTTATTTTTTTACAGTTTTGTCAATTATTCTATGCTTTTTTATTATTCCTTGAATGAATACATATTAAATTTGTTAAACACTATAATTATATTTTACTATAAAACATCCATCCTTCCTTCAACTTTTTGTGTTCAATGCTTCATTTGATACTCAATAAAAAAATTAAAAAATTTATTAGTTAGTGGCATGAAGTCAGTTGAGAAACACTAAGTTAAGATATAGTTTTCCGATTCTAAAACTCATCTTAAACCAAGATTCCCGTTTTCGATAACCAACAAGGAATTTATAATCAAAGAATTATAACATAAAAAATTGAATTCTTATGAAGTTTTTAAACAATTTTTGTTTTCCAGATTTAGCAATAAAAACAGATGAATTTGATTTTCCTAAATGCAACTGAAATCTCATCAATGAATTCAGGAGATAACCCATCAGTGATGTCTCCTCTGCTTCATAAATGGAGTTTAACAGCCACTGATATGTATACATGCAGGTGAATGCAAATATGAATCATCTACATAAGGATGATCAAATTTATGGTTACAATCACAGAAGAAATGAAGGATTTAATAAAGACACTAATGAATTTATTTGATCATTGCCAACCATTATTAAGCAAACATATCTATCATAATTCTTTAAAAAATAAAAAAATAAAAGACAAAGAACAAACAACAACAACAAAAAGATTGGAGCCAGATTTGCTGAGTAATTAAAAATGGAAATATGATTGCAAAAACACAAGATTAGGTGTAGAGAAATGACCATAGCATAAAAAGATCTCAATAATCGATATTAATCTGACTGAAGATAATAAAATAAATGCAGAGAGAATTTAAAACCCAATTCAGTTGTAAATATTAATAACAATCAAATTTAAAAAATGATGATAATCTTCATTCGTCCTTTTTTTAATCATCCATCTCTCTATATGTCATTTCAAAATCAACAACTTTTTCAATTATAATAAAAAAGAAATCAAATGAAAATATGTCTCCGCCCATAGACTATCATAGTAATATTGTGTGTGTATATATATATAATAGATAAATGTATTAGAATAAAAAAGACATGGATTACATTAAATATATAGATTAGACAAAAAAGCTGAATTAGACAGGTAGATAGATTAGATAGACAAATAAATAGATTTGAATAAAAATTGCAGGAAATATGAAATATTATCTATATATTTTAAATAGTCCTTTGATGTAATAAATAGATTCATAATTTTATATTGCGGTGAAAATATTTTTCTCATTTAAATCATTATTGTTTATTGTTTTTTTTAATTTAATAAAATTTGTAAACCTGATATACATGATAAATATTAACTGATAGATGTTTTTCAAATGAAGAAAGTATAAAAAAATAATAGTTTTACCCTCAGCATTTAATCATTAAACTGTGGGATATTAGATTAACACAGAATGAAAAACTATTCACGTAATTTAGAAATAAACAAAGTTTTAAGACTGTATTAAAATAAATAAATAAATAAATTACATTTAAAACTTATATTTACATCATGTTGCGCTTTGCATTCGCCATCAAACAGATCACAATGTCTACCAATCACATTCTTTCCTTTTCATGCTCTAGTATGAAGTCAGGTTTATATATACTGATTAAAACAAATGTTCCAACATAAACTGTCTGCATAATATGTAACAATTTCATTTCAAATTTATTCCGTCACATAAATTGGAGTCCTAATGTAAATGATTGCAATTAAATGAGTATATTCAATTACTTTTCTTTTATTATGGCACATAAATGAGAACCATTTCATAAATGGCTGAAAATAAATATATTTAATTACCGTTAATTTATCATATGATAAAAATAAGCTATATCAAATTTGGGCCAAGAATAAAATCATGTAAAATAATAATAATGATGATAATATTACGATGTAAAAAGTAATTAATGAAAATAAACAATAACAGTATGGACTGAGATAATAAAGAAGAGGGCAATAACTAGCAAATATCAGACTTAAAATATCTTAAAATGACAAGTTTGAATTAGGCAAGGCAAAATAATAGATTGGAAAGAAGTTAAAAAAAGAAGTCTTGAATGTCCAGAGACAATAATAGAGTTAAAATAGGCAAAACTGTCCATACATTAGTGCCACTTAGTGCAAGGCAGAGTAATCAATGGATGCCAGAAATAATTATCATGTGATGTTTAATGGTTTAAAAAATAGAGTTGTTTGAAAGCAAAAAGATATGATAAAAAAATTGTTTAAGAATGAAATGAGATGACAAAAAAATCAAAAATAATAGCAACAATAGATCTAAATAATCACAAGATGTATTACAAACAAGAATCAGCAACTAAAGGAAACATAAGCAGCACAGATTATAAAGGAGATGTATACTTGTCAAATGTTAAAGATATTGTGTTAAAAAATAAAGCAACATTAGATGAATTCAGAGCTGATAACAAAACTAATAATGAGATTATTTATGAAATTAATATAAAAATGGATATTAATAATAAAAATTGATACAAAAATAAAGAGAAAAAAGAATAATAATAAAAGGATGATATGATATATGAATACAAAGATGAATGGAAAATCCATAAAAATTAAGAAGTTAGGATAAAATAATTCAGAAAAAGGTAATGTTGAATTATAAATCCTGTACTAAAAACTACATATAATGCAAGAGTCTTAGGAGATTCTGTTGTTTATGTTGAAGGAAAGTTATTACAAGAAAATCATACTTGGCACATATAACTTTGAGTAGAAAAACTATTATTCTAAAAATGGAGACATCTAAAAATATAAAAATTAAAATTCAGAAGGAAAAAATTTTTTCTCTGATAACAATAATGTTTGATTTTGAATAACAAGCATTTAAATGCACTTATCTTGATTGTGGAACTCTAGGGTATTTTACACTTGATATTTTGTCTTGGAGGTGGAGCATAGCATAATCACACAAAAGACAATTTTCATAAAGCTAAAGAAAAACAGGTGGAAAATGCCCAGTTTTAAAGAGGACAGTGAAATTGCTAAAATAAGATGGGTTTAAGCAAAGTAAAAAAAACATTATGTTTAGAATATAACAGATGAGTATTTAAACAATGAGACAAAATTAAAAAAAAATATTGTCAAAATTTATAGTCATCAAAATCATAAAAGTGGATGGCCTTGATATTTCATTGCAGTTTCAACCACACTATCTGTATTTAAAAATCCAACAGACTTGGATTTAACACAGTAGCAGCAATTGAAACTAGCAGTTAGTTGTATACTATTACTGTATGGGTTTTATCAAGATTTATGCATACTTTAATTTATTCAATATATAAATGTGAAATTACATATTAGCTTGATTTAAATATTGTATAAATCATTCAAAAGTTATGAATGCTTCATAACATAAATGAAATATCATTAGTTTACAAAATGTAAATATGAAATAGCATATCGTAATGCATATGAAATTTAAATGATAGTAATAACATTATCAAAAGCTGGATATAAATAATACCCTTATATCAGTAAACCTTAATGAATAGAATAGTACACTTTATTTTTTGTTTATTGATATGTTCTTTATATATGGATTCCAAGAATGATGTTACTTTTATTTAAATTTCACATATATACATATTATTATACTTTCACGTATATACATATTATTACACTTTGATTTATAATTGTCAAATTATCTGCACTCACAACTTTGACTCTGGCTGGGCATTTCAGATAAGTACATTAATGATTATTAATTAATCACTTATTAAATTATAAATTATACCTAGTCTGGATATAAACTTTAAACTTAAAATAAAGATTAATATATCTGTTTTTTTAATGAAATGTAAACACATGACCTAACTTAAACATGAATGGGATCATTTTAAACATGAATGGGATTATTTATGTTTAAAAATATGTAATAGAATGGAAGTTTAAAGAATATAGACATAATTTTTAAAATGTATCTTTAATATGCTGCATATTAATTGCTGAGAAACAATAGCCTTATTTTTTCATCTATGCATTGCATCATAGATATAGAGATCATGAAATATTTTTTAATATAAAGAGTAGAACAGAAAATTTCAGTTTGGTTATTCTTGTTTTATTATTTAACTATAAGCTGAACACCAATTTTTTGTTTTATATTAAGTTTAATTGAATAAAGAAATAATTCTGTAACTAGAGATTCTAATGAAATTTAGTTGTGAATTCAGTATGCTAAGATTTTAAACAATGTATCTGTGATATTGCAATTTGACAAAATTAAAGAATAATTGCAAAAAGCTAAATGTTAAAGAAATAACAATGCATAGAGATGAATGGGCTGATCTGATTTTAGCTATAAAAACTTAATAAAAATGGGGCATTAGAGAAAAAGTATAGCTTTTCATGTTGAGTCATTGCTATATATTAGAGCAGTAATGGACTCCATTTACTCTACTCTAATGCCATCTATTGCAATTTCTCAAATTAATATAGGATGATGGCAATTGACATTCATTTATCGAAGTTATTTGTATTTAACATTCATTGGTTTCTCAAAATTACAATAGATGCCTCTAAATAAGATTAAAAAATGGATTATCAATAAATGTAATTAAAGGGTATTTAAACACAGACTTTCAAGCTCCCATCTTTATCTACTCCATCTTACATAACCCATACACATGACTACATACATATGAAAAAAATAAATGATCTCCAATATACATATTTTGTGCTAAACCAGTACTCATAGGATGGTCCATGTCATCATCTTCCACATATATGTATATTTAAGCAATGCCCAGTTTATATTAAGATGAAAAATCTTCAAACTTTAATGAACGGGCTTCAATCTTCTTCATCCTCCAACTCTTCAGCCATCCAAATTATTGAAAATCTGATGGTGGAATGCTCCCTTGTTGACCCCAATATTGATATCATACCCATGTTGACTTTAGGTCACTCTGACCTGTCCTATATAGGACCTTAATATGTCCATTTAAATATGTCGAAAAGGGGTGGACATCATTCAGGTTGAATCTGTAATTCTGTTCATTCCTCTTCTGTGTATTTAAATTGGACATATTATGGTCCTATATACAAGGGGTCAGAATGATTGAAAGACAACATGGGTATGACAACAATATTGGCATCATCAAGGGCCTTGAGCATTCCATCAACAGATCTTCCAAAATTTGGATGGCTAAAGAGTCTGAGGGTGGAGAAAAGTGAAACCTGTCCATTAAAGTTTGAAGATCTGATATCTTAATATAAATTGAGCTCTGATTATATATATGTATGTGAGAGATGATAATCTGAATCAACTGATAAGTGCTTGTTCAGCAAAAAATATTTATATTGGAGATCATTTATCTTTTTCACATGTATGTGGTCATGTGTATTGGTTATATAAGATGAAATGGAAAAATGAAAAAAGCATTTGAAGATTTGATATCTTAATATAAATTGAGCTCTGATTATATATATGTGAGAGATGATGATCTGAACCAATTGATGAGTGCTTGCTCAGCACAAAATATTTATATTAGAGATCAATCATCTTTTTAACATGTATGTTGTCATGTGTATTGGTTACATAGAATGAAATGAAAAGCTGAAGGGAGCATCAAGTCTGTTCAAATCCCCTTTAATTACATTTAAAAGTTCAGTGTAAACATTATACTTGTATTCAAATTTTACAGATTCAGCCTAACTTCTGCCCATTCCACTTTTATGTATTTAAATAAATATATTAATGCTCTATACATGAGAGGTCAGAGTTATTTAAAGTCAACATGGATTTGACAACAATATAAGGACTTTGACCATTCCATAATCAGATTTTCAATAGCATTAATAGCTGAATAGTTGGAGGATGGAGAAGATTAAAGCTATCAGTAAAGTTTGAATATTTACTGTCTTAATATAAACTGAGCACTGATTATATATGTGTATAGGAGATAATGATCTGGGCCAACTGATGAGTGTTGATTCAGCACTAAATACATATATTGGAGATCATTTATCTTTTTCATATGGGTGTGGTCATGTGTATCACTTATATAATATGGAGTGGATAGTTGAAGGGAGCTTGAAAATTTGTGTTCAAATCGTCTTTAATTACACCTAAAAGTTCTGTATATACGTTATACTTATATTCAAAAACAGTATGGATTATTGTTTCTAATGCAGAATATAGATGATGAATTTAAACTCAAAAACCCAAATGGTAGGTTGTTGCTCTGTATATGTTTTAAAACAGTATTTAGCAGAAAAAGTGGTTTATTTAATGAAGGCAGCAGATTATAGATAGAATCAGCACTGGAGAATGGACGTTAGAGATCATGGATTCACAAATATGAGATAAAACTTGATAATTGTCATAGGCTTTTGTTTCCTTTAAGATTCTAATGCAAATGATGTAAGAAAAGCATGAATATCAAATTAGTATGTAATCAAATAATAATTTTAATAAATCACAATTTGAGTAAAAATGTGAAATAATACAAAGTAATCTAAAAAAAAAAAAAAGGAAAAATCTAAATCAGCCTTTTTATAGTCCTTTTAATATCTCCTCCCACTCCCATGGAGGAACAATAAAGAAGACATATTAAACTAACCATTTATTGATTGGTGAGGTTTTAGTAGTTTTCTTTTTTAGTTGATTTCTCTGCATAAAACGATATAATTAATTAACCAATAGTTGGATAAAATTTCCTAAGAGCCTGCTGTCTGAAAAAAGAAAACTATAATCTTTTTTGAATCTGTTAAGATACCTGAAACTACATACAAATTCTGATGCATTTAAATCTCAAGTCAAAAACTTGTCAAGTTATAGTATAAATTGTTTCAGATTACATAATTTATTTATCAAAAAATTGTGTTGATCAAGTATATTTATGTGAAAATGATATAAAAATCTGTATATATATATAATAAATCAATTTTATTATTTTTTAAAACATAACTTTATGAATACTGTATAAAGCAAAAGCAAATGTTAATGTGTTTATTGCACAATTTTTATTTCACTTTTTCTTTCAGATTGGCAGATCCAGTTGTTTAAATAAAATGTATAATTTAAATAATAACACTATCTCTGCCATTATTTTGTACAATGTATTATTGCAAAGATAAAATGCCTACGAGTAAATCAAAATGTCAATCCATATTTGTAGGTCAGTTTTTTAAACTCAACTTAGAATTCTAAAATTAATGATTTAATGTTTTTTTTTAAAATAGGTAGTTGATAAAAGAGTACTTTGAGATAATGTTATTAATCAGTAATGCATACAGTTCTCTGAATATTTTGAAAAGAATATAAAAAAAACATGCTTGAATCTAAAAACATACTGCTTAATATTACGTGATTGAAAAATGTATAATAATTGTATAAATGTAATAAAATAGTATAATTTGTTATATATTTTAATATGTAAACATACAATATATATATAATAAAAATTAGACCAGAATTTTATGTCATTCATTTTCTGTTTATAATCATCATCATCGTCATCATAATAATAAAAAGAGAAGAAGGAAGAGGAGTAAAAAGAAGAGAAGAAGGAGAAGCACAAAGAGAATGAAGAAAAATAATAAGATAATAAAAAATAGCTTTTGCAGTTAAAATATATGTAAATAGACAATTGATGTGTTTAAGGTATACTACTGCAAATACAAGTCTTAAATCCTCAATCACTAACCATTGCAGGGCAAATTCCAGAGCGCAAATTACATCAAAACTAACTAATCCTCTAACATTACACATGTACTTTGGCTAAAGAGTCTCACCAGGTATATTAGAAATTTGAGTACATTTGCTTAATTTTATATGTATTTCAAATGCAATCTTTTTATATTATAAATCTTTATGGATAACAAATACATATATATATATATAATAGAATAAATTCAAATTATATAAGCAAACTTAACATATGATGAATCTGCAACTATAATGGTACAGGCAATAGAGTTTGAATTTATCGTGATTACATATAAATAGAACAATGAAACTCAGAACTAGCATTTTCATTAGCTATGGTTTGAAACCATGATGGGTTAGCAGATTAGAATAACTGTGTCCAATTCTTTGAAAAAGATTACAAATAGAATATTTATTCATTGGATAATTGGATGCAATATGAAATTGTTTATAATATACAAATAAGCCAGGTAGTCTCTCTTTGATGCCCATGGTGCATGAAAATTCTTTAATCTTGAATATATATAAGACTTCATTTGTTATATATATATTTTTAAAAAAAAATCTAAACTATTTGTTTATATAGTTTTATTACCAATTTTAATCATTGTCTATCGATGAAGAGTGATCAAAATTAGAAGAGTTTATCATTTTATATTCAAATACAATCTCATTATTTTTCAAGTGTGGCTATATTAATATACAATCACAAGTATATATTATCTTTAAATTGGTGATGTAATATTAAACACAAAATATGAAAAGGCAGAAACCATTATAAACACATTTACAATTTTGTAAAAATTATAAATATTACCTATCACTGTATTAAATATTTAATAATAATATATATTACATATATATATAATACAGAAAATGATTATCAATTAGGGAGATGTAAGATACATGATAATGCAAAACTAGAAAGACAAATTTAGAATAATAATATTCATAGTTGATATTCCTAATCTTCAGAAACCTTCCAATGAATTTAAATCGAAACTTATAAATTTTTCAAATATTAAGATTTTGAACAATGATTCAGATTTGAACAAAATCAATAGGAAGATAATTGATACACTTACAAAAACTGCAAGAAAGATAGCTGCTACAAAAAAAAGCAATTGACCAGTAAAATTTCTACTGAGACAAGATAATTTATGAAAAAATAAGAAAGGACAGAATATCTTAAATTTTGTAAAATGGTGCAAGAAAGAATTAATAATGAAAAAAAAAGTATAATTGAGAATTAGTAAGAATAAAAGTCTCAAGAGTGTAAAACAACATTTTAGTTGGTAAGAAACTTATGTCTGCAGTAAGAAAAAAGATGGAACTATTACTAAAAAGTGAGATGACATCATTATTTGTGTAGAAGAATTTTTATCTAGAATTATATTGCAATAAAGAACAAAGAAAAGTACCTTCTATAACCACTATATCTTCTGAATTGCCTAGAATTTTAAATGAAAAAGTGGGATATGCAATTACATTTATGAAGAAGGCAAAAGCTCTAGGTAATAAGTGAATTATAATTGATATTGTAAAAGAAACAGGTAATGAAATATAATTATTTTTTGACAAAGTTATATATAAAGTGTCTAAATGATAATGATTCACCAGATGATTAGGAGAATGCAGTATTAATATTAATATTTAAAAAGTATAATAAAGAAGATATCAGAAATTACAGATCTATCTGTCTTTTATCACTTCCATGCAAAAATTTTATCAAAATAATTAAAATTTGTTTACAGTGAACTTTGGATTTTAACCAACCAAAAGAATAAGCTGAATTTATAAGTGGTTTAGTCTAATGAATCATATCCAAGTATTGAGAGAAGTTATAGAAAGGACCAATAAATATGAGTTGCCAATATGCTTTGGATTTGTAGACTATACGAAGGCATAGATTCTATACGCATTTCTTCAATGATTAAAGCATTGGATCCTCAAGATATAGATGTAGAATACTGTCATATTCTGAAAAATATTTATAAAAGTGCAACAGCAACAATTATATTGCATAATAATATTAAAAATATCAACATTGAAAAGAGGGTAGGACAAGTTGACTCCATATTTCCAAAACTTTTTACAGCTGTTTTGCAAGAAGTATTTTGTGGATTAAAATGGGAAGCTAAGGGAATAAAAGTAAATGGAGATTATCTATATCATCTAGATTTTGCAGATGATGTAGTTGTTTTTGCAAATAATACTTTACAGCTTCAGGCAATGTTGCAAGAATTAGCAGATTAACATAAAAAAGTAGGATTAAAGATAAATGTTAAAAAGTCTAAAGTAATGTTCAATGGATTTTTTCAAAAGAAGAAAGTAAAGATTGATAACAGTGAGTTAAAAGAAATTAACAGCTACAAGTACCTTAGTCTTTATTATTATTAAGAATGGAAACATAATGGATGAAATTAATAATAGAATTGGTAGAAATAACTTAATATTAAAAGGAAATAATAAATGTGCTACCAGTTCTTACTTACAGATTTAAAACTTGGACCCATAACAAAAGAGAAGTACAGAAACTTAGACAACTCAAAGAAATAGAGAGAGATATATATTAATGGTAATAAAAAGAGATCCAATGAAATACATGGGTGAGAGAACAACAGATGTTTTTATTGAAAAAATTAAGAGTCTAAAATGGAGTTGAACTGGACATTTTGCTACAAGAGATGATAAAGATGGACAGTTGAAATCTTAAGCTGAATTCCAAAAGACTAAAAAACTTAGAAGGTGACCACATATGATATGTATAGATGAAATAAGAAAGTGTGTTGGTGTGGTGTGGAGAAGAGAAGCTAAAGATAGGAGAAAAAGAAATGAACATGGAGACACCTTCATTCTGCATTGGATCGATAATGATTGAAAATAATGTTGATGATGATATACAAAAGTCAATATAATTTTACATAATAAAAAAACTGTATTTAACCGTATAAAAATTTATTGTAATAATATTAAAATATATTATGTTTTATGATTATATATAAATAAATATTAAGTGTAGCATGTACATCACCTCTAGTATATTAAATTTTATAATTTTAAATCCATTTTTCATTGCTTACACTTGTGTTTATGTATTTACATATATACAGATATATTCTGTAAATATATACTTACACATAAAACATATATATTTTTTGTTTATAATATTTATATTGTTAATTTAATATTAATTATATAAGTGTAATGATTATATATATATGATTGTGTGTGTTTACAAACAAATACATAATATAAATGTAACCCGAAGTATTTCTATGCTAATAATATTACCGATAAGAAACATTAGCTTCTTCTCATCCTGTTAAGACTTTCCTTCATCTACTCCATAGTCTTTCCATAAACTCATCTCCAGCAAACGTCAATCTTACTTATATCCAGCAGTGGAGCTCTTTAAGCTTCACCTTCTGTAATAATGTTCTAATTTTTAGTGGAAATAATTTATCAAATATAGAATTAAAAACAGGACAGATATCTTGTTAAGTATATTCTTTAATAAGATATGCGAGATGTAACATCTTGTGACATCTCTGAACTTTTTCTCCCTAACTCCCTATTCATGGCTATCATCCATCACCCTGGGTGATCAAACAGCGGTTAGAGCTTATTTGTGTTAGTGACCTGTCAGCGAAAATGTGGCCTCTATAAAATGAGATTTAGATCTGGTCACAGATGCGCTTCCTGTATGTTTACTACAAGTATTCACTCAAACATCTCATTTTTAAAAAAGATTTCAGGCCAACATCAATTGATATGATAGAAACAGAAGCAGAAGATAAGAGAAAAACAAAACTTATCATCAAAAAAAAAAGTTTCTTTTCAAAATAAAATATTGTTCTTTAAAATAGAGCAAAAAAAAAAAAAAGATTCATTTAAGAATGTGATATTATTAGTAAGAAAGCATACCTGCTAAACATACACTTTTGAAAATAATGATCTCATTAGTAAATAGAAAAATTGTTATGAATTCTTTTCAAAGCGAAAATATTTTATATTTGTTTAAAAATAATAATTCTTACGAGAGTTGTCAAAACTAAAATTATTTATGTGTGTGCATATATATATATATCACGTGTTTATATCACTTTCACTTTTAGCTACTATTCATTCACTGCAGGATGACAGACTCTTCAAGTTTAATCCTATTTATTCGATCCGTAGGTCTCTTTTCCATAACATTCCATCAAATTTCCTTATCTTATCTATCCATCTAACACTTGGAATTTTTCTAGAGCTTTTACAATCTTTTGGAATCCACTTTATTGTTCATCTACAGTACCTTATTTCTAATATCATGTACAACAGTTTCATTTCAAACCCTTAAATTCTTTTAGTGCTATCAATAAGTATTGTTTATTTCCATCATCCAAATATTTCACCTCCGTATTCCTATCGCTACTCTCACTATATATATATATTCCCTTACTTTGTTGAATTGATCTGAAGTCTTTGTTTTGTCTTGTATTATTCAAGCTATCTGGAAATTCTATCTTCTAAGCCATCTTATTAACAAGATAATAGATTTATTTTTGCCCTATTTCTAAAATTCATCACCATCTCTGCTGCCATCCATCTAAACTTCTTGCCTTTCTACTTTTCAATTTCTTCCCTGTCTCATTTAATTCATTTTCTGTAAAACTAATATTTCTATTACTATATGCTTTTATGTTTGTTATCATTCTGTCCTTCACATCTAACATCTTTTCTATATCCATTACATATTTATTTAAGATGTCTCTAATTCTTTTCTAGAGCTACACTCTTTTTCCTTATCATTTAGTAATACTATTTCTCTCCCCATACATTCCTTGTTTTAATATATTTCCAAAATTTTTTTACACCCATCTCTTCCACTTTTATTAATACCCTCCAATAATTTATTATTTAATTTCATTCTCTCTCTATAAGTATTTATTTTAGTCAACTTTTTTTAAAAAATAGTTTCCCCATTTAATATTAACATCTTTCTTACTTTCTTTGTTTTTAATATCCTATTTATATTTATTCTCTGTATGCTTTTTTCCTCTCTTTTACACTTTTACTAATTCTTACTTTTCTATTACTTTTATTCTTCTGAATATTCTCATTAACAATACTATTTGCCATTTTTCCTACTTCACTGCCCCAGTCCTTATATTCATCTCCAACAAACTCTTCCATGATTTCTTTTACTTTTATTTTATATTCTTCTAACTTATTCTTATCATTCATTCTTCATCCATGTCTTTCACTATCCTTTTTACTTTTATTACAATTTTCCATCAGATTACTAACCATTTCTATTAGAATGAAATTATAATCACTATTATATACTTTCTGTTCATTATCAAACACTTTAATTTTCTGTACTTTATTCATTCCCTCTTTCTCTATTAATACATAATCTATTGTGTGAAATATATTATTTCTAGATCATGTGTATTGCCCCTCATAAATATTTGATAAATTTCCAATGCTCAAATTTACTCTCTGAGAAAAAAATTTCAAAAGCTGTCTATTCATGTAATCCCTGTCATCAATTTCTTCAATATGCCAACTCATATCCCCTATAACTATTATTTTCTTTTCTTTTTTTAAACTCTTATCCTTAACTAGGTATTCATATATGCTACTGTTCTACTCGATTATAGTTTGACTATCATCAGTGGCCATATACGCTATAGCCACAATCGATTGTTGTCTTCCTAACTTTATCCCAAACCACAAATGTTCCTGACATTTTACAGTATTTAATTGTTTTTGACATACAGTGGCACCTTCTAGCAATTGCACATGACCCATACATGTCAACTTTGTATCACTGCAGTATATATACATATTGGTATACATGCTTGCACAATTTTTGAGAGAGAAGAAAATAATGTTATTTAGAATGTACACTTGTGAAGTTCTTTGCCTAAAGACAGGTTGGAATAATTAATTAAAAAGAATATTTTGACCAATATTGCTTGATCATTAGTAGTTTGCCATTGCTTCCCTTTCTATAATATTATTCTAAAATCTCAAAATTGAAACTACACCATATAACAATTGTTTTTTCTTATACCATTAAATATTAAATTGGAATATAATCTAAATTTGAATTTGATTCTAAAAAACTATGAAGAAATTACATAAAAAAAAAGAGTTGAAGTATTTTTGTTTAGGGGAAAATAATATTGTTTTTATAATGAAATTTTAATTATCACTATTTGTCAAGATTCTCAGAGATTAATGATAAGTTCATCTAACTGCCATGTTTATGACCTATAGTTAGAGTTCAGGTCATATTAACCTTGAGTTATTTCTTTTAGATAATCAGCTCATCACAAACCCATAAAACCACTCAGTATTAGTCTGTAATTGGTTTATCCATTTATTTATTGGATAGAAAGCACATATACCACATTAATCTGTATTAGTGAGATAAGTATCCATGCATTAACTAAATAAAATAAAACAGGTGATTGTAATATAATTCAGTTTCACCAATGGTATAAATTAGTATTTTATTCCTATAGACACTGAACATGTGATTTCTTATTAGCTACATTATGTGGCATAAAAACGACTTTATGATTGCTAAACTAAGAAATGTTTGATTTTAAAATTAAAATTTAAAAAAATAGTCAAGTGATTAGTAGCTGGGAAAGTTATGTAACATTCAAGCATCAGAAGTTGACTTTAATTCTGAGACCTTTAATTCTCACAGTCCATTCCTTTACCATTGTACTAAACCTCACCAAATAAAGAATATATAACTACTTATATGTAAATTAAATAATGTGATTCTCTTACATTAATTGAACAGTGAAAAATATGATATAGAACTGTGAAAGAATAATATATAATTATATTTAATGCATTTACTACTATCAACATTATAATACATTAAAGATCAGCCTTTTCAAGCTATTGTGCATGCGCTTTTTACGAGTGTTAATAATAAATGAATACTTTGACTCCCAACACATATTTCTAGATAAATAAAGAAATCCCATTATAATTTCAATATATATGTAAATATATTTATAATAATTATAAAATTTTTATGGGCTTTTAAATGTAAATATTAATAATTTAAATCGATTTCATCTTAATTTTATAGATAAATTTTACCTTAGACATAAGCAAAGCACCTATTAGAACAAAACTAATATTGCAATTAAAATCACTAATATTCTAGTTGCTAAAAATTTGCCAGCATGCTATTACAAAAAAAAAAAAGGAATAATTATTTTCTTTTATTGCCATAAATATCGATTTTGTGAGAAGTATTAAAATAAACATGCCTTTATTCCACTTAGCTAAGGTAATTTTTTTTTTATTTGTCAGAGTGTTGACCAGGAAGTGAACTTGGGACAGCTGCTTGGAAGGCAGCTATGCTAGCTGTTAGGCCACCAAAGCTTGGCTAAGGTAATTGTCCCCTCAAACTTACTGTTAAGCAAGAATACTGCATAAAGAACAAGTAATTATAATGGTTTCCTATGGGGAAAAAATTTAGCTGATTCCTCCATCTAAAAATTACATTATAAGTTGTTGACAGACAAGTTAATCTAATATATATATATATATATAGTAATTAAAAAAACTCTTAATGTACATTATATGCTTGTGTAAACTGTGTTATGCATATTATGCAAGTATGCACTTAAAATATGTAGCATGTATGATAATGAAACTTAAATCTATGCTAAAAAAACACTTATCTTAAAGTTGTTCTTTCTGGTGATCCATTCATCAATCATATTTATCTAATTTTTGCATCATGAATTGCTTATTCTAAGGTCCACTGTTGCTTTCTAAATCCTTTGATGATATTGGTTTTTTTTTTGCAGAAGTGCACCAGATGGTGGCTATGTATCTAGAGAAAATGTTTAGAATGATTAGTTGAAGTGCTTCTTGGATTGTTTTTTTTTTATATGGGATGCTGTGATTTCATAATTTTGGAAAGTTTTGATATACCTGTGATGGTTACGCACTTTGTTCTGTTTTGTCTTCATTTACAAATAATTGTAATAGTAAACATGGATAAAGCCATAGAAGAACAGGTACCATGATTTCATTCTATTTCCAATCAACTTAAAATATCTTTCTGTTTTCAAGCTCAGGGATTTTCTTGAATTTTTTGTGGTCATATTAGCTGTAGCCATGATTCTAATTGAAAATGTAAACAGAATCACTAGAAAAACATGTCTTTTAACTACCCAAAAGAACAGCAAAATGAATAAAAAGGTAAAATAAAACTAGCAATTAACAATTTTTTGTGTTCTTCCATGCAACAGTTACTTATTGCACTGAAAAAAAAATCCATGCTGGGTTTTTTTTTTTAAATACTACTATATTATGTTTGTACTACTATATATTACTTACATAAAATTAGTTACAATTTTAAAAAAAAAGTTTAATAAAAACTTATTTAATTAATCATAAAGACTTGTTATTTATCATTAGTGTAAGAGTAGGAAAATTAATATACTGCATATTGTCAAACCTACTTAAAAAATACTAATGTATTAAAAAAGGAAAAAAAATGTATCTAATGTATTCTGTGCCTACATATTATAATCAAATATGCACTATGCAGATTAAATAAAAATTACTTTATATGGTATATAAATACATATACTAGTTGTGAAAATTTTTTTTGTCACATTTTATTTAAGTGCTGTAGATGTTTTTTGAAATGACTTAAAAAATTTTTGATTAGAGCAGTCAAACTATTTAAATAAATATTAAAGGAATGAATTTTTTTCCAGTTTATCTGTAGGCAATTTTGCATACATTTTTTAAATAGTTTTATGCTGAATAAAATTTTCATTGTTTTTTTTTTTTCATTTTTATACAATAACATTATGAGATGTTTTAAAATTGAGTTAATAAATTATGTTATTTTTAATTTAGATTTAGTAATTTTTGATTATACAAAGTTCTTTATTATGAAATTTTTTTTTTTTTTCAAAATAACAATTACAATTTAATGAATGTTATTTTTGCCATAAGCAAAGTACAATCAGTAAAAATTTTAATCTATAAAAGTGATTAAAATATAGTGTACAGTTTTTAAATGAATGTGCAAATTAAAAGAACTTAATATGATATTGATTATTATACTGAATGAAACACTTTTGGGGGGACTTTGTAATCATTAATGATGAAAATCTTTACTTTGGATATATCATTATTGAACTGATTATCTTGCAAAGATGCTAGATGAAAATTAAATAAAATACTGTACATTTATTAATCATAGTTTAAGTTTATAATCAAATTATTGTATACAGCACTAATACTATGCACTGTATTGTGTAGTATGAATAAACTCCATACTGTACGGTATTAGTATGAAAGTTTCTATTTTGCTTTTGATTGATGTGGCATTAATAACTGTGCTATGAAGTCATCAATCTTACAAAATGGCCACCCAAAAAAATATTAAAAACTTTTTTATGATCATTATAATGAATAATTGATGGTAAATCAAAATAGTGGGAAAAAATTGATGATGATTGCTATTGTGAATCTTCGCATAAATGTCATGTGCTAAGTGAGATATAGATGTATATAATCGTGAAAACAAATTACCAAATAAAAAAATTTTGCAACAAAATTAATTTGGACTTTACTATAAAAGTTCAAAAACTAAAAGCAATAGTGGAGTGAGATTTATTATAAATGTATAAAAAAAGAAAAAAGTAATATTGTGGAGGTTTATGGTATATCAGTTGAAGTGACAAGAATATTATTTAGTTTATAGAAGATATCACATGCAGATAATCCAAGTTTTTGCTTTAACAGTATCTAATTCTGTGAAGAACTAGTGAATTTTTATTCAAATGTATAGAATGTTTGTGATCAGATCAAACATTTCAAAATTGTCATGAGAAACTTTAATGCTAAAATTGGCAAAAAAATTTGAAAGTTCTATAAATTTACATATGGAAATAGAAATAAAAAAGAATTTTGCTGGAAAAAAAAATTATGAATTCATTATTTGAAAAAAAAATCTAAAATAGAAATAGGTGTAAAAGTATTCCAAATGAAGGATCAGCAGAAGTTGGTTATATTTTTACCAACAAAAAGTATATACTTCAAGATTGCAATGTATTTAACAAACTCCATACAGAAAGTGATCATTGATTAGTTAGATGTAAAATATATGTTAATGCAAAGTTAGAGAGACTCTTCTATTTTAATGCTTATTTTTAATGAATTTAAGCTAGAAATAAATAACACTGAAATGCTAACAAATTTAGATGGTGGTGTGGATCAGACTTAAAGCAAATGGATAAGAAGATAACTGATCCTCTACTAAGAACTGCTACACAAATAGTTGCTACAAAAGTTGGTAATTTACTAATATGTTTTCAACTGAGACAAAATAATATTTAAAAAAAAAAAAAAAGAAATATGAAAATGTTTAAAAAAATGATTCACATGAAAAAAAAGAAATATCTGAATTTGTAAAATAGTGCAAAAAATTTAATGATGATAAATATAATTGTGAGTTGAAAGGAAAATGGAACTGGAAAAAAGGCTATTCTAGCAATAAAGAGATAGTGCTAATATTAAAAAGAGAAAGAGAATACCATTATGAAAACGGTGAAAGTGTTCTAAAAAATATAAGTAATAAAAGATAAACAATAAAGTATTTCCTATAATTAGAAAAATGTCTTTTAGAATGCCAAGTATTTTGAATGAAAAGATATATATTATGAAATCTATGAAGAATGAAAAATCTTCAGAAAAAGATGAAATCAAATTGGTATCTTAAAAGTAGCAAATGAACTAATAAAAAAAATAATGACAAAGCTATAGGATAAAAATGTACCAACTGATTTGAAGAATGCAATGGTAATATTAATATTTAAGGAAGATGAAAAAAAAATAGATATGGTAGACTTGTCATTTCTGATATCTTTCCTATGATTAATATATCTTGTCTATGAAAAACTTTGGAGCAAAGCAGCCAACAGAATAAACTGATTTAAAAATGATCTTAACTTTTTTTTTTTTTTTAAAGAGTTATAAAAAGAACTAATAAATATGAGTTGTTGTATTTTTGGATTTTTAGATTGTGAAAAAATGTTTAAATTGATAAGAATTTATGTATGATAAAAGCTTTTATCATCAAAATATGACTCGGGATATTGTAATATTTTGAAGAATATCTATCAAGTGCAACTACAGTCATTAAATAACTTCATAAGACTGCAAAATTGAGTAAATCAAAGGTTTACTTCCAAGTATTGCCTATTAAAGTTTTATATATGAACATGATATTAGTTCCACAATTCCAAATGTTGTACAAAGTATACGATGACGTTGTACAGACACCATTTTCTTATTTTTTTCCTTTGAAAAAATATTCAAATGAAAGACAAGCTGTGGCAATAAAAGTATTGCTCCTGCCCAGTAAATCTCAACCAATTTCCCTTAGTTCTCTTTGAAATCATTGATGATAATCTAATATCTATTTAAATAAATCTTAATATACTTTATTTGTTTTAATATTTTCTTTATTAATAAATTTTAATAAAGCTTTTTGAATAGTTGAATCAATTTAAACTACTAGCTTTATTTATCTTTATTTAGATTATTAATTTACCTGACATTCTACTTAAAATTTAAATCTAGGGTAGATAAAACTTTCAAATTTTTTTTATGTACTACTTATACATATCTACTTTTCAGCTAGCCAGGTCATAAAAACCCTAGATAGTCATCCAAAATTGATTAGTTTATGTCTGGTAGAATTATTGCTAATTATCGGACAAAACAAGGATGCAAACTTGTTATTATCAACTAATCATTAAGCCTGATGAATAATATTTTCATCTTTTCTGTTACTATAAAGAAAGCTACTATGCTGTTCAATGATCTATTAAGGACTTGTTTTCTATTTATTTATCATAAGTTTATAATACATCCTATATTATTAAAAAAATTATATTTTTAGAGATTAAATTAACTGTAAATATATGTATAAGGTCTACATAATCCATGCATTATGGTCCTGAACAGTTCTAGTACTTTTCTTAAGAATTCATAAAGAATAAACCATTTGATTATTTTAAATTTTCTACTTTTTTCATAATAACTAATGTAATTTAAATATGAGATGTTAGAATAAATCAACTTAAAATGTATTAAGCAACTGAATATGGAGAGATCTATAATAAATGTGATCTGTGAGGATTAGCAAAGTGATTGAATGTCAGACTCTGGAGCTCAAAGATTAAAGATCATGACTCCAGATGTTCTTTCAAGTGCTCAAACTTCCTATAAATTCCTGAGCAATAAATTATTATTTTTTTAGTGATGAATGTTATATAAAAATAGTTAATCTAGTCTAGCTCTATACAAAAAATGCATGATGATAGATTCCCAATATCGAAAATAAATTATTAAAAAAAAGATCTAAAAAATAGTGGATTAAAAAAAATAAAAAGGCCATGAAGTCAAAAACTTTTTAAAATGACAAATGAGAAATTTTCAACATTTGGTGTTTTCAGGAATTATTTCACTGATTAGACTCACTGATAAATGAAAAATTTATCAAAAGAATGAACATTAAAAGTAGTACAGATGATAAACAAGAAAGAAAGGATATTCCGAACATATTATCAAAAATGGGGTCATCTTGGTTTCTTTAATAATTTAAAATAAATTACTGATGAAAGTTCTAGAAAAAAAAAATCATAAATTAGTAACAATGGTTTAATTTTACTATAAAAACTTTTTTCAGTGTTTCTGCTTCAAAGTGTCATTTACTATATATAATGGTTGACAATTTTGTGAGAGAAATATCTTATTTACTTGCACTGTCCTATGAATTCAATATTGTATCTTATCATGACAGAAAACGTTTGCTGGTTTCTCTTTATCATATAACATACTATTTTACAAAATTGAGAGTGTATTAGTCTGCAGTACTTGCGACTTGAGGTTCATGGAGCTGAGTCATTTATTTTTTCAGAAAACTAATTGTTTTCTAAACAAATTTAGACTTATTTCAAATATTCAACTAAAGTAAATTTAGCTTATCATTTAATAAATAAGATAAACTAGTCATTAAATGACACATTCCAATCCCACATAGAAAAAATGTGGAGAAAACACATATAAAGCTTTGGTAAAAGTTTTTAAAATTTTTCATTCCTGTTTTAATCTGAAAATGCATTGAACTAAATACCCATTTACTGACACAATATTTGATGGTTAATTGGTTGATAGTTCCCTATTCCTAGATTATAAAACCGTTCAATTATTTTTAATATTGGTCAGTAAATATGTTCATTATAAAGTGAATTCTAGACCAATCTTTGCCAGTCATGTAAATCGTGTTAAGTATCGATAAATAATCACTTTCCTTACTGTCTTCGGGTTTACCTTCTATTTTTTATTTTAAAATTTGTAATCATTTATATATTTCTTTTTTACCTTCAATAAAATTTTAGGTAAATAATAATGATGTTTTTGATATAGGAAGAAAGTCCGTATAATTTTTTGTAGTTTCTGCTAACAGAAATAAAATATGATTTATATATAAAAATAACTATATTTATATTATGTTTTCATTACTTTGTAATAAAGTTTGTTATACTGTTTAATTATTCTTTTGTCAGTAATATAAATAAAACACCTTTTTGATTAATGGCTTTAATTTATTTTGAATCATTTTTTTTTTCTTTTTTAACTCTTGAATAAATCACTGCATATTAAATACCATTAATCTTGCTAAAGTTATTCTTAAGTTTTTAATGCCTATATTTCTTCATTTAAATTTCAATATTTTCTCTCTGAAACCGTAATTATATTTACACGTTATACTTACATGCTTTATTTGAATTTATTTATGAATATACTGACAAATTTTTTTTTAGAATTTAGTTGTGTTATATATACTTATGTTTATTGTTAAATGTTTACTTTTCTAACAGTGCATCTGTAATTTATTCTGCAGATATTAATTTTTAGATAATAGTTTTTACAAACATTCATACAATATATATATATTATAAAATTTTCTATACATTTGATTTTTTAAAATTCCTGGTTTATTATATATAAACCATTTGTTTTTTATGTCCTTATAAATACTACATTTTAATCTCTCTCTCTTACATTTTGATCATCTTTTATTTTCATTTTCAAGGATCATTTCTACAAAATACATATACAGTATATCCATATTTATAATATATTATATAAGATATAATATGTGCATAATAATGTATAAATATCAATGTTAGTATAATAAAAATGCCTTTACGCAATACACACCTTTATTTTATTTATTTTTCTATCATTATATATTATTTATATTTTCCAAGTACAATCTTTTTTACATTCTAAATTAAAATCAAAATATAGAGAAAAAAAATAGAATGTAAATTTTTTCTAATAAAATAATGTAAATTCTATATATAATGATAGGAAGGTATATATATAAAAGATAAATATATGTATTATAGAAAAAATTTTTATTATGTTGAAATATTTATTAATTATTGTAAACACATTATATCTTATATCTTGTATAATATATTATAGGAATAATCCTTGAAAATGACCGTAAAAGATGGTCAAACCATAAGATGGAGATTATGATGTAATATGTATAAGGATGTAAAAACAAAGGGTATGCAACATTTTATGTGTTAATGGATTATTTTGGGAATAAAAAAAAAGAGAATACTTATTAATAAAATATAAAATAATTTATTAAATATATTCTAACCTTGTAAATTGTTACTTTTATTAAACGCATCTAGATTTCTAACTGGAAACATGCAAACGCGGCCTATGCTCAGCGGTCGGTTAGTTATATAAAAAAAATTCAGCTGCAGAGATATGCAGTTAAGATAAAGAAAGAAATTAAAATCATAAAATAAATTATCATCAGTAAAATAAATAACTTGGGGAAGAGAGAGAAAACTGCAATCATTCCCGAATTAATAATTTAGAATAAAATAACATCCTCTCTTTATCAAAAACACATTCTTTGAGCTATAAGTATTTGCACCTTTAAACAATAATGATACCTTCTCATGTTCTTGTTAATTTTTCTAAAAAAAAAAGTCTATTACTTAAATTATTTGCCAATAGGATTTGAAAATACTTTCTTATAGCACAATTGAAAATTAAACTCGTTTATGCCACAACACAACTGTAATATCCATAATAATCGAACACTTCTTAAGTAAAGAATAATGATAATGATAATAATAATCTTAGCGTTTCTTTGTTTACTTTAGTAAGATACTCTACAGTACTGTGCTGTCACACATGACTGGCATTTTGGTAGGCTATAGGAAACATTCACTTCCCTTAAAAGCTAATGTGTCCTCACATATCATAACAACTGTTATGACTATTTAGAGGGGTGATAAATATAATCAATAATGACATAAATAATTACATGAAATTTTGAATAATACAGCCTTTTTATCTAGAATATCAGCCAGAATAACAGAAAGACATGGATACCTTTTGTATCCTTCCATCATCCATGACAACACAATAAATTAACTAAGACTAATTAATTCAATAATTTAACTAAATGTAACTGCAATAATGTGCAGTTGGGATTAATAATTTGGAAATAAATTCATTTTACTATTAGATAATGTTTAGTCTGAAATTTGCAATTCCCATCAAATAATTATCATTTAAAAAAAATGTTCAGATCTGTATAAATTTGTCTATCTGGTATATTAAGATTTCTAATGTTTGAAATAACTTAGGACTCAAGAAAATGTTTTGCAAAAATTTGCAAACATACTTATATTTGCCATATAAAAAAATAAATTCACAACGAATATTGAAAAAGACTACAATTTATTAACAACACAGAACGAAACAAAATCCACAAATTTATTAGATAATATAACATTGATACTATACATAAATCATCACATTAATCTGTCTTCTATCATGGTATAAATTAAAATTATAAATTCACACATGTTTGAAGTCACGCTATTACACTGGATTAACTAGCTGAAATATGCAGCTAATTTAGCACTACACTACTTTATAATTTTAATAAATTTTCTATAAGTCTCTTTGAGTTATTGACTAACTTTTTTTCTTTTATCTTATTTATTACTATTATGATATGAAATCTATTAAAATATTAACTTTATTACTTATAAAGTTAACCAAGTTATGGTTTATAATTAAATAAGTTATGACTAATTATGGATTATTTATCAGAAGTCCCACTCACTATTTCATGCGTAACTTAATGTCCATATAAATTATGATAAATATTTTTAATTGTAAATGTCTGAATTCAAGTTAAAAATATTTCTTAATTATTAATAACCCTAAAATATTGTGTTTGAATATTCCCTCAATAAATAAGCATTTTAAAATATGCAATTTTATATTAATTTTCTCCATTGGTTTGCTTGTAAACTACTAGCAAGGCTTAGTAGCACAATACAGATATTGATTTCAATTACTAAGGCACTATTGATAATAAAGTGCACCTTGAGGACTAACACCTCAAAAACAACATTTATCCTTGCCATAACTTTTAAACAAAGCATGATAATCTACACCTTCTATGGTGAAAATATCTTTAATTTCACACGAGGAACGCAAAAATAACAACTAATGTATCCAACACTGAAGCATTTGGTGATTTCTAGCCTATTGCTCTGGCATAAATGTATAGGTCTGGACTCTATCTCACCACCTAAAGAAATGAACATGCACCAAATATAATCCTCTCTTAAGATTAAAACACCTTAAGTATACTAAATATTATATAAACTCTTGATCATCCTTTTCATGAGAATCAATCACCTTGACTACCAAACATACCATAACATTATATCAAAAACTAATCGTCTCATGGAAAATAAAGTATTTTGGGGAGAGTATTTTCATCCCACAAAATAAAATACATTATAAATATTAAAATATGCTGATATTAAACATATACCAACTCTACCTTTAGGCAAGATAGCAAAACACACTAATAATAATAAACCTATATTAGAATGTATATTTCCATCAATATCTGAAACCAATGAATTAAAATACACATGTATCAGGCCCATGGTTGTACATGACAGCAGAAAAATGTAATAAATTTAATTCTAATGAAGGAATATTCGACAGCATTGTATAGCATACAAGCTCAAACTAAAATAAAGTGGACATACTAATAAAGAATAACGGTTACTAAATTACTTCATTAATACAATATAAATTCTGTTGAAACTTTAAACAAGAAATATCTTGTTATAGCATTTTTTCTTTTTATAGTTACTTCTCATAAATTTAAGTACAGTTTTACCCGTTAAAAAAACCCCCACACTTTTCTTTAAGTACCTAACATGCAAAGTTCATATCTCCAGTAGCATGTAATAAATCAGATATATTTCATAGGTATTACTTCATATCAAATAAACACTTAACTCAAAATAATGATAGTACAATGTACACTTGTCATTACAAGATCCTTAAAATATTACATGACAGATATAAACCTTAACGTACATTAATATTATAAAACAAAATAAATTTTTACCAATTAGTTTTTCTTTTTAAAAAAAAAACATTAAATAAATAAATGCACATTATCTCATTAGCAGAACTATTTCTCTGCTGAGCTGTCCATCCAGGTAAAGAGTTTTCATCCAGTCACATTTTGCAAAACATTGAAAGTAATAAACACATTTTTTTTTCAATGAAAAGTTTTCTTTTCTTTGCAATTATAATAATAAACATGTAAAAAAAAAAAACTAGTAAAAATGTAGCTTAATTCTCAATTGGATTATAATGATAAAATTTGGATCTTAAAGAAAACAAATATGATAACATCAACGATAAATATACACATTGTTTAAAGAAATAAAACAAACTAATTCCTTTTTAAAACTTGATTTTTTATGACTATAATCATGAAAAAGAAATCCAACGTTTCGACTATTTTTTATAGTCTTTTTCAAGGCACACTAAAATAAAATATATATACAATAAATATCACATATTCAAAAAAAAATTAAATTAATTAAAAATTACAAAATATATCCATAACCAAAATTTTCTTTTTTTTAACTTATCTCACTCCCCTTTCCTATTACAATCACAACTTAAACACAACTAATTTCTTTTTAAAAATCTATATACATCATATAATAACTTTTAATTAAGAACCTATTATTTTCTTTTGTCTTTTTCTATTAAGAACTGTGTGCTGGATATATGAAATTATTGTTTAAAGACTATACATATAATTAGCTAGTTAGAACATTGAAGAAAATGTGCACTTTTTCCTATAGATTAGTATGATAATAACTGCAGTTGAATTATAGAATGGATGAAGTTATAAGAATTCCATCTTGCATACAGTATAACATATAATTTAATTTTATTCTCAGGTCACTAAAGATATTATTAAGTTATCTTTCATAATCTTAGCACTTTATTTTCAAATAGTATTTTTCTTTTAAAGAATGCACTTATATTTAATCTTCATATTTATTTCAAATAAATCTTTTTTTTCTTCTTTTTTAAAAACAAAAAAAACACATGTATATAGTTTCTTCTAACTTCTCCTCCTCTTCCTCTTCTTCTTTCTCCTCCTCCTCTTTTTCTTCCTCCTCTTCTTCTTCCTCTTCATCTTCTTCCTCTTCTTCTTCTTTCTTCTTCTTCTTATTATTATTATTATTTATTATTATTATTTTTTTTTCTAGATGTTTGTTAGTGAATTAAATATATTCCATTGTATAAAGTGTCTTCATTATTTATAAAAGCAGCTGATCTATTTTTAAAAAGAACAGGAAAAGTTTCCAATTCTTTCTTCTTTTTTTTTAATATTCCATTTACTTATTTTTCTTTTATACCAAAAAAATATTAATAAAGAATAATAAGTCATTAAAATAATTAATTCCCACTTGGAAAATATTTGTTTTCCTTAATTTAGATAAACAAGAATTTGATTAATACTTTTAGTTAATTTCTTCACTTTTTAGGTTTGTTAAAAAAAATCCAACTTTTATGACATGATAATTATCAATGCAGAAAGTTTTAAATGTAAAGATAGCATAAAGATTCAGAATGTCTTACCAAAACTGTTTAACCAAGCATTGTAGATAGAACTTCCATTAGATTATAAATTTATTTTTACAAAAATTAGAAAATAATATTGTTACAAAATTTAGTACTGTTATTTCTGAAATACAGAAGCAGACTATATAAAAATAATTGACTTGAGTATTTATTGGTCATTCTCTTAACTCTAGCGATTACTACCAAAAAGAATCATTTGATTATACCATAAACAAAAAAAAACTTATTAGAATCATCATCATCATCATCATTATCACCATTATCAATCCACTGCAGGATGAAGGTCTCTCCAAGTTTAATCCATCTTCTCCGATCTTCAGCTTCTCTTCTCCACATCACCCCTGCACACTTTCTTATTTCATCCATCCATCTCACATGTGGTCTCTTTCTGGGTCTTTTACAATCTCTTGGAATCCAGTTTAAAATTTCAATTGTCCATCTATTATCATCTCTTCTAGCAATATGTCCAGCCCAACTCCACTTCAATCTTTTAATTTTTTCAATGAGGTCAGTAACACCTGTTTGTTCTCTCACCCATACATTGCGTTTTCAATCTCTTCTTGTTACTCCCAACATACATCTCTCCATACTTCTTTGAGTGGTCTGAAGTCTCTGTATTGCTCTTCTATTAAGTGTCCAAGTCTCAGATCCATAAGTAAGAACTGGTAAAACACATTTGTTAAAAACCTTCCTTTTCAAACACATAGGCATATTTCCTTTTAGTATCAAGTTATTTCTACCAAAAGCACTCCAACCAAGTTTAATTCTATGATTAATTTCTTCCATTATGTTTCCATCTGTATTAATAATCTGACCAAGGTATTTGTAACTGTTAACTTCTTCTAATTCATCATAATCAATCTTTATTTTCATATTTTGAGCAAATTGATTAAACATTACTTTAGTCTTTTTAACATTTATCTTTAGTCCTACTTTCCTACTTTCATCTGATAATTCCTGCAACATATCCTGCAGCTCTGAAGCATTATTTGCAAAAACAACTACATCATCTGTGAAATCTAAATGACTTAAATAATCTCCATTTACTTTCACTCCTTTAGTTTCCCATTTTAATCCACAAAATACTTCTTGTTGCACTGCTGTAAAAAGTTTTGGAGATATGGAGTCACCTTGTCTTACACCTTTCTCAATGTTGACTTTCCCAGTATCATTATGTAATCTAATTGTTGCTGTTGCAATTTTATAAATATTCTTCAAAATATGACAATATCCTGGATCTATACCTTGATGATCCAATGCTTTAATCACTGAAGAAATGTTTATAGAATCAAATGCCTTTTCATAATCTACAAATCCAAAACATAATGACAACTCATATTCATTTGACCTTTCTATAACTTCTCTCAACACCGGGATATGATCTACTGTACTAAAACCACTTTTAAAACCAGCTTGTTCTCTTGGTTGGTGGAAATCCAATGTTCTCTGTAGACGAGTTATAATTATCTTGGTAAAAATTTTATATAAAACTGATAAAAGGCTGATAGGTCTGTAATTTCTAATATCTTCTTCATCACCTTTTTTAAATATTAATATTATTACTGCATTCTTCCAATCATCCGGTACATCTTTATCATTTAGACATTTGGTATATAACTTTGCTAAAATTTTTTCTATTTCTTCACCTGCTTCTTTTAATATATCAATTATAATTCCATCATTACCTGGAGCCTTTCCCTTCTTCATACATTTAATTGTGTGTCTCACTTCTTCATTTAAAATTCTGGGCAATTCGGAAGATGTAATAGATATAGGAGGTACTTGTTCTTTATTACTATATAATTCTTGATAAAAATATTCTACCAATTTCATGATGTCATCTCTCTTTTTAGTAACAATTCCATCTTTTTTTCTTATTGCAGATATAAATTTCCTACCAATACCAAAATGTTGTTTTACATTCTTAAGACTTTTATTTTCTTCTACAGCTTTCCTTGCTAGTTCACAATTATACTTTCTTATATCATTTTCAACTCTTTTCCGCACCATTTTACAAAATTCAAGATATTCAATTCTTTTTAATGCATTATTTTTGTATATCTTCATATTCCTTCTTTTCTTCATAAATTCTCTAGTCTCAGTAGAAATTTTATTGGTCAATTGCTGCTTTTTTCTACCAGCTATCTTTGTTGCAGTTTTTAAAAGTGTATCAGTTATTTTCATATTAATTTCATTCAAATCTGAATTATGCTCAAAATCTACTAATACTTGAAACCGATTTCTAAGTTCTAATTTAAATTCATTAGAATGTTTCTGAAGATTAGGAATATCAACTGTAAATATTGTTTTTCTTAATAATTTTTGTCTCTCTAGTTTCACATTAACACGTATCTTACACCTTACTAATCGATGATCATTTCCTGTGTTAAATTTATTAAGAACATTACAATCTTGAAATATGTATTTCCTATTAGTCAAAATATAATCCAATTCTGCTGTACCTTCATTTGGATGCTTCCATGTCCATTTCCTTTTAACATTTTTCTCAAAAAAAAAATTCATAATATAAAGTTTTTCTTTTTCTGCAAACTCCACAAGTCTATGTCCTCTCTCATTTCTATTACCATAACCAAAATTAGCTACAGCACTTTCATCTTTCATTTGTTTACCAATTCTAGCATTAAAGTCTCCCATAACGATTTTAAAATGTTGTTTACTCTGATCAAAAGCCTTTTGTACATCCATATAAAAATCTTCTACTACTTCATCACTATGAGAACTTGTTGGGGCATAAACCTGAATTATCTGCATTTGATATCTGCTATTAAGTTGTATAACTAATCTTGCCACTCTGCCTGATACACCATCAATCTGCACAATATTGTTCTTCCACTTTTTATTTATAATGAATCCTACTCCACTTGTATTTCCAATATTTGTGCCTTTATAATAGAGTATATGTCCACTTTTTAAATCAATTGTCTCTTCACCTTTTCTTCTAACTTCACAAAGTCCAATAATGTCCCATTTAATATAATAGAGTACTTCTTCTAATTCTTGCAATTTTCCTTCACTTGAAAGTGATCTGCAGTTGTAAGTACCTAAATAAAAAGTCATCATCAAATGGGAGCCTGGGTCCACAATCAGGGAATTCTTAGCACCCTCCACCTTTGGCCACCAACCGCTGCCTTGGTTGGTGACTTTACAGCCTCCTGGGAATAAGGGCCATGCTTTATTTTTGTCTGTCATAATTGTATATATGTATTGGAAAAATATTTATCATTTACACAAACATTCATTCTGCCTTATCAGGCACTGAGAAGAAAGACCATGGTGTTTCTTGATCTTAAACCCAGTGGTAAAAAGCCAATAAACTCACCACACTGGCTAATGCGTGTTGGTGAGTAGCCCATCCATGTTCGTATACTATATGAATAATCATATAATAATAACAGCTGCAATGACAAGAACGTATGGAGTGGACATTAGGAATTTGCCCTGCTCGGTTCCTTTAAGGCCTCCAAGAGGAATTCAGTTAATAGCAAACTCCTTTCTGCAGCCATTAGAATCATATGGTTTTCAATATTATTTAAAATGTATTACAAAACAGTTTTATAATAAAAATAATAAATACATTCAAACCAACAATAATTATCTGTGATTATAATTACACAATAATTATTTTCTTCAAACAAATTTATCAGAAGTTACTTTTCCTTAAAATTACTTAATTGACATTTATGGTTTCTTTTTCTTTCTATAACCATTTAAGAACTAACTACAGTTTATTACATTTGTTTTAAATTATATTATCTTGCTCTTATAACAATATCTTACTTAGATTATTCATGTCATTTTAAAAACATGATATTGCATTGGGGACATATGTCTAGGCAAAGGGATAGCACACTTTATTAACCAAATATTATTACTTTTATTTTATTTTTTATTTTTCTAAAGAATAACATTGATTTCATGCAGAAATAATGCTAAATGAAACCAAGTGCCAAAAGCACTAGGTTACAATATATATATATATCATCATTTTCAATTATCAATCCACTGCAGGCTGAAAGTCTCTCCAATTTTATTCCAATTTCTTTAATCTATAGTCTCTTCTCTACATCACAATAGAAAACTTTTTTATTTCATCTATTTATCTGACATTTATTGGGAATAATAAAAAGGAGCTAAAAGCAAAATACTTGGATGAGAAAACAAAAAAATTGAAGTGGACTGGATATATTGCTAGAAGAGAAGGTCATATATTAAGTTAAAACTCTGTTCATGTGACTAATAATAGGGCTGTAGTCAGGGCTGGATTTAAGGTGATTGGAGTGATTGTGCCCAATCGGGCCCCACACTTGAAGGGGCCCCACATCACCACCAAAATTAACAAAATGTTATTTTTCAAAATATTGAATTTGCATTTTATTTAAATATTTAATATATAGAGGGCCACGCAAAAAAAAAAATCCAATCGGGCCCCACACTTATTGGATCCAGCCCTAGCTGTAGTAATCATGTAATGACACTTGATCATAAGTAATCTATCACTACATGTAATTCCTTTAATCTCCAATTCCACAAAATTTAAATTACAGCATAAAATAATAGCTACATTATTAAACCCAATTCATGATAGACTTCTCCAACAAAAAAAAAAATAGTGTAACAGAAAACATTACTCAATCACCAGTTAATAATAGTTTTAATGAGATTTAAAGTAGCTAGATATCCATTTACTAACCATAAATGTATGACTAGGTAAGTTATGAATCAGTTACCTACAAATTTTTAATCTTACCTAAAAATTTCCAATTACATGAAAATATTTCAATTTCTACTAAGATTCAGACATTAGGCTATATATATATATATATATATATACAAGGCAACTATTTGAGTTACTACATTATAAAGATACACACATTATCATTTATATATATATGTATAAATTTGTGTAACACACTTATAGCTTTAAAATACAATGTAAACATATTATCAACTTAGAAATTGTTCCAACTAAAACATTGTATACAAATGAGTTTAAATTCATCAGACATAAAATCAACATGATAATAAGATATCTTTAAAAATCTTCAAAACTGGCAAGGAAACAGAAAATGTTTTGGTAGTCAGCACATAGCAATCATAACTTTTAAATATGATTGTAAAAATATTTTATACAAATATAACTTCATGTTTATAAAAAATTCTATAATATATATATTTTTTACTTCTCACTTTTTAACATATGATAGCAGAAAATTTCACTACAAAAATGAAATGCCTTGCAAAGACCCAAAACTGGTAATGTAACATAGATATAATTATATAGTATACATTTACAAAGGTTTTTTTTTACTTTCTTGTACATATTGTATTATTGTTGTAATTGGTTCTAATTAATTTATATAAAAGATTGTTATAATTGGTTCTAATTAATTTATATATAAGATAGATATCACTATGTATGCAAAGTAAATGGAAGTTTTTAAATAGTTCCATTATATTAAAAAGGTAAAAAAAAAAACTTTTCTGTATTATTTTATTATATATATAATTATTGCTATTATATAAAGATATTTTATTTTATATTTATGTTGTATGATTTATTTAAATATGTGAAAAAGCAGTATAATGGATTAAATTTCTTTTTATTTTGATGAATACTGTTAATCTGAATATTTATTGCTTAAAAACTTCTATTATCTGGACAAAATTTCAAAGATGACCTTTAAGTTTAAAATAAATAAATTTGATTGTTCACACATTCCCAAATATAATTAAAATTTAAAAAAAAACTACAAATACTTATAAATTAATAAATGTAATTACAGTGACTGCCAGTTTTTTCCTCCATCTTAACAGAATTTGAATTGACAAGGAGGAGTTAAAAATTTAGTTTTGAAATCTGAAAAATAATGTTTATCTACATCTAGTAATACCACATATTCTGTGTTCCTCAAGTATAAATTTTGTATGTTTGTGTTTAGAAGATTCAAAATGGGTAAATCCAGTAAAGGTAATAAACTTTAAAAAGATTAAATTTACTTCAATAAAATTCTTTTGATAGCAAAGTTGTTTCACGACTTATATATTTAATTACATTATAATCAAGAAGTTTGCAAATGAATGTAATAAACTGATAACTTGCAAATATTTGAATTTATTTTGCTGATTTTAAATAATATAATTTAAATATTTTTATTGTTTTATATTTAAAAATATAATGCAGAAAATCTTCTATATCTTCAATATTTGCTTCCAAACCCTGCTGTAATAAAATCAATAGGATATGTGCAGGTCTGTTCTGGAAGCACCACATAACCTCCATTAGTATTTCAAGAATGCAATATCACAGAAAACTCAATGGAATGTCTCTACATTTCATTCAAGCCATTAACTATCAAAAAGGCCACACACTAATCTTCAACCTTATTCAAAAATTTGGCAAACCCCTAATATTAAGAGAGGTAATACCTACAGACACACACCCTCCTATCAAGGCTGGTTGGCTAGACCAACTAATTTCCCTTCTAAAACAATATAACAGCACTGCTACTGACATATTCAAAAACAAAATTAACATATGGGATGCCCACAATTTAATAAGTCCTAAACTACCTCAAATTAAACCAAGTCTTGGCTGTTCCAATTACAAAATCACCATCTTATTCAAATTCTGGAAATTGGAACCCCAATTCCTCGACTATCTAATAAAGGTGAACCTAAATGCAATGCATACCAATTGGTTCCTGCATTACAAAAGAGATATAAGAAATATAGATTCCATTTGTTCAAACTGCTTAATGCATGAAGAAACATTTGAACACATTATGCTTTCTTGCATGGGATTGGGAAGGATTAAACTCATAATATCTCCAAAATAGTATTATTGATTACTATAAATTTCTAACAATCAAAGAGTATATTAAAGAAAGAGACTTCCCCACCATTAGGATGGCAATATTTGTTACATATTCTATCTGGGTGACAAGATGTAAATTGAAGTTTAGCATTCCCAGCTAGAAGCAAACTCTTTCTTCCTTGCTACCCTGTCAAAACTACAAAAGAAAGACAGAATGCTCTCCTCAAAGTTTCTACACGAACATACATGGAAACTGCTCAAAATACCCTATCTGCAAAATGACACCAATCCTAATGATTGATAAACTATATAACAGGTAAAAGAAACATGCAAATACCTGATTAATATATGGACATAATTTTTCTCTGATCTACGATCTGACTAAACAAACAAATCAGATCTCATCTCATTCTACACAAACTCTTGGAGAACTTATAACAATATAAACATATATAACTATCACTGAAAACATTTGTATATATCTATTATTAATAAATCTAAATTTTTTAAATAAAAAAAAAAACCCTGCTGTAGTTATTGAAATTCAGGGATTGTAATAAATCATTTTAAAACATTCATTTTTAATACATACACATATAGATGTATATACATATCAAAAACGAGTATTACCAATATCTGCATAGGTTTTTGTATTTAATGTATAGCCTGGATTATTTTTTCAATTGTGGTTAACTGAAATTACAAAATATGATATTAGATGAGATTTGAACACAGACTTTCAAGCTTCCTTCAGCTATCCACCCCATCTTATATAGACAATATACATAACCACATACATGTGGAAAAGATAAATGATTTCCAATATACATATTTCATATTGAACCAGCACTTCTCAGTTAGTACACCATCTCCCATACATATATGATCTGGACCAACAGGTGAGTGCTGAATCAGCACAAAATATCTATATTAAAGATTATTTGTGTTTTAACATGTAAGTAGTCATGTGTATTGGTTATATAACATGGAATGATTAGCTAAAGGGAGTTTGAAAGCCTTTGTTAAATCCCCTTTAATTTCATCTACAGTTCAGTATATACATTATACTTATTCAAATATTAGAGATTTGGCCTGAATTCTGTCCATCCTTCTTTTTTTGGTATTTAAAAGGATATATTAAGGTCCTACATATGAGGGGTCAGAATGACAAAGTTAACATGGGTATGACAACAATCTTGGTGTTAACAAGGCATTTGAATATTTCATCATCAGATTTTCAATAATATGGATAGCTGAAGAATTGGAAGATGGAGAGGATTAAAGCCCATCCCTTAGAGTTTGAAGATTTGATATCTTAATATAAACAGAGCAGCACTGATTATGAGTATATGTAGGAGATGATAATCTGGCCAACTGACGAGTGCTGGTTCAGAACATAATACACATATTGGAAATCATGTATCTTTTTCACAAGTATGTGGTCATGTGTATCAGTTATATAGGATAAAGGGGATAGTTGAAGGGAGTTTGAAAGCAGATGTTTAAATCCCCTCTAATTACATCTAAAATACAGTATATAAATTATACTTATTCAAAAATATAATATTGTAATGTGAAGTAAACTCAGTGGGAGATAGTCACTTCTGCTTTACAATGACAGATATTTAGAAATTATGATTATTTATTTATTATTAATTCAACTATTAATAATTGGCTTCTTTTCTGAGCCAACAGTAATATCTGATAATTAATGAATGTACTCAAAGAAAAGGTAAGTAGTTTTTATTTTTTAATATTTAACTTTATTACTGCTTATCATGCTTTCAGTATATTCAATATATCACATTCATGGTATATAATGGTGTGATGCCATGAATATGATATATTGAATATACTGAAAGCATGCTAGACAATAATAAAGTTAAATATTAAAAAAAATACTTTTTCTGTAAGTATATTCATTAATTACCAATATTATTTATTATTATAAAATATAATATTGTAGACATGATATAGTGAATACTATAATGTAATTTGAGTAAAGTCCCAATGTTCTTCACCCTTATCATTTACCATCATTTCCTTTTTTTTTCTTTTTACAAAATATGGTATGTTTTTCATGAAGTTTATGCACAGACAATTGCAAATAATATAAATCTTTAATAGTATTTATCAGTCTACTTACTTCTAATAAATAAATAAATAAATTATATGATGAAAAAAGCAAATACAATAAATATTTTATTATATTATGTATATTTCATCTGACTTGGCATATATATTGCAATAATTACAATTCTTCCATTTCTAAGTACGAACATTCATTGTACAATGAACATGGTAATGTGTTATGATTTATTACATAAAATATTAACAATAATAATAACAATCAATGTTATTTTAAAAATATTTATTATTCAGAAAAGATACTTCTTATATTTGAACTGATTTTAAAATTAGTATTTATTTATTTCTCTATCATTCTATTTATTTAATACTTATCCATATATATATTTTTATGAAAAAGCACACCCTTTTCACATTATAAAGATGATCTTTAAGACCTTCTAAAGTGCAATGTGCAAAATTAATCTCTAATGTTTTATTTATTTAATTTTTCTCTTTTAACTTTGTTTTCTTTTCTTCTTCTTAGAAAGTTAAAATGTTCAAACTCATATAAAAATATAGAAAAATAAAAGTCATAAATAAATCATTTCATGGTAAAAATCTTTCAACGGTAAAAATCTTTCAACAGTAAAATAATGAAAATAAAAGTAGAATTCATCTTTTTTTTTTAAGTATACTGGAAAATAATGACTTAATTAATACTTAGGCTTCCATGATTATAATATTCTTAATAGAAGCAAGATGTTTATTTACTAACCAAAAATGGATACTAGCTTGTGGTTGTGGACCAATTAACTGGTGGGTGGAGGAATTTTAAAATTGCTTGGAAATTCTCAACTAAACTACCTGTTAAAAATTCAAAATTTTGTTTATATACGAATCGAAATTACCAGAATGCCAAACAAAAAAAAAATTGAGAAAGAAAAAAAAATTCTGACTCACGGATTTATAGAATCAAAAAGACTCTTTTTACGATTGTGAAAATCTACATTTGAATAAATCGATTAATTATATTTAATGCAATAAATTTTATAATTCTAGCTACCATCTTTGTTTTACGTAGTTTGCTATCTAACTGTAAAAAAACAAAACAAATAAAAACCACAAAGTCAAATTATAAATTTATATTAATTTAAACTTAAATTATCTGATCATTTTTTCCCACATAAATCAAGCAATACTTATTATGACTTAAAAAAACAAAACAAAAAACATCTTTGGCTATTGTACATGCATTTGTAAGTATAAATATTTATGGAGACAGGGGAGGAGGATAGAATTGAAAATGATAGAAAGATATGAAAAAGAAAAAATGTAAATGTAAGAAATGAAAAAAATAAAAAACAATTAGGTGATAATATATAAAAGTAATTTACTTTAATTTGTAAAAGAAAATATAAAATAAAAATACAGTCAAAAAAAAGAGACGAAATATGAAATTTTTTGACAGACTGCCTTTAAATAAATATGGATAAATAATTACATATAAAGACTCTTTGGGGTCAAATTTTCTTTTGGTAGAGCTGCTTAACTTTTATCTATATTTTATAGAGCTATAATAAAAATATGTAAAACCCTTTTTGAATTTTTCAGCAAGTAATGTAACTATTTATAACTTATTCTTTTAAACTAAAATATTCATTCATAAGATTTTAATAAAAAAAAATGTTGTATTCTTATTTTAAGAAGGAATTCAACATTTTATAAGGGATAGTAGATTACCTGAGATTTTAGAAAAAAAATGTATAATCGTATATCTTTATAAAAATGATAAAGATAAAACTATAAAAGTTGTAACTACGTTTAAAAAAAATTCTAAAACAACGTTTAAAGCAAATATAAAAAAAATCCAACATAGGCAAAAAATCTATACTTTACAAAATGAAAAATAAACTTAATGTTAATTTATGTTATAAAGGTCTTTATTTTTATTTTTTCTTTAAAAAAAACCAAAACTACCCCCCCCCCCCATCACAAAACAAATTATGACAGTTAATCTAATCTTAATCGATTCTGGGATTTCTTGGGATGGTCACTGCATATCAAATTTTTAGTTGCCACAAATTGATTTTGGGATAACATTTGAATGGTTTGTATACCAATACTTGACTTTATATCAAATGATTCCAATAGACTAGGAATAATTTATATTTGTTTCTATTTTTATATCTAAATGATAAAATCACCTGTATAACATATATGTTTTAAAGATTCATTGAACATTAAATGTGAACTTCTGATAGATCATGTTCAATTTAGGGCAAAATAGAATGATGTAGGATATGACAAAATAAAAGTTCAATGAAGATTCTTGGCGGATATAATTATAAAGTGTAAAGTTAGAATAGAAAATATTTTTCCATCTTTAGTAATGTGCACTTTACAAATTATCAATATGTTAATTATTAGATACTGGAAAAAAGTGGAGATGTCATATTTCTGTAATAAATAAATATATTTGGAGATGGGTACTATTTTGATGACTGAAGAGATATCTAGCTGAATTCGTGCAGATATTTATATTCCCTAATAAGGTGAATTATTGTTTTGAAAATAATGTTTGCTGAATGGATAAAAAAGCCTCTTTTTTTTTTTTGTAAATTAGAATTTTAATATTAGTTGGAAGTTATTAAATGGTGAAGAAAATATTTGTGCCTTCATATAGAAAACAATAGATACAGATTTGGAAAGAGAAAAAGATAAAGTTGTATATTATAAAAAATTGAATGTGCTTAATGTAAAAAAAGATAAAGGTGGTGATTCTGTGTATATTTGGATGGTTAGATGCAAAATAGAAACTGATTTTTAGAGCAATGTCATATTTAGTTATTTCAAGTTTTTGTATATTGAAATCAAACAATAGAAGAGAAAAGATGGGATAGCTTAGAATTTGCAATTCATTTTTGAATATGTAATATTTTTTCAGTATAATATTTGTTTCTGCAATCAATTCAGGATTTATTTTAATGAGAAAAGAGTAAATATTTTCTGAAATTATATCCCAAATACTAGTGTGGTCACATTCTCTCATCCAGTTATGTAGATTAGGGGGGGGAAGCTTGGATTTTTTAGTAGATGATATTCCACTAGTATTTAACGTTTTTGCTAAGACAATTCTTTGAGTTAAGATTGACTGAACTACATAAGAACTTACAGATATTAGATTATTGTAAATTTCATCTATTTCCTTCAAAATCCCTATAAGAAATTTATTATTTTGTGTGTAATGATTAATTATGGCAGCAATAATAATATTGATAAATGTAACCAAACTTAAATAATAGCAAGTGATAAAATACTGATTAAATATATAGATTTTAAAGATCATTCACTTTAGTTCTAATGGATTTTAGTAGAATTCTATAGTGTTCTTTCAAATGAATGTACTGATGAGTTTGAAATTTTAATTTAAGCAATAAATTAAAGACATGGTTATCAAAAAAGAAAAAAAAAGTTAGGAATTAAATGAACAATTAATTGAAAAATGGAGTTTAGGTGAGGATAAATAAATCAATAGGAAGAAATAAGATTTAGTATAAAATTATAATATTGATATGGCAAAAGTGATAATGGATTAGTGATGGTAACTGTATAAATAAAAATTAATAATAGTAAAAACAAATGAGGGGGTGAAAAATTGTGATAACGTGCTAATCCTGATATAAAGTTGAAAATACAAGAAAAATAAATTGTCATGGATTAACATTTTTATTTCTGCATGCATTGTATTAGAGGTTGAAAAAAAGAAATATGCAAAATGGGGTAACTAACATGCTAGCATCACTTTCAACAAGTGTTAATTTTAATAGGCAAATGACAAGTATTGGTAATTTTTATCTAATGATCACATATAGCATTGGTTGATTATAATATTGCAGGCTTTCATTGCAGTGTATCTTGGCCAGAGAACTTAGCATATATATATATATAGACTTGAATATTAAAACTTCAACTGGAATTTTCTGTCTATTTTTATAAATAATTCTTCAGCTATAATAAATTAAAGCAAAATATCAATTAAAAATAGACATTGCAAGTAAAATTATATCATTTATTAATTGTATTTGCCTGAAATACTTTGAGACAAAGTTGAATCCATTTTCAGCTTGGAATCCAAGTTTTAATAATGTCCATAATTCTTATCATATTTCTCATATGTGTGAAGATTGAAAGTACAACAATTTTATAAATATTTTCACAATGAAATAATTTTTTCCAATAAAAAGAGGACTAGTCTTAAATAGAAGATTTCCACTGTTTTACAAATTTAAATGTTAGAAATTTAATAGAAATTCTCTTATATTTATCTAAATAAGGTTACAGTTGTGATGTAATGAAATAAACTAGCAATTAAAAACAGGCATTGTAAGCTGAAATTGTACCATCTAGTAATTATCTGATATACTTTAAGCCAAAAGTGAATCTGCTTTTTGATTTAGTATTTAAGTTTTTATAAACATTATGTCAGATAATAATAGTTTATATATCTAAAGATTGGGGGTTTGAACCCAGACTTTCAAGCTCCTTTAGTCATTCATTCAATCTTATACAACCATACACATCACCACATGCATGTGAAAAAGATAAATGCTGAACCACATGTGATTATATGTATCATTTGTATAAGATTGAGTGATTGACTGAAGGAATCTTGAAAGTCTGGATTAACTTAAGTATATATAATATACTTGTATTTAAAATATATAAAAATTGAAAACTAAATATTTTCACAATTATTATTTTCATAAAAAATTATAAGTTTTAAATAGAAGTTTCTTATAGGATAATTTTGATCTGTAAAAATATTAAAAACATTATATAACTTTCTAAAGTATTATTATCTGATTTACAATCTTTAGAATAACTTGTGTACTAAGCTAAATGCAAATTCACTTTTGACTTAAAATGTTTCAGACAAATACAATTACTGGGTTCCATAAGGTCTGCTTTTAAATAGTACATTGTTTATTACATCATAACAAAAAAATTATTTATAAAAATATACAGAGAATTCCCATTAAACTTCTCCATATACAATTTTACTCCACTTAGTGATGGATTCTTTATGTGAAAAATTGCAATAATGATTATCAATTTATACCCACCATTTTGACTTACAATTGATTATTCACTTATTACAATCTTTAAAAAAAATTCAAAATATTTTTTTTTAAAACACAACAACCATTTTTTTCAAAATGGTGACCATTTTATTAAGATAGTAATTTCACTAAAGCTCCATCAACCAAAAATAAAATGGTGACGTTGATACTAAAAATGTGCAATTACAATATAATTTGGACAGGTATGATTTAAAAACCATGAGAGAGTCAATTGAAATATTAAAGAGACCTACTGGTTTAAATAGGGCTAATGAAGCTCAACATATTCCAGCTATGTGGAAACCTCTCATTTTATCTCTGTCTTCTAATATTAACTTAAAATTAATAGGTGGAAAAACTGAAGGAAATAAACATTTTGATAAGCCTCATATTTTGAGTGCTAAACTACTTTAAGCTGATCATTTCTCATCTCGCATTCAGTCACATTACTATTTGAGATCTAACGATTTTTTTTCAAAAGTTAACCTTGACAGTGGTGGACGCTAATTCATCAAAATATTGGTATGTAATAGAAAATAATACATGGTTTAACCCAAAAAATAATTTATCTACACCACTCAACGATGAAAACATCAAATATAATACAATATAAAGTTTTTTCAATATACAGTATTCAATATTATGTTTTTATTATAGAATTAAAATATGATTGATGTATTATATTTGATTTTCATCCAGTGTTTTTGCAAGATAATCAGCATTTTCATTTATGATATCCAAAGTAAAGAAGATTTTCATCATTAATGATGTAAAGCAAAAAAATGCTACTTTCATTCAGTACTGTAAGCAAGTAAAACATACTTTAAACACACATAACAGCTAAGTATATTCATATAAAATTTTAAAAGATGTACATTAGGCAAAATATATTGTGGATTTTAATCCACAATATAAACATTATTCTTACAAACATTATTTTGCTTGCAACAAAAATAAGTTAATCATAATTGTAAAATATTATGATTCTTGTAATTGTAAATTATTTTAGTAGGGAGGGGGAGAAAAAAAGAAATGAATTTGTGTATTATTGCTTTATATGATCAAAGATTATTATATATAAGTTAAAAATATATTTTATTTGTTCAATTTTAAATCAATCTTGTAATTTGTGGTTGATATTCAAGATAATGGTAGTTCTAAAAAAAATACATCTTTATAGTATTGGCAAAAAATGATTTAATCATTTAGATCATTAAAACTTCAATAATTAACTTATATTAAACTTCTTAATCAAATTTTTATTTAATTTCATTGCCTTTATATATCATGAATACAGTTCATAAATTTTTGTTTTTAAAACAATTATTAATAGTGGTACTGTTGAATACAAAAATAAAATCTTTGATAATAGAATATAAAGTGAAATAAATATAAATTTTAAAATGTACACTGTCTTGAGTTAATTTTAAAATCTACATTTGTAGATAGTTGTTTTTTCCTTCATGCTTTGTTTTAATATAAGAAATCATCCATTAGAAAATATTCTCTCACTACCTAAAAAACAAAATGGCAAATAATCAATGAAAAAATTATGTTTTTATTTAAAAGTTACAGCTATCAAAATGTTTTTATACAGAATATTTACTCACAGGTTAGTAATATTTTTTAATAATATACTTAGTAAAATGTTTATTCATTAATAAACAATTTTTTCAATTTAAGCACTATTTTTTAAAATCAAATTTATATATATATTGAAATTAAAATAAAAAATTAAATTTTTTCCCCATAGAAACTCATTGTAATTGCTTGTTTTTTATATAAGGTTTTTGATTTATTTTTGAATATTAATTGCCATCACTAACTGGAGTAAAGATGTGCATATATTGTAATAGAATAAAGTATTGCATGTGATGATGATCATTCCTTTATTCTGACTTCACATTGAGTTGCCAAAATGTATTGCTACTTAATTGAATTAAAAACATAAAAATTCTGCTGCTGATGATCATAATCATGTTCATTTTATAGTGCACCAAATCTATTACAATTAATTCAAAATGATTTTAATTAAATGCATTCATATATGCTCAGCAATGAATAAAGAACAATTTCTATTTATAAGATATCCCCAGGAAAAAGAAACATTTACACATGATGCCTCCAGATAAAGCAACTAATCAATAAACCAACACATATTTCAATATTTATTGCAACAGTAATAGAACTCAGTCAATGAAAACAATAACTTCCTCAGCTTATAAAACATAAATTTAATATATTATTTAATCATAGTATCACTAATCACATGTGTAAGTAATTTCCTTAAACATTTCAAACATTAGTTAAGTAAAAGTTTATTTGTATATTAATTTTGTGAACTTTAGCTGAATATACTTTTGGCTGGTGAAGCCAGATTCAAAGCACTCCAGGATGACTGGGTATGTTGTGGCATTTAAATATATGCTAATTTATTTAAATTCATAATAATAAAATTATAAGCATGTTAAGGCACTGGCAGGAAAAGCTATATAAAGTACTCTCATAAATCAATAAATGAATAAGTAAAAGCTGAGTGCTTTAAAGGAGTATTGCCTCATATTCATAGCTACAAAAAAACAATGCAGAGTAATGTGTAGATGGTAATATGCAAATTATATGTAAATTGTTTAATTTGTCCAATCCTTAGAAATATCAAAGCAAGTGTTATGTCTGTTAATGGAATTATTGTTGTTAGTGATAAAATATGCTTCCTTGATTTTTTGTTTACAGTCATTTTTCTCAATGCAAACTATTCTAGGGTTGGAGGGTTTAAATGTGTGACTGGTCTTTTTTGAGTGCTCTAAGAAAATTGAAAAATTATCATTGTTCTTCTGTGCTCTTTATATGTATACTTATGTTGGATGGCTCTATTGTTAATAGTGGCTTTGGTTTCACCATAGTAAATGACACGGCATCCAGGCTGAGGACATGAGATGCTATAAATGACCGGGAAGGGTTTCTCTGATCGAGGTCCATTTTATCTTTAGAATTTTTTATAAGACAGTTAGTGCTGGGGTGGTGGTGCAAAAGCTGATTCTAAATTTGTTAGATAAAAATTTAATTAAACAATTAGAAATTTTAGGAATATAAGGGAGGGTGATGTGCAGAAGGTTCAGATCTCTAATATAAATATTCTGATTGTTGGAGAGTTGAACACTATTCTGATTTTTTATATTAATGATATGATTGTTGTTAGCAATAAACCATGCTTCTTTCATTTTACATTTTTTATCATCTCACTCCATGCAGACAATTTTAACATTTATTGGATCTAAAATGTGACTATATTTTTGTTCTTGCTCCCAGAAAATGAATTTATATTCTGAATTATTTTTAGCTAACTTAAACAAATATTTGTCTTGGGAGACTCTAGTGGCAATATTTGCCATTGACTCCCCATAATATACAGATTTGCAAGAGGTGTTGCTGCACTCAATTTTATATATGAACTGAAGTATTTGATCCTATGATATTTTATTTTTGGTATTATTTAGTAGTCTGTTCAAGTTCTGGGAGGAGGAATTCTAAGACTTATATGTAATATCACAGGTGTTTTTTTTTATTTTTTGTGAAAGCTTTGGTATTTATGGTACACTAATCCATGATTTATGATTTATGGTACACTAATCCATGATTTATGATTTACTAGGGTTGAATCTCCATATATTATTATCTTTGGTCAATTATTATTAATATTATATTTCCTTACATTATAATTCCAATGGATTTTAATTATTTCAAGGATTTTAAGAAATTGTGGATCCATTGAATTTTTTTAAGTTGAAATGTGTAGAGATTACTTCCCACATTGGGGAAATAATTAAAAAACAACTCATGGATTTTATTGAAATAATGTACCAGAACAATATTCTGAACATTTTAAAAGCTTTATAATTTATTTTAAATTATGAAAAGTATATTACATTTCTCAAATGTGTTTAAGTGTTATAATATTTATATTTATCTTGTTCAGTGAAAGTTCTCACAAAAAAGAAATTTTAATAAAAGAAAATCATCAATATTCTTATAATGTTTTAATTAAGAAAATGATTTATTACTTTATTTTTGACTAAATGTGTGGGTATCTCAACATGATGTAAAACAGAACACTTTGCTGGAGAAAGTTGTTAAGCACTATTTAAAAGACTTAATTATAAATAATCAATAAAATAAAGAATGCTTTATTGCCTCTTTAATAAGATCTATTGTCTCTAAATATGTGGCTTATACACTTAGCTATTTCATAGAAAAGCAAAATATTAATCCAACATTTAATATTCTTCTTAAAGTTTGGATCCAATTAAACTGATCATTCCATAAGAGGATTATCAAGCACACCTTATAAATAAAAATAATAATAAAAAATTTTTTAATACAAAATGAAGCTATTATAATTCGTCTAATTCAATAAAATACTCTGCAAGAGCTTACAATAATTTATTTAAATAAATTTGAAGAGATGTTATCTCCATATTATATTAACCAGTGACAGAATAGTAAAAATACATCAAGCACAATGATTTGAGCTGACACTTCTAATTCAAAATGTGTCAACCAACTTATTACACAATTATTTTGCACATTATCATTTATACATATATACCAGGGCAACATTCTACAAGGTAAAAAAATAAATAAATAATTTAATATTAGTAAATAGTATTGTGGATGATAAGACCAGAGCATCTCAATGTATGTATACTTCGACATAACTAATTTTCTAAACAATGATAATATGCCAGTCTCTTCAATAAACTACCAAGCACATGGAAAATGGCTATTTATGAATGCAATTTCAGATCTTGGAAGGCGGACATAGTTAACAAATAATATTATCTAGGACAAACCCCAAATCAAAAAGAAATGTAAACATAGATTCTTTAAATATAGTAACATAGAGATAATTTCTACTCTATTTTAAAACGTAAACTAAATACCAACAGATAATTAAGCTAGCCAAATAGTTAATTCAATTGCAAATAAATTGTCAATCATCCATTTCACCACAAAAAAAAAAAAATTAGCAGGAAATTATATATTCTATTTATTTTGTCCAGAATGAGAACTCCCATCAGATATAACAAAATACAAGTATATAATATAAAAGGAACGGTTGTTATTTTACATTGGATGGCTAATTATAATTTTAAATCTATATTAAAATCTACCTTTTATCTAAAATGTAGTGATTAAATATATATATATTTTAATTTAAAATTTGTTTTTATTAGTGTTTAAATCTTTGAAAATTATTATATAATATAGACAGTTAAAAGTTTAAAATATAATGTAATATGTTTTTAATAATTCAGTAATAAAAATAAATCATCTTTTAAAAAATGAATGCAGTTTGATGATTTTCTATTTTACAAATCTACCTATTTACTTGCCTATATATCTACAAAACTATTGATTGATCTACCAATGTATCTACTTATTTGCCTATCTATTTACAAACAGTACACTTTATTATCTAATTATTCTAAATGCCTTGGGACAGAAAACTTAATGTATAAACAAACTATATCTAAACTAAAATTAATATATACTTCATTAAATATAAAGATGTAAGAATTAAATGTTAGTTTATTACAAGATTAAAAGTAAACATTCCTAAAAATTCCTTTGCAAACTATAGTTTCTTTCAAATCCCCCCAAAGAAAAGTAAACAATACCAGGCTAATTTATTATTGAAGGATGACATTTTGAGATTTTTTTTTTGTCTGGCTAATAATAGCTCGGTAGTTGTTTACTGGCAATTAATTAAATAGCCAGTTGACCATCTAAAATACTCATCTATCTAAATATCTTGTAAATCTAACTCAAAGTCATGAACATGGCATGATGATTGTATCATAGTGTTACGTTCTTCTAATTTTATTATATATATACAGATAGACATTTTAGTTTTCATGCAATGCATATACACTTATGAATCTATACATGAGTTAATTTTATTATAGACGTGTCCAATTTTTTATTTGATTTCAAACCTTTTCTTTCTAGATTAATTCAATATATTTATTTTGGATTTTAAATCAATTTTTTAGAATTTATGGTTTAAAAAAAATTAACTTTTTAATTAATTAATAAAAATAATGTTTGAATTTTATAACTTTATTGAAAAAATAATTAACTAATTTACATTATATAGCCATAATATTGATGTTTATTAATTGAGTTTTTTTTATAATTATTTTGAAATATTTTAAATATTTTTACATAAATTATAATTACTTGGTGTTTTTTTCTTTTCTAATGACAAAGCTTACTGGGCCACTTGTTATTCTTGATCTCCCTTGTAGGAATTCTTAATAGGATACAAATCAGATCTTTAATTTAATTTAAGACAGGGAATGAAAAGTTAATCGAGTCTTTTCATCTTTTAATTGCTGTTTCTAATTGTTTGGTTGATCTATTATTCTGAACAATACAACCAAAAAATTTTCTTAAATTCTACTAGTAAATTATTTATTTTCGTTCTTTTTTAATTTGTCAACAATTCACATTAATTATTAATGTACATAAATTATTCTGTTAGAGTAAAATATTTCATATATATCTATAGTATTTGATAAAGCATTTTCATTTGGTGGGTCAAATAATATTTGCCATACAAGCAGTTAAGCGTAATTTATCTCGGTTAGCAAGTGGTTTATATATTAATAATTCACTCTTATAAAAATTGAATGTAATATTATTATTATTATTAAAAAAACAATCATGCTTAGTTTCTTGGGTGGTCATGTGATGTGCGAACTTTCAAATAGCAGCTTTAGCTTGTACCAGTAACATTAAGTTCTTTATCCTGCCACTTTCCACTTGCAGTTAATCATGCAAAACATTATTATTGAATTATTTAAACAATAAATAATGCTAAACAGAAAATAATGATATTAATAATAATAATTTTGTCGATTTTAAAAATATAACATAGGTTGAATTGAATGTTATATATATATATGAAATGGCTATGTGGGAAGTTCTATAAGTGATTAGTAATGGTGAAAAAGTACAATGTGTGTCACACATAAAAAGAGAAAGTGTTAATAAAGATTGAATTCACTAGGATATTCAATTTTGCAAATAAGAGGAACTATTAAAATAAGTTCAAAAAATGTGAATAATGGAATATTGATAGAAAAGGCTAGAAATCAAGATTGAAAAAATAGTATATTAGAAAAAAAGTTATAAATCATTGATCATTCAATAACATTCAATTTTGAATATATTTTAAATATATGATGTGAAAATCGAGCCTTTTTGTGGTAGATAAGATAATAGTATTTACTAGAAGATAAAAAAACTGTTGGAGAATTAGTGTTTGTCGGAAAGTTTGTGGTGATAATATTTTACTTGTAATTATATGATAGGTAATTTCCATTATCCAGAATTAATCATTAAATATCTTTAGAAAAATTCAAATTTTGTTTTTCAAATTAATTAAGCTATTCTTACAAGCAGCAACAATCATTAAATTTGTTCTTAAGAAAAAAAATGGAAAAATCAGAAGATCCTCAGAAAATATATATAATTTCTATTGACTGTTGTCTTTGACTAGTTGATTACAGCATCACTGTAAATTCACTATTTGTGAACCTAAAAGTCCTAGGTTCAATTCTCACATTAGTACTGTCACTAGTCAGGCAAGCAATATATGAAAGTACTATTTGAAAGTTTATGTTATATACTAGCCAACTTAATGCATTTGAAAAATTTAAAGTTAAGATTATTCAACTAAATTTTATGTAGATAGTTATTATATAAATATTGTTTGATTATCTACTTACTGCAGGGGTCCTCAACTTTTTTGCACTTAAGAGCACAGTCTATAATACTGGCCAGGTGGTGGGCATCATTAATTTTTTCAATGTAAATTTATAGTTGGATATTGTTAATAATACACATAATGTACAAAAAATTATTTATTTCAAAAATAAAATTTAACATATAATTAACATTTATATTTTTATGCTGTAAAAGTATAGTATGCCCTACAATTTGATTACAATATTATACAATAATTTATAAGAAATTTTAAAAATTAAATTTATTTGTATCAGATAAATAATTTTTTATCGTGTTTGGATAGCAGAGGGAACACATAAAATGGTGCCCGCAGGCATAGGGTTGGGGACCTTTGACCTATTGTGAATGTTTGTGACTTTACAAGCTGTTGTTTCCTAAAAAAATTAATTTAATTACTACTACTACTATTATTATTATTTTTTCAACAATTATCCCAGATCATAACATTCTCACCTGTACAAACTTTGCCATTATAAAGAAATATAAAAGATGTAATCTAGAGCCAAAATATTTGGACTGCCTTCTAAAGCTAAATCTCAATGCCCTTCCAACAAGCCACTTTCTTGTGATGTATAGAAGTTTTTCATCTTTCGACCCTGTTTGCTCACTCTGTCATAGGGAGGACACTATTTTACACATTTTCAATGATTGTTCCTCTCTTCAGGGCTGTAGAATATTGATTAATCAAATTTATACACCAAAATATCCAATTATCAACACACTCATAGAAGGTATTGCTATGGGGATTTTGCAATTATAAGAAGTGCAACTTTCATCACTTTCTGTCTATGGTTTGTCAGATGCTTCCTAATCTTCAAGTCAGTTATACCTGATCCAAAATTAATTTTTTTACAAAAATTAAAAGATATCAAAGAAAGAGATTTGAAGTTAGCTCCTCACTTTATAGTAAATTCCGCATGGAATCTTATTAATATTGGACATTAAGTAATTTAATGGTTTATAAATGTATTGCCAAATTTAATAAGTTATTTTATAATTTTTTTCATTTATTGTAAACATAGTTGAATAAACCTGTTTTTGATATAAAAAAAACTATTACTACAACTACTATTACTACTATCACTTCAACTATTACTATTACAATTATTATTACTACTGAAGCAGTCAATCTGATACTCAGATCGTACTTCACAGCCCACTCAGAATCTCGCACCACCAAACCATATTCAAACCCCATCTTTACACATATATATGTATTTATTAATACATTTTTTCCTTAACTATGAAAATAATAACTGACATAGATATATATATTAATATATGTAATTACCTTTAATAAATAAATATTTGATTTTATTTTAATTCGTATATGTGCATAATGGATGTGCACATATTATAGGTAAGGAGAGATTATTTTTAAAATATGTATAAAAGAAAAATGTATTATATTAATATGTATTTTAAAATTATATTTATTATTTATTTTAGACACGGCAATCAGAAAAAGTGATGCAATCCTACTGAATATTCTCGAACGCAATTAAACCAATTGATCGGAAATCCATTAGTGGAAATTTTATTCACTTCAAATTTTGTTTTAAAATCTTAGATCTTATTTTTAAAACAATCATTCGAGTAATTCTAACAGGATTGCATTGTCTTCAAAACTTACATTAACAAAAGGTGCATCCAGTCAGAAAATTCCAGGTCTGCTAAGTGCATAAAGTGTCTCAGGTCTAGCAACTAAAGTGCATTCCAAGATAAACTAAAAATAGTATAAATATTGCTATATTTGAATCCCAAGGGAAGACTTGTAATTATAAATAGCAATGGTAAGCAGAACCCACACTTGTCGTTATAGCAATTTAATGTGTTGGGAATAGTAGAAATTTTCACCTTTCTTGCCATTCAACATGCTCTTTCCACACTCATTGCCCAGGATCCTGCTACCCATGAACTTTAATGTGCTTAAAAACTGAATAATGAAATGCTACCTGTCTGACCAACCAAATCTAACTAGATCTAGTTCACCAATTCTAATGGATGTTGCATTCACCAAGAATCACTACTAAATTGCCAAGGTAAAGAACTCTAGTCACTAACTAATATTCAAATTCTTAAGTTCAGCCTTCTGTAAATATTTCTCATAAGCCTGTCTGTAATTTAAAATGATATCATTCTCTCAGCTGGTCTTTCAACCAGAAATTAATTATTTCATTTAAATAATTTGTAAATTACTTACCTGCAATTAACATAACCTTCTTTAATTTTCTTTTATCATTGAGCCTCTACTAAATAAGTGTGATATTTTCTTTCACTTTCATGTGGCAGCACTATTTTATAACTCTTGTTATTATATTGTATATTTTATGTTTTAATAATATGGCAATAATTTTCCAAAGGTGCAAGAACATTCGCTTATCTTTTTTTTATTCCCTCTTCTTTTCATGGGGAGGTTAGTTTAGCTTCTTTTAATTTAAATGAGTTTGTTATTTTGATGACAGCGAATACTTGCAAAGTTTGGGAAACAAATTAATTATTTTATAATGTCATTATAGAAAAACAGAGAACAAACTGTTTTTCTAAGAAATGTTTTTTATTTTATTTAAATAATAAGCACTAGCCTTAAAACTTTATGAAATCAAATCTGTTTATTCTGAAATTAATAACCACTACCCCATTCATATATGTTTAAATTCTGTTTAGTATAATATAAAAGCACTTAGAACCGAATTCTCATATTTATTTAACATTGTGGGAAGTTTATTGATAAATTAATGGGGAAAGGGATTCTCTATTCCAGTGATTATGTATTTTAGTAATAAGTTTAAATGATCCATTACTGTTTAGTAACCTAATCATACTATTACGTTGGACATTCCCAATATATATAGGTTATCAGTCATTCATCCTTAGTTTTTAAAATATCATATGACTTTCGTTCCAAGCATTCTATGCAAATAGGCCTCCATATTCAAATACACATATGTGTGTCTGTGCTTTGTTCCCCAGGATTTTCAATAATCCAGATCCGGTATATTCATTCCAAATCCAAGAACACGGCTGCGTGGGACTTATTTAGTCATATGAGCTATTGACATAGGGTGGCTTCGGAAAAGACCCAGCCTATCACTATTAATAGTCAACCCTTTCATTTTGTGAACCAAATCTGCCAAAGTAGCAGGAGGAATTCAGTTACCATTATTTGTCCTTAAGTTTGGAAGCACATTTTTTGGATCCAAGATTGGATAACCTAATTCCGCCACCATGTATATACTGCTCTCTTAAAGTTCTCACCATAAATCAAATCTATGAATGTCCATAAACCATAATGTTATGATTCTACTAAACATATTTCCTTATTATATTTAAATAATATTTGTCTAAATCGCATGTTGTTATTAAATTAGTAATATGTGTCAAGGCCTGATCGCTCTTCAGACCACTGTTTAACATCTGATTGGCTGTCTGAAAAACAACAGTAGGCACATGTGAAAGACTAGCAACTTTTCAATTTATTACTTATTATTTTATTAATATTTTCATATGCACGTCTTTTGTGATGCAATCATATATATGTTAACAAACTATCCTACACACGTTTCTCACTCAGTAAAGACAGATCATTTCACTTATTAATATAAAAATGTATTTTTGTAGTAAAGTTAATATTTTAATCATAAAATGATCTTTGTAAGCTAAATCGGTCAGGTGCTATTCTTTTCTGTGGGGTGGATTGGTATTTCTCAAAGATGGTTACTCATAGCACTAAATCAACTATGTTTGTCAGTGTATTTCTTATTTATTGGCATATGAACTAGCCACAATAAAGTAGAGTAATAAATAAAGTTGTCATTTTCCAAGTTGTAAACAAATCTCAACTGATATATCTGTGTTACCATATAAAATATAAATCAGATTATGTGTGTTCAAAGAGGCCAATGATGATTAATGAAGTAACAAACCAAGTATTTATGCATTTTTATTTAAAGTAATAAATCTTATAAATATCATAACTTGCAGAATCATTATTTCTTTTTATTTAAAATATAAATATTTTAGTTATTAAATTATGCTTTCAATGACTAGATGATCTCCCGCTAATCCTCTCTAAATTTAATTAATGTGAAAGGTCACAACCTTTAAATGGGTCAAACTTATATTTTATACTAAAATGTTCCATTATATAATTTTAAATTAGAGTCGGAGGCTTTGTGATGCTGGCGGAGAGAGATAAATTAAATCAGTATCAACGGGATTGTTGCTCATAAGTTGGTAGATCTGGAGAAAATAGGCAAATATGGCAGAGTTCATGAGTATTCATGACTTATGTATCTTACGCATGATTGGACTTGAGGTACTTTTGCCTAGATGCTAGATCTTGTTATATGAATAGACAAAAACGACTAGTACACTACTACTAAAATTAATACAAGGGACAAGTCAGAAATTATCTGCACTCCAGTTATATTAAAATTTCTGCTGGTCATACTATCTTGTCAGTGCTTTCCATATGAGGTTCTTACTTCCAAGTTACTGCTGTGAAGATTTGAACATGTTACTTCAGTTCAAATGTGACTGTAGTGCAAGTAACAATGGCTAGTCAGTGATTTGAATGAAAGAAGAGCAGAGCAGCATACAATGATTCATTTCAATGTCGATATTTATTAAAGATTTTGTCCATGTAATGGAGAAAGTGTTTTGTTATAAAGAAGTGTATATGAATGGAAAGAAAAAATTAAGGAAGATCACACATCAGCTGTAAAGAAAAATATAGGTGCCATCCATGTCCATGACTGATGATAACACTGCATGCACATGTGAACTGATTCTGTTGGATAAAAGAGTATCAGTGAATTATATGGAAAATTCTGCCTATGCAGTAATCCAGGTCAAACTTGGATTTTAAAAAGTTTATGCAAGATTTGTACTGAAGCAATACACAGAAAAACAGAAATAGAAGTATTTGGACATCTGCAAACAAAATTTGGACCAATACTCTAAGAAAGATGAAAGTTTTTTAACAATAATCGTTACCGGTGATGAGACATATATTCATCATTGTGAGCCTGAAAGTAAATGGCAGAAAATGAAATCATTCTCAATCACCAACCAAAAAAAAAGTTCAAAAGTCAATCATCAGTTGGAAAATTGTTGGGCATACTTTTCTCGATTCTCAAAAGATAGCAATTGAATATTATCAGGAAAAAGGTTCAACAATCAATGATGCTCATTACAGTGAGATTCTCATTGAAGATTTGTAGCCTAAAATACAACCAAAATGTAGAAGACTGCTATCCAAAGGCTTTGTATTGTTGCATCTGTCCACCTTGTTGACATTCTCCAAAAACCTTATTTTGGGATGTTGGAACATTTTCTTGTAGTTCTGATCTTATCACTGGATTACCACATGATTGGATCTCTGAAAAAACTCTACAAGAATGAACATTCATGTCTGGTAGTGAGTTGAAGATTCATGGCTTGCAGTTTTGCCTAAACATTTTTTTAATGAAAGAATATAAAAGCTTGTTGATGCACGGACAGAATGTATTTAATATATATATAATTGAAATAATAAATTTAATGGTTTACAAACTATTATAAACAATCTTTAAATCTGCAGAAGTACTTTTTTTTTTAATTTAATGGCAGTTGAGGCAGATTTAAGAAATTAACTAAAAGTACTTCTGTGGATTTAAGGATTGTTTATAATAGTTTGTAAACCATTAAATTTATTATTTCAATTATAATTACAATTTTGTTTTTAATTAATGGACATTTTATTTATTATATATATATTTGTCTTTTCTGAAGGTTGATTAAATGAAGTTCTAAAGTCAGACAGTAGATAATTTTTGTGATGGTGGTGGCTGTAGCATCATCAACATCATAATTATTATTCTTATACAAAGTCAGACTCAAGAATAAGGTTTAAAAGAGCATGTTTCTATATCAACCTTCCAGAAAAATATTAGATTTCACATGTATGGAAAATTTACCTGGTAGAAAAACTATTTTAAAATGTGACTTTATGTGGTATAATAGCAATACATCTATCTACCATTACCATGATCTGGGTCCAGATATGGTTAGATAATACTTGACACTTTATTTGATTCAAACAGAATAGAAATTTTCTTTTAAATAGCTGACCTATATATATATAAACATAAACAAACATATTATTGACTGATAAATAGATATATTCTTAGCAAAAGATAAAATGAAGATGAAAATTATCCAAATTTTTACCATTCATTAATTGTCAAACCTGGTGAGTAATATTTTTATCTTTACTATACCACTATGAAGGATATTCCCAACAACAGCTATTTGTAGACTGTTTTATTTTTTTATGTACACATGCAAATGATATATATATATGTGTGTGTGTGTGTGTGTGCGTGTGTGGTAATGGTACAAATATGTGGGGTATTTAAATAAAAACAATATATTAAAATTTTTCAATTAAAATAAAATGGGAGTTACAAATAAAACAAAAATTGATTAAGCAGAAGAGCACCCAATACAAAGAAAGCATCAGTTATTAATAATAATTTATGCATGAAATACATATTTAAATAATGTTTCTGACTATTCTCCACTATGTAAATGAACATTTTTGATATGCAATTTCTTGATATGTGATCTCTCTAGTGATTGATCTAACAGTAATATGATGATGATGATATATTCATTACATCCCATAATAACAGGGTTCTCATTTGAAAACTAGCTATTAAATATGTAATTAATAAATTGATATCCAATTACTACATATGCCAAATAATAAGGTTTAATATGATATACAATTATTAATGACACTTAGAAAAAAACAAAAAAGGCCAAAGACTTTAAATTTTTGACAAAACAAAATGATTTTCATAAAACAAACATATTGGCAAGTATTTAAGAAGGATGTGAATATGACAAAAATAATCATTTTACTATATGATATAACATTTAAGAATTTAGTTATTATAATAAAGCTTTATACAATATTCTATTTAGAATTTTATCAAAATAATTAACTTTCACATGCAGGTCATGGATATCGCATTAGTACATATAAATATATATGTAAAATGTATATATATATCACACAATCAATAAATTATTTACAATACAATCTTTTCTATCCTTTAACCACAGATAAGACTAGTTAATAATAACAAAACAAAACAAAAAATGCTTTGTAAAACTAATATTTAAAAAAATGTATTACTAAATAGAATTAGACAAAAAATAAAATTTTCATCAAGATATCTTTGATCTTAATATTTGAATTCAAAAAATTAAACATACGTACTGTTTTAGCACATTCTCGATTTGATAAAGATATTCTATATAGAAAGCCTCACTCAGCAAATAGCAAAAATTGTTAAAGATTTATTATCGTAATTTTTGACAATTATCTACATACACTTGTAAAATATATTTCTATATATTATCTATACAAAAATATAAAAATCTAACTAAAGGAAATACATATAAAAAAAACAAAAAAAAAAAGACTTATAAATCCAAGAAATACACCTGGGTCTCTTTTTACGCGGACTTATTTAACCCAATTTTGAAGTTATGCGATTCATGTTTCACCAGAAGTCGAACTCCGATAATGCGCTATTACTTTAAATAATAAATTTCGCGCACTTACATTATATTGAAAGTAATAGCACATTATTGGAATTCAACTTTCATCTTAGTAATTTCAATATTTTCAGTGCTTTATAATAGTAAGATTTTATGCAATAATGAAATTAAAATCATGATTTCCACATTTTATGTATACACACACAAAATTTTAAAAGATTATAATGTAAATTTGTTCAAACATTGTGCGTGTTAATTTTGGATTTTAAATCACATTCTGTTTTTGCTTTTTAAAAAAGAATGTAATCAATTATTAATCATTTAGTGTCCACAAGTTTATTTTTAAAAGGTGAATAATAGCAGTAGGCACACTTAAATTTGACAATTAAAATCTGATTTTTAATTGTAATTAACAATTTAAAAATTACTTACAGTGACTTGAAATTAATGTGATGTGAAATTTGATTTTTAAACGGAATTGAAAATTAAAAAATTAAAGACAAAAATAAGAATTTAATTTTTAGTTTTTAGTTTCATAAACAAGTAATAAAATCATTGTCTCAAAGATTAATTATTAATTACGTTGTCACCAGAAAACCATTGACACAACATGAGTGTGAAGTTGGTGCTAGTTGTATTTCCTCTTGTAAAAAATCTAGATTTTTTACCAGTTTGCAAATGAACGTGTTTTTTGGCAAATAGCGATAATAATTAAAACGTGTATAAAAAATGTAAATTACTGTACTGTAAATTATGCATAAAAATATATTATTTTGAATAAAATTAAATATTATAGTTAAAAAAAGTTTGTCTTGTATCAATTTTTTTCAAATTTAAAATTTTTTATTAGTCATATTTTATTTCCTTATTTTTTTTTTTTTGCGCGAATTTTAAAGTAATTTTACATTGGTGCTTTGATTTTATGTGAATTTTGAAAAATCACAGACTGCATCCCCCCTTTTTCAATGTAAGTTACGTCTATTTTTGCACAATTTTGTTTGTGCGTGTTTTCTGAGGAACCTATCTATAGCGTAAAATGAGACCCAGGTGTAATATTATATTTCAACCAGAAGACTGGTTTTCATCAGATGAAAACCAGTCCTCTTGTTGAAATATAATATTATTTCTTGGATTTGTAAGTACTTTTTTTTAATGTGTCAAACTGTCGGTTTTTTATATATGGTATAGATATATTTGAATTCACTTTTCATCAATTATATTTCTAACAACAGACTTTTAATATATACATAGAAACAATAATTAATTATTTTTATTAGGTTAAACATCTTTTCTTTTCTTTTTTTCAAACTAAAAGAGAATAATATTTTTATTACAAGTATATATTTTCACTGTCTACATTTAGATAGCTATCACATTTAACTTATTTATATTCTTTTTACATAAGTACAATCATATTATTATTCTTAAATCCCAAACATATAGTTGAAAATCTGGTAAACATATAAAAAATATAAGCTGAAATATTTGAGAAATGCAAAAAATTGCTTCATATACGTATTTTGATTCTACCAAGTTTCTTTAGTAAAATCAATGATTGCTTCATAAAAATGCAGCCCTTGAAAAATTAATTTGTACAATATTTATTAAATAGATACAGAACATTAATATATGATAATTGAGCCTTAGGAGTAAGTTGAGTCAAATGAAAAAATGTGATGGAATTGAAATATACAAATTATGAGCAATTTATATACTTCTTAGTCCTTACAACCATACATTTCAAGTGTAAAAAATTGGTAAAATAGTTTCTAATGCATTGATATATATGTTTTAAAATATTTAAAATATATATATTTAAATCTTCCGCTTCTTCACATATTCTTAAAACTTATGAATAAAAATATCTGAAAAAGACAAATAACTCTTAAAATGAGTATTTTGTAATGAATCAGCACTCTTCAATTGAATCAGCTGACAATCGCTTCACATGACTTCATCATCTGTTTAGTATTTAGCACTATTGTATTATATTTTGATTTACAAGTGATAAACTTTTTACATAACTTTGTCACTAATCATTTCAGATAATTAATAATTATTTATTAGAATAAAGATTATCCCTAATTCAAATATAAATCTCAAAAAAAAATCTTTAGTCTAATAAATGATTAGTAATAATCATTAAAGTATTTATCTAAAGTGTTTAGTTTCCAAGTTGTGAATACAGAAAGTTTGACACTTGTAAATCAAAGGGTAATATATATGAAATAAAGTATTTTACAATGTGTCTATATATATATAAAACATTAAGCATAATCGTTTTACATATATATATATAAAATTGTAATGGGCACACATGCTGTTACATTCTAATAAATAAAATTAGAAATTAAAAATAAAAAGTTCGCAAATAAAAATTTGTTTTTAAAAATTAAAAATTAAAAGTCATCTAAACTAGTATATATATAAAATCGCACAGATGAAAAATTATTAAAAGAAAACTTTATTAAAAAAAAAAATTATTTTAAAACTAAATTTTCAACAAAAACTTAAAGGATTTAAAAATAAAAATATATCTTTAAGAACATATAAATTTAATTAATACTATTGTGTAAAAGGCTAAAAAATGGAAATGATTATTTTTAATTAGTCTTAAGTAAACTAGCCCTTGGGCACCTCACAATGTATAATTAAAGGTGAGATAGGAGAGAAAAACAATAAGAACAGAATAGCCAATAAAAAAAATCCCTCAGGAAATAAACCATAGTGAAAGGATCATCATCATCATGACATCATGTCCAGTCAATCCGAGATTTTAATATAAAGAATGGAAATAATTTAGATGTGTGCTATATGTGTTAAATCCGTGAAAGTTGAAGTAGAAGGGATTGAAAAGATGCACCTTCAATCCCTTCAGTTTTTCTAAAAGAAGAAATGTAATATTGTTTTCCTATATTGCGGACCCCAGAGCATCAGGGTCCTTCAATAAAAGCCTGCAAAGAACTATACCAGCCATAGTGAAGCTAACGGCTAATGGCATACCATCTCCTCAGGACATCATGGTAATTAACACTGGATCCAATTTAAGCATCTAAAAAGTATGGACTTTCTCTTTTAAAACCATAAGAACTTTATACAAATAATGAACTTTAACTATAAAACTTTCCCATTATTTAAATAGAAATAGAAATTCCTATCTAACCAAATTAAATCATTAATAATTATTTTTATCATATGTAAAATTAAAATAATTTCCATTAATTTAATTTTTCTGTTCTTTTAAATGTTTATTATGTTTTTTGTTTTTTCACATTAAGCTAAAACTTTTAATTAAATCATGTTAAATTTAAGTTGGGCATGAATGGCTGCATAGATTCATAAAGTTATATTAGTTTAAGGGAGGGTAAATCTTAGGTTATTTGTTTCACAGTTAAATTGGGTCAATGGATTGGATGTATTGGTATTATTAGTAAATGTAGCATGAAGATCCGCTACATGCAGAATCACATTATACACTGCACTTGGGCAAAATAAGTCCCATTTCTTACTGACCATCGGAAGTAGATGGTATTCCCTGCTCCTTGGATCACCCCTTTAGCCTATGGAATGGGATAGAAGACAGCAAAAAGGACCGCAATCTCTTCCTATGGAGTTTTCTTTTTTATTGTTCTTCTCGCCAGACAGATGAAGCATTCCTGTACTGGATGAGAGACATTTCTTCTCGATAACTGCGCTGTTCAGATGTATATTTCTGACAGTTCGGTATTGTGCTGTTGTATTCATGTTGCATTGAATACATCAATATATCAGGTAGATTGGCATTAGTTTGATTGTGAACTTTTGGCCTAGGGTTAAATAAGGGATATAGAATATTTTCTTTTTGAGTACAATCTATGTAGTCTATCCATACTTGACACTCTAATAAAATATTAATAAATTCATCTGTGCGAACTTATAAGATCAAAATAAAATATAAATTAAATTCTAAAGTAAAAGTTAAACTAAAATAATAATTCTAAATTTTATATATGTGCAAAATAAATGTTTCTGTGTATTGTTAATCTAGTAGTGGCTTAATCTTATTTTTTTTATTATCTTTATTTCTTTAAAATTAAAGTATACATTATCTCTGCTGCTCTGCGAGCTAGTGACTGGAGCTAATGGTCTATAATAAAATAAAATTGGATCTTAACTTAAGTATCTTCCTACTATATAAATTTTTCAGGTTCAAATGGCCTGGTGGCACCCTGTACTGCAGATATGGTAAGATTCCGAAGACTCAGATCTCTCCGACCATTATAATATATATATATAAAGAGAAATAATGCATAACGCTAGTTGAAATCTCTATAAAATATTTTAAACATCCCTATAATTATATTACTTTCAGCCATATTCCCCCTTTAAATAAAGAAAAGCTTGAATTTTGTAGCTAATTTATCAATTATTTAATATTTATATAAACTTATATGGGGTTCAGAATAAGAAAGTAAAAGTCATTAATATGTATTTATATGTTTTACATGTAAGAACAATTAGATATCAGGGGGAAAAGCTAAGCATTTATTTTTTTGAATTGTAAATGTTCCAAGAGATCAAGATAAATTGTATAAAGAATGAAAGAAATAAAAATATAAAAAGAGATATGGAATTTTTGAGCAGAACAATAGGTAGGTTTCTGAAATAAAACATATTAGAAATATAGCTGGTTAACATGGTTTCTGGACAAAGGATCAGGACAGTATATTTTCAATTTCATTTAAGAAAAAGTCCTTTTGCATAATTTTATATGCTACATTTTTATTTAACTTACTCTGTTTTTTATTATGAATCAATAAAATCTTGTAACTTAATTTCCCAATTTCTGGTCTCCCGTTGAAATTTTATAAACACATATATTTCTGATGATAATATAGTTTTTTAGAATTTGCAAACAATTTTTAGCAAAAACTAATGCAAAGTTTAAACTTTTAATTTTATGTGGGATTCAGTATTCTTTATATTACTGTCATCTGATTGAGCCCATGCTTTTATTTACAAATGCTGAAGAAAATTTATTTTTTACTTTTAATTGCATTATTTACTTATTAATGTATTTATGTGAATAAAAGCATTTCTTTATTTTTTATTTTAAAGAGGTAAACACAAAACAGACACATATTTAAGTACTTCTTTTTAAGTGTCTGATCAAGTTCATAAACAAATGATACATTTTTTTACATATATATAAGTTAATTATTATTTGAAAATAAAAGTCTCTTATTACAATAATTACTGTAGTGCAAAATATTGATAGAAAATAGAAATGTAATTAGCAGAAATTAAGCCCATATTTACTAATGAATTTTCTTTTAAATGAAAACAGATCTTATTACATGTTCTGTTTACTTATAATTGGTTTTAAAAATGCAGTATACTTTATTCAGTATGTGCGAATGCATATATAATTTTAAAAGTATTAAGACCTTAATATTTTATTGTATATCATGCTAATTTAAGGCTGATTTAAAAAATACAGTATAATATACAATAAGTATATACATACTGTACTAATTAGAAGACTCCTTCAAAATATGATTATTTCACTCTGAAATAATAATAGCTAAAACTGCCAATTGATGACTCTTTAGTTTATCTGGAAAAACTTAATGTATACCACAAGATTTTAATTAATATCTTAACAGTATTTGTGTATTTGTATTGCTTATTTTGTTTTAAAGTAATTCCAATTTAAAATCAATGAAGGATTATCAGAATGTAGTTAGTACAAATATTTAGTATGGTAAACTTCAATAACAATTTTTACACTTTAATTTTAGAGAAATTATTTTATTAAAATAACATTTTAAGCAACAATCGAATGAAATTCATGAGAGAAAAAATGATATAGCAACAAGAAAGGAAATTATAAATGGATATTTTTTTTTTGTGTGTGTGAAAATAACAGATCGATAAGTTGGATTAAAAAGGAAATTCTTTTATTAACTTTACTGGATACTTTTATTTTTGAGTACAACCCAATAAACTACCTAGAAGAAACTATATTTTAATTAATGCAGTCTATTTACTGAAATGTTCATATTTGTAAAACCTGTTAGAAAAAGAACAATGAAAATGGAGTGCTACATTCAAACGTGTTGACGTCTGTTTTCTAAGGAATATGAATTTAAATTAAGATCATCTAATAAAGAAAACCACGATTTCTAGAACATTATAAATTCATTCTTACGTTTAGTAAAATATTCATTCAAATTGCTATTTGAAATGGAAACAAATGCATACAGAATGAAATAATCGCACACATGTTAGGAGTAAAGCGTTAGCTGTTATAAATAAAATAAAATGCCAATTTCATGAAAGAAACCAACTTAATTTTTAACAACTATCCTAAAAATCGTTCATTAGAGGAAGAGAACAAAATATAGAACATCAAATATACCTAGCTTTAATCAATAATGCCATCTACCCGATGTTGTAGTTTATTAAATCCAATTGAAAAAATACTTATTATGCATGTTTGAATTCTAACACCTATATTACAATGTTTGTGGATAACACAATAGATAGATTAATACTTACAGCTGCCATTAAAAGGAATTATGATGCTACAAGTTTATTAGATAACACAAGAACTAGTGTTCTTTTTATGATTTACCTTTGGATATATCTATACATTCAATGAAAGTGAATTACACAACTACTAGTTATCTAATAAATATATAGAAGAGTCAAAGCACAAAACTATTGTTGGATAAATTATATTGGATTATCCCAAAAACTTTAATCAAATTCTTAGTGCTATTATCTTTTCATTTTGGATAGATCAATTTGACCACTTTACCCAGTATGGTGATTAGTTGAATGGTAAATGTTTTAGTGATGTCTCTGAGTTATATCTTTAATTTTATTTAACTTATGTTATATCCAAATCTTAAAAGATAATTTTATGTATAGTATTATATAATATACACAATCACATTTATGTATTCAATTAAAGGAAGCTGCCTTGAACCATAAAGGAATAAATAATTATTGAATGACACTTGCTGAGATAACTTATTTAGATTTAATCCTTAATATACATCATAATAAGTTAATGGTTTTGGTGCTAAATTATTATCAGCAAAATGAAACTGGACATGTACCTTCCTTTAATTCTGGATAAATACTTTGTGTGACATCACTCATAGTATAAACACACATATAATAGTTATTATATGCTAATGTTGTTTTAATATGCAATTTTATGACCTACATTCTAGTTACCATAGTTAATAAAGTATTTATCTATTAAATTAAAATCCTAGCTTTAGCTATTTCATTTTATATTACTCAGATAGGTCTATACAATTGAAAACCAGTTCATATCACCAGAATTATTTACTGATGGTAGATTTAGTCATAAGAGCTAGCAATACTTACTAACCAAATAAATTCAGATTGCAATAGTGTGAGTGAGGGAATTAGGTTATCATACATATGTATATGACATTGTTGTCAACCATCATGGTTCTGTAGTCCTAAGTTACAAATCCTGTAAATATTAATAGAGTCTCTGGGCCATATAAATTATAAATTCCTCATATAGGTCTCTTATTTTGGAAAATATATGAGATAGATGTTTTAAATCAACTCTATACCCATCTCATACCTACTTTCCCATATCATACCATTAAAGTTTTTGGCACCCAATTGCATGGCTACAAATAGAAATCACAATATTTAAGATTAGCATAGTCCACATTGAGTACTTTACACACAAAAAAGGAGATTTTTTTTAAAATAAATACTTTATTTACGAAGTTATCATTGGCTATTTTAATGATTAGTAAATGATACCATTAAGGTGAAAACAGGATATGCATGTTTTAAAATGATAGAAGTTGTGATTTTTTTAAATTCATAATTGATAAAGTGTCTAGGGCCAGACATCAATAACAAATTGTTATTTATTTATATAAACATTTTATTATAGCAAGTTAAGAGATAATTCCTATACATTTTGTTGGATATAAACTAGTAGTTATTCACATTAGCATCTCACATCTTTATGCACCATGAATAAGTAAGTTCATTTAGAAAAAAATATTTTTCCAGATGTCAATATGGAATCCAAAGACCAAGAAGTAGGGCCTGGAACTATGAATTCAGATTTCACGAGCATGATCCTAAGTGAGTTTTAAAAAATAAATAAAAAACTTGAAGAACAAAAAATAGAACTAAAGAATGAGATAGTAAGATCCAGAATTGATTGTGATAAAAGATTTAAAAGAATAGATAAGAAAATTGAAGAACATAAAACAGAATTAAATAAAAGTTTTACTACGAAATTTAAAAAACCAAAGCTAGACTTCAGAGATTTGAAAGATGAAGTTAATGTAAAGTTCAATGCATTTGATGTACAATTTAAACACAATCTTGCAATTAAATTTTGGGAGTCATAAGATAAACATACTGCTAAATATGAAGAGTTGAGAGAATTAAACACAAGAATAGGAAATAAATTAGATTTGAATCTAAAAAAATTTGAATGTAGTTTTGAGAAGTTAGGATAGAGGTTAAAAGTTGTAGTGGTTATAATGGAATCAAGTAGCAAATATAGTAGTTTCATAAAATGTCCAAACTATTTCAAAAATAATGGTGATATTGATGGTGCTGCAAATTCAAGGAGTGATATACTTCTTTGAATACACCTTACATTAAAGGAATACATGATACCAATTCTGATATCCCAGTGACCATTAAATGCTGGTATAATCACTACTATAAATGTAAAATGAAAGTACCCATTACAAATAAGTATCGCTCAAATGACTAGTAAACAAAAGAATCCTTTCATTGAGCATCAACTTAAGTATTCTCTTAGAAATTTTTTTAATGCATTCTTATTATAATTATGAAACTGAATGGCACAAGGTGCTGCAGAGATATAAAAAAGTGATTCACAATAAGGTTTCTGGAAATACAAACGATATTAAGAAGTTAAATGAGTCATGAGAAATAGGTTATAATGTTTATTGCCTTGAATTCACTTATAAACAGACATTATAGAAAGTATAAAGAATCTTTAGAATAAAGTATATAAACAATTAGTTCAAATGTTAGACTACTCAAATTACAGTCATGAGATGAATAATACAAAAGATTTTATAAGCTCTCACATAGGGTTAATTGCTATGAATTCTTGTCTTTAATGGAGAATAAAAAATATTTAATGCAACATTTCAATGGTCATTCTGGGATCTATAAACATTACCACAGTAAATATGATTGTGTGTCAGAGATAAGATCACATTTTAATCACCACTCTTACATATCAGCTTGTAACAAACACAAGCCTAAAATAAGATTTAAGAATTTTTTAGTCTGAAAAAAGATAATATCACCCTAATAAAACCAGCAGAAGGGCATTTTTCTTAGTGATGTCAACCACTGTGCAGTGTATTTTTGCAAATATTATTCAATTCATACCTCCAACTTTGTTGGAATACAAGCCAATTCTTTTCGTGATCAAATAATTCCCAAGAGTAATGACACAACTGCTACTCATAGAAATAGTGATAAGGAAAACTTAACTAGAAACCTTGGAAGTATAATAGGAATGCATTTTCAGATTTGACAATTAAACTTGAAAACACACTTGGGTGAAACTTAGGACACATTTAGATTTTAAACAAATTTTTTTTTTTTTTTTAGTGGAAGGATTTGTACTAGTTAGGAGACTCGTTCAAAATATTATTATGTATGTATATTTAATTTTTTTTGTGTGTGAACCTGTTATTTCACTCTGAAATAATAATAGCTAAAACTGCCAATTGATAATTCTCTACTTTATTTGGCAAAACACAATGTCTATCACAAGATTTTAATTAATATCTTAATCGAATTTTTATTACTTATTTTGTTTAAAAGTAATTTGAATTTAAAATCAATGAAAGCATGTCAGAATGTAGTTAGTACAAATATTTAGAACGGTAAACTTCAATAACAATTTTAACTCACGAACACACTATATTTGAAATTATTAATAGAAAAGAAAAAATGAAAACACTTTAATTTTAGAGAAATTATTTCATTAAAATAACACTATTTACTTGCGTATTAATGAATGATTAATATTGTTACATTTCCATGTAATAATTTACATATATGTATGAGTGCGGGTATATTTAATATTATATAAACATTGTTATATCAATTGTTTAAAGCAATAATCAAATAAAACCCATGACAGAAAAGTGATATAGCAACAAGAAAGAATATTATAAAAAGAGATATTCTTGTGAAAATAACAGATCTATAAGGTTGATTAAAAAGAAAACTCTTTTATTAACTTTAATGGATACTTTTATTTTTGAGAGAATCTACATACATACATGTCCATAAACTACCTATTTTAATTAGCATATTCTATTTACTGAAATGTTCATATTCGTAAAACCAGTTAGAGAAAAAACAATAAAAATGGAATGCTATATTAAAATACATTGACTTCTGTTTCCTAACAACCATGGATTTAAAGTAGGATCATCTACTAAAGAAAACCATGATTTCCAGAACATTGTACATTTATCTTAGCTTTTAGTGAAATATTCATTCAAATTGCCATTCGATTTGGGAACATACGCATATAGAACGAAATATCGCACACATATTAGGAGTAAAATGTTAGTCTTTATAAATAAAATGCTAATTTCATAAAAGAATAATTATTTTTAAACAACTACCCTAAGAATCGTTCACTAGAGAAAAAGAACAAAATCTAAAATATCAAATATACCTAACTTTAATCATGAGAGCATAATGCCACCTACCAGATATTGTAGTTTATTATATCCAACTGGAAACATACTCATTATGCATATGTTGGAGTTCTAACACCTATATTACACAATGCTGGTGAATAACATAGAAGATAGATAAATACTTATAATTAACATTAAAAGAAATTATGATACTACAAGCTTATTAGACAACACAGGAATTAGTGTTTATTCAGATTTACCTTTGGATATAGTGATAAATGTAATGAAAGTGAATTATCAACTATCAGTTAACTAACAAATATATAGAAGAGACCAAAGCACAAAGCTATTGTTGGATAAATTATATTGATTATTGCAAAAACTATAATCAAATTCTTAGTGCTATTATCTTTTCATTTGGGATACCTACAAATTGCTATACCAATTTCACCACTTTATCCAGTATAGTGATTAGTTGAATGCTAAATGTTTTAGTGATGTCTCCAAGTTTTGGCTTTAATTTTATTTAATTTATGCTTTATATAAGTGTTAAAGAATGATTTTATGTATAGTGTTATATAAAATACACCATCACATTTACACATTCAATTAAAGAAAGCTGCCTTGAACTACAAAGAGATAAATGATACAGGGATAACTTATTTAGTTTTGGCTTTAATTTTATTTAATTTATGCTTTATATAAGTGTTAAAGAATGATTTTATGTATAGTGTTATATAAAATACACCATCACATTTACACATTCAATTAAAGGAAGCTGCCTTGAACTACAAAGAGATAAATGATGCAGGGATAACTTATTTAGGTTTAATCCTTAATATGCATTAAATTATTATCAGCAAAATTAAGCTGGATGTGTACCTTCCTTTAATTCTAAGTATTTTGTTTGACATCACACATATTGTATCTACAATGCATTCTAATTATTATAAGCTAATGTTATTTTGGCTGCAGAAAAGAGTTTGCTATTAACTGAAAGGAGAGCCTTTGATTCCTCTTGGAGGCCTTAAAGAAACTGAGCAGGGCAAATTCCTAATGTCCACTCCATACATTCTTGTCGTTTGCAGCTGTTGTTACTATGTGATTATTCATATAGTATACAAACATGGATGGGCTGCTCACCAACATGCATTAACCAGCGTGGTGAGTTTATTGGCTTTTTACCTCCGAGTTTAAGAATATTTTTCCAATATATACAATCATGACAGACAAAAATAAATCATGGCCCTTATTCCCAGGAGGCTGTAAAGTCACCAACCAAGGCAGCGGTTGGTGGCCAAAGGCGGAGGGTGCTAAAAATTCCCTGATTGTGGACTCAGGCTGCCATTTGATGACAACTTTTATTTAGGTACTTACAACTGCAGATCACTTTCAAGTGAAGGAAAATTGCAAGACTTAGAAGAAGAACTATCTTATATTAAATGGGACATTTTTGGACTTTGTGAAGTTAGATGAAAAGGTGAAGAAACAATTGATTTAAAAAGTGGACATGTACTCTACTATAAAGGCACAAATATTGGAAATACAAGTGGAGTAGGATTCATTATAAATAAAAAATGGAAGAATAACATTGTGGAGATTGATGGTGTATCGGACAGAGTGGCAAGATTAGTTTTACAACTTAATAGCAGATACCAAATGCAGATAATTCAGGTTTATACCCCAACAAGTTCTCATAGTGATGAAGTAGTAAAAGATTTTTATATGGATGTACAAAAGGCTTTTGATCAGAATAAACAACATTTTAAAATTGTTATGGGAGACTTTAATGCTAGAATTGGTAAACAAATGAAAGATGAAAGTGATGTAGGTAATTTTGGTTATGGTAATAGAAATGAGAAAGGACATAGACTTGTGGAGTTTGCAGAAAAAGAAAAACTTTATATTATGAATTTTTTTTTTGAGAAAAATGTTAAAAGGAAGTGGACATGGAAGCATCCAAATGAAGGTATAGCAGAATTGGATTATATTTTGACTAAAAGAAAGTACATATTTCAAGATTGTAATGTTCTTAATAAATTTAACACAGGAAGTGATCATAGATTAGTAAGATGTAAGATACATGTTAATGCAAAACTAGAGAGACAAAAATTATTAAGGAAAACAATATTTACAGTTGATATTCCTAATCTTCAGAAATAAATTAGAACTTACAAATCAGTTTCAAGTATTAGTAGATTTTGAACATGATTCAGATTTGAATGAAATTAATAGGAAAATAACGGATACACTTTTAAAAACTGCAACAAAGATAGCTGGTAGAAAGAAGTAGCAATTGACCAATAAAATTTCTACTGAGACTAAAGAATTTATGAAGAAAAGAAGAAATATGCAGATATACAGCAATGATGCATTAAAAAAGATTGAATATCTCGAATTTTGTAAAATGGTGTGGAAAAGAGTTGAAAATGATATAGGAAAGTATAATTGTGAACTAGCAAGGAAAGCTGTAGAAGAGAATAAAAGTCGAAAGAGTGTAAAACAACATTTTGGAATTGATAGGAAATTTATATCTGCAATAAGAAACAAAGATGACATTATTACTAAAAAGAGAGATGACATCATGAAATGTATAGAAGACTTCTATCAAGAATTATATAGTAATAAAGAACAAGTACCTCCTATACCTATTATATCTTCTGAATTGCCCAAAATTTTGAATGAGGAAGTGAGACATGCAATTGAATTTATGAAGAAAGGGAAAGCTCCAGATAATGATGGAATTATAATTGATATATTAAAAGAAGCAGGTGAAGAAATATAATTTTTTTTAGCAAAGTTATATTCCAAATGTCTAAATGATAAAGATGTACCAGATGATTGGAAGAATGCAGTATTAATATTAATATTTAAAAAAGGTGATAAAGAAGATATTAGAAATTACAGACCTATCAGTCTTTTATCAGTTTTATATAAAATTTTTACTGAGATAATTACAACTCGTCTACAGAGAATACTGGACTTCCACCAACTAAGAGAACAAGCTGGATTTAAAGTGGTTTTAGTACAATAGATCATATCCAGGTATTGAGAGAAGTTATAGAAAGGACAAATGAATATGAGTTGCCATTATGCTTAGGATTTGTAGATTATAAAAAGACATTTGATTCTATAAACATTTCTTCAGTAATTAAAGCATTGGATCATCAAGGTATAGATCCAGGATATTGTCATATTTAAAGAATATTTATAAAAATGCAACAGCAACAATTAGATTAAATAATAATAGTAGGAAAGTCAACATTGAGAAGGGATATCTCCAAAACGTTTTACAGCAGTGCTGCAAGAAGTATCTTGTGGATTACAATGGGAAGCTAAAGGAGTGAAAGTAAATGGAGATTGTTTAAGTCATTTAGATTTTGAAGATGATGTAGTTGTTTTTGCAAATAATGTTTTAGAGTTACAGGAAATGTTGCAGGAGTTATCAGATGAAAGTAGGAAAATAGGACTAAAGATAAATGTTAAAAAGACTAAAGTAGTGTTTAATAGATTTTCTCAAAATATGAAAATACAGATTGATTATGATGAATTAGAAGAAGTTAACAGTTACAAATACCTTGGTCAGATTATTAATACAGATGGAAACATAATGGATGAAATTAATCATAGAATTAAACTTGGTTGGAGTGCTTTTGGTAGATATAACTTGATACTAAAAGGAAATATGCCTATGTGTTTGAAAAGGAAGGTTTTTAATAAATGGGTTTTTCCAGTTCTTATTATGGATCTGAGACTTGGACACTTAATAGAAGAGCAATACAGAGACTTCAAACCACTCAAAGAAGTATGGAGAGATGCATGTTGGGAGTAACAAGAAGAGATCGAAAATGCAATGTATGGGTAAGAGAACAAACAGGTGTTACTGACCTCATTGAAAAAATTAAAAGACTGAAGTGGAGTTGGGCTCCACATACTGCTAGAAGAGATGATAATAGATGAACAATTGAAGTTTTAAACTGGATTCCAAAATATTGTAAAAGACCCAGAAAGAGACCACGTGAGATGGATGGATGAAATAAGAAAATGTGCAGGAATGATGTGGAGAAGAGAATCTAAATATCAGAAAAGATGGATTGAACTTGGAGAGACCTTCATCCTGCAGTGGATTGATAATGGTTGATGATGATGATGATGAATGTTATTTTAATGTGCAATTTCATGACCTACATTCTAGTTATCATTGTAAATAAAATATTTATCTATTAAATTAAAATTGTAGATAGTTTATTTTATTTTATATTACTCAGATAGGTCTATACAACTGAACACCAATTCATATCATCAGAATTATTTACTGATGGTAGATTTACTCACACAGCTCCAAATAAATTCAGATTGTGATAGTGTATTAGGTTTGTTTACATATGCATATGATTTTGTTGTCACCAAGCATGGTTCTGTAGTCTTAAATTACAAATCCTATAAATATTAATAGAGTCTCTAGCTTATGGTCCATATAAATTATAGATTCCCCATATAGATATCTCATTTTGGAATATATGTGAGGTAGATGTTTTTAAATCAACTCCATACCCATCTCATACAAATTTCTCTATGATATATATATATGGCCTTGTAATACATTGGTAGTACATCCAACTGTAATGCTCATGACCTAGATTCAAATTCTGAACAAATAAATTTAAAACTTTTTTTCAACAGGTTATATTTTCCTTTCAAAAAATATTCTATAACTAATCCTGCTAATCATTCACAATTGGTAAATAAATGGATATCTAACTATTTATCAGCTAAAGAGTTAAGCAATGACAAAAAGTCTCACAAATCTTCAGCCTCTGACAATTAGAAAGTCTGATTTATTACACCTTCATTTTCATTATTAATGTAAGTCAGAAGTAGCCAACCTATGATACATGCACCAAAATTGGTACATTATGGCATCAATTTTGGTACAGTGAACTCCTGATTGCAAAAATAAAAATTAAAAATTAAGGCTAGATCTCGTAAAGTAATACTGTGATCAAAAAGTAATTTTTATTATAAAAAATATATATAACAAAAATTGAAAAAAAAAAGTTCCATTCTATAAGCAAACATTTCATACAAGTCTAATTTTGAAGACTAATTCTGAATAATTTTGTTACACCAATGAAATTGATAAAAAATAAAATGAGGTCATGTCTGACTAGTAAAATTGGAAAAATGTTCTGATTAATTACAAATCATAAAAATCTGGTAAATGTAAAACAAATCCTGAAATCTCTTCGAAACAACCAATGTTTAATGTTAAATTTTTTATAATATATCATTATCTGAATTATACTACAATTATACAAAAATTGAGAACAAGGCAAATATCATATTATATGTAATAAGTGAACTTATAAATAATTTTAAAAAAGGAAGGCCAATGTTGCATCGTAATATAATACAGCAATTAACTCAAAAAGGTTTAGAATTTTTTTTCAGGAAGATCACCTATGTTAATTTAGCTACCTATTAAATTATTAGTTGACAAACATATATTTAGATATCATTAGCAAGATGATAATCCAGCAGTAAAAAATACTAAAATTCTTACAATGTCAGTTCACTGGCTTGGTGTACATTATCTTATTTATTATTTCTATTTCTCTGAGAAAAAATATCAAGAAACCTTTGCTTTTTGGTGCTACTTAAGTCTATTTCCCTTTATCTTGCCAATAACTTTACAAAATGGATATACTAAAACTGCTGAAACAATAGTATTTATATATTGAAATATTTCCATATAATACAATTACAATATTATTATTAACAAACCTTCAGGAAAATGCTGAGACAATTATTTTATTCTATATGTGAGGATTATTTAGATAAGAATAAATCAATTGCATTAATATGATCATCTCTCGAAATTTGATGTGAAATCATAGTTTTCAAATTTATGCATGCTATTTATATAGTATAGGTTTTAAAATCATTTCATTCACTTTACTAACCAAATTAAAATTCTAGCATATTATTTTCCTTTTTGTAAATAACTAACTCCAAAGCCTACCCTAATGACTAAATGAACTTAACCAGTAAATGATCTAGTTTTTTTACTTTAAAGATTTGGATTTAACAAACAATGAAATAAACAGCAATCAATACAAACCATTATTGGTGTTCAGGATGAGTACATATGAGATCGAGAAAATGATTTGATGTACAAACTAAAAAACATTAGTCTAAAAAAAAAATGTAAAACTTGAGTGTCTGAACTTGGCTCAAAAAGGTCACTTGAAGAATTTGATACACGGTATCCAAGAAATTGGATGGCATATCTAGAAAGATTTTGGTTTTTATTTTGTTAAAGTACATTATATGATTTTAATAGAATTAAAAAAGGCTATATTTATAGGGTGATTTGAAGAGATGGATCCAGGATAACTAGAAAACTGGTATCTAGAAAGACTCCAAAAATTTTTTTGTTATTAAAATCCACAAAAGATTGGATTTTTGAAAAATAAAAATTAAAGTTGACTATATTGTATGTGATGACCTGCTACCTATAAGATTTTGTGATGATAAGCAGCATCAGCTCATCCTTCCACATAAACTTTTAATAAGATCAAAGAACTGCTAAATATATCTATTAACCTCAACTTTCTGAATAATATAAAGATACTTTAAATGATAAAATTTCAATGTTAAAATTTGTTCATAATGTTGCCTTCTATATATAAAATTAAAAATAGTCATGGACCTCACTCATCACCAACATCCTACAAAAGGCTGGCTTTGTTATACCATCCATCAGTAACAAACTAAAGTACTGGGAGGTTTTCAATCAGACCACAGACTTCTTCATTGTCTCCCCTACACTCCTCAAACTTACCAATGCTCAATTAATCCACAAATTCAAAAGGTGATCCCTTGGAAAAATTCCATGATTTCCTCCTTAAAATCAACCTTCACTCCCTTCCCAAAAATCAATTTTTGGTCAACCATAGAGGTTTCACCAAGATCTCTCCCCTATGCCAGCTCTGTAAAACTGACAATGAAACCCTCCACAACTTTCTACTAAAATGTCCCTTTCTGCTTGGAGTGAGACATGTCATCAACTCCTGCCTTTTCTTGCACAGAAACATCATCTTCACCCTCCAAGAATCCATAGAAACAGGGGTCTTTGCAACCATTAGACTATCAGTTTTCCTCATCTACGCACTCTGGTTGCTCTGATGTGACATTACTTTTGACCAGAGAGTACACTCAGTGAATCAAAAGCTATTGGACCTAATTCACTCTCTCAAAACCAGATACCAAACTATCCCTCCCTCCATTCTTCATAGACACTTCGGCAATCCTCCAACTCTCATCCTCTCAGCTTCTGTCATAGGACTCAATTATGACCCATGTGGTGCTTGCTCAATAAAGACATGCATTTCGGACTGGCCTGGACTATACACCCTTTCCCCTTCCCATTCCCTTGTCACATGTATCCTTCCCCACTTACGAAGTTGCTCCAGAAATTTCAATTTACCATATAATCATTCTCTTGTAAACCTTTTTCTAACTATATTTGTATGTTTGTTTGTTTTTTGATTAATAAACTTTCATCACTGAGAGAAAAAAAATTAAAAATAAACAATTTAAAACAAAATTGAAATAGACAACTCATTATAAGTAAAAATATTACTTAATATATCAATCCAGCTTTAATTCCTTAATGGATTTTTTTCAAGATGTTTCTTTTTAAATAATCACATGTGATGTGATCACATGACCCATTACCCTACAGCAACTCCCCCAATGGACATTATTTACATTACATTACAATAAATATAATTATTAAAATACATACATTAAGTATAATTATTAAAATACATATATGTACATAAAATGATTAAACTTATTACAGTCCTCCCCCCCCCTCCATAATATATATACAAATAATCTAAAAAAAATCAACAATAATAATCCTTTCCTTCTATTTTTAAAATTATAACTCTAAAGTTTCCAATAATATAACAACTCCCCCCCCCCTAATTGTGCTGGATCTTTAACCATGTTTACACATTTGTTTAAATTTTCTTGAATATACAAAGTCTCATAACATTTTTTTTCCTTGTAATTTTTGACATATTTTATTATTTAAATATTTTTCTCACCAATATATTTTATGTCCAGTATCTAAAAAGTGTATGGCCCTGATCTTATATCCTTTCTATTAATTGCCCTATCATGCTCCTACCTCTTTCCATGGTTGTCTTTCCTGTCTGACCTATATATATATATATCATACTGAAAAGGTCACAATTAATTTTATATCCAAGAGAATTTAAACAAATGTGTAAACATGGTTAAAGGTCCAGAATAATTAGGGGGGGGGGAAATGGGCATTGTTAGATTATTGAAAATTTTAGTTATAATTTTAAAAATAGAACAAAGGGATTAATTATTATTGTTGTTGTTGTTTTTTATAGATTAGTTGTAAATATATATAAATTAGGGGGGGGGGGGCTGTAATAAGTTTAATCATTTTTATGTACATATATGTATTTTACTAATTATACTTATTGTAATGTAATGTAAATAATGTCCATTGGGGAAAGTTGCTTCAAAAGATTCCATTAAGGAATGAAAGCCACATTATGTATTAAATAATATTTTTATTTATAGTGAATTGTCTATTTCAATTTTGTTTTAAATTGATTATTTTTAATTTTAATACAAAGATATATGCCTAATCTTCATAAACAAAAGGATGATGAAAAAGCAGTTTTAATTTTGTATTTGAACTTCAGAGGATATCTTTGGCTTGTGATTTTAAAATGTTTCTTGTTGTGGCATTGAGGGACTGGTTTGTATGTTATGTGAAGAACTACAAATTGAAGATTAAGTTATTTATGGATCCAGTACAACTTTTAAATTGACCATTTTACAGACATCCTTAAGAAAAGCAATGATATAACACAAGAAGCATCTTTACTAAAACTATGTCCAAAATAAAAATAATCAGCAGAAACAAGGTAGTTTAACAAAAGAATATATAAAAAGGCAGCTGCAAATTAAACAAAATTTTGATTACCATTGTAACACAACTCACATGGTCACCCAATTTCTACATAAAACACCATTTGTCTTTCCTGCTATCATAATGAACTCATACAAGTTGCCTGTCTGATTAAAAAAATGAATAATTTATAATATGGAGATAATTATTAAAGAAAGAGCCAAATTTAAAAATTGTTGAAATATAAATTGAAAAGTCATTAATTTGTTTCAAAAAGGGGTTTGTAAATGATAATAGAAATCAGAAAGAGAACCCCTTCAGTCAACTTTGAAACATCTATAATTATGAGAGCAAATTAATCACTTTCTGAAAAAGAAATAAGTGAAATTTCAGAAAGGTATTATACTTAAATAAGGCTAAAACCTTACTACATGCACCTTGAGTGCTTAATTTATTACAAGAGAGACCTCTACAAATCTAAACACAAGATTCGACTTTATAAAGATAAGAGCAGCCCACTCCTATCTTCAACCTATTTTATATATATATATAGGCAAATCGAAAGCATTATGATTTGGGAGCATAAATTTCTTCACTGATTAAGTCCACTATTTCTGTTAAACATTAACGATCGTGAAATCTTTTGGTTTACACTGAGTTAATAGTCAGATCTTAAATTTAGAAATATTTTGAATCAATTTAAAGTTGTAAATATTAATTCTTATTAAGTGCAATGTCAGCATGTAATACTTAAATAAGGCTATAACCTTAGTGCATGCACCTTGAGTGCTTAATTTATTACAAGAGAGACATCTATAAATCTAAATGCAAGATTCGACTTTATAAAGATAAGAGCAGCCCACTCTTATCTTCAACCTATCTATATTGTAACAATATTTATAAATTAATATAATATGTATTTGTAATTATTAAATTAATATAAAAGATATGTATTTGTAACTATAATTTGTAACTATTTTAATATGTCACATTTGTAATCATAATAAATATTTAGATAGGGGAAATTATTAATTATTAGATATATGCCTATCCAATCTGTACCATTTGTAACTATATTAATTCATCATAGCATAGGTAAAGAAATTATAGAATCACTGTGCCACTTGAAAATATCAGCATTAAAGATTCTTGGTATTTATTTATATATTGGGGCAGTCATTTGAACAATAAAACATACTGGCCATTGTCATCTAATAAAAATAATATTAAATATAGCAACTGAATAAAAGTACCCACTGTGAGATTCCTGGAGTGCCTTATGCTTATCTCCAATACTAGGTTCTTCTAACAAAGAATCCTTCCTATTCTTCTTTCCAAATATATAAGACCATTCATGGTCATATGCACACACGGGTGCTATTCATGACAACTTATAAAAAAATATATTTTATAAAACTAATATTATGAAGTTGGAAAGGGATGATATCACTCTTTATTCAGTTTAGCTAAGTACATGTGTTTTCCCATGAGCGCCACTAGATTGTTTTCAATCTAGATAAGTATCTATTTATAGTGTACTTGAGTTCAAACTCATTCAGTACATATTTATTACACATGACTTGGATGACTATTGAACAAAAATGACATTCTTACATTTTATCTATATTGATAAAATTACAAGATCCCAATATTACCAAAGTTTATACTATAGATCAAAGATTCTTATAGACATTGCTAGCTCATTAGCGTATATTGATGAACAGACATGTATAATCCTATTAATGGCTTCCAAACAAGCATGTGAAGACCATTATTGATATTGATGGCCATTTAACTAGATTATTTATCACAATAAAGGTAATAATGATGATGATGATAATAATATCATAATAATGATAATAATAGTGATATCATAATAATGATTATAATAGTGATGATGATACCAGCCATGGCTTATCAATAAACTCACAACAATAAATTCATCTTTATAAACTTATAGGCATCTATTAAAATTATCCTATTTCATACTGGGATTTAATAATACTAATGGTGATGATTGATCATCATGAATCTCTTTGCATAATATTCAATTTTCTATAAACCCCTATTTACTAAAATATATTCATTACGCTAAACATTAAATTTAATGATTATAATTTATTAATGATGATTGATGGCGATCATAACTTTTATATAGTATTATTTGAAACATTTTTAACTAATAACATGATATCCATCTTTGATGAGGATGATCTAAATTCATGGACACAACACAATTTTAGCTTTCTATGTTGAACTATAATTATCAAAATTTGGTTATTCTCAAGCATAATCCTTAAATACTTAAATATCAACATTCTAGTTTACCTATTATTTTGCGGACGCTTAATATTTGCAAGTGATTGCTCAATATATACGAATGGTAATACTTAATAACTGCGAGCAATGATGATGAATTAAAATGATAGAATTAAGACAAAAAAAAAAACACAATATTCTTAATAATAACTCGGAAACCAATTAAGATATATAATTATATTTTATTAACACTACTACTCTTTCTTTCCTTCTTTAAAGTCAAATCGACAATTAAATAAATGGCTTATTAATATAAAAATTTATATAAGTATAAGCAAATAAACTTAATATATAGGTTTGTCATTTTTCTTGATATCTCAAAATAAGCTGACTTAAATCAATATTAGAAAAAAAAAATACATATTCTATAAATGCTTATTTAAGACTTTTCTTACTCATCATATCATAAAATAAATTTCAGGTGAAACTTGTATATGTTATTTCATTTCCATTCAAATGTAATGCCCTACTTTTCAATTTACCATTTTAAACTAATCATATATAACCCATTCTATGATGTGTTTGGATAAGCAGTTACACATGCACGCATTCGGTAATGTTAACATATATGTTTAAAATGTATACCCATAAATTACATATATAAAAATATCTTTTTCTTTTGCAACCTTATAGCGAAAGAAAATAAAATACATATATTAATTTTTAATATGCAACAAGATAAAATAAAAATAAAAAAACATTATAAATGCATATATCTATAGGTTGCTCATTATCATTAACAACTGAAGAACAATTAAAAAAAAACATTTCAACATTACAATATATAATAAAAAAAAACAAAAAAAAAATAATGAAAAATTTAAGTTTAAAGATTTAAACTATGTTTGTGCTATGTTGTGAGATATTGCAAATAACTATAGATAAACAAGTCTTTAATGTTTCTGTATCAAAAAAGAAAATTGCTTTGACCAGTAAATTAAGGTTTACTTTTAATAAGTAAAAGAATAAAATCGGTTAAAGAAAGTTCATATTTACCCGTCTACTTTTTACTTCTTATTAATGTCCTGAGTTTGAATTTTCAGACTGCTTTTCTTTGCTCACCAACAACAACAACAACAAAAAAGAAAGTTATTGCAGATACTTTTAAGATAATGCTGAATCAATTGACTTGCTTGTTTCTTCAATTCCATTATTATTCACTGTTGATTGGCTTCCTTCTACCATTTAAAAAAAAAGTTATTATAAGTACTTTGAATAAGTAGGTACCGGTGGATTTGCTTGTCTCTCTCCTTAAAAAAAAATAATTGCTGTTGACACTTTAGATGATTGAGGTAAATCAACAAAAATTTGATTTATGGCTTCAAACTTGGTTCTACATGGCTGTTATAAATTTTCTTTTCCTCCTATTTCCTCTTCTCCATTCATTCGAAGGTAATGAGCTTTTAATAAGCCAGGAACTAGAAACAAAGCATTCCATATAGCTTGTGTGGTTGGCTTCAAAATCTATCATTTTGTTGGTTATTACTGGATACATGACTTCATAGACAGATCAGCGATTTTGACTCATTCTGTATTAACCAGGAAGCAGAAAAAAATGGTTTAGCAATGCAGAGGCATAGTATTATGCATAACCAAATATGTTAATATCATTTTTATATAATTATTACTAACTTCTAATAAATTCAATCTTGTTCCATTTCTCTCCTCTTCTTTAATATTGCTGGAAATTGCTTTATATAAACGCACATTTCATTTGCTCTTTTTTTCAACTTTCAAAGAGTGAGAAAAAAAAAATTAAAGCGTTCACTCTCTTTTAAAAAAAAAATCAGAGCTTACATTTCTGCTTAAGAATAATAACAAGGAAGGACCGACTGAGTTGAGTCTCAAAATAATAATAATAATCTGAGTGACTCTCTCTCTAAAAAAATTAATGACTAACTCATCATCTCTCTAAAAAAATTTAAGACTAACCCCCATCTCTCTAAAAAAATTTAAGACTAACTCCCCTTAAAAAAATTGTTTCAATCATTTATATCGCGAATTTCAACCAAAGAAAAAAAAAACATCTGGAAATCTTTATCTTAAAAAAAAAAATCAAAGCTTCACAAGTTTGACGTCGGTCACAATCAATAAAGACTTAAAATTGATCGCTATCGTTATCTACATCAAAGCACCTCTTTTGTAAAAATAATCTTAAGACACAGATAACAACAAACCTGGAATCTATAGCCATCAGGAATACGTGTAAAAGCATCTTTGTGTTTGTACAGATGTATTCATTCTTTCACACGTGTACATTTTTTATCTCCTAATCTAACAATCTTAATTGCCTTATTTTACACTTTTCTGATTTACTCTATTTTAACAAAATGAAAGTTAAATAAATTCAACACATATTATTTAATAAAAAAAAAATTATATAATAAATCACAAAACTGCTTATTCATAATAATAAATCTATACATATAAATCTCTGTATGTATAAAAGAAAAAAAATTTTTTTTTTAAATAATTGAATACTATATATATATCTACAATATATATATATATATGTATATATATATATAGGTAAATATAAAGTATTATGATTTGGGAGCATGAAGCTAATAAATTCTTCACTGATTAAGTCCACTATTTTTGTTAAACATTAATGATCATGAAATTTTTCGATTTACAACACGTTAATAGTCATATCTTAAATTTAGAAATATTTTGAATCAATTTAAAGTTGTAAATTATACTAAATTTAATGGGCCTTTATATTTTAAACTCTTACTCTATTCATTAGTCTTTGTGAATCAAGACTCTATACTACAGGCATGATATATTTTTAAAAAGAATATGTCAAAGTTTTGAGCTAAGATTGGGATATTATTAAGGAACCCCCTCACCACACTTTATATACAAATAAACAAAAAACTGATCAGTTGCAGTTATTAACTAAAGTCTCCAAAGAGATAAATAGGTTACATTTCAGTGGGATTATTGAATTAATACCTCTTTCCAAATAAGTTCATTAGTAGTAGACATTATTAAAAATTACTGAGAGATTTGCATTTTTGATGATCATTGCTGCAAAATAAAGCATATCACTTGGCAACTACCTCTTCCTTCAGAAAGACAGATCCTATTCTGAATAGGTTACTCCAATAATACTCACTACTAAAATTAATGTATATGCATTTGCATGGATTACAATTGCTCTTTAAATAAAACAGCTTTGCCTTTTAATAAGTATCTATTAAAAATGGGAAGTAGAATGTTTTCAGGAAAAAAAAGACTTTAGATATGCGTGTATTTAATTATTTTTAGATGTTGAAGTCTAAAGAGCATTACCAATCATCATGCATAAAATACTGGTCATCCTTTATTTTCATGATATACTCTAGGAGATTACTAGAAAGCTGTCAAGTAAAGTGAAATAAAAATAAGACCTAATAAATATGTGTTTAATGCAAAAGATATATATATATATATATATATATATATATATATATATATATATATATATATATATATATATATATATATATATATATATATATATAAGTAAAAAGTAAAATGAATATGTAGTAAAAGCACAAGTCCCCAGAAATAAAAAAAAATTCTAGACTTCTCTGGGATTCACTAATTATTGTGAGAACTTTATTTAGCGTAATATAGAAGCAGTTGAATTATTATATAATTGCTACATAGAAACGCTGAATGGATGTGTGATATTAAATAATATAAAGCTGTTGATAATTTTTTTAAAAATTAATAGTTCATGCAAGTGGACTTGTCTACTATGATCCAATGGATAATTATTTTTACATTTGATGCTTTACTAATAGGTGTGGGGAAAAATTTAGCACATAAAACAATGCATTTATGCTCCACACTTTGACTCCAAGTTAAACTACAATATTCTCAAATATGCAGAGGCATTATGGCTTTGGTTGCAAGAATTAAAATATCATCAATATCATTTATGGAAATCCTATGTTATTGTATATTGATCATAAAAAATTTATTTAGGCATTTTCACCATTAAAATAGTCAAAACTCTCTATTCATATTCCCATTCAGTGCAAGCCAGAATAATCAATGGATGCCAGAAGGCTTGTGCATAAAATACCATCTAGTGCCTACTCACCCAATATCCTCAGACTAGTTTCTGGCTTGGGACTTTCATCAGTGAGGAGCCTTGGATCTGAGAGCACTATATAGGATATCCAACAGCATGTTTCACTGCATACTAAGAGAGTTCAATTTTCAGAATGGATAATATTTTAATATGCATAATCATATCAAAGTACACAGTTGATTATATGATAAAACTGAACCAAAATAAAGAATAAGCAAATAATTAATATGATATATGTAGAAAATTGCTATTAGATTAATGGTAAAATAATAGCTTACTGAACTATAAATAATCACAGGTATCAACTACTGAGAAAATGAACATGCACAAAGTATCCAGTTATCAAGCTACAAAAGCCACATAAAGTTTTGGGATGAGAAGAAAAGAGTTCTTTATTGAAAACAAGTGATCTTAAATATATTACATTGTGATTATCCTAGCATAATAATAATAATAAAAATGCTGATTAGGTTTTATATCTAGACATCTGTATATATATATATATATATATATATATATATATATATATATATATATATATATATATATATATATATATATTCAGATTTAGAATCACAGGAATGCCAACTGAATCCAAATATCCCAGTTAAGATAAAGAGTCATTTCTTGTCCATAAACTTCAGAGACTTAGGAAAGACTGGACAGAGACCATGGTGGTCTGTATAAAAAGAAGAAAATCTTTTACTTTTGCAGATGTTTTCACAAAATGGTTAGATGTATTTAAAATAACTTCCACATACTAAACACAACTGAGATACTAATAAAAATATTTGCCATAAATAGTGTCTATTATTATTGATTTTTATGAATAACCAATTTAGAGAGTACTGTGCAAATAATGAAAAAAAACCCACATATAAATATCATCCATTCCATTCAGATCAGGCTGAGTAATTGAAGTTAGTGGAGAAGAAAAACATTCAGAACAAACAGAAACTGTCTAGAATGTGTATTTAGCTAAGATGTTGTTTATATGGCACACAACTCCACAACAAATTACCTGCTGAAATTTTAATGAAATACTCTAGAACTAGATTACCTTGTCTTAAATCTAGAGCACATCTTAAAAAAACAAAACAACAAGTTAGAGATATTTTAAAATATAGACAAAATTATTAAGTCTAATATATTCAAGAAAAAAAACACAGATTTCAACTTTATAGTGACCAAGATCACATTCATAGTTATCATACAGATCAATCATGTTTTGACTGCAGACAATAAGATGTATCTCAGTTTTCATGAAAAATGGTTTAACTTATGACCAATTTGCTATTTCATCATGTCAAGTGTCTGATGGAAATAAATGTGACAAAAGTATTAAGAACTGACATCTGATCAGAGAAAGAATAATATACTGTCAAAATACATTTTCCACTTTTCTGACCTGCTAAAAAGTTATGTAATCAATTTCACTACCTTTTCTTAACTGTAAATATGTGAGTGAATTTGTCATGATGTGAAAAGTCATACAATAACATTTTCTTGATCTAGTTAGTAATATTGTTGAGCACATAACAGCTATTAAACTATTTAAACATTCCAAAAGACCAGATTCATCTGGTGATGATTATATTGTTTTAGACAATTATCATTTTCTAAATTAATGCTCCAATTTTATAATTCATACGGATAAAGGTTGGTTTGAAAAATATTGGAATACATTACACCAACTTCCATAGATTTTCAGTCATCTAATTTGTGTCTTTGTAGACCATTATTAAATAATGAATGAGATTGATATTCTCTGACAATATCTATGTGGACTTGAGACTTTTATCTATAAGGTATGACTTAATATTTTCACTCTTATCTTTATAAAAGTTGCTATCTTGTGTCATGGTTTGAGAGGTCTTTCTATTGGCAAAATAAAGATATTGCTTGACTATTATAAATTTCAAGGCGCATTTGATACCTGTCTTAAAAATAAAAAATTATATATAAATTTTAAATTACAGATCTTCATACTTAATTAAATATTATTTTATAAGTTTCTTCTTTAATTAAATAATTTTTTTATATTTATATATTATTTCCATAATTCACATGGAGGCAAATCAGCATTTGATCAAATCTTTTTCATTATTTTTGAGGGTGTATCTGATACAGTTATTAAAGTATTTTTATTTAAGTAAATTGCATGAATATTAAAACTATTGCCTTTTTTTATTTTCTGAAAACAAATTTTTAAATGATTTGATTCTATTTACCATATGTATTAGGAATAAATACACATTTATAGAGCTTATAAATCAATCAAACTTCTTCATATAAAAGTGGATGATGGATGGGATACTATTTGATCCCATTAAATTATGTCAAATGACTGGCATAATCTTGCATTGACATTAAAATTGTAACTACTTTTATTGATTTTTTAAAATTATTTTAATGTAAAATTATAAATATTTTGTTTTTGGATATTACTGTATAGACAGTTGAGAATTTAAGGATTAGTTTAACTTTATTATAAAAATGTGTGAAGTAAATTCTGACATTTTTTTTTTTTTTAATTCTGGTTGAAATAATAATGCAGTAATCTAATAGTAGAAGCTGCTGGTATTTTCTGTTTTATTTCTTATTAAAAATAAAATTTAGTGTAGAATAATAACTATTTTGCAGGCAAAACTCTCCATACAATAGTGCCACTCAGTGCCAACCAGAGTAATCAATGGATGCCAGAAGGCATGCACATAAAATCCCCATATGGCTTGTGGCCTTTGTCAGTGAGGAGCTTTGGATCTGAAACTAGTCTGGGGATATTGGATGAGTAGGCACTAGATGGGGATTTTATACACAAGCCTTCTGGCATCCATTGATTACTCTGGTTGGCACTGAGTGGCACTACTGCATGGATAGTTTTGCCTGTGTTAATAACAGTTAGGTGCTAGCATAAAAAATGGTGATCATATGACTTGTAGAAAGTACTGTATAAAAAGCTGAAATATCAAATAAACTTAAAAACATTTCTTTAAAATTAGATATTAAATCTAACTACATAGTTTACTTTTTTAATCTCACTAAAGTAATAATGATCTGACATTAAAAGCTTCTACTATATTTTTTGTTGCATTTTTTAAATTAATGAAAATAAATTTTTAACAAAGAACACATGCTTTTTGTTTTATGTGCCATGTGTAGTTGAGAAATAAGATCTATTTTATATATTCAATCAACATTTAGATTTTAATGTGATTTTTTTTTAACAATTCAAGTTTTTCCTTTGTATATGCACTATGGAAATTATAGTAAGAGTGTATATATGACACTATCTTGATTGACTTAAAATTTTCCAGAAAATAGAAAGTTTAACTCAGTATTTAATTATTAGCTGAGAGACTTCGGCTGAATGCATTGTTTAATTAATACTATTACCTATATTTAAAGATTTAGTTGTATATTTATATTATCATTTTTAATCTATGCTTTCAAAAACAGGGGGTCATATTTTTGGCATTTTATATATGCTGAGTAGTAAGAATTTGTTTTCGTTAGCTAATAAGCCAATGGACAGTAAGTAGTAGAGCTAACTATCTAAATATTGGGCATTTAGCCTTCTAGAATATAAAACAAAATTCCATCAAACTGATATTAGACTAGCATGGTGAATATTTTTTTTTTATTTCAATGATCTTTTATGGAGGAAAATTAAAAAGGCCGTTAGACTGCTTTATCTAAATACAAATGAAATATTAATAAGAGTGATAAGTGACTCGAGAAATTATGTAATATTAAAACCTCGGAAATATATAGAATCAAAAGCATTAAAAAACCCAAACATTATGTATGTTCTAGAATACCTAGGTGGATTTAAAACATCTTTGTTTTTTGTTTTTTTAAAAAATCACCAAAATTTTTTAGTTATAATTCTCTTATTTTTTTTCCAATTATTTTCTATTTTCTTTCTTTTTTATTTAAAACAACACCTTTTTCATTTTTACTTACTTTTATGATTTTTCCCCTTCCCCCTCAAAAGATACATTGCATTTTAAGTGCATTATTACATTGTTAACATTTTCAGTTAGACACTTAACATAAATATATATAATGAAATTCATTTTAAACAAATTAGTTTTCCTTGAAACAAAAATATATTAACAATAAATTTGTATATTTTTCTATCTAGGCAAAAATAAATGTGTAAATAGATATATATGTGTGCGAGTTATACGATGTTAAAAATTAATGGCTTTTTAATATAATCAGCAAGTAGAAATTTAATATTCAGTTTGAAAGAGTAAAAAAAAAAGTTAATTTAATAGACAAAATAAACTTTTAATTATAAAATGATTGAATAGCTCGGGGATAGATTCATTTCACACACGGCCACTTGAAAAATCTAAAGTAAAAAGAATACACCTTAGCAAATAAAAAAAATTACATGGCTTCCACACTTCGCTAGAGCTTTTTAGCTATCCGCCCCAAATGATTAGGTTTGTAATGATACTTTTTTCTTTGTATTTCAATGTAGACGAAAGTTTCAAATGAACCAGAACTTTTAAGATTACAAAAGAAAAGTTTAGATGTGATCTTCTTACCTAAATTAAATATAATATAGAGGGGGGTGTCATTAAAAATCAATTTGGCTATAAAAATCATCTGAGATTTTTATATACATATATATAAAAACTGCTGTGTAGAAAGGGTGAAAAAATAAATCAGTTTAAACTGATACACGTGTGTATATTAATGTTCTCTGCCCGAAAAGGAGTAGAACAACTAGACAATAAGGTTATGTAAGTAATCAATAATGCTTATATCCTGCATGGTTTGATGCAGTAGAAAAGTGGCAGATTTTAGAATTCAAGCTCTTGGATTATGGCTTAGTTTAATCATTTGTGATACTTGAATATCTTATGCATTTCTTTGCAATAAACTATTCAGTTATTATTAGAAATAGTATTTATAATGTGAGGATCCGCTTGATACCATTTTCTGATATTTATTGATAATAATTGCTTATAATAAATTATCTCTAAATATACTGTTATCATGTTGTTTGTATATTAACTGTCCAACCAAAGAAAGTAGAATAACTGTGCAGTATGAGTTGTGACCAAAGTATAACATTTGCTCATTATATGTAATAACATAGCATTATTATGCTTTTAGAATAATTCATTCTAGCATCTCAAATTTACAGATACATTATAAACTTTAATAAGCTCTTTCATCATTTAATGTAACTGATGTCAAATGCAGATTAAAGATAAGCTGAAGAAATCACTTGTTATTTTTATAAGGACAATTTTTTCAGGTGAATATATTTAATTCATTGTTTTGCTATTTTTTAAGGTCCTCATGAAATAGCAACAACATATTTGTCTCATGGTTTATTTCAATATACAAAAAAGAAGCATAACGTTTAAATTTCTTTCCATTTTTGATGGCAATCTAAACTATATAAACTTTGAATATTAGAAAGCAATGACTTTCATTTAGGTAAATAGCATATGGCCAACCCTGGTGGTTGACTAATAGTAGTAACAAATGAATATCTAGCTACTATTAGCTTAAAGATCACAGATTAATCCAAATTTGTTGACAATGTAATGACTCTAAAAATAAAAGTATCATAATTAAATGCAATTTTTACTATAGCTGAAGATAGTGAACTCGTGGTCGTATTCTCCTTGGCTATTCTTACTTTTATTTGCAAATTATATATACTATACAAATAAATATTCTTTGTTTGAAATTAGTCCATCAGTGAATTTTCAATATCTCAGTATATTACAATTATTCATCAAAAAAATTTAAATATAAAAGTATAGAGTTGTATAGTATTTATAATTTGCAAATAAAAAAAAAAAATGTGTATACTTTGAAATTGAATAAATATTTTATTTTGATATAAATAAATGTATGCATATGAACATTATGCTTGAACAAACATTTTCTTCTTATAAGTGAATACAGGTAGTTCTCTACTTTCATATCTAATTGTTTTTTGAAATGTGTATGAAAGTTTAAATGTATGAAAATAGAGCAACGTAAAAAAAACCCAATCAAAAAGAATTTTCAAAATACACATACATATATATATATATATTTCTGCTAAACATTATGTTTCTATTTTTAAAAAAAATCATAGAATTCTTAATATATAATAAATTTTCATATTTACAATTAAAAGCAAAAAACGCCATAGAAAATCGAAATCTATAAGCAATTTACTTTAAATTAAATAAATACTAAGTGAAAGAAAAAATTTAAAAAATGTATACGAGATTTCCATGAAATAGCTATTAAAAATCATGTGACTTGCTTCATAATTGTCAGTCACCATTTATTAGAGCTTTAATTATTCTGCTCTATATAATGCTGTAATATAAGTGGTAGCTTCTGGAACTCAATGTCCATGAATACCAACCCAGTTCTGATACTTCTGGAGTTAGAATTAAATTATTTGATTATTTATTTTATTGCTATATTTTTTATCTAATTTTTTATTTTATTTTAGAAATAGTATATAGAAACGTGTGACACAATCATATACATATAAGATCTAAACAGATAATATTAAAAAAGTTTAAAAGCATAATGAAGATTAACTTGACAGTGTATGAATTTGGAAATAGTCCATAATTTTGTTTTTGTTTTTCACGATTGAACATATTGTCCATCAGCTTAAATTATAGGAATGACCGATTAAATTACAAAATTTGGTATCTTTGTCTCGATCGTATGGAGATTATAGACCTTGATTTCTTTTCAGCCACATCAACATTGCTCTTTTTTCATTTTTTACTGAAGTTTATGAATTAATAAGGGCATTTTTTTTTTATCAAAACAGATATGTACATAAAGTATTAGCACACATCATAACATAAACTGACAAGACAACTTATCAACACGTGCACTAACTCAAAATGTTCCTGCTCAAGAGTAAACCTGTGACAACAATGGACATGGTTAATGTCAGAGGTGGGAGGGACTAGTAACTAATAATCCATGAGAAAGAGAGAATCATTACATGAAAGTACATATATTTTGCCATTTATATCAATAAAAATCAGAAATATGAAATGTGTATGAAATAGAAAATTGTACAAAAATAGAATGTATGAAAAAGAGGATTGCCTATATATATAATTCTAAGCAAAATTGGACAAAAACTATTATGATTACTAAAACAAATATTTCAGCTTGGAGCTGTCAATTTTAAATGGTGACTACCTAGTCATATCATTGCTGACTACTTTATCTAATTATTACATAGAATTTTCCTATTTATTCCTTCATTTACATTAAAACAGTTAAGATTATGGTATGGAGCATCAAAAATCCATTGCTGAAGAAAAAACCAAAAACATCAAAGAAAGAGAATTATACATCTTGTAAAACATATAATCCATAGACATGCAAAATTTATACATATATATATATATAGGATATAAGTGCTCATTAATATTTTTTGTAGAACTCTAAAACTGAGGTGTTAATGTGAATTGTGTTCAAAGTATGACTAGCAATGGAAAACTGCCATTGACAATTAATTAACTTAGGCAAAAAATTTATTAAATATATGTGCATTTGAAAGGACAGAGAAAGTTTAGGTTATAGGATCAGCAGCATACACAGCTACACAAAAGCCAATATTGCCTTTTCAGTTCTTGGATTGTTTTTAGTATGATTGTATGATATTTTTCAGATGTCATTGTATTAAAAATTGTATTTTTCACAGCTTTATGCATATATATTTAAATATAAATATAGTATATATATTTTAAGCTAGATATAATCAGAGAGGATTTGAACGCAGACTTTCAAGCTTCCTTTAGTCATCCATTCCATCTTATGTAATTTATTACACTCTACCACATATATGTGGGGGGTGGGAAGTCCAATATATGTATTTCATGCTGAACCAGCACTTATCAGTTGGTCTGAATCATCATCTACTACACACATATATAGTAAGTGCTCAGTTTATATTAAAATAGCAAATCTTCAAACTTTAATGGATAGGTTTCAATTCTCTCCATTCTCCAGCAATCCATATCATTGAAACAAGGGCATTGAACATGCCATCATCAGATTACATATAATTTTAAAAAATTAAAAATAAATAAATAACAGACACTGAATATCTTGAAGTTAAATAGATGTGTTTACTTGCTTATTCCATCAGATTTTTTTAATCTATTGTCTATGTCAGCTTTTATTTAAGTAAAAAATAAAATTAAAATATATTCTATCAGGAAATACATATAACAAAGCAAATTTTAATAAAAATTATGCAGCATAAAATTGAAATAAAAAGTGTGATTATATTTAGAACCAAAATACTTGCTGAATGTATTAAGCCTTACATCCATATGCCATAACCTAAAATATGGTTTAAGCATTTAAATATAGGTCGTGGAATAGATGAAATCTAACTAATTGATATATATTCTAGAAACATTTAATAATTTTTTTCAATGTCTAGAAAGACAAGTTTGAAAGTCAGAAGAATACATATTAATTTTAAAATTTTAGAAGTAGTTTGATAGTAAATGAAATATTAAGTCTGAGGAAAATGAAAAAAGGCAATGTGTTTGGCTATTTAATTGGCTGTACATTTTGGAAAAGCAGTTTCGTTTAACTATATGAGAAAATGAGTTTATACTTATTATTATTATCTTTAAAATTATTCAGGTATAAAAATATTAAAATTTGACTATGGTATTATTTATTTTAAAAGTTTAATGAATTAAACTTATGATCAAGGTTTGCTATTTATTATAAATCTTATTGCAACATTATTAAATTACACAACATATAAGATGGTTAAAAGATTGTTATGAAAATATTTAAATCAAATTTTTTCATTTGATATTTTATACTAAGTTCACTCACTATTGATTTATTAACTTAATAAATCTAATCCCTTATTTTCATTTATTTTGTAAAATAGCAAAATAAAAAAGTAAAAGAAATAAATAACTATGAACAAAATGAAAAATTAATAAATCAAATTAAAAAATTTAAATAAAAATTCAGCTTTTTTATTTTTCATATATATAGTAATCATTTTATTAAATTTCAATTGTGAATTTTTCTTAAAAATCCATTTGATAAATGAGCGTCGTCTGTTTTATAAAATTTAAGAATAAATTTATCATTCTGTATATTTTCTAATTTATTTTTCCATTTTTACTTTGAAAAATAATAATAAACTCCATTTATTTTTTTATTAACAAAACTTTATATATTTAAAGATATTGTGTATATAAAATTATTAAAACCCAACTGTCGAAGGTTTGACTCTAAATGCAATCTAGAATTATTTTCAAGCTAAGAATATCCAAACAATTTAACGATTTTTCTTTTAAGTAGGGAATCTATAATGCTACACTTATCTAAAAGATTAACACAGAAAAACTGCTTCCCCCTCCCAATCACCAGACATTAGCTTGGTATGAAGAATGATCTGTTGAACTGGTCCTTAGAAAGCAGACATTTCTTTTCCATGTACATAATTACAAGATGTAGGACAAAATCTATTTATATCCCTTGAATTTTATAATAACTACTGAAAAATTATATTAATTATATGAAAAATTATATAAAATATTTGTAATAAAAAGAATCAAATATAACAGTAATAATATATTTTATAAATAATTGTAATTAAATACAGAAGTACTTTCAGTTAATTTTTTAACCTTCTTCAACCTCTGCTAAAGTTAAATTTTATCTGGTTATAGTGAAAGAAGAAGGTTAAGAAATTAACTAGAAGTACTTTTGTATTTTATTATAATTAATCACAAAATATATTATTATTATACTTTATATATATAACAGAAAAAAGTTTGCTGTTAATTGAAAAGAGATCCTTTGATTATTCTTCAAGGCTTCTGAAGAACTTAGCAGGATAAATTCCCAACATCTACTCCATATACTGTTATTGCACCTGTTATTGTTATATGATTATTCATATAGTAAATGGATATGGATGCTGCTCATCAACATACATAAGCTATTATGGTGAATTTACTGATTTCTTACCTATGAATTTAAAATCAAAAAACATGGTATTTCATCACCAATTTCCTGATAATTCTTAATTGATATATCAGTTGAGCTTTTTTGAAGGCAAGATATTTAAATGATCCCCTTTTGTATATAAATATTTAAAATCATTGCAGGAAAAACTAAATTATAACTCTTGTTCCCAGAATGCTGTAAAGTCACCAGATAAGGGAACAATTAACAGCAAAAGTGAAGTGTTAAGAATTTCCTGATTGAAAAACTAATCTGCATTTCGATAAGGACTTTTATTCAAGAAACCAAAATTGTGGATCACTTTCAAATGAAGGAAGATTGCATAAATTGGAAGAAGAATTGTGTAATATTAAATATATAAAATTAAAGGAAAGGGAAGAGATGATTTAAAAATGGATATGTATTTACCACAAAAATGCAAATCTGGAGATTGGGTGGACATGTTGTTAGAAGAGATGATACTAAATAGAGCATTAAAATCTTAAAACTGGATTCAAAGAGATTGTTAAAGACATTGGAAGCGATCACATGATCTGAGTGGATATGCTGGAGTGATGTGGAGAAGAGAGGTGAGAGATCAAAAAATTGGATTAAACTTGTAGAAATCTTCATCCTGCAGTGAATCAATAATTGTTGAAAATAATGATGTTGATTAAAAATATAAGTGGAATGGAATTCATTATAAATAAAAAGTGGAAAAACACATTGTTGAGACTGATGCTACAGGATGGAGAGATTAATTATTTGTATCAATAAAACAAAACATTAGTTATTGATACTAATGGAATATAAGAAATACAAATAAATCACGTTTATGTCCCAACAAGTTCTTATTGTGATAAAGAAGTAGAGGAAATTTATATGGATACACAAAATGTTCTTAATCACACCTATGACATTTTAAATTTATCATGCGAAACTTAGTAAGTGATTGAAAGATGAATGTGTGGAAGGTAGATTTGATAATAGTGATAGAAATGAAAAAGATACAGATTTGTGTAGTTATAGAAAAAAAATTGTTTATTATAAATTCTTTCTTTGAGAAAAATATTAAATGGACATGGAGGCATTCAGTTGAATGTACAGTACAATTGGATTATATTTTGACTAATAGAAAATATATGTCAAGATTGTAATGTTCTTATTAGATTCAATACATGAAATGATTATCATTGATGGATGAGATGTAAGATATATGTTAAAGCAAAACTAAAGAGACAAAAACTATTAAGAAAATAAGTATTAACTGGTAATATTTATAATCTTCAGAAACTCTCCAATGAATTTAAATTAGAACTTGCAAATTGTTTTAAATATTAAATTAGGAAAATGAGTCAGACTTGACTGGAATTAATAAGAAAATAACTGATCCTCTCTTAAGAACTGCAATCTCCCCACCCTCTCTAGCAATTTATCAATAATTTTTTTATTGAAATAAGAGAATGAATGAGGGTAAAAAATATGATTTTTTTTAATAAGGCCCTAAGAATAATTAAATATCTAGAATTTTGTAAAATGGGTGAAAAATAATTAATAACAATATAGGAAAATATAACTATGAAGTGCAAAAAAACTTACAAAAGAAAATAAAAGTTTCAAAATTATAAAACAATACTTTGGTATTGGAAAATGTTAAAAAAAAAAGATCACAAGAAATGTATGGAAGAGTTTTATAAAAAAAATGGTAATAGTATGAATACTGAACCTTACCACTTGAAGGTGCTCTTTTTCACCCAATGCACATCAATATACCGATTAACGGACCGTCGGTTCTTTTACAGAATACTATGGTACAAAAAAAAAATTTTTTTTTCACTTTCTATATATAAAACTTGTATGTTTTTTTTTTTTTTTGGGGAGGGAGGGGTTTATATAAAAAAAGCTTTGTTTTTATATGGTGTAAGGGGATGGTGCTTTTAAATTATCACCTTTTTTTTTTATTTTGAATTATCGGTTTCTTTACATAATACTACGGTAAAAATTTTTTTTATCCCTTTATATTACAATGGTCAGATGATCGGGTAGAGTCTTACCATATATGCTGTACAGGGTGCCACCAGGCCATTTGAACCTGGAAAATTTATAGAGTAGGCAGATACGCACTGTTAAAGATCCAACTTTTATTTATTAAGACCATCAGCCCATGTCACTAGCTCAGTGAGATGCAGAGATTTATAAAATATAAATTCCTATTAAAATATTTTTCAATATTAAAAAAAAAAAAAAAAAAAGAAGCCACTGCCAATAATAACACACAAACATTTATTAAACATATATAAGATTTAGAATTATTATTTTAGTCTAACTTTTACGTTAACATTTAATTTACATTTTTAACTTTTATTTTTGGAAGTTCGCACAGATGAATCTAATATTTTATTAAAGTGTCAAGTATGAATAGATTACATAGATTGCATTTGAAAAGAAAATATTCTATCCCTTATTTAACCTTAGGCCAAAAGTTCGCAGTTAAACTAACATCAATCCACCTGATACATTGATGTATTCAATGCAGCATGAATACAACAGCACAAATACCATACTGTCAGGAATATACATCTGAACAGCATGGTTATAGAAGACATTGACTCTCATCCAGAACAGGAATACTACATCTGTCTGATGAGAAGAGTAATAAAAAAAACTCCATAGGAAGGGACTGCATTTTCCATCTTACTATCCCATTCCATAGGCTAAAAAGGGGTGATCCAAGGAGCAGGGAATCCTGTCTGTCTCTGTTGGTCAATAAGAAAGACTTATTTTGCCTGAGTGTGGTGTATAAGGTGATCCTGCACATAGCGGACCTCATACTATATTTATTAATTACACCAATATATCCAATCCATTGACCCAATCCAACTACGAAACAAATAACCTAAGATTTACCCTCCCTTAATTAAACTAATATAACTTTACAAATCTATGCAGCCATTCACGCCCGACTTAAATTTAACATTTATTAAGTTTAGTTTAATGAAAAAACAAAAATCATAATAAAACTTAAAAGAACAAAAAAAAAAAAATTAATGGAAATGATTTACAAAAAATAATAATACATTCAATAAAATAATTATTAATAACTGATTAAGTTTGGTCAGATGGGAATTTCTATTGCAATAATTTAAATACTGGGAAAATTTTAGAATTAAGTTCTTATTCTTATCAAATACTGAAATTTTAGAATTATAGTTAAAACTTATTAAAGTTCATAAAGTTATTATGGTTTAAACATACTGGAAAAGTTTCTTTTTTAGAGGTTGCAATTTGGGATCCAGCGTTAATTCTCCTGATGTCCTGTAGTCTGCAGTATAAGGAAACGATTGGTCATTTCTCTTTCTTTCTCTTTTTTTTTATAGCAAAACTGAAGGGATTAAAGAGTGTGTCTTTCCAATCCCTTCTCCTTCAACTCTAGCACATCTCTGCTTTCACGTCTCTGTCCTCTTCCCAGATCTTTCTTCACTAATTAATTTTTTTATTTCCAAACTTTTCCTTTTATTGTAAACTTTTGGATCCAGTGCACATTACATCATGATGATGATGATCTTTTCATTGAGGTCCGTTTCCTAAGGAATTTCTTTTATTGGCTATTAGTTTCTATTGTTTTTTTCTCTCCTATCTGACCTTTACCTATACATTTTGAATTGCCTAAGGGCTAGCTTAATTTTAATTAATTAAAATAATTATTTCCATTTTACAATAGCATTAATTAATTTATTGTACAAACTTAAAGATATATTTTTATCTCTAAATCTTTTTAAGTTTTTGTTGAAAATTTAGTTTTAAAACTTTTTCTTTTTTTAAATAAAGTTTTCTTCTAATAATTTTTCATCTGTACAATTTTATATATATAAAGTTTAAATGACTTTTAACTTTCAATTTTTTATTTCTTAAAAAAGTTTTTATATGCGAACTTTTCTTTTTAATGTCTAAATTTTTAAAATAAATAATGTAACGGCATGTGTGCCCGTTACACTATACATAACACTCATGTGTTTTTTTTTTTTTGCCTTTTTGATAAACAAACACCACTTTGTTTTTAGATAGAAGAGGGGGGTTTGTTTGCTTTTAAATTATCACCCTTTTTTTTTGGATTTTGAACTTCTTTTTTGAAGTCTTAAAGGATTCAGTTTTAATTAATAAGCCAACAATTGGTTTTTAGAGGGTGGAGGGGGGTTGGTTTCAAATTTAATTCTCGTCTTTTAATATCTTTTGCTGATGTACTGGAAACTATGCATATTAATTTTAAATGTGTTTGAATATAGAATACGTATAAAGATATAGATTAACAAAATATACGAATTATTGGAGGGGGGTTGGTTTGCTTTTAAATTATCGACTTTTTATTGATTTTGAGCTTTTTTTTTCTTGGAAAGCCTTATTAATCAATTCATTTTTAATAAACCAACAATTGGTTTTTAGAGGGTGGAGGAGGGTTGGTTTGATTTTTAATTATCGTCTTTTATTTTCTTATTATGAGTTTTTTTTTTTTTTTAAAAAAAAAAATATATATTTACGCTACCAAAACCTTCATATGATAGCGAAAAATTCTTCCTTTATTTTTTTCCCTTTTTCAAAAAGGTCTTAATTAAAGAGTTCGTTTTTACAAAACTTTTTTTTAGGGGAGTGGGGAGTTATGGTTTGTTTGACTCCAATAGGAGATGAGCCTCAAAGCTGTAAGTAATGAGATTTTAGAGCCACCCAACCAACTTCCCTTACACAGACCCCAGGTATGCTTGCAGGAGTGCCAACAAAATTCCCCAGATCCTGTAGTTGACTAAAACCATGCTCCTTCCACAAATGCATAGCTTCACATCTGGCAGGATATTCTCTTTCTAGAAAAACACAACAGCATCAACTTCTATGACCAGCAATTCACTCCTCTTCAACCAATTTTGAACACTTGCCACATTGACATTTTACTGTTTCTTGCACAGAGTCATGCTTAAATGTGCATTTGCACACAAACTTGGCAGAATTCTTCTGAAAACCCTAACCTTTTCAGGTTGTATGCAGTTCAAAATCATAGGGAAGCATGCGTGATGGCCTGACAATTCTTAATATGTAATACTAAATCCACTACGCTTTCTCAAAATTTTTCCGCAATGAATTTTTTGATAGTTTTGCATCCTTCAAATATGGCCACCATCAAATCAGATCATAGTGAGAGTTGAATTGTGCTCACTTGAGGAATACTGTCGCAAGTCAATGGGCATAGTATTTCATTATGTACTCATAGGATACATCACCCTCTAGATGGCCTGTTATGGCTCTAAACAACACTGTTGTAGTATTAGCCATAAGTTAGGCTGCTAAAATGGCATATTGATGTGCATTGTGTGAAAAACAATGCCATCAAGTGGTAGGGTTGAGTATTCATCCTATTATCACAAAAATATATAGTAATAAAGAATAAAAAAATTGTAAGTATTGTCAACAATTTTTATATGTTCTAAATTACCATTTACTTTGGATGAAAAAGTGAAACATGTAATTAAATCTATGAACAAAGGTAAAATTCCAGGAAATGAGGAATTATTATTGATATTTTAACAAAAGCAGGTGAAGAGGGTATACTAGATGATTGAATAAATAAAGTAATAATATTGATATTTAAGAAAGATAATAAAGAAATTAGAAATTACAGACCTATCAATCTTATATCCATTCTTTATAAAACATCTTATGAAAATAGGTACAACTTATCTACAGCAAATTTTGGAATTCTAATCAACTTAAAGATCAAGCTAGATTTAAAAGTAGAGAACTTATAAAAAGGATGAATGAATATAACTTGTTATTATGCTTGGATTTCTTGGATTGTGAATACATTTTGATTTAATAAGCATTTCCAGGGAGATTATAGCTTTGAATCATAATAATATGACCTGGAATATATTATGAAGAATATTTATCAAAATGCAACAATAGTAAGAAAATTAGTATTGAGACTAATGTATAACAGAGTGATTTCACATCATAAAATTTTTTAATAGTAGTTTTAAAGAAGTATAATGTTGATACAAATAAAAAGTTAAAATAGTAAAAATAAATGATCATTTAAGTCATCTAGATTTTGCAAATAATGGTTGTTTTTACATATAATGCTTTGGAGCTTTAAGAAATTTTACAAGAATTTTCAAATAAAAATAAGTAGGATTAAACATAAATGCTAAAAACACTAAAGTAATGTTCCATGGAATTTAAAAAAACAACAAAGATTGATAATCATGAATTAAAAGAAATTTACAATTGCAAACACTTTGGTCCAATTAATATAGAGAATTTGAAAACAAACTTTCAAGCTCCCTTCAGCCAGCCATCCACTCTATCTTATATAACCGATACATGTGACCACACCTATGGAAAAAAGATAAATGATCCCCAATATATATATTTCATGAAGAACCAGAACTCTTCAATTGGTCCAGATTATCATCTTCCACACACACATATATAATCGGTGCTCAATTTATATTTAGATAGCAAATGTTTTCATTTTAATGGACAGGTTTTAATTTACTCCACCCTTCAACTCTTCAGCCATCCATACCATTAAAAATCTGATGATGGAATGCCCCAAATCCTTGTTAATCCCAGTATTATGTCATGCCCATGTGACTTTAAGCCACTTTGACCTTTCATGTGTAGGCCTTGTTTCTTATAAACAAGCCACCCATACCATTGAAAATCTGATGATGGAATGCACAATTCCCTTCTTAATCCCAATTATTATTACCATGCTCATGTTGACTTTAAGTCACTCTAACCTCTCATGTATAGGATCTTGTCTCTTATAACATGAGGAGTCAGAGTGACTTAAAGTCAACATGGGCATGACAATATTATTCAAATTAAAAAGGGATTTGGGCATTCCATTATCAGATTTTCAATGGTATGAATAACTAAAAAGTTGAAGGGTGGAGTAGACTGAAGCCTATCCATTAAATTTTCTATCTTAATATAAATTGAGCATAGGAGATGATGATCTGGGCCAACTGATGAGTGCTGATTCAGCACAAAATACATTTATTGGAGATCATTTATCATATTTTCATGTGTGTTCACATATATCGGTTGTATGAGATAGAGTGGATGGCTGAAGGGAGCTTGAAAGTTTGTGTTCAAATCCTCTATATTACATCTAAATTACCATATGGAAACAATGAAAAAAAATAATAAAAATTAAACCTGTATGTAAATGCTTTTGACAAAAATAATTTAATATTAAAAGAAATATATTTATGTGTTTGAAATTGAAGATTTACAAGAGATGAAGTTCTTACTTACAGATTTGAGATTTGGACTCTTAATAATAAAACAATACAGAGCTTCAGACTACTCAATGATACATGAAAGACATATGTTAGGAATAATAATAAGAAATTGAAAATGAAATGTATGAAATGAGAAAACATATAGATATCTCTAACAACATTGAAGAAATTAAGAGACTGAAAGGAAGCTGGATTAAGACATATTAATAAAAGAGATAATAATAAATGGTTAGATAAAATTTTAAATTAAACCCAAGAGATTGCAAAAAACCTAGAAAGAGATAATAATGTTAGATGGATGAATAGAATAAAAAAGTTTGTCGATGTGATGTTGAGAAGAGAAGCATAGTATGCATCATAGAATCTGGATTAAAATTAGAGACTTTCATCTTTCAGTGAATTGATAATGTTTGAAAATAATGATAATAATAAATACATATATAAAGACTTTGTGATTCATTGATAATGCACCTATATGCCATGTTATTGATCTGGAATCAAATCCAAAACAAGAAAACTTAAAAATTGTGATAAGTATAGAATTTTATTCTCAAGTAGCTGGCTGATAATCAATTCAGCAAACAAATCTATATTGGTCAGAAAATAAGTATCTAAATATTTGTAAATAGAGACTAAATCAAGGATAGAATTCTCTTGTTCCTCAGAAATTGCCAAAATTGATTAATAATGTCATCTCCTACATAGTTCCCCTATGACACGATGTCAGAGAAAAAATTTCTTTGTAGTGAATTATTTAAAAACTGTATCTTTTAAACTTGACAATAAATAGAGATAAATGTTCAAAGTGGATTAATTGTACACTAATCTTTATTAACAAGAAGTCACAATATAAAACGATAGTCAATTCACAAATTACAATTCTCTGCCTCCTACCATTGATCCATTCCATGGATGAAATATACGATTGATAATGGTTTATTTATATGATTAAATATTAAAAGATATTGACATTAATTTTTGATTATTAAAGCAATAATATATATATATATATATGCGTGTGTGTGTTTTATGAATGTTTTATTAACAATATATTTAATGGCAAATATAGATATTGAAAACATCTAATGTCAAGATTTATAATTTCAGTTGTCTATTAATTAATAATTGAACTGTTATATAGATGTTGCATCTGGAAGGTAGTTCAATTATTTATTAATAATACTTGAAATTATCACTTGACATTATACACTAGTTTGAAATAAAGATGAAAAAATGCTGTAGACATGATACTACAAAATAAAATTAATTCTAGTATTTGTTCAACAACTATGAGTTCATCTAAAATCTGGAAGATCTTTTTTTAAATGTACCCTTTTATTTTGAGTTTAGGTGATGTCCTTTACAAAATAATAATAGCAATTGTATTTATCAAACTATAAAAAAAAAAAAAATTAGTTAGCTTGTTAGTCTTCTGTCTTCTTCACCTTACATTTTTATTCCATAATCATTACAATGTAAAAGTCATTTTTAGCATAGGTCAGTAAATCATAAATCTTTCTGATTTATATATTGAATAAAAATATTTCTAGAAAATGCCCACAAAAGAATATTACTTTAACAATTATTATAACAGATTTACTATATATAAGTTATAGGGTATATGAGCACATACTTTCACACGACCCACCATTCTCCACTCTATCTCGTAACACTGATACACTTGAACATGTTGAAAAATTAAATAATCACCAATATATGTATTTCATGCTAAACCAGCAATCATCAGTTGGTCCAGATTATCTCTACACATATATGCAATAAATGCTCAGATATATATGGCCTTTGAGCATTCCATCATCAGATTTTGAATTGGATAGATAGTTGAAGAGTTGGAGTGTGGAGTGGATTGAAGCCTGTCCATTAAAGTATGAAGATTGACTATCTTAATATATATCTGAGCACTTATTGCATATATGTATAGAAATGATAATCTGGACCAACTGATGATTGCTAGTTTAGCATGAAATATGCATATGGGTGATTATTTATCTTTTCAACATATATGTGTTCAAGTGTATCAATGTTATTAGATAAGAGTGATGGGTCACATGAAAGTCTGTGCTCACATACCCTACATATTACATATATTGATACAAGTATATAATAAGCCTACATTTCAGTTATTATATATGTTATATACAATTCAACCATATTATGATATTTCACTACATTCACTTTTGATTTATATATAAAAATGTATTAATTTCCAACATGTATTTGGATTCTTATATTAGCTTATTTACAACAATTATGATTCCCAGTGACACTTATTTTAAATAAACTTGACTTCTTAGGCTATTCTGCTTATCCATTATTTATTTTCTCTGAATATTTTCAAAGTCTAACTATCCTGTATTTAATGGTATTTAAGCATTCAATTGTCTAAATTAATTTCATAAATAATTAACCCAATTACAATTTAATACATGTCTAACTAACTATTCATTAATCTTAAAAATAATTATTTTTTTAATCTTAATGTAACACTAACACTATGTTGTAGACATATCATATATACTCTTATTTATCTATATGTGACTGGGTAAATTTGGATACAATGTTTTTTGGAAATGAAATTCTATCAATATTCCAGAAACTCTTTGAATACTGAATTAATCTTATACTTCATATAGTTAAATGTTATTGATCATAATAATCAAATGTTTAAGATCATCATCTTGTCTGTATTGCTTAAACTGAATGACCAAGTTTAAATGTACCAGATTTGAAATACACCTGGGTCTCGTTTTATGTGGATTATTTTAATGCGATTTTGAAGTTAGGCGATTCATGTTTCTTCTTAATATTTTTCATATTTCTCTATATTTATTAGATATCAAGAAATTTAAATTATTAATAACTTATTTTGACTTGAAATACTTTTTTTTTTTTTTCAAAAATATAATGTTATATTAGCAGCTAATGTGAATATGGTCTGAAGCTGTATTTAGAATCCTAGCTCCTATGTAAATAACCTACTTATACTAATGCGAAAATAATAATAATAGATTTAAATTTACGTATAAAAATATCACAATAAATATTCAAAGATTTTAAACTTTTAAAATGTATTTTGTTAGATATAACAAAAATAAATAATCTTTTAGATTTTTAAAATAACAAAGATTTTATTGATTTTGTAAACTGAAAATAATCTTTCTAATGATAATGTATAATCTTTTTGTTTTGATAGTGATTTAATTTTTTTAATATAAAAACAAAATGTGAACATTTAAAATTTATTTCAGTAGTAAAAATCAATTAATCATAGATTTTAGGTTGATGTGTGAGACAAAGACAAATGTCAGAAAATGTTGAAATCTCAGAGAATTTCTTGCAACAAACAATCTCTTAAATTCCAACAAGAGCTAAATAGTTATATGTCTGGATATCACGAGCTTTATAAACAATTAGTAAAATTATTGTCTCAAAGTTTAATCACTGATTACATTGTCGACAGAAAACCATTAACACAGCACAAGACTGAAAGTGGTGCTAGTTGTACTTCCTCTTGTGATGAATCTGATTTCTTACCAGTTCACAAATGGACACATATTGTCAAATAGTGGTAATGATTAAAATATGTATGAAAAAATGTAAAATTAAATACTGTAGTTAATAAAAAAAAGTTTGTCTTGTATTAATTTTTTTCAAATGTTTGAAATTTTTTATTAGTCATACTTTATTTCCTTATTTTTTTTTAATGTGAATTTTAAAGTAATTTTTCCTTGTTGCTTTGCTTTTATGTGATTTCTGAAAATTACAGAACCTATCCCCCATTTTTCAAGGTAAGTTAAGTCTATTTTTATGTGATTTTTCTTAATGCAGGTTTTCTGCAGAACCTATCTATCACATAAAACGAGATCCAGGTGTACTTCACATATAGAATTAATTAACAAAATCACTAAGAAATAAATATGATTATGTCATCAAATAACATTCATTACATATAAAACAAATATATATGAAAATTTCTTAATGACATTTATTCAACATTCAAGCCATGATATATAAATTAATAATATCTTGAAAAAATATATTCATGGACAATTTATAACAAAGCTGTTTTATATACATATAACAAAAAATTACTAAATCACTTTCTAAATATTACAATACTCATAAATTCACTATCTCAAATATTTCACTATAGTTCATGATATAGTGCACATTAACTGCTCATGGAAAAATTATAAATAAATATATAGTAAATTTTTCTCTAAACTTGAATGAAATAAGATGGCTAACTAAATATTTGCAGTAACATCAAATGATAAATCATTACATTATAATCAATATTACTCTATGGCATATTTCATCTTTTAAATCTTTTTTTTAATAGTTATCTCTGATTAACCTCAATGCATACAAAATACAAATTATTTCTTTATTCTCTAATATTAATTTACTCTACATTCTCTTTCTTCTTAATTATATTATAACATGATTATAAACAGTTTTACATATTTCAAATTTTTATAACTTCAAAAATTAAAAACTCATAGTATCCATCTCCAAAGTTATGCAATTAATGAATCAATTCCTTCTACACAATGCACATTCATACACACACATCTGTGCAATAATGCCAAGCAATTTTTATTTTAATAATTAAGAAATCTGTTTAATTTAGTTATAACTGATTTTTAATGTAGATATTTATAATATAAATTTTTTTATTTTATCATTTATCACACTATTTATTATTAATCAGGCAAACATTTTTTAAAACATAATAAGTTCTTTTAATTAAACTTTTCAAATTCTTAAGAAATAATGCCAAACTCTTTCTTTTTTTACTGTGATAAAATAATGTTATAACATGTTAAAATTACATCTTGAGATTTGTAAATCTAATATATAAAATATCAAATATTCAAATATAGTGAATTAAATTAAAGGAATCAGTAATATAAAAAATGATTAACCCTCTGGCATTTGATATGTTTAATTTTTTCTCTGATGAGAGTTTTGAAAGCTTTCACATTTGATTTTAGTAATATTAAACCATATTCTATAACAGAATATAATAAAGTTGACTTAATTTAGTAGAAATTTAGGTTTATAAATAAAATAAATTCTAAAAAATAATTTGCAAATATTGAAAAAATAAGATTGTAACAAAAACAAAGAATGTTTTCATCATTCAATGGGCAAGAGAAGCAAATGGATTTTATAAAATCGGTGACATTTTTTTTTTATTGACACTTGGCTTTAAAATGTGAATGAATGAATATAATTTTCTGATAAATTTACCAAATTATGCTTTAAAATATTAATTTTTTACAATAATTTTTACAATATTGAAATATATTCTAACAAACAGTGTTGTATGAGTTAGTGATCAGTTTGAAAATACATACATGTTCTACTAGAACTCCGTAATTTGCTTTATTTATTATCTTCTAGTTTTAAAAATAAAACATACTCATATAAAATAAATATGTAATCATGTATACCATTAATTTTTAATAATTATTATACAATCATTGTGCAAAAATAATCATGAATCTTTACTAAAAATTGAAGATTTTAATCATTCAAAATATTTCTCAAAAGCAATCTTGCAAAGCACATGAAATCCTATAAAAATGATCAAATATATCAAGACTTGTTGAAATTTGTTTGAAGTCATCACATTTTTGATTATCCTGATGATTTTAGATTTTTTTGGTATTAAAATATCAGAATAAAGTATATGTAAAAGTCATGATCTAAAAAAAAATAACAAAATATCTCAATAGATGACTCTGCCTAATCCAGCATTTTTTCTCAATTTCTCCATACAAAATCCATCACTTTGATGAAATGTCTACTTAATATATTTCAGACTTTTATATATGATTAAATTTTCTGTAAATCACAATTAGCTTGCATGAGTAGATGTAAAAAGTATGAAAAATAAAATGTATATATATAAATTCATTTTAATTATGAATTGAGTTGCGTTTTTAAAATATATTAAGAACAGATAAATAAAAAAACATATTATTTCTATGACATATGGTTTAATAATACATTATAATCAACTTTCTACTAATAAAAATTGGAGAATTGATTTCACATAAATATTTAAAATTTATCTAATTTTACTAGTATTTTTAATTTGCTTATTGTTATTATTGCTATATATGTTTGTATATTTTATAATTAAAGCAATTGGTGCAAGCAATTTAATATAACTTTAAAATATACCAGTTCATTATCATAAGGTAAATATGATACAATTACTAGTAATTTTTGATTTAATTTTTTTAAAAAATAGAAAAATACTAAGATTATGCACACATAGACATACATACACACAGATTGTTAACACTTGGGAGAATATAATGAATAAACTTAATCATATAATTAAATATAGATGGAGTAATTTTGGTAAAAATGACTTAATATTGAAAGGAAAATGCTTAATGTTTGAAAAGTTATATTTTTAATAAATGTGTTTTACATGTTCATACATATTAATCTAAGACTTGAACAGAACAATACAAACATTTCCAAGCATTCAGTGGAGTGTGCTGATATGTGCATAGAGAGAAATAAGAAATAATCAAAAGAAAAATACATGAAGAGAATAAATGGGTATTATTGACAGAATTAAGAGATTGGAATCAAGTTGGACTGACATATTGCTAGAGAGATGAACAATCAGAATTTGGATCAAAACAGATTGTTAAATATCTAGAAATATACTGCACATGAAATGGTTGGCTGAAATAAAAAAGTTTGTTGGCATAATGTGGAAAAAATACTATAAATCATAAAAATTAGATTAAATGTAAAGATATCGTATTGCAGTGAATCGATTATGAGTGAAAATGATGATTAAATATAATAGTTGAACTAATCAATAATGCTTAAAAATTTAGAAAACTTTGTGGAAATGCATCTCAATGATAAAAGAGCTCATTAAAGCCTATGATGTAACTCTAAAATTGAGATGGTAAAATAAATTACATTAATATGACTAGCATTAATGATCATCAAGTGTTATTATATTTTTGTTTAATAATCTATTTTCCATCAGGTAAAAAACTTATCATAATGAACACATATTACATACAATTAAATATACACAAATTTGTAATTTAACTTTCCTCAGATGACTGTAATGTAAATAAAAATTATGCATTGAAACACAATCAAAGAAAAAGCTATAATAGAGTAACAATACAACTAAGCACTTTCAAGGGCTTTGTATGTCCTCATACTCATAGCATTAGAATGAACCTAAATTTATAAAAACGATATGTATGAATATATTTATATATATAAGATGTTCATTCATTATAATAAAACAATAATAAGGAAATCAAATAAAAACTTTTATCTACAGAATTGCTGAAGGCACAAAATTTAGATGATTTGTTTATCCAGCTCACATTCCATAAATTATTATTCCTTAAATCTTGCACCAATTTACTGACACAGATGCAAGATAATGTCTTGGATTCTGAATGCAATTTGCCAAACTTTTTTTATTTTTTTTTATTTAAATTTTTTAGAAATAGAATGGTTTGAACTTGTTGTTTTTTGTTTACGTAACAAAGACTACCAAAAGTAAAAAAATAATCAAGTAGTTAGTTGCTCAGATCATATGGCATTTGTACACTATTAGTGATATTAAATTTTGGACTGGAATCTTAAGGCCTCTAGTTTATCACTCTCCTACTGTGCTGAAATGAACTAAACTGGGTTATTATGCTTATAATTTTGAATAAATAGGTCACTGTATATATATAAAATTATTTAAATAAAATAAAAATTCATATAATACTACAATATTAGCCAAAACAAAATTTTACTAAAGTTTTTACACAACCATGGTTTCATCTATTAGCAATAAGACCTCAAGAACATACAACATATATATATATATTGTAACGTTTTCCATGTTTTAGTTAGATCTGGTAGGCCTTCTTTTACTCATTGTAATTTTAATGAAAGTTAATCAAGCTATGAATACAGAAAATATAAATATTTCGTTCATATTTCTATAAAACATAGCTATATTTCCTGATTAACTGGCCTACCAATTATTTCAAATTACGCTAATGGCAGAATCAGCCTTTTATTTATTTTAATAAGGGCACCAGGATTCATATAAAAAACTGTGGAAATCCGTCGCATCACACATCGTAAATAAAAAAGAAAATGATTTTTAAAAAATCTGGGGCATAGTTTACCATAACTAAGTTTATTTTCCAGATATTATTTCCAGGGCATAATTAATAAATATTGGCAAAGGTAAATTATATGTTCTAATAAACTAACTTTACTAAATTTAATAATAAACATTAATAACGTACAATGAAAAAAGTTGATAAAAGCAAAATATTTTATTCTAACAAACTTAAAATATTTTAAGATAAATAATTAAATAAAATTGGAGAGTACACATGCTAATCCAGATAATTAGGCAAATTAATTAAAACAATTTAACAATGTTTATTTCTTACATTTCACTTCCAAGTTTCTTGTATAAAGTTCTTTAAATGAAAGTCTCTTTAATACGAAAATTAATGTCTCTATCAGGATTATATTTTAAGCTTAATGTAGTCACAATTGGGAATAATTAATAATAGCATACCAGTAAGTTTAGCAAGTGTTGAATACTATGCATAGTTTTTTCTGGGGTAGAATGAGACTCGTGGCCATTAGTTTTAATCTGATCTTGATCCTGGTTCTAAAGGCTAGTCACAAAAGCTTTTCTGGTGGATGTCCTCATGAACGATGTCAGCAAAAGCCTCAGTCTACTCTTGCATGACAAATTATTTCCACATAGAGTGCTCCTGGATCCTCTTTAATGAACCAGGACCAGCCAAAAGAAAAAACAAAGAAGACAAGATGCCGATCAAGCTGGTCTCTTCCTTTTTATACTCGAGATCCAGTTTTCAGACTTCTGTGCATACTTTTTGCTTTTGTTAAAAATACATGTTGATAATATTGTGCATTCTTTTGTATTTTTCAGTTACACAGTTCTCCTTTTCATAAAGTCTTTCTGCCATTTTTAATTAGTTAAAAAGATTTTTCTTTTAGCTTATCTGGATTAGTAATTTGTGTGTCTTTTGTTCTTTCCAATTTTTACTTTTATTTTTAATTAGATAAAAAAAAAAGATGAACGAAAAATTTAACTTATCATTGTACATTTTACAAAAAAATTATATGAACTAAAAAAAATTATATGAATTAAAAAAAATTTTTAATTGCATCTTTTACTAAGATCGCTAAATTTACTTTTTCTTTTAGCTTTTATCACATGCCAATATATTTGTACCATATATAAATAAATTGTACAATATATATATATATAAACAAAATAGGCTTCCCATCATTCACTTCAGCAATCCCTTTCACATTAAAGGATGTCTTCATGAGAGTGATGGCCTCAGATTCAAAAAATTTTATCATCAAAGTTTCTTTTACTCTTCTTTTCAATTTACTTTTTTCATAAAAGATAATCTCTGCATTATCAAATAGTATCTTGTGACTTGTATTTAGTTCATGAATATACAAAACTGAGTTTTGATATCTATTTTTAATTCTACTCTTATGAATTTTAACTCATTCATTAAGTCTTAATTTATTCTGAAATATATAAATTTTATGACAACTGCAAGGTATCTTATAAACTATCCCAGGAATAGATTTGTAACCAATTGATTGTTTTGAACCATTTAATAAAGAATTTAAATTCAGGCCTTTCTTCCAGATCACATCCATACCACCCAATAAAAACTATTCTTATAAATCAATTTACTAATTAATGCCACATAGAGCAAAGAAATAAACTCTTTATTCATATCTTTATTAAATATAATCTAATAAATTCATGATTATATCTTAATTCAATATAGTCAGAAGCAAATTGACTCCTCTGAATATAACTATTATTTTCAAAATTATGAAGTCATCTATTTCTATAACAAAAATTCAATATAGAAAGTTTCTGATGAGTAAAAGATTGATAACTGTTTGGCCTTATCATATTTCTTAAATTTTTTGCATAAGGTCAGACAGTTATCAAGCTTTTATTCATAAGAAACTTTCTTTATTGAATTTTTGTTATAGGAATAGAAGTCTTAATAATTTTGAAATAATAGTTATATTCAGAGGAGTCAATTTGCTTCTGACTATATTGACTTAGGATATAATTATGAATTTATTATGAATATTATATTTAATAAAAAGATCTATAAATTGGTTAATAATATAGATTTAATTGATAGTGTGAATAAAGAGTTTATTTCTTTGCCTTTTATAAGGCATCAATTAGTAAACTGATTTATAAGAATAGTTTTTTATTGGTTGGTATGAAAGTGACCTGGAAGTTAAGTCTTCAATTTAAATTCATTACTAAATAGTCCAAAAACAGTCAATAATTGAATACAAATCTATTCCTGTGGTAGTTTGTAAGATATCTTGTAGTTATCATAAAATTTATATAGGTCAAAGTAAATTAAGTCTTAATGAATGAGAGTTCATGAACTGAATACAGGTTATAAAATATTATTTGACAATGCAGAGGATATCTTTTATGAAAAAAGTGAATTGAAAAGAAGAGTAAAAGAAACTTTGATGATAACATTTTTTTAAATCTGAGGCCATAAATTTCCTTTGATGTTGAAATGAATGATGGGAAGATTATTTTGTTTTGAATATATATGTTGTATGTTTAATTGAATTTTACTTGAGAAGGTCTATTTGTTAATAGATGAAACCATGGTTGTCTAAGAATTTTAGTAAAAAAAATTGTTTTGGCTAGTATTGTAGTGTTGATATTGCATTTTAAAACAAATAATTAAAAATTAGATTATAGCTTTATATAGTTAAAATATTAAAAACCTTTTCTATAATTCCAGTAGTGTGTGTGCACATTTCATCCCATTTTGAAATCTAAACTCTAAACTTGCCTTTGGACAAGAACTTTAATATGTAACATAAAGCGCATACGTATATTTGTGTATGAGTGTGAAAAAAGTAATTTATGGGATCAGTGACTCGGATGACATTTATCTCCCTTTATGAAGTTTATATTATAGTACAAGAGTATTTTTTGTTTTTAAATCATTACATAGCCTCACACGTGATTAATTTTAATTAGCCTAATTTCTATATTGAATTACAGTTAAAGTCTTCTTAATTAGCTAGAATGATCATGGAACATTTGATAAAATCTTAATCTTGATAACAAAACATTTAGCTTCGGGGAGAAACTCCAAACTGCATTTGAATTTAAGTCCCGTGTCATGAGAATGATAGGCAAACACGCTAAGTTACATTTAAAGATTAAATTTTCATGGCATTTAAATTTTAAATAATTTAAATTCAGTATTTGAATAATACTCATTATTTTAAATGATTTAATTTGCAACGTAATGTTGCTTCTTTTATATTTCAATCAAGATTTCTTTCTCTTATTTAAAATTGTAAAACGTTAAGAGAAGCAACAATTCCATTAAACAGTCTTTAAATCTGCTCCCCCTCCCCTTTGTTGATTTGAAACTCGACTTTTTCTTTTCTCCTTCCCTTCTTTCAAAATTACCTACTTTTTCTGCATTCTTTTTTTTTATATGTATATATTTTTACAACTCCATTAAATGTATCAATAAGATCAACTAATTCACTTGCGGTTAAGACGTTTCAAAGCTAATATTGTCTGCTAGGGTTTTTTTTTAACTTCAGCAGATAGTTTACAAAATAAATATATATATAAAAAAAAAAAGTTTTATAACAAATATAAAAAAAAGTTGTTAATAATAATAATAAAAAAAAGCAGTAAACATCTGTAAAATAAAGAATTTTTTTTTTAAAAATGAGCTGTACATAGAGTAATAAAAAAGATGTTTATTTTTTTTAAATAAAATTTAAAACATCAAAAGAATTTGCAATAACCGTTAGCTATTTATCAATAAAGAATTCTTCCGGGGGAAAAAGTAAATATAAAATTTGCAGGTTTTGTAAAAGCAATACTATGCTTAAAATTTAAGTAAAAGCAATGATTCTTTAATCATACAGTCAGTGATGTTCAAGCACAAAAGTAATCAGATAAACATGACTTTGATAATTCGATGCTAATAAATTATCAGAAAGTTAGTAATACTGCCATTTAATTTGTAATTATTCCTAATCATCTAACAATAATAGTTAAATGTCTTTTAGAAAAATATTTTTTTTTTATAGTTTTTCAAATACATTTAACTGATAGTAAATATAGGAGGTTTGAACACAGACATTCAAGCACCCTTCAACTATCCACTCTATCTCATACCGCTGATACCCATGACCACATACGTGTAGAAAGACAAATAATCAACAACATATGTATTTCATACTGAACCAGAACTCATCAGTTGGTCCAGAACATCATCTCTCATACATATATATACAATCACTACTCAGTTTATATTAAGATAGCAAATCTTCATACTTTATCAATGGTATGTATGGATGGCTGAAGAATTGGAGGTTGGAGTAGATTAAAACCTGTCCATTAAAATATGAAGATTTGCTATCTTAATATAAACTGAGCACTGATATATATGTGCGTGAGGGATGATGATCTGGACCAACTGATGAGTGCTGGTTCAGCACAAAATACTTATATTGGTGATTATTTATTTTTTCTACATGCGTGTAGTAAAGTGTATCAGTGGTAGAAGATAGGGTGGATAATTAAAGGGTGCTTGAAAGTCTGTGTTCAGATCCCCTATATTTACATTTAAACTCCAGATGTATAAAGAATGCCTGTATTTCAAATATTTAACTGATAGAAATAACACACAGGTTAGTATATAACAAACATTTTAAGTGGTATTCTTTCCTGCTCTTAAGATGTTGCTAGTCTGACTAATGACAAAAAAATCAAATTTAGAATCTTTAGATCTTGAATACTGAAATGAAAATAATGTTCTCTCTAATCAAGGGCACCATTCTATTCTAAATCAACAATCAGTAAAAATTTTATATATTTAAGATAGAAAAAAAAATTAAAAAAAAATTAAGGAACTGCTCACATGTCAGCAGCAAACAATGCCATAGGTCAACTTAATGTGACAATTCCTAATGCTTGAAAACTATTAACTTTGTTCTTAAGAATGAATGAAGATATCAGGAAAATTTCATATAAAATTTTGACAAATCTTAATGCTTGGAAACTATTAACTTTGTTCTTATGAATGAGTGATGAAATCAGAAAAACTCCAAATAAAATTTCTACTAACTATTGTTTTTTATAGAATGACTAATTAGTTTGAGAACGTTGCAACATTTTAACATCAATAGTCACAAATCTAAAAGTACTTGGTTTGATTTCCATGATAATACATGTCCAGTCATGCTAGTAATATCTGAAAAAAAAAGGGGAAATAACATTACTCAAAACATTGTATTATTTATTAACCTGTATGCTACTATTAATAGTTGAATGTATTTAAAAAGTTTTAAAACATTAAGAATATTATGTCATTTTTTAAACTGAAAAAATGGCACAATCATCAGCATGCTATAAATTCAGAACCGGAAAATATTAAAAATACAATGGCAAGTCCATAAAACTAATCAATATGTTTTTCAACTTACTGGATATGATATTATTAGATTCCACTATTGTAAAATGATACCTTTGTTGAATTGGACATGTAAAACAAAAGAACAATGCAAGATTTCCTAAAAGGATGTTTTATGGTGAACTTGAACATTAGAGAACTTAGACCCCATCTAAATAAAAAGATTATCTCAAGGACCTTCTAAAGTATAATTTCTTCAAGAAGATATGGCAAAGAATATAATATATTGGAGAGCTACAATCAGACATAGTGTTTTAATATTACAGGAAAAAGTTTTCTGCTGAAGAAATGTCAAATGAACAGAAAAATTTGATCAGGATGGTCTCTATGTCGATGTGTTTATGGTTCATACATTGGTTTGTATAGTCATCATAAAAATCAATTTTATAGTAATTTTTTCCTCTCTCTTCCTTTCTTTCCTTGAAACTGGAATGAGAGTATGCTAATATGTATGTATGAATTTAAAAAGTTTAAACAGAATTTGATTTTTTTTCAAAGACTTAATAATTCATATTGGATTATAGAAATAAGCCAATGTATTATTACATTTCTGCAACATACTTTTGTTTTTTTCCCATAGCTGTGTTACTTATTGTAAGTATTAGTAATTGACAGATGTAGATCATAGCACTTAATAAATCCTTATCCAATGCTGTTCTAACCAATGTCCCCAGGCCAGTTTCCAAGCTCATGACTTTCATCAGTGGGGAGCATCGGATCTGAAACCAGTATATGGATCTTTAGGAAAAAATGCACCTTTCTTCTGCAAGCACCATTTGTCTTTCTGTATTGCTTTGAAGCTATCAGCCTAATTTGAAAAACATATGATTTCAAACTAAGCCAACATGCCTATATAGTCATATAACTGAAACCAGTTCAGTTTCTATACATTATGGTATCCTTATTTTTTTTAACAAATATAGGAACATCTATCCTTTGACCAGGAATAATTTACAACCAATAAAATATCACATGATTTCAACTTACTCAATGTTACTTCAACAAGATACTTTTTTTCACCACAGCTATGCTAGTTACTGTAGGCTTTAATAACTGCCAACTGCAGATGATAAAACTTAATAAATCTCTATCCAGTACTATCTTATATGATAAACCAGATTAGTTTCAACTTATAGCTTTTGTCAGTGAGAAGCTTTGGATCTTGTGGACTAGTGTCACACCTTTCCTTTGCAAGTCATCACTTAGTTTTCTGTTTTACTATCAAGCTATTAGTCCAATTTGAAAAACATATATATGGTTTTCAATCTAAGTTACAAAGTTGACACTAGTCTGGAGGTATTGGATAGGACAATATTGGATCAGGATTTATTAAACTCTAACATCTGATCTGTCAATTACTAAAGCTTACAGTAAGTGGAATAGTTGTGATGAGAGAGAAAAGTATGCTGCTGGAATAACATTGAGTAAACTAAAATCATGTAATATTTCATTGGTTATAATTAAATTTAAGAGTTTTTAATTGCATTTTTAAATGTTAGTTCTTTAATAATTTATGTTTTTTTTACTTTTTAAAATTAGATTTTTATTTTTAAAAACAATAGATAAATTACTTGTTTTCTTTTTTTTAATGTAATTTATTATGGTAATTTGAGCTGTTTAACATAGCTATTTGAAATTCAAGTCTGTCAAGTTTCAGTTTATATTGTTTCTCAATGTAGAAAGGTTATAGAGTTGTGGCAGTAAATTATCAATATGGCCATAATGATATTACTCCTTTTGAGGTAAAACAAAAATAAGATACATCAGTAAGGTTAGTTTTGAAGTAATATGGTAGTGATTGAAGATTTTGTCAAAATACAAAGATACATTTGTACATTTAAATGAGCCTTATAATAGATATGGATTTAAATTATATATTTTGTCAGAAGTTTCTTGGTTTTAATGCAAAGGTGTTATAAAAAAGTGTTATAAATCTAGTGGCATTTTCATGATGTAGAGTTTGAGTTTAGGAGAGGTCTCAGATAGACTTAAATTTTTTCCTCAGGTAGTTATAGCCAGTCATCCATTTAAAAATCATTAGATTAGAATTTTATTATTGTAAGCTAACATGTAAAGATTCTTATTTGATCTAAGTTGGTGATCTAAGTGTAAATTCATTGGTTATAAAACAAAAGAATACAATTATCATATACTTTTATCAATGATGAAGGGAATAAAAAAAAGTTACTACAGACTCAATTCTTTCTTATTTATTACTTTTAAAAAGCAATGATTATAGTACCACAATCATCAAAAAATTATGATTAATTTAATGAGTGTTAATTGTTTAGAGCAGTGTTTCCCAACCTGTGGTACGTGAGTTGCTGGTTGGTGGTACACGAAAAATAATCAATAATGGCAGACATAAAAAAAAAAAAAATTAAATCATAAAAATATAGAAACGTTTTTTCCTATAATTCATAAAAATTATTTTAATTAATAATATTATACAGTAAAGTTGTTTATATGTACAGTCGATAACAATCTTTAATGTTAATGATAAAATTGAAAGTATGATTAAGAAATTAGATTTTTGGAAACAGTAATATATATAAGTATTGAAAACAATCAACTGGAAGTAATCGAAACTCTATATATTTTTTTGTTTGAAAATAAGGTTAGTACTGTCTCAAGATATACAAGAAAATATAATAACACATTTAACAGGATTAAAAATGTCTTTCATGAAATATTTTCCAAAACCCGAAAACACAAATGATAATTGGATTTCAAACCCTTCTATGCAGAAAATTTAGAAAAAGCTATATCATTATCAATAAAGGATAAAGAAAATTTAATAGAATTATCATGTGACAGAACTTAACAAATAGAATTCAAACGACACAATGTAATTAATTTTTGGTTAAACATTAAAGAATATGAACAACTTTCTGAGAAAGCTCTTAAATTATTATTACCATTTACTAGTATGGAATTAATAGGAAGAGCTTTTTCTTCATATATTTTAAAAAAAAAAAAGTATCAAAACAGATTGAATGCAGCTGTAGACTTAAGGGTATACCTCGCATCTTTTGAACCAAATTTCAAAAAATTATGTTGTTCGAAACAAGTACAAAGATCTCATTAAATTTATTTTATAAACATATTTGATTAAGATAAGAAAATATACTAATTGTTTTTTTATAATTTTGTGTTTTTATTAAAACCATTTATTAGTTAGTAAACGAAATATGACAAAATAGTAGATAAATAACGAGTCGGATCAAGGCAAATCAATCTAAATTATTTAATTTGAAAGAATGTGTCAGAAAAGGATCATACCCAGAAATTAGACTCTCATTAATTCTTGATCATCTATTGTGGATTACTAGATGCAAGCTAGCATTTAATCATCAAAATTTTAATCCTATTAACTTCATGCTGAACAATATAAAGAAAACAAGAGATAGCCTGATAACCCTGAGGTTATTTTTACCATGACTTGGGACATGCTGGATTTATCCTCTCCATGGCCCAAACAATAGCAAGATGCTCCAAAAAAGAGAAAACAGACTCAAATTCGGGAAAACCAAATGAAGAAATGAAAAAACACTTTGAACAAAATATGTACCAAATAATCTTTAATGTAATAATGTAATCTTTAATAAATTATTTTGGAAAAAATATGAAACTTTGAACAAACACATACATATAAATATGTTACAGTGCATTTATAATTTCAATGAGTTTATAATCTGGCATGACGTTTAGGCATGTTTCAATGTAATTTGTCTCATTATGAGATGTGAATACATATATGGTCACCCTATAATATTTATAATGCAAATAAAATAACACACTCACAATAACAAATTTCATGATTTTTACGAAGTGGTACAATTCAGTGTGATGTACTACCAAGTGGTACACGAGCCAAAAAAGGTTGGGAAACACTGGTTTAGAGCAATAAAATAGTCACAGATTACCTAAGTAATAAAATTTATTTCATGAAGGAAAGAAAAATAAAAGTTAAAACATTATATTTGCCTCTTGTCAAATCTACAAAAGAGGTAGCAATCTAGTAAGATGTAAATTCTTTGACTATATAGACTAGGTAATGGTTAAAGTGGACTTAAGTTACAAATGTAGTAAACATAAAAAAAGAATACCCAGTTATGTCTGAAGATAATCTGGATTTGTTAAAAAATAAAACCAAATAGTTATATAAAATGCATGTTATGCAAAATATATAGTGCATATAGAGAGTACATAGATCAGTATTGTTTATTAGGCTGAAATTTTAAATCAACCATATTTCTAGAATTGTTACGAAGATTAGATCTTTATGACCCCCATTAACATATTATACTGTAGTTATTGTGAGTAAATTCCCAGAAATCAACTTCTATTAAGCTTTTTCTTTATCTAAATTCCAATTTGTCAGTTGAATACATCATTCAGTAAAGTAAAAGCTTATATTTTCTAGGAAAAAAAAACCCCAAAAGTTTTCTTGCAGTTGCATATTTGAAAAAAAAAAGGTCAACAAGGATCAAATATAAAACAATCTTGTAATCACTGAGCAGAATGAATTATGAGGTAACTCACCAATTCTACTGAATTAATTGTATATAAGATGGCTCAGTACATAAATAAAACCCAATAAGACTTTGAAATCTTTTTTTTTTACTTAATACTGGCATTTGCTTTCTTTCTAAATATATAATTAATTAATTAAATACTTCATAAATATTTAATAATACTAGCATTATTTTATATCCTCTAAAGGAAATTTGTCTAAAATTTGATGAAAAAATTTTCGACAAACTTTTCTTCTTGAAATTCCAAAAAAATTTCTATAGAGAATGTAAGTAAAATAATTTTAGCATTATATATATATAGTTATATTCGATAAGGATGAATGCTGGAATGAAGACTGAGTAAAAATAAAAAGTTAAACATATACCTAGACATTGGGAGATATACACCAAAAATGATGAACTGATTATGGTTAGTAAATGATGGACAAAAAATTATTATAAATAGAAAGCATGTATTAATAAAATATGCATGCAGTTTGAACCTAATAAAATAACTGGAGAAAACTTGCTCTTTATCTGGCTAATCATTTTGTAATAAATAAACAGAACTGTTACAAAACCACTCCATCCTATATGATATTATCATTGTTATTTTTAATCATCATTTTACTGCAGGATGAAGTTTTCTCCAAATTTAATTCAGTTTCGCTGATCTCTAGCCACTCTTCTTTCTATATAACACAATAGCAAACTTTTTAGTTTCATTTGTCCATCTCATATGTGATTTCATTTTAAATCTTTTCCTCTTTTTTTTTTTGAGACCTAGTTTAAAACTTCAACTGTTTATCTATTATCATCTCTTTATAAATATGTCTAGACAGCTTCTTTTCAGTTTTTAATTTTTTTTCAAAGATGTCAATGATAACTGTTTTTTTATCATGTATTTCATTTGAGATCTTTTCTTATTACTCCTACTATACATCTCTCCATACTTTGTGGAAAAATCTAAAAGTCTCTAATTTTCTCTTTTGTTAAGTGTCTGTTAAAAACTATCCTTTTTGGCATATAGCCTTTTAATATTAGATTATTTGTACCATAAGCACTCCACTCAAGTTTATATCTGAAAGTAATTTTATCCTTTACATCTCTATTTGTATTAATAAACTGGTGGTGATATGTTTAGTTGTTAATTTCTAATGCATAATTATCAATCTTTATTTATTTCAGTGAGGATTGCCAATGCCTCTACAAGCTTTATGATAAATGCTTAGCCAGAGCCAGCACTTAAAATATCTCTGTCAGGAACCCCTCCCCAAACCCCTGACCATGGTTTCGTGCTTTGGCACTCCTCAGAGAGGTGTCAGGGTAGGTTCAGACACTAGATCTAAAAATACCAACCCAAAGCTAAGCACTTAGCTAAAAGTTATCTATTGAGTGGAAAATCTGAAATTTTCAGACATGTACATGTCTTCAAACCCAGCTATCCAACTCAAATAGCTATATGGGGCTGATAGATCTTCAGCCATGCCACATAGTAGTAGTCATAGCAATATAAAATTGCATAAGACTTTTTGGCAGAGACTATAAATAGTCAAAATAAAAGTCATAGATCAATTCATAGATCACATGACCCTATCTCTTAAGCTTGTAAGTTATAAACAGTGAGGATTGCCAATGCCTCTACAAGCTTTATGATAAATGCTTAGCCAGAGCCAGCACTTAAAATATCTCTGTCAGGAACCCCTCCCCAAACCCCTGACCATGGTTTCGTGCTTTGGCACTCCTCAGAGAGGTGTCAGGGTAGGTTCAGACACTAGATCTAAAAATACCAACCCAAAGCTAAGCACTTAGCTAAAAGTTATCTATTGAGTGGAAAATCTGAAATTTTCAGACATGTACATGTCTTCAAACCCAGCTATCCAACTCAAATAGCTATATGGGGCTGATAGATCTTCAGCCATGCCACATAGTAGTAGTCATAGCAATATAAAATTGCATAAGACTTTTTGGCAGAGACTATAAATAGTCAAAATAAAAGTCATAGATCAATTCATAGATCACATGACCCTATCTCTTAAGCTTGTAAGTTATAAACTATGTGGCATGGCTGAAGATCTATCAGCCCCATATAGCTATTTGAGTTGGATAGCTGGGTTTGAAGACATGTACATGTCTGAAAATTTCAGATTTTCCACTCAATAGATAACTTTTAGCTAAGTGCTTAGCTTTGGGTTGGTATTTTTAGATCTAGTGTCTGAACCTACCCTGACACCTCTTTGAGGAGTGCCAAAGCACGAAACCATGGTCAGGGGTTTGGGGAGGGGTTCCTGACAGAGATATTTTAAGTGCTGGCTCTGGCTAAGCATTTATCATAAAGCTTGTAGAGGCATTGGCAATCCTCACTGTTTATAACTTACAAGCTTAAGAGATAGGGTCATGTGATCTATGAATTGATCTATGACTTTTATTTTGACTATTTATAGTCTCTGCCAAAAAGTCTTATGCAATTTTATATTGCTATGACTACTACTATGTGGCATGGCTGAAGATCTATCAGCCCCATATAGCTATTTGAGTTGGATAGCTGGGTTTGAAGACATGTACATGTCTGAAAATTTCAGATTTTCCACTCAATAGATAACTTTTAGCTAAGTGCTTAGCTTTGGGTTGGTATTTTTAGATCTAGTGTCTGAACCTACCCTGACACCTCTCTGAGGAGTGCCAAAGCACGAAACCATGGTCAGGGGTTTGGGGAGGGGTTCCTGACAGAGATATTTTAAGTGCTGGCTCTGGCTAAGCATTTATCATAAAGCTTGTAGAGGAATTGGCAATCCTCACTGTTTATAACTTACAAGCTTAAGAGATAGGGTCATGTGATCTATGAATTGATCTATGACTTTTATTTTGACTATTTATAGTCTCTGCCAAAAAGTCTTATGCAATTTTATATTGCTATGACTACTACTATGTGGCATGGCTGAAGATCTATCAGCCCCATATAGCTATTTGAGTTGGATAGCTGGGTTTGAAGACATGTACATGTCTGAAAATTTCAGATTTTCCACTCAATAGATAACTTTTAGCTAAGTGCTTAGCTTTGGGTTGGTATTTTTAGATCTAGTGTCTGAACCTACCCTGACACCTCTCTGAGGAGTGCCAAAGCACGAAACCATGGTCAGGGGTTTGGGGAGGGGTTCCTGACAGAGATATTTTAAGTGCTGGCTCTGGCTAAGCATTTATCATAAAGCTTGTAGAGGCATTGGCAATCCTCACTGTTTATAACTTACAAGCTTAAGAGATAGGGTCATGTGATCTATGAATTGATCTATGACTTTTATTTTGACTATTTATAGTCTCTGCCAAAAAGTCTTATGCAATTTTATATTGCTATGACTACTACTATGTGGCATGGCTGAAGATCTATCAGCCCCATATAGCTATTTGAGTTGGATAGCTGGGTTTGAAGACATGTACATGTCTGAAAATTTCAGATTTTCCACTCAATAGATAACTTTTAGCTAAGTGCTTAGCTTTGAGTTAGTATTTTTAGATCTAGTGTCTGAACCTACCCTGACACCTCTCTGAGGAGTGCCAAAGCACGAAACCATGGTCAGGGGTTTGGGGAGGGGTTCCTGACAGAGATATTTTAAGTGCTGGCTCTGGCTAAGCATTTATCATAAAGCATGTAGAGGCATTGGCAATCCTCACTGTTTATAACTTACAAGCTTAAGAGATAGGGTCATGTGATCTATGAATTGATCTATGACTTTTATTTTGACTATTTATAGTCTCTGCCAAAAAGTCTTATGCAATTTTATATTGCTATGACTACTACTATGTGGCATGGCTGAAGATCTATCAGCCCCATATAGCTATTTGAGTTGGATAGCTGGGTTTGAAGACATGTACATGTCTGAAAATTTCAGATTTTCCACTCAATAGATAACTTTTAGCTAAGTGCTTAGCTTTGGGTTGGTATTTTTAGATCTAGTGTCTGAACCTACCCTGACCCCTCTCTGAGGAGTGCCAAAGCACGAAACCATGGTCAGGGGTTTGGGGAGGGGTTCCTGACAGAGATATTTTAAGTGCTGGCTCTGGCTAAGCATTTATCATAAAGCTTGTAGAGGCATTGGCAATCCTCACTGTTTATAACTTACAAGCTTAAGAGATAGGGTCATGTGATCTATGAATTGATCTATGACTTTTATTTTGACTATTTATTTATTTCTTCTTAAAAAATCCATTAAAAATTAGTTCAGTCTTTTTAACATATATCTTTAATCCTACTTTTTTATTTTCATCTGATAACTCTTTCAACATTTCCTGAAGCTCTGAAGCAATATTTGCAAAAATGACCAGTAATGTTGTAAAAAAATTTAAAAAAAAAGATTTTACACCCAGTGTTTACTAGTATTTTTGAATATCAGCACACAAAAAAAAAATTGACAAGGGGCAATGAGATTTGATGACATACCCGAATCATATTTCAACATTATTCAACATTTTTTTCACTAGCAAAACGTTTATATATTTTTGACGCATTTTTTTTTTGACTGTTCAAATTTAAATTAGAAATATATATATAAAAAAATTTTTAAAGTCTATACGAAATGTCCAAATTCAGGCATAGATAAATGTCCAAATTCAAGTTATGTAAGATCAAAAATTGTGTAAGAGTGTCCAAGTTCGAGTCCTTTTTCTTTTTCTTTTTTGTGGTGGCTTTTTTTTATATATATATTTTGCTATTCTCCTGGGTCAGGTGGGTAGCGCCGATCTCTCGTACTCGGTGAACGTCCTCTTGGGTGGTACAGTCTCTTTTCTTTGTCTGGCGGTTCTTTGGCCCAAGGATTGAAATCCAATGTAGTCACAAATTCTGCCATCTCCTCTGTGTCTTTAACTCTGCTTCCGGTCATCAGCTGTTGGATCGACAGAGGCATGTTCTAACTGGATGGTGCGGATAATGTGCGGATCAGAGAACGAGAAGGTGGTGAGCGATCTCAGATGATAAACTTGCCAGATATAGAATTGTGTGTGTGTTTCTTTGATGCTCCCGTATTATTCTCGAGATATGGTATTGAAGATGCCACTCTGGTGTTCCTTGCTCCAGTAGTGTTTCAGTAAGGCCTTGCTATACTCGATGAAGTCTCCAGGTTTTTCTTTTATGATGCTCCACCAGTCCTTCGCGTAGTCATGTAAATGGTGGGTGGCAATAGCAATTTGTTCTTTTGGCTCCGTCTCAGTGAATGTGAAAAAGTCTTTCAAGCTATCTATGTGCAAATGAGGGTTTTCCCCAACTTCCAGCGTTGGGCACCATGGACCCAGAAAAAAAATACTATGTAACAGTCAAAACATGTCTATCTCGCTAACACACTGCAGAATTTAAACCCGGGACATAGAACTCAACACTAGGAGAGTTACCTCCCAGAAATCCCAAGTTCGAATCCAAAGTCCAAACTCCACAATGCCCTCTACGTGATAACACATTAGATACTACTAATAATATAATTTCATGCCGGTGCCAGTGGTCAGGGAGAAAACAAAAGACTCTAAATCTAAAATAGCCCTAGGTTAATTTAACAATAACTTATAGATGTGCCAAAGATAAGTTTAATGTACTATGTAATTTATATTGCACCCCGAATATAGAGAAAAAAAATTTATAAATATGATTTTAATGATTTCTTAATAATATAATTTAGCGATATAACTTTGATAGTTATATAATAAACAAACAAGATGGCTGATACCTTGTACTTGGGTTCGTTTAAATAACATGTCTAAAATATATTGACACGGTAGGCATATGCGAGTCACGTAAAGTCTAACACAGAGTTTGCATTTTTCTAAAATATTTGTAATTGGAGATTTAAATGGAGATCGAGAGTCGCTCGCAAATAGATTATAAGATCGAGCTACACTGAACGGATTTGAAATTCATTTGAATAGAATTCTTTTAATAAGTAAAGGGAAATATATGGTGGTGCTAGCGAGTATATGCTGAGGAGGGTGCAGTTTATGAGTATGCAACTTTAAAGGATGGCAAAAGGTCTTGGCATTGGATAGGCATTTTGCCTTTTATCAGGGACGTCTCTAGCCCACTCACAGCTCAAGCCTGTCCCGCACCCAGGAGCTTCGTAACTGTGGGGACATATGCGAAATAATTCCCATGTGCCATTTTAGCACAGGATTGGGAACCGCGGAGTAAAACAAGGGGGAACGGATTTGAATGATGATGACTTTTGCCAACAGGGGGATTCCAGCACCCCTGCATATTTACTAGCAACACAGCTTAATTTTCATAAGAATTAATAAAACAAAGGGCAATTCATTAAGGAACAGAAATAGCTCGCTCTCGACTTTCATATTTAGATGGCCAGCAGACTCTCAACAAAACTTAAGATAAACAAATATTCATTTAACAAAATTTTATACGCAAATATACTTTAAAACGTATATATAAGACATACAGTACTTTTAAATAGAAATGATGGGAGGGAGAAAATGCGTGTTTGCGGTTGATAAACTAAGATGGCAACCACACATCATTTAACTTCCCTATGTAACTCGCATTAGTCTAAAGAAATTAATTATACATTTCATCATAACACATTGAAATTAAACATTTATAAATATAATAGGAAATCAACCCAAGCACAAGTTCAGCATGCATTAGAAAATGTTTAAATAGATACATTTATAGAATATACAAAATTGATAGCTATAGCTCGAAGTTTTCCGACATCTCGGGTTGATTTTAAATACCTTGTTCTTTTAACTCTGTCCGTGGCATTCCAAACTTGTAGCAAAGTTCTTAAGTAAAGTTATGATTTTCTTTGATTTATGGTTCTGCAGCAGCAGTTAGTAGATTTTAGGAGCAGTATTTCTTTGGGCTGGATCAATAGGGTTGGATGATACAGTGACAGGACATCAGATTTTGAATGACGGATGGCCGAGGCACAGGACTTCCGAGAAAGACAACCTAAAGGTCCGTTACCCCGACATTCTAAGGTTAAATGATCTTAAAACTGGATTGACTGTCACGATCAGGTAGGTTACTTAATAACTCTGTCTAATCAAACTAATTACAATCAATCAGCCCTATTTATACGCTCTCCTTGATTACAATCTAACCCTGCGGTGATAAAATCCATTCTTTAATTATTACACATTTGAAAAACACGGACTGCATTTTTTAATTAAAATCTGTACGTAAACACAGCTTTATCTTAATCAAATGTACTGGCGCCAATATGATTAAAATTAGCTACTATTGTTCTTTCTCTACCCTCACTGATTTAAAATGATGACATGTTTTTGAATAATATTTTACAACACTTTACATTTATCAAACACTATTTCTGAATTTAATTTCCAGAAATATTTCTCAGTGATACTATTTCTTAAAGGCAAATAATTATAACGAAATAACATCACAAATAAATCGATTCAAAACAACTCTTAAATAAAATATTTTCATAAATTTTAAATATTATCGCAGTATGTGTGTAGATGAGAATATGTGACCTACTTTATTGTACAAGCATATATACGTAATATATACTCGATGGTTTGAAAATAAAACCGTATAAAAACAATTTAAATTATTATTAAACCCCGGGCACCCCATTATACATATAAATTTAGGTGGGATTTCGGTAAAGATACCCAGTACACACACAATACGATGAAATTAGGGTTTTAAATAAGGCATGAGGGTAGGAAACAGGAAGGAAAGGTGAAACTAAGATTGGTAAGGCATATCTTACTGTTTCAATGTGTAAAATTTAAATGACTTATATAATTTTCATTTACTTTTAGCTTTCCATTTCACTCCATAAAATATTTCTTTTAAAATTGCAGTAAATTTTTTAGAAATATTCTTAGTACCAGCATGTAATCTAATTACTATAATAGCATTTTGATCAATTTTCTTTAGAATATAACAATACCCTAGGTCTATATCTTTATGATCCAAAGCTATGATCATTATAAAATTTCTTATTGAATCAAATGCCTTTTTATAATCTATTATTCCAAAGCATAATAACAACCCATAACCATTGGCTCTTTGTATAACTTCTATAAATACTTGGATATGATCCATTAAGCTAAAATCACATTTAAATCCAGTTTGCTTTTTGATTGGTTAAGATCCAAACTTTTGTAGACTAACTATAATTATCTTGTTTCAAATTTTATATAAAAATGATAGAAAACCCGATAGATATGTAATTTCTAATTTCTTCTTTATCAGCTTTCTTAAATGTCAATATTAGTGGTATGCAATTTTGCCAACAATGTTATTTCTATTTCTTCATTTTTTTCTTTTAGGATATCAAGTATGTTTGCATAATTTCTTGGAGCTTTCCCCCTTTTTCCTGCTAAATTGCATGTCTCACTTCTTCATTTAAAATTCTGGTCAATGCAGATATATGGTGGAGATACTTTTATTTTATTACTATATAATTCTTTATAGAACCCTTTCATATATTCCATAATGTCACCTTTCATTTTAGTAATAGTTCCATCTTTTCTTCTTATTGCAGAAATAACTTTCTTTACAGTATTAAAATGTTATATTTTCGAAACTTGTATTCTCTTATATAGCTTTCTTTATTAATTCAAAAAAATATCAACATTTCACTCTTCTTAAGAAATTATTTTTAAAATTTGTCATATTTTTTTCTTTCATTCATACATTCTCTTATCTCAATAAAAAAATTTCCTTGTAAATTAGTGTTTTTTGTATTAGCTATCTTTCTTGTAGTTCTTAATAATGTATAAGTTATATTTTATTGATTTCATTCAAATCTGAATTAGCTTCTCTTCAAAATATTTTAATATTTTAAAAAAATTTATTTCCATGCTCTAGTTTAAATTCATTGAGTGATTCTGAAGTTAGAAATATCAATTGTTAATACTATTTTTTCTTAATAATTTTTGTCTCTCTAGATTTGCATTTGCACATATCTTATACTCTCAGTAATCACTTATCACTTCCCATGTGGAATCTAAAGTCTTGAAATATATATTTTTTGTTATTCAAAATATATTCCAATTCTGTTATACTTTCATTTGCATGCTCATATTTATTTCCATTTAGCACTTTTCTCAAAGAAAGAATTCATAATGCAGTATACAATTTTTCTGTGAACTCCATAAGTCAGTGTCATCTCTCATTTCCATCACCATAAACCAATTAGCCCATAACATTTTAATGTTTAAATTGTTTACCAATTCTATTATTAAAGAGGTCTCCAATGATAATTTTAAAATGATGTTTCATCTGATCAATAGCATTTTGTATTTCTATATAAAAATCATATACTTCTTCATTACAATGACAACTTGTTTGAAATAAACCTGAATGTCTGCATTTGCTATCTTCCATTAATTTAAATAAGTAACCTTTTCACCTTGTCTAATATACCATCAATCTTGACAATGTTGTTCTTCTATCTGAATTTCCTGTTATTCATTAATTTGAATCACTAGATCTTGCCATTCTGACTAAGGTATCATCAATTTGCACAACATTGTTCTTCTACCTTTTATTTATAATGAATCCCACTTCATTATGCTTTTCAATATATATGTTTTTATAGTAAAGTACATGATTGCATTTTAAGATATCTTTTCTCCTTTCTTCTAACTTTACCACATCTCACAATGTCCCATTTACTATAATTAAGTTCTTCTCTCAATTTATAAAATCTTCCATCACTTAAAAATGATATGAAGTTATAGATACCTAAATAAAAATTCATAATGGAATGAAAGTCTTTATCTGCAATCAAAGAATCCTTAGCACCATTACTTTCAGTGCTGACCACTGCCTTGGTCGGTGACTTTCCAGCCTCCTGGAAATAAAAACCATAATTTAGTTTTGTCTTCCAAGTTCATTCTTATGGAAACATTTATAATACCATCACAAAACTCAAGGGGTGGTTCAGTTAAGAACTATCGGGTAACCACGAATAAAATCCATGATATTTTTTGATTTTGAACTCTTCTGGTTGCTGTAGTGTTGATAAGAAATCCATCCATATTTGTTTACTATATAAATACTCATATAACAATAATAGCTGCACTGACAAAAACATATGGAATGGAAATTAGGAATTTGCTCTGCTTGCTACCATTATAATTCCAAAGAGGAATCAAAGGTTTTCCTTTAGTTAACAATAAACTTTTTTGCAGCCATCCAATATGTACCTCCAATTATTAAATAAACCAATTTTATTTATGTGTTTACCTACATATATTCCAAATCAATCCATTATATTTATATACACACATGCGCACACACACAAATAAAATGTCTGTTAGTTCAAAACTATTGTGGTACTTTCAGTTAATTCTTAATCGAAAGTATGTCAGATTGAAAGACTGTGTATATAATAGTTAATTACCATTATATTTATTATTTTTATTGTTATATATATCTGGAAAAAGATTATATGTAATATAGAAAATGTTGATATTAATTATATGTTTACTAAATCAATTAAATTGTGTAATTAATATCTCATGACATTCTTATTCCCTTTCAGCAACTGTGTTAGGATATTCATTCTATTTACTTTACACTAAAGTCATTTATTGTAAACTATAGATGTTAAAGAACAAGAGAGAGTAGCACCAACTGAATCCTAGACTACTTGCTTGATACTGATCTTTGATGCCAAGCAATGATGCTTCTCACTGAAAAAGATGAATAATCAAAAATTACTACAGAGGTCTGGAAATAATACCTTTGTATTTAATGATAGCATACTGGCCAAAAATTCATTCTTATAATTTTGATAAATTAACTATCAAGATTCTATCAAAAAGGTGCATCTTAAACATGAAAAATAATGTTACATTATGGAGCTAATTTGAACAACTAATATTCTTGTCAATCAACTACTCTAGACATTGCAGCACAACAAAATATTTTGGTGGTGCTATTACCATTACAATATGGAACAAACTTAAAAGCAAAAAATTTTAATACTGAACGAACTCCATCAAATTTGCAGATTGCCTGGGTCATGTATATTTAGTCAAACTTTTAATTAGATCTGGAGCCAATATTTTTGCTGCAAATTACAAAAAATGAGTATTTTACATTTTTTGACAAATGGTTATTTAGATGTAGAAATAGACGATTTGTTTATTTGTAAAAATAATTAAAAACCTGTGATCTTGCAATTTTTTTTTTTTTTCCTTTTTTTATCTTGCAATTTTTTCACCAATAAAATATGTGATTGACATATGATTATAATAATATTTATAGGACTAAACTCAAACAGTTCCACTTTTAGTTTAATTGGTTTATCTAATTATGTCATAGTTAAAGTTTATCTGGATCATACTCAATATTTAGATCTATAAAAACCATAAAAGTCTTCTAAAGAATCTCTCTTTTCATACATACTTGTAAGTTTATGCTCATTGAAATGCATATATTGTATATATATAATATAAACGTAGCCAAAGCAGATCATATATGATTCACATTAATAATATTATTTAGACACCTTTTCGATATAATAAATATAATAACAATGACAGTGCATATGTATTAAATAATTGAAAGTTTCATAACTCAGTGTTTAGCATATTTTCATTTCCATTTCCATAACTTGCATTTAGACTTTTATTTTCAGGTAACTTACTGATAGCAAAGATATGAACATATTTATTTGTAAGTAAATAGGTATGTAATTATATATATCTTAGTGTCTTATTCTTCACAATTCCTTTTTGGAGGGGCTTCTAATGTAAGCTATTTAGAAATTATTTCTTTTATTATACATAAGTTGTTAAATCCTTTGTACGAAGAGAGGTTGAAATACTTTCCTGCAATATATTACAACCAAGAAATAATGCTTGAAGACTTGATGCGAGTTGCCACAACTTCCTATTCTTCATAATTTATTCGAACATCTCAAAATGTAGAGTTTCGTTTATATATATATACAGGCACATACATAAGCATACAATTTTAATAAATGTTTTGTTAAAGATTAATCTTCAGTGATTGTTCTTATGAATAAGAAAGAAGGTAAAACTCACTTTTATGGCTGTTTTATATAATTGACACTAAAAGTATTAGTGATAATGGATTGGAAATAAATCCTTGCTAATTAACAAAACCCTAGCTGATTATACAAATGTCTTAGTTTAAAAAAAAAAAGAAAAAAAAACAAATAAATAATTTCAAGTCATCAATAATATATTATAAACTAATGTTAAGATATTTTACAAATCCATTATTGCTAAACAGCTGCAAATAGATAAATGAATAAATATTTCAAAAAGAAAATAAAAGAACCTGCTACAATGAATTTCAAATTAAGTACAAACATAATAGTTATAATGTGAAAAATATATATAGTTAAACAACTATAATCATAAAATTATTAAATGTAATTACTTGCTAACACTTTATATATAGGTGCGTAGAAAATGTGCACTTATTACTCTCTGCCCTGTATGGTTTATTATAGTGGTGGAATGGCAGGTCTCAAAAGTTAAAAATTCATTAATCTCAAGTCAAATCAATCACTCCCTATGCTCGAATGTCATGATTTTTCGAGCACAAACTATTCAATTATTTTTATATAGTACTGCTCTTTAAATATAGGGGATTTGCATTCAGCCTTTCAAGCAACCTTCAACTATTCACACTATCTTATACTATTGATACACATGACCACACACATGTAGAAAAGATAATCACCAATATATGTAATTCGTGCTGAACCAGCACTCATCAGTTGGTTCAGATTATTATCTCCCATACACATATATAATCACTGCTCAGTTTATATTATGATAGCAAATCTTTATACTTTAATGGCCAGACTTCAATATACTCCAACCTCCAACTCTTCAGGCATCCATACCATTAAAAATCTGATGATAGAATGTCCAAACAATATATATTTTTTATACATTATCAAAAATAATACCACATCCCAAATAATTTTGCTCGAAGCTAGATGGTTCAAAGATATAAATCACATGAAAGAAGCTCAATATTTACACCAAGAATTTTTTATCTATTGTTAAGGCAACTTGTATATGTAAAAAGCAAATTCCATCTTTCACTCTGATCTAAGATGTTAATATAGACAATAAAGTTTATAATTGAACTGTAACTGATTGAGAATTGTAATCTCTAAAAGTTTAAATAAACCCCATTAAACATCTCAATCTGTTATAGTCCAAGTATAAACTTCATTGTCTATATTAGTATCTTAGATCAAAATGAAAGGTAGAATCCACCTTTTATTGATAAAAGATGCCTTAATGACAGATTGAAGATTCTTGGTGTAGATAATAAAAGGCAGATTCCATCTTTCACTTTGATCTAAGATATTAATATAGACAATAAAGTTTATACTTAGACTGTAACAGATTGAGAATTATAATCTCTAAAAGTTTAAATAAAACTTATTAAACATCTCAATCTGTTATAATCTGACTACAAACTTTGTTGTCTACATTAGCATCTTGATAGGCAGATTACAAAATTTACAAAAGTTGCCTTAACAGTAGGTTTAAAATTCTTTTGTTACTGCAAATTACTGCATTGCATAGGAGATTATATGTTGCCATCAAAATTTGTTTCCTTTATAAAAAATAAAATTATTAAAAAATAATTATTTAATAACACTATATGTATACATCCTATATGTATAACAGAAGTATCTTTATCATTGTAAGCTTTATATAGATGTGATAGTGTAAGAGTTTGATGTCAGATATATTTATGAGTATGCTGTGATATAAAGTAAGAAGAAATATGGAATGAAAGAAATAGTTCTTCTTGTCTTTTTGAATGACCTCGAATTAAGACATTAAGCACAAAGATTTTTACAATAAAATTAAAGCTTCAGTCAATTTCCCAGAATTCAGAACATTTATTCTTTAGGCTAACAAGTTAATTTATAAGGTACCTTAGCTGCAAATAAATTACCTGTATATAAGACTTTAGAAAAAAATCATTTATCAGTGCTACAAGCATTATTTTAAAATACATTGGCAGATCATAAAACCAAGCAATATATTTTCCACCTTGCTTCATGTACAATAATGTTGTAGAGTTCAGTATTGTAAAATCACATCTTTGTTGGATTGGATATGTGAAACAAATGAACAATAGGGAACTTCCTAAAAGAAAGCTTAAGATATACTTAGATTTAATTTTTGGGGTATAAAAGACCCTATTTACATTATAAAGATTATTTCAAAGATATTCTAAAGAAATGTAATATTGACCATTTTCATGGATAAGGATAGAATGTATTGGAAATATTTGTGAATCATAGATTGATTTGTATAATCATTACAAAATTAATCTCTAGAAAGATATTATTACTGTTCCTTGGGTTTGGATGGCAAGTGGTCACCACTGCTGGTGATGAGAAGTCTTATTTATAACTAACTTATAATGGTATATTTTATTTTCTATAAAAGTTATTTTAGAAGATATTGATTTATATTGTGTTTAAACAAATCATATAGTCTTGCGTTGTTAGCCGAGAGGTATCGCAGCCGCCATGCAAGCAAGTAGTTGGTTGCAGACGGTTGTGGGTTCGCATCCCAGCCGATGCTATGACATATGGAAAACAAAAAAATCATATAGTTTTAAATACTTTATATATAACTTGAATAATATATTGAAGTGATATAATAATATAGAATGATAGAGTGATGTAACTCAGTAAAAATGATGTGACATAGTGAGAGAGTAGTGTAGCACAGTAATAGATTGGTATAGGATAGTGAGAGAGTGGTGTAGAATGTGGTACAATGATACAGCACAGTGATAAAGTAATACAGCATTGTAGTAGAATAATGCATCACAATGATAGATGTGGTGTAGTACAATAATAGGAGTTATTCACCCTAAAATATAAGTTTCAGAATTAATTCCCAGCAGAGGGGCATATTTTTTTTAAAAACCTTTCATTCAAAATGAATCAACATTATCTAATCTCTTAAGCAATTATTATTTTTTATTTGTAATTATAGATCAATGTTAATGATTTACATTAATTAGTATTTACAGTTGATGTTAAACATTAGTTTTAATTAATATATAAATGGTACTATCATCTTGGGCAATTTTGATCATCATTAGTAAAGTAGAAAGCTCACAAACAAAGTTCCAGGATGATAAAGAAAAAAATCACTTCAGCCATTTAAATAAAACTGTCATCTTAATATGCCACTAATGTGTTCAAATATCATATATGTTACTAGGGTGTTCAAATGTTACATAATATCCTGTAAAATTAACCTACTGGAGATGCCTCATTCTATTATTAATCAACATCATCTGTATGAAATGCAATGATGCCAAATGAAAGATTAAGAAAGCTTGGCATATCTCTAAAGGCAAATACACAATTAATGGAAAAGAATCTTGGATTCCCTCATCTAAGAAATGGTCTATCTACCCTACATAATGCTATATGTATCATGTGTAAATTAGCATGAACAATATATATATACAACTATTTTCAATTACAACTATTGCTGTCTATGACCCATAATGAAAGATAGTTATGCAAACTACGCCAAACTAATCATTAAAGTTTTGCTATATACTTGTTGCATATAAAATGTTTAATAATATATACATGATTACACATTCTTATAAATAGCAACAATAACACTATGAAAATAAAATGTTTACTTTATTCTAGATATAAATGAATACTATTACAATTATTTTAACATAAAAGATGGATGTTTTGAAATTTAACATAGCTGATTGACTTGACAATTTAGCTTTAGTAAAATATGTTGTCTGCAAGAGTAGTGACTATTTATTTTACATTATTATAGCAGATGATGATATGTAAAAAATCACATTTAATAAAAAATATACTCCCATTATAAAACTAAAAAGGAAAAATGACCTTTAAACAGATACTGTAGGATAATGACTTTTTCAATAGTGTGTCACTGAAACTTGACAATTGTCAAATGGTGAGAGTTTGATAGTTTTCCATTAATTAATTTTGTCCTGAAATAGGAATGACAATGTATCTGTTTACTAATTAATATTGTCTATAGGCTGACTGCTTGAAGAAAAAAATCCTATATTTCATTAAAATCTAAAAATAATAATCAAATTTTACTTAGTTAGGATTCATATCCAAAGCATGACCATGCTCTACTGCAACACTATAAAACTCATATTTCCATAATTTATATATATATATTGTAGCTATGACGGCCATATTAAGGCTAAAAATGAGTATTAAAGAAAGGACAAGACAAAAGCTGAATGTATACAACCTATGTAAAGGTTGTCTTTTTTTTAATTGGTTGCTTTAATAAATTTTTTTTAAGATTTAATGTAAATTAAACAAAAGATGACATCATTATTGGACTATTTTTTTTTAATTGATTACTTTAGCAATTTTTTTTTCACTTTGCAGAATTACTTGCTTTGAATAAAATGTTCATAATCAAATTAAATTTTTTAAATATACCTGTTATATTTGATATGTGAATTTGACAGCATTATGGAAAACTATTAATGGCAGAATTAGCATGAACTATATGATATCAAACTACCCAACATCAATTAACCAAAACTAAATGTAAATATGGTATCTATAGCAACTATTTTTTCCCTAACTAAATATCACATTTTAAACATAAATGTATGTATGCAATCACATTTTTCTCATGATTTAGATACCATTCCTATTCAGTTCTATATTGTAGTTAAAAGAACATGTACTGATTTTTTTCCGAGTGTTTTTTATTAATGGTGAAATTATTTCCTTCACATAAAATTTGCTTCAAATAAAAATTATTGATTATTAAATACAAAGGGTGGAATTACTTCCTTTACACAAAATGCTTGTAATATAAATTACAGTTTAGTTAGGTAGTTATTCATTAATTTATTTTTTTCGATGCTGTCACATTCATCATTTTCATAATTTTAAGCAACTAATTAAACATCATTGCAGACAACATTCAGACAACAAACTAAATAGAGATTTAAATTTACATAAAAGATTGTAAATGAAGCATTATGATTTGCATTGACTACAGATATAATTAAATAAAAAATACACCAATTAACAATTTTTATTGGACATTCATTAGACTAGAAATTATCCATTTAATGAATGATATTTCTGTAATCTAATTTTCATTACATAACTCTTTCATGTCTTTTATCACATTTTTATCATTACACTCCTCCATAAGGCTTTAAAAGTGGATAGAAACCAGTCCCTATCTTCTTGAAAGTGGTTTAGTGAAAACTAATCTACAAAAATATTCTTTAATACAGTCATCAATATTTCAATAATTTATCATATAGAAATCAATATTACATGATCACCATTTTCAGCACTTACTGTATGGAGAGTTTTGCCTGTTTTAGAAATCAATGTTGTTATTAGTTATTGTTTGGGATAAATATGTTTATTCTTGGTTGTTAATAATTATTGTTACAATTTATAAAATGTTATTCTTTATATTTATATTAAGATAAATGAGTTTATTCTAAAAGAATGCTGGACTGTAACAAGCACAGATGACGTTACATTGTTTTTTTATTATTAAATATGTTCGCATTTAAAAATTATCTTTAAGAATTAAAAATTGAAATTAAATATCATCTTAAACTCGTATATATAAATCGCACAGATAAAAAAAAAATTATTAAAATAAAACTTTATTAAAAATAGAAAGGTATTTTAAAAACAAAAACCTAAAAAGATTTAGAGATAAAAATATATCTTTAATCTTGGAAAACACATTAATTAATTAGAAATGGAAATGATTGTTTTAATTAGTTAAATGTAAACCAGCCTTGGGCATTTAAATGTAAAAACATCGGTCAGATAGGAAAATAATAGAAACTTTTAGCAAATAAAAAGAAATCCCTATGGAATCAGACCTCAGTGAAAGGACCATCGCATCAATGACATAATGTAAATTCAATCCTTCAAATTAATATAAAAGGACAAGTTTGAAAATTATTAGTGATTGATTATTTACAATGTGTCAGATATGTGCTAGTGCGGAAGTTAAGGAGAAGGGATTGAAAAGACGCACTCTTCAATCCCTTCAGTTTTGCCAAAGAAAGAAAGAGAAATGAACTATCGTTTTCTACACTGAGGACCAATTAAACTAAAAAACTTCCGAATGAATAAATAAAACAATGGCTAAATGGATACCAATCTTTTTAGGACAGCGTGGGAATTCACGTTCAAACGGCAAGGAACATATAAAGATGAACTGTTTAAAAAACCGTAAGAACTTTATAATTTATGAACATTAAATTAAAAACTTTCCATATATAAAAAATACAAATAGAATCCTATCTGACCAATGTAAATTAATATTAATAATGTTATTTGATATTTTTTTTTAGTTAAAATCATTTCCATTTATTTATTTTTTGTTCTTTAAGTTTTATTATGATTTCTGTTTTCCGTTAAGTTAAATTATATAAATGTTAAACTTAAGTCAGGCGTGAATGGCTATATAGATTTGTAAAGTTATATTAGGGGAGGGTAATCTTAGGTTATTTGTGTCGTAGTTGAATTGGGTCAATGGATTGGATATATTGGTGTGATTAGTAGATATAATATTGATTCGCTACAGGCAGAATTGCTTCATACGCCGCACACTTCCATTTGCCTATGGAAGGAATTATAAGTCGGATACCGCAGTTCCTTTCTATGGAGTTTTTGTTTTATTGCTCTTCTTCGCAGATAAATGTAATATTCCTATCTGAAGAGAGGCAATTTCTTCTCTTAACTTTTTGTGCTGCCGTATTTTATTACATTGAATACATCGATATATCAGATGAATTGATGCCAGTTTGACTACGAATTTTAGCCTAAGGTTAAATAGGGATAGAATGTTTATTTTCAAATGCAAATCTATGTAGTTTATTCATACTCGACACTAAATAAAAATGCATTAAATTTAAGTTGTTTATAGACGTTTGCATGGATTCGTTATCGGTTAATTATGTTTTGGATTTCATATTTGATCAAAATATATAGACATTCGATAAATAATGATAACTCATGGTGAGTATCTAAAATGTATTTATTAGGATGTCTTTTAAGTTATTGGTGACAATGCAAGTATCTTATGGTGAATACTATTGGGTTACTTATAAATTTCCCTCTGCAATTGTCAGTATCAATGATTTTATATTTTGATCGTTTATGTTTATTTTGAAATGTTTTTAACCGTTGAAATCTATGTAACCGATCTATACGCAACATATTAAAACAAGCTTTTATAATCCCATCTGTGCGAACTTAATTAAAATGTAAACTTATAATATAATAGAAATTAAAATGTAAATTAAAATTCAAAGTAAAGTTAAAAATAATGTTGGATGTTAAAATGTAAACTGATACTAAAACAATTTTCAATCTTATATATATGTGCATAAATAAATGTTTGTGTGTTTTTTCTTTTTTTATATATACTCTTATATTATATTATTAAATCAATAACTTAAAGACATCCGAATAAATACATTTTAGATACTCACCATGAGGTATCATTATTTATCGAATGTCTATATATTTTGAACAAATATGAAATCCAAAACATAATTAACCGATAACGAATCCATGCAAACGTCTATAAACAACTTAAATTTGATGCATTTTTATTTAGTGTCGAGTATGAATAGACTACATAGATTTGCATTTGAAAATAAACATTCTATCCCTATTTAACCTTAGGCTAAAATTCATAGTCAAACTGGCATCAATTATCTGATATATCGATGTATTCAATGTATTAAAATATGGCAGCACAAAAAGTTAAGAGAAGAAATTGCCTCTCTTCAGATAGGAATATTACATCTATCTGCGAAGAAGAGCAATAAAACAAAAACTCCATAGAAAGGAACTGCGGTATCCGACTTATAATTCCTTCCATAGGCAAACGGAAGTGTGCGGCGTATGAAGCGATTCTGCCTGTAGCGAATCAATATTACATCTACTAATCACACCAATATATCCAATCCATTGACCCAATTTAACCACGAAACAAATAACCTAAGATTACCCTCCCCTAATATAACTTTACAAATCTATATAGCCATTCACGCCAGACTTAAGTTTAACATTTATATAATTTAACTTAACGGAAAACAGAAATCATAATAAAACTTAAAGAACAAAAAATAAATAAATGGAAATGATTTTAACTAAAAAAAAATATCAAATAACATTATTAATATTAATTTACATTGGTCAGATAGGATTCTATTTGTATTTTTTATATATGGAAAGTTTTTAATTTAATGTTCATAAATTATAAAGTTCTTACGGTTTTTTAAACAGTTCATCTTTATATGTTCCTTGCCATTTGAACGTGAATTCCCACGCCATCCTAAAAAGATTGGTATCCATTTAACCATTGTTTTATTTATTCATTCGGAGGTTTTTTAGTTTAATTGGTCCTCAGTGTAGAAAACGATAGTTCATTTCTCTTTCTTTCTTTGGCAAAACTGAAGGGATTGAAGAGTGCGTCTTTTCAATCCCTTCTCCTTAACTTCCGCACTAGCACATATCTGTCACATTGTAAATAATCAATCACTAATAATTTTCAAACTTGTCCTTTTATATTAATTTGAAGGATTGAATTTACATTACGTCATCGATGCGATGGTCCTTTCGCTGAGGTCCGATTCCATAGGGATTTCTTTTTATTTGCTAAAAGTTTCTATTGTTTTCCTATCTGACCAATGTTTTTACATTTAAATGCCCAAGGCTGGTTTACATTTAACTAATTAAAACAATCATTTCCATTTCTAATTAATTAATGTGTTTTCCAAGATTAAAGATATATTTTTATCTCTAAATCTTTTTAGGTTTTTGTTTTTAAAATACCTTTCTATTTTTAATAAAGTTTTATTTTAATAATTTTTTTTTTTTTTATCTCTGCGATTTATATATACGAGTTTAAGATGATATTTAATTTCAATTTTTAATTCTTAAAGATAATTTTTAAATGCGAACATGTTTAATGATAAAAAAACAATGTAACGTCATCTGTGCTTGTTACAGGACAGAATGCAGGAAGATCAATAAAAGTTTCTTAAAGTGATTGTCTGATTAGTAAAAGTGCACAATTTTTCAATAAAATTAACTACATAAAGTAGACATTGAACTGAAATAGAACTAGAAGGAAACATTCTTCAAATTTCCTGATTTAAAAATTTAACTGTGAATTAATCATATATTCTAATAGCTCAGAAATCAAAAACATTGATTTCTAAGACAATAAGATTGAGAAAGCTATCTCATCTTCATTTACTACTATATTTTTCCAAGGAATCAGATAGAAATCTTAACACAGATCTCTCTTCAAAATTAATGAATATCTTATATTTGATTATATCTATCAATCAATTAAAAAAAAGCAATAAGAATATATAAAAAAAATTATTGTTTAAAAACAATCAGATATTCAAAGCCGATGGTTAATATAATAGCTCCATACAATTATCACATCACCAGCTTTGACATGAATTAATTATGGGAGAACAAAAATATACACAAGGATAATTGACAGCTATTATTCAATATCACACTATTCAGGTTAAATAACCAAATAATGTTAATATTATTTTGTTTATAAAAAAATATAATTTTCTAATATGTTCTATATAAAATTATAATAGTAATAACACTTTTTATTTAATAAATATTAATTTTAAAAAATGTGTATTAATTAAAGATTGATATATGTCTATGTGAACCTATTATAAAGTTGAAGGACACATTACTTTAGTTAAATCTTTATTCTTTTTTCATATGATAGGTATATAAAATATTTAATAAGTATAAATTTTTGCTATGCATTAAATATTTTTAACTCAAAGCAGAGAAGAGATGGATATTTTTATCTTTACTATATGTGGAGGGAGTTTAAATTGTTAATATTTGATGAGATATATTTCTGCTCCATTTCATGATTCTAATATCTACATTAAAAATATTTTAAATCACAAATGGTAAACAAATATTTATGATTATTGTAATTGTTGTATAATGATAAACTATAATAAAAATGGTTTAAAATAATATTATTTTAAATTACATAAGTTTATATTTTTAACATAAGTAAAATATTTTTTTAAGATTGTAAATTTTATTATTGAAAGTAATGAAATAATGTATAATTATTATTATTTTGATATTTTGATTGTCATATTCATATTCTATATTATGTATAATAAAGGTAGTATTGTTATCAATTGCCATGATGTCTTTGATCGCAAAATTTTATTTCTGCCTTTATTTTAATTTGAGAATAATACAAAATGTGTCAGTGATGGATGTTGCATTAAGTTTGTTGCATCTATTCCTTTTGTTACTCTTAATTTAATATTATAATATAAAACTTTAAACATTCATGTCATGTACTTGCAAATTTACTACAGGCTATAAAGTCATTGTAACCAGTTAGACAAGTGGCATTCATATTGTAAATAAATCATCTAGCTAGCATGGCACTCATCATTATCAACTTAGAAATTTTTGAAAATTAGAATATGCTTTCAATAGGACAGTTGATGCATTTCTATTTATTTATAACATTACAACTTTTGGCATACAACATGGGAGTCAATAAGCAAATTTCTACTTTGAGAAAAGAAAATCCTATTATAATTTGACTTCCAAAGTTAGGAGTCTGAATAAGCTTTTATTTTGAGAAAAATATATCTTAAAAACATATCTTTATAATTTTTGACTTGTCAACTTTTGACAGAAGGGTGGATTTTATAAAACAATGCTATTAAAAGAAAAAGTATATATCTGAAATTTATATTAATATAATTGATAATTTATGGTTTTTAAAAATTAAAAATATTACTACTGGATGTGTAATGTGAAAGGCATAAAATAAATTTGATGATGTACTTAAAGTTATTGTCTAGTATATTTACAGCAAGAAAAAACGTTGATAAATTGGGAGTATAACTATATTCCTTTAAAAGAATTAGGTATGAGTACATAATTTGTGATTTTACATGCACAGGAAGATGTTTGCAAATATTGATAGGGTGGTAGATGTAGATTCCAGAGATGTAATTCCTGGTTTTTCATATTTTTATTAGTTTACATACTAGGGATAGAATACACAGTTTTACTAATAAATGAATTATACTAGAGATTTAATTCCTGTTGATCCATATTTATATTTTCTATTTACTAAATGTAGAATGCCCATTGTTGCTATTTAGAAAATTGCATCTGTAAAGGCAATTGATGGTTAGTTATTCTTATGTCATTGAAAGAATAAAATATGGATGAGACTTATTGTTATATTTTAAATGAAAAGATTGTCAAAGAACTTCAATATTTTATTGTTGATGTCACCAGTAATAAATATATGAGATTTATGGGGTCTAATGAAAGAATGAAAGGCAAGATTGATATACATGTGAAAGAAAGAAATTATAGTGACTTAATGAAACAAATCCAGAAATAAAAAAATGAAAAGAGTCAAGAGACTATATCATATAATAAAATTTGGTATTAGTTTGAAATGTATCTCTATTTATTAATGAACTGCATACTTTAAATATTATTTGAGAAAATATTTTTGATCAAATTCTATTCTACAGTCATAAGTAAGCTAAATTCTTTTGTAGGTTAGTTTTAAATTATTTTGCTGGTGAATATATTTTTTTTGTTGATATATTTGCTATTCACTATTTGCTAAAAATTGTTTATGAAATTTTGATTTCTGCTCATTTTTTGGTCATTTTGTAATTACGAAAGTGCTAGATATTTGGATTTCTAGAAGTGTTTGATTTTTGTTTTGTTTTGATCATGTATTTATGTTAACATTTTTGTAGTCATTTTTTTATATTTGATTGCCACAGTAATTTTATCTTTTCGTTACTTTATTTTGTAGGCAGATGTTTTTTCCCCATTGATATATTTCCTAAATATAATTTTAGAAGTTTTGATTTTTGAAATTTTTTTTGTTTTTGTTTTTTTATTTCTAATCACTAGTATGCTTGATATTTTGATTTCTAGAGATATTTAAAGTATGCAGTTCATTAATAAATAGAGATACTATCTGTAATTCTCACATATTAAAATTAAAACATTGTGAATATTTTGTTAAATGTAAAAAAAAAATGTTTTTACACAGGGGATGTAGGGTAAGAAATATTTGATCCAAAAAAAAAATTACTATTGTCTACTATTGAAACTTAAGTCATGAATAAAAATAAAATGATAAAAAAAAATATTACAAAATTATATATTATTACCTGAAAGTATACAGAGTCAATTACCATGGCCAAACATACACATAGAGAATAAAAAACTGGAGATAAAAATAAGGTGACTACTATACATTCTCAGGGTTTCACCTTTGACCTCAATGACTTAGTCAAACTCTATTTTAAAGAAGTAATAAAAAAAAAATTAAGTGGGGTGAAAAAAATAACACCATTCACATGTAAAGGTCAAAATGATATTTATCTGACTGATTAATATGAAACTATATTCCTGTCCAAAAAAGAAAAGCTTAGGATAGCAATTATTAAATAAATTTGTCTTGAAATTTAAAATAAATGCCATAATAATAAAAAGAAATTGCAATATTAGACCATGAGTTTCTTTCAGTATTAAAATTTATTGATATACTTAATAAACTTCACTCTACATATATTCTTGAATCACATGATTAAAGACAACTTAAAAAACAAATGATCACCAAGGTCTATTTCTTGCTAAATCAGCACTCATCAATTGGCCCAGATCACAATTTCTCACATATCTTTACAATAATGCATTATTAGATTTTGATTTTCAAATGTGAAAATTATTTCATTCACAACTTTGACAGAACCCACTCTAAATAAATACATTAATGATTGTTGTGGATAGAATAAGTTTGACACTTGTAAATCAAAATGTTTGCATAGAGGCTAAACTCTCCATACAGTAGCGCCACCAGTAGTGATCATGAGATGTTTAGTGGTTTAAAATCAAAATGTAACAATTTATTAAAACTTATTAACATCTTTCTTAAATATGTCTATCTCAATTTTACCTCAAGAATATTAATTACATGTTTAAAAAGCATTGCTGCTTTAAATGACTAAAATATATGTCAAAAACTTCCCTATGTAATTCCACAATAGTTATGCATAATTCTATGCATTGCTTTATACACTCTTAATCCTATTATCTATTAATTCTGAAGTAAAATATCTTACACAGACAAAGCTATTAGAAAAAAGTTGTCTTTTAAATAGTATTTAAAAATGAAATAAAATCTAAAATAGTAATTTCAAGACCACAATTATCATAACTTTGTCAACGTTCAGATTGGAATAAAACTATCAAACTGTGACTAATATTCCATCTAATATCATCCTCAAAACTATAATAATTTGTTAAGGGTGTTTTTTTAATAGAAGACAATGTTATCCTTTCCTATATGCTTACCACTTCTTATTGCACCTATATAAACCATATAAATAATTATGAAAAAAAAAAAGTAAACGTTTTATAACAAGGTTTAAGCTTTTAAAAATGAAGCACAAATTTAAAACAGAATGCACTTAGATAAAACTGTCTTTAAAGGGCCCAATACATGCAAAATTTATACACAAAGACTATGAAAGATAATATTAAACTCAGGCACAATGAAGACTTATGACTATTCTTTAATTATTTTCTAGCTAAAATAACTAATAAATAAGGTAGCATTGTCAAGCATTAGTGATCGAGAGGTCCCGGATTAGCAGGTTCGCTTCCCGGCTGATGCTATGACACATGGGGGGGGGAGGTAGCATTACAGTCGTATATAGTAACACTTACATAAGAGATTATTTATATAATAAAATAAAATCTCTATAAAAAATTTTAATTAGATTAAATTTTTATTTACTCATTTTCTCTTTAGAAAAGTATATCTTTTTCCTGGTATGTCTATGTATGTATGTTTACATATAGATGTATATGCTAACTAGAATAAAGTCACGTTTGAATAACTAGGTAATAACCAAGCAAAAACACATAATCGCTTGTTGATGGTAGCTTACTATTGTTCAATATCTTTTTAGACCAATTTATTCTAAGATCTCAGTTTTAGAACTATATTATCAATTCGATATTTGTATATGCATATTACATATATAGAAATACAAAGATAAATATAGCCCATTATACCTACAAAATTATAAGTATACTTCAGTATCATAACGACTTTCAATTGCCTTTGTTTAAATTTAGGTTATATTTTATTCATTAGGAGGAAAGCATAAAATTATGGGGGGGGGGGGGGGAGCTAAAAAGAAATATCTTGAGTAAAACTTATTAGCAATGCAACAGCAATCAATATTAATTGGCAGAGAGGTTCTTTGAAAGCTGGAGTGTTTTGGATTCTCAGTATTAGTATTTATTGACAAATTTAGGTAAATCTCTCAGTCTATTAAACCATTTACATTCATAAAGGTGAATTATGATAAAGGAAAACTACATCTAATTTTTATGACCTGTCATAATTAATTATTGAGATTTAGAGATTATTGTCAAATGCAATTTTTAGATTGCACTTTCAAAATGAATCATCGGCTGTTGTAGCATAAACAAAATAATGACAATACATTCTGAAGTGTATAAAGGAGTAAAGGAGATTAAACTATAACCTCTTATAGAGTTCTTACTTTTATTTGACGTGCTACGCTCTGAGATACTGTAGTCATTTCATATTCATGCCACAAGCTACGCAGGTGATCTTTGACCGACAGAATAATTTTCAGAGAAAAAGAAATCCTTAAGCATATATTTTTAATTCTTTCAATCAAGTTAGATTGAGTCTAATGGCTTTCTCAGAGATTTTCAATTCTCTTTTGCAAGCTTTATTGAGATTGATGTTTTTTTTTCTATGTGTGTGTGCACAAAATAAAGCATTGATTTCTACTTCCCTCCTTTCAACTCCAACATTTCCACCTTTATTTCTCCAGTTCTATTTTCTCTTCAACAAGATCTAGTTTTTAACTGGTTTTGGCAAAGGAAATATAGAGATAGCGATTATTTTAGGCTACCGTGTTTTCTTTGATTTATTCTTTATAAAGGTAAAATTAAAAGAGAAAGTGGTTATTCAATATAATTATTTTTTCTCTCTTCTGAAATTATAATTTTCAAGTTACACTAAATTGTCTGTTTTTATAAGTCGAATTATTATGCTTTCTAAAAATTTTAAATAGAGAAATAAATTAGTGTCATTTTAGTAACTATTAACCTATTTACACCTCTTTTTTTTTAAAAAAAAAATCTAAAAATAGATTTTTTTTTCTCTTCATTCCTCTTTCTTTATTTAAAACATCAAAGAAGAGAACATTTTATTTAATTAAATAGAAATATATATACATAGAAAAAACATTGAAATAAGCACATAAATGATTGATGAATAATTTAGCTTGTCAAAGTTTACGTCTACTTGAAAATAAGATTAAAAGATTACAAGGATCAGATGGGATTATTATGTCATTATTTTAGAAAATTACACACCTTGGAAAAATATAGCAAAGTTTTTAGTTGACTGATTTTTTTTTTTAACCTAGAAAAAGTAAATTTATTATTAATGTATAATATTTTAATGGAACCTTAATTAAATCATTTTATAGTTGTTATCCCAAAAGTATTTATTTGATTTAAAATCTATATTTATAAGTGAGGTGGTATCTTAATGATTGCTCTGTTTACTATGTGTATATATAATGTCACACATAGGGATATATAATGAAACAAAACACTGGAATTAATTCGATAATTTTCATTATATCAATCAATAAATAAGATATAGCTATTTTGCAGTCATACTTTATGATATTATTAGCTGTTATTTATTTATATACTGATATATTGAAAATTATGAAGTTTTTGTGTTATGTTTTAATTATATACATCCACACACACGCATACAAATTCAATCTTGATTACAAGAAAATTTGATGAGAATAGTTTCCATCGTTAAATTACAATGTTATTCATAATTGTTATATATATGCATTAATATGAATAACTTACGGATAATGATGTTAATTGTTCTTTCAGGTTTTTTTGTAGCAAGTACAATCCTTTTCACTACAATCTTGGGAAAGATAATTGGAATGTCGTCATGAGTGGATCATTGTTTGTCCTTATAGATACAATTTTTTAAAAAAAAAAAAACTGTTGACATATTTATATATTTAGAGCCCTTTGCCAAGTATACTATGTGAAATGTATATGGAACATTCCTAGTTTATTAAATAATTTAAAAACATTCAATAAAAATAAATAAATAATGGAAATGCTTTGTTGCTTTATAATATTGGGTCACATCTTGAGTTCCAGAATTTGCCACTCTACTAAGGCACCAGATGATTGTATTTTAGCAGTTGATAATGCACTCTTTTCCCCAGCTTCAGAAGTTAAAAACTCTACTTATTAAATATTTCCATATATATATGTAGATAATTCAGATTTACGCCCAAAAAGTTTTCATCCTACTAAAAAAATGAAGGACCTTTATGAACTATACAAAAAACTTTTAAATGTATTAATTGACATTTTATGTTATCATGAGAGATTTTATTGCTAAAAATGAAAAACATTTGAAAGACAAAATAATAAATCTTGATATGGACACAATGCAACATAGACAACAGAGATTGCAGAGAAAGAAAAAATATATAATAAATATTCTTCTTTTAAAACAAACCCCATAAATAAATGAATGTGGAAACATCAAAACTAAAGCCAGAAAAATTTAATTATATTTTGACCTCAAAAAATATGTACTTCAAAAATTTAAGCTATATATTTAATAAATGGTGTAATGTGAGATATGTGTTAATGCAAAATTATAGATAGGAAAGTTATTAAGAAAAATAGTATCAACAAGTTATAAATTTAATGTACAGAAATGCTCCAATGAATTCAAGCTACAATTTGAAAATTTACTTTAAAATATTGTTGAAGATGACTGAAACTTAAAAGAAATCAACAAGCATATATTTTAATAAATAGCTAAAGAGATAACAGAAGCAATGAAACTACAATTTCCTGAAAATTGTTTGCTGAAATAAACCCCTTCTGCTGCTGATACAAAAAAAAGGAATATGAAAATAATTTAAAGTGATTGTAAAACAATGCAGAAAAAAAAACTCAGTGATGACATAAAAGTATGTAACAGTAAAATTACAAAAAATCCTATAGCGGAGAAAGAAAGCATCAAGGATATAAAAGGACAATTTGTGCTAAATGGAAACTACAATACAAAGAAAAGATAGCATGACTATCAATATTAAGGATGACATGAATTCTGTACCAAACCCACATAGAAGTAAAGAACAAAAAAATAAAATAACTTCTACAGTTATGTCAATATCTTTTGCAGTTCAAAGCAGACATGTTTAAATATATAAAGAATTGAAAATAAATTTTCAAAAAATAAAGAAAATTTTATAGGTATTTTAAAGAAAACAGATAAAGAAATAAGAAAAATAATTAAGAAAATTAAATAACAAATGTCTAAATGAAAAAGATACATCGGTTGATAAGTATAATGATATTTAAAAGTACGAAAAAGTAAACATAAATTACAGACTTAACATTCTTTTGTTAGTGCTAAATTATAACAAATTAACTATAAAAAATATTGAAAGATAAGCTATACACAAAAATGATTATAGCACAATAAATCATATTCAAAAATTGGAAAAGGTTACAGCTGCCATTTGGAGATTATCAAAACATTTTCAATTTGAGCACAAAACCATGATAGATATCAAATTCTGAAAAAACACTTTATTAAAATGCATCATTATTAGTTAGACTGCATGGTCACTTAAGATGATTAATATTGTACATAAAAGGACCATTCTATTTTTAAAACAGTTTCAATAACACTTTTATAGAGCTATTTTGTAGATAAAAATAGAATACAAAGGGAATAAAAATAACTCAAATATATAAATCATTTAAGCATTAAAGATGATATAGTTCTTTTTACAAATAAAGAATCAGAGCTTGCAAGAACTATAATATCATATCAGGAAGATATAACTAAAAAAATTATCTAAAAGAAATACTGTTTGATGGCTTTTCAAAATAATAAGAATTGTTTGTTAACTCGAATGTCCATAACTAGGGGACTTCCTGTATATGTAAACCACTATATAGTAACATGAATTTTGTATATTGATCATATATATATGTCAATCACAATGTGATAATTTGAAATTTGTATAATAATCAATATCAGAAAACATATATGTTTGTAGCCTTATTTTTAGAGACCTTAATTTCATTTCTTTTATTAATTATTATCTAATAAACTTATTCAGTTGTTAAAAATTATTCCAGTGGTTCTAAATATTTTTAAAATATCTGTTGCCATCATCTCTTGGTCACATACAGTAATAGAGCTTGTGTTCTTCTGAGATAGATTTGAGCATGGGCTGAATATATGAATGGGGATGTATTGAGTGCTTTAGGAACATCCAGTGATGATCAGTCATTATCATCCTGGTTGGCACATAATATTATATTCTTTAAAGCTCCTGCACTACATTTTAATTTAGTCTTATTAGAAGTTAATTTTATATTTCTCCAGTACAAGGGGCCAGAGAACTGATGATGATCAGCATGTTTTAATATCCTAGCTTTATTGTTTTTCTGCTTTTTTATTATTATACATTGATGGATGAGCACTTAAGTTCATGCATCCAAAGTTATGTTTGAATAATTGCTCAAGCTGCAAAGGCTCAATAGTTACCCTGATCTACAGGAGACCCATTTGCAATCCAGTCATCAAACTGCCTGTTGATTTATATTTTGTATTGTTCACATCCAGCCACAAGATAGCCTGTTGATTTACTGTGTTGATTTATTGTACTGATATATTTTGATTGATCATTCATGATGATGCTATTGAAAATTATTAGTTTATATCAAAACCATAATACAAATTTAAGGTCAGGATCAAAACATTCTAGAAGCTCAACAATTTATAGATAATTCTCAATTTTTATTTGAGATTAATTTTAAAAAATTAATTTTAGTTTTTTTCAGAAATGGTCATCTGTCATTATAGTTTAACAAACTACAGGGAGAGTATCAATAATTCAAATTATTCAAAATTATCTATGATCAAAATTAAATTACTTCTTTAAATTTTGAGATAATAAATCAATCAATACTATACATTAATACCCTTAATTGCAATGAGCTAATTTTTTATTTCCATCTTAGAGAATCTGGGTTAACAATTGTGAAGTGGGGGTGGGGATAAAAGATCTATTCTTGAAATCCCAAAAAGTTACAGAACTAGAGATTTTAGATTAATGATATTTATTCATAATGCATTTAGTACTAAGAACATATTAAAGTTTATAATAATAGTACAGGAAGAATACCACACAGTAACATGCTATCAATGGAATTGATTGAGTTTTATTCTTGAATTCATTAGAATATTATTCTAGTAATATTCACATTCTATCAGGCAAAGAATATATCACTCATTTGAAAATATATTTAGAACAGTATCAGCTATTGGCTTTCTCAATTGACATTTTGCAAGTTATATTAAAAATTATGGTTTAGTATTCAAACCCCAACTTATTTATTTATAATAATATATCCAGATGCTTCTTTTTTCAGCCAAAGTACAATTACATTCATCATCACTTGTGACAGCTAATGATTATCACTCTTTTAACCCAATTAAATCTATTATATTTAGATTTATGTCATAATATTTAATAATTTTTGATATTTATAGTTGCAAAATAAAATAATGAAGCCTTATACATCACTATGAAAAGGTAAAAAGGTGGTGTAGATATTAGTGTTTTTACCTGTCATGTCAATGACTGGATGTAATCTAACTAGCTAGCTATCCAATATTATTGAATATCTAGAGCAATTAGCAAAAGGATAAAGATTATTAATCTGTATTAATCATACAAATGGCCTTAAAAGTGTTGATATATTGTCTGGAAAAAAAAAGAGATAATGTGGTATTAATGAAGAGCCCTAATGTATGGTGTTAGCTCATTTACCTGCCATGAACATAATCTGGTGTTTGAATGCAGTGAAACACCCTCCACCCCAATTAGATAAGAATTTCAAAGCAAGCTTAGAATTTATTTTTTTTTGCAGGGAGTAGCTGACTTACAATCAATAATGCATCCACCCATTTCTTCTTACTCATTTAAAATATGTATATCTATTTTAATCAGATAATCATCAAAAACCTCCAGTAGAATATATTTCTTCTTTGCTTTTTCTGTCTGTAATGATTACTAGAAAAAATTTTAAAATATACTGGGTTTTTAAAATATTTTGCAATATACCATTCACTAAAGTGCCAACTATGGCGACTATCTGTTTGCTATTTGAGAAATTTTGAATCTGATGTCTTTCTTAATTATCTAACAGATTGTGAATATAATAGGCCAACACACTAATGGCTATACAGCAAGGCTCATCATCATTATTGTTCATTACTATATACTTGATCAAATCAGACGTAAAGTTTTTTAAAGGAGATGGGATCAGTTTGAAAATAACCTATAGATGACCAAATTAATTAGAAGCAAATATATTTTAGAAGAGTTGATAAAGAGAATGACCAGCAACGAGATGGATGGACATCATCATCACAATAATAAATGTATGTGCCTTTTAGCCGTATGAAAAATCAAAGAGATAATAAATTAGTCTGGCGAAATGTTATTTACATGAGAGCTAGGAGTGTTATCGACTAGACAGCACTTAGTAATAATAATAATATAATCTCATAATTAAAATGGTGCAAATAATAATTAAATGAATGCAAAATGATTCGTTATTAAGATTTTGAAATTGATTATAGTGTCATCAATTATTGTATTTTGAAACACATTCTATTATTAATAAATGTTAAATTAAAAAGAGATGTGCAATATATGTATATATTAATCACAAATCAAAGAGTTTTCTTTTTATCAGCTGTGCAAATAATTGAGTTAATGAAACTCCAAGTATTGAGATATGTTTTGTTCTTTCTACAGAGAATGTTTGACTTGGTAACATTTCTCTCATTCAAAGTTATATTTCTTTTCATTAAAATGAGTAAGTAAAATAATACTGAAAACAAAAACACTCTACTTCTATTCTTTTATTTCAGAAAGCCATCTGCTGAAAGAGATTTTTATTAAAAATTGTTAAGAGTAAACGGATCATTTTTTTCAATTAGGAATGTTATCAAAAAAAAAAAAAATTATGAAATTTATGTTGTTCAAAATTGATATTTAAAAGTGGCAGAGAATTTGAATAATGATAGGAGGTTTTTTTTTTTTTTAATGTTTAATTTTGTATGTCGGAATCTTTTTGCCATTTGTTGTTTTTCTAATTTAGATTTTGATTAAAAATTTAAGAAAAATAATGAATAATAATAGCAAATCAAAATTTTACTTCTAATAAGCAATAGTTTTATCTCTTTCTCTTTTATTTCTTTTTTAATAACAAATATATAGGAAAAGGCTTAGTGATTTTTTTTCCGCATGACTAAAACTACATATTTATGAATATATATATAGTTTGTTATTTTTTATTTATTTAATGTAATATTTATTTAAAACTGCTTTATTCAATATATTTAACTCAAACCAAATTCTTTCTATTATTAATTCTTTTTTTTTCCATTTTAGTTTACAATTATTATTATTTTATTTAAAATCAAAATATAGACTTACATTCAAATTACTATATATATATAATAACTAAAACACTAAAAGTTTTGAATAAATGGGAAATGTCGCACACACAAAAAAAGTCTACATTTCAAATAATTAAGTGATCTTCTTCAGAATTCCAAGACACAAATGAATGGCAATAGACCACAAAATTAGAATGTATCTATTTTTTTCTTTCCATACAGTCAGTAATTTTTTCTCTTTCTTTTGTCAAATATTGTTACTATTTTCTTTCATTAAACCTCTGAAGAAGACTATCAAATTGCATGAAACATAAGATATCTTCTTTTTTTGTCAATTTATTTTGTTTAGTTAATATTTTCAATGCTTGCTTAAAATTTTTAGATCATTTTCAATATATATATTAAAAACTAAAATCAATTTTCATTTCACTCATACAATTGTAGATATTAAAAAAAATATGCTAATGACTCCTAAAAGACATTTCAAATAATCCATTCTCCTTAACTACATGAAGCCTCACATAGCTTCACACATGCCACATGCTATTATTTTTGTATTTATTGATTATATTATGCAAATTCTCTCAGCAAGCAAGTTTTCTTTAGCAAGCACCTCACCTTCAATATTGAAAATTATTGTTAATTATTATATTTTTAATTAATTTTAATATTGAGGTTTAAATTAATAAAGTCCTATATAATTTAATACAATACTATAGTGATAGAATCTGAACTCGATCTGTGGATCACAGCCCAACTCTAATACTTCTGATGGTAGAACTTTTTATAAACTCTTAAGCAATTTATTAATGGAATAGTAAGTCAAAAGTATTTATAATATTGGATATGCAGATGTATAAACAAATAATTGAATGGTTAGTTATTTTAGAGAATCATGTGATAAATTTATCTTTCCTATTGCATTGCTAAATCCATATAATATTAATGTCATCTATGTTCTTTATTACTTTACAATGCTTTTTTTGCAACATAATGTGACAGTTTTGATTTCCCCCAGCAATCTTCTTCAGAACTTCTACTTACATCTCTAAATCTTAACTGTCATATTAGGTTGTAAAAAAAAGCATTGTAAAAGTAATAAAATTCATAGATGATATTAATATTATAGAATCATGTGATGTTTGAGCCCTAGAAGTAGCCAGTTGTTCTATGATCCAGAAATCTTTAGCTCTTGATTCAATTACTCTATTATTGTTATAAAACAAACTGAGCATGTAAGTTGCATTCTTTATCTTTGTATTATGCATGCTGACCTTGTACTTTTCTGAAATTCTCATAAATTTCATTCCTACATTTCAAAAATATGCTTGTAGCCATTGGACGAAGTATGCTAATGGTTTCCAATTGTTTGCTGAAATATTATTGCTGTGAATACACTTGACAAAAATCTGGCTCTTGCAAAAATAAATTACATATTATATATATTAAAAATTGTTAAGCTACCATTTACTATATTATAGCAATAATGTGATTATATAGTTAAAAATATTTGACTATCAACAAAGGTAGTTCATCATTGTTTTATATTTAAGTCTTAACTTATATAGACATTAGTAGAGAGAGATTGGTCAGAAAAATTCAGAAAAAATACTCTTATTGTATTTTTTTAAAACTGAATTTGTACAGTATCTATTGAGATATTTCACTAAATTTTTTTTTAATCTGTAAATTCATGTTTTTTTTAATACATCAATATTAAACAAAATTAAAAGAGGCCAATAAAATTGAATAGTAGCAGAATAATAAAGTTTTAGTACTACCATATTCTCCTTAATGGACATCTTCTTTCGTTATGGGCCTATAGTTATTTGCATGGTTCTTTTGATAATGTTGTTGGAATAACTAAGATTGTTATTTTTTTACAAAGTTTACTGAGAATGATGATTATTTTTAAACAATATTTGTATTATTAAATATTAAAAGTATACATTATTATACTGCTATTTTATACATATATATTTTATTTGTAAAAACAGAGTGAAAAGCTTTTAGTATAACATTAACAAAAATAACCCAGACAGTCTGCTTACTCCATCTTATGACAATTTTACCTAATATGTCATTGCAAGTACTAAATTAGGATACATTGAACTAATTTAAAAATTAAGAATCAATGTTAGATTTGTCAGAGATTAATATTTTTTAATTTGCATTTTAAAATTTTCAATTAAAAAATATTTCACTTGTTTATAAAGAATGATACTGTTTTGCCATCCATTCAACGGAGCAAGCATTTATTATTATTATGATTTCATTTTTGAATATTTGCAAAATTCAAATGTGAATTTTTATAATTGTGATGCCTAAATCAAATTAAATTTCTTGAATTCTGATACAAAATAGTACTTTAATACTAAAATCAAAAGTTAAAAGTTTAAAAATAGTCTCACTAGGAATAATAATTAAATCTGGCAATGTACAGGAGAGATAACAAAAATTACCATAGTGTCTTATGATTCTTAAAATTTGATAACTTTGCCATGCATAATATTCTGTGTATGTTTGAGTTTTCATTCTGAATAATATCTCAGTCAATTTAAAATCTTAAAGTGGTGGATGGAAAGATATTTATTTATTTATTTATTTGTAATTATACTGGAAAGATTGGCAGGGATGTAGTGAATGCAGATTGCTGTGTTATTAGTTGTAGAAAAACCTGAACAAAATTAGAGATGCATATATCTGATATTTTTTATCTAACAAAATTAAAAAATAAAGTGTTAAGTAAGATAATAAAAAATGATAAGTTATATATGAATATAAATTAGACTTTTTGATTAATAAATCATGTACAAATTAAACCAATATAGCAGTGGATTTTTCTAATTTTGTTTTAAGATATTTTCTTGAATAATGTCCTGCAATACAATCAAAATATTGCTATAATGCTAATTTTAACAACAGATAAATATACACAAAGACAAATATGAAGTATACATATCTTCCACCCCCCAAAAATTTAATTTTAATAAATATATAATCCTCATAAATTAATATATCTTATCATGATTTGCATTTTTGGTTAACTGAATTTTGATTTTTTTTTTCAGAGTACTATTGAAATCTAATGCTTTCTTTAAAAACTTGACCTTACAATGGCAGATGTTATTTCATTGAAATGTTGGAAAGTATTTTAAAATAATATATGATTAAATTACAAAAATACTTTATTTACATCATATAACTGTAAAAACATTAAATATAATATATATTATAGCAATATACCTATTCCTAGATTTGCACATTAACATATATATATAAAAAAGTGTATGTTGTTACTCTATTTTATTTTACATGAAATCATTTACCTATTGTTTATTTTTCATTGTTTCACTTATGAACTAAATAATTAATATTTTTAATCTTGAAATGTTTATTTTAAAATATTCTCAATTTTAAATAAATGTTAAAGAAAAAAACCTGATTATAATTTACAATTTAAACAATAAATTGATATATGATAATTGTATGCATGAACTTAATTATGATTAGTAAATGAAAGAATGCATCTTTAAGAGCTCACTGTATTAATTTTTATATAAGATTAAATAATTTATATTTTTCAATCATCTCCACAATTTCTAAAACACTAATTTTGAATGTGTGTACACCTATTCCAAATTTTCTATAAAAAGATACCTTACCTAGTCTAGAATTCCTATAACAATGTGTACATAGAAAAAACAATAGGAAAGTGGGTTAATAAAATAACATAGAATTACGAAAAGTTACTCAGCACTGAACTACCTGCCATTAAAGTCAGATGTTTTCTTGAAGATCTTCATTTGCATTTGAACACCAACATGCATTACTTAAAAACTAAGAAGAAAAAGATCAAATGCTCTGACCCTTTCCCAAATAGTATTGAATTCCATATGTGTTTGGAAAATTAGCCATCATCACTCTGTAAGAATCCTGTTGATAAATTTTATTTATAAATTTTATTTTGTAAAATTTATTTTCTAAAAAATTTTTGGAAGAAAGTTATTCTTTTGAAAATAAAGTTAACCTGTTGCTGCTATATTAGGATCCTTAGAAAGAACTTGTTTACTTCACTGAGTAGAAATAGCTTCCTAAAGTAAATTTGAGCATTACTCATGTTGAACTCTGCTGCTCATGGGGATCCCAAGACAAGTTTTCCAAAAATTAATAAAGACTTGATATATTTTTTTGTATAAATATTATGCATTCCTTATTATTATTACTATTTTCTTTAAAGCTTTTGGAGATATCCACTGCTTGTGCAGGTAATATAAAATTTAAATAATATATAATTTTATATATATTTATGTGCACTTACGTTCCCAATATGTAATTTAATGAGTGAGTAGATAGTTAGTCTATATATTATTTATATTTCAGTTTATGGGAATAAACCAAAGGACTAACAACTATTGAACATAATTTAAGATCAGCATAACTTATATTATCCTTTTGTTTGTTTCTTCCATTTCATCATCCATTGAATTTTAAGAAAAGTTTTATGTTTAACATTTATTTGAAAAAATGTTTGCTGCAGTCTTCTCAGGTGAAATTTGTAAAACAATGGAAGTTGTTAATGCTTACTGATATAATTTTTTTTTATTATTTTGTATAGCAGAATTAAATAAAACATGAATAATTTTTTCATTAAATAAATTTGTTTGGGTATCATTTATTAATGTATTCACTCATTTCACATAACTATTTTATCACAGATCTGATTTAATTCATTATTATTCATTCTCTGAGATTAATTATTAAATACAGATTATTTTCATTCTTTTAAATATATTTAGAATCAATAAAAATTACCTTTTGATTTTATATATACACTATTATAGAGCCTCATTTTTACATTAATATTTATAGGGATAAAGTAAAATAGATTTTAGACAAATAACAAAGTTTCATCATTTATATAAAAAATTTCAATAGAATTTTTAAAATCCACTATACATAAATTCAAACATCCTTGTATTTGTTAGAGAAAGCTTTTCACACCATCACACTGTTGTACCTTGGCACTCAAACTTACTGGGCATTACTTTCATACATATGTATCATTATAAATTGGATGCCTCAATTTGTGTGGAATAATAAAATCATTCTTCCCTATTCATTTCATACTTATATATATATATTTACTTCAAATATTTGATCAAACTTTGAATCCTATAATTGAAAAGTACTATCCAATAATAAATAAATCATAATATATATATATGAAATTTCTCATTTAGGAACTAAATAATATAAAAAGAAATAAATGTACATCTTACTCTAAGAACAAATTTAGAGTAAATAGATTAATATTAAGTACAAAATAAATGGTTAAATAAATATTAATTGCTAACAAAACAAAATAATAATAAAAATAATAATAATAATAAAAGATCTTACTTCAGTCTGTTCATTCTTTGAGGACAAAGTATTTACATAAAAGATAACACTGTAAGTATTCCAATGTTTGTTTAGGTATAAAAATCTTGGGATTCTTTATTTATTTTCTTTTATCAATGAAGTAATTTTAATTTAGTTAACTGGAAATGTATACATTAACCTATAAAATGGTCCATGATAATTTTGCACTAATCAGTAAAGTGAATAAATTGATGTATTGGCCATAGTTTTGATTGTGTAATTGACAGAGATCAGTAGATTGTTTGCATGATGGATAGATAAAATAGGGATGGAATGACAATGATTTCTCATTTATGTTAGAATATCTTTCTAATAAAAGATGAGATAATGTTAACTCATCCTCTATGGAGAAGCTATGGTAGCTGAGAAATGAAGTAGAGAAGTTTAACAAGTCATTATGGTGAACCTTAAACTAATACATATGCAGCCAACACATATTTAGATTGCAGTAGAAATACTAATAGTATACTTCTACTTTCATAAGTATATTTGTGAGGTGAACTTCACAAGATAGGCTGTAGTGAATACTACACTATCTGAAGATGGCTTTCACAGTAAAAGTTCCTTCAGTCCACTCTCACTAGTAGCAAAAGGTATTCTGATCACTAAAATTATTATCAAAACATATCTATAGATTATCCTAAGTGTTTTTTGAAAAAGAAATTAATTGCCTCCATCCAAACATTATCCCAATCTATCTCAATGTCATGTTTAGCAAAAAACAAATTTGCCATATTTATTCAAATATTACCAATAACATGTTTTTTGAAAATATGGGACAAAACAGATGATGATTCATAAAAATAAGAAAGGAAAACAGATAAAAATAAGAACAATATTATCCTTTTTCTAATCTGAATTTATTTCAAAACAAACTATGTTTATGTAAATAAAATTTAAGTAATTTTATACTTTTCTTGCTTAGTTAATAATTTTAATAATTTCAGTTTGTTTTGAATCTTTTACTTCCTTGTTTTCTTTACAATAACTAATTGTAATTAGTTAACAAAATCTTTTTTTCTTTATATACATATAAAATATTTATTTGAGAGAAATGCTAGCACATTCATATTCACAAGTACTGGAATAAACTTAATCCTTTTTCTACTGAGTGTTTCTTATCTATATAAAAAAATTTATTTTTAGATTTTTTAGTTTGATAAAGAAAAAAACTAGGAGATAATATCCATGTAAACAGAGATAACTTTAACTTGTAATGTTTCCAGAAAAACTATCAGTTACTATTAATTGATAATCCTCCTGAGGCTAAACACATTTTCTCTAATAACCTATAATAGTTCTTATGTTAAGGTTTAGTGAAGTAAAGGAGGACCTCTTTCATTTCAAACCAAAGTTCTTATAATGATTTAAACATGGAAAGCTATTTCTTATAGATATGAGAATGCAGAAGCATGACATCTTCATTGACATCCTACAAATAATTAATCTCCAGAAAATTGTATATGTTAAATTAGTACTTTGGTATTAGAGCTGCAACATGGAGCATGTATTAGACCTACTGTGCCTGTTCACATTCATATCAATCCACTGATAACTATGTAATCTTAAGATTTGACCAAAATAACATGTACATTGTGTGACTTTTTTGGCAAAAAAAATATGTACATGATCTTATACATGATATTTTGGCAAGATTTACAAAGTTATCAGGGGAGTTTAATATGAATATGAAAAGGGCACAGTAGGTCTAATACATGCTCTGTGTTGCAGGACTAAAAATAAAAATATAATAATGTGATTTGTAATCTTAATGAAATGAAATTGTTAGTTTAAATATGCCTTAAACAAACAGTAAATGATTTTGGTTTTTAAATAGCACAACATTCAAATATGTATGACCTGAACACTAATAACTTTTAAGAAAGACATTTGAAATAAAAAAACATGTGATTTGCAATCTCAATGAAATGATGGCATTACACAACAAAAATTATTAGTTTAAATATACACTAAACAGTAAATGATTTTGGTTTTTAATAATAAGACATTCAAATATGTGCAACTTGAACACCAACAACTTTTAAGAATAACATTTGAAATAAAAAAAAGTGATTTGTGATCTTAATGAAATGGTGGCATTACACAAAAAAAAATTGTTATTTTAAATATGCACTAAACAAACAGTATATGATTTTGGTTTTTAAATAATATTTATAAAAACACATTAAGTATATATACGACTAACTTTTAAGAATGATATTCCCAATCAAACAAAATATGACTTGTGATCTTAATTAAATGACACCATTACCAAAAAATGTTCTAAAAAACAGTAAATGATTTGGATTTTTAAATATTTATAAAAACCCATTAACTATACTCATACAATATTTACCATGTAATATATAACAGGAATTATAATCTTGAAACAAAACATTTCACATGTTTTATTACTACAGAAAATGAAGATCTCTACTAAAAAATTTCCCTCCAAAAATATAGCACATGATTGCAGAGTATGCTAGGATTTTCAATAGAAATGCTATTAAACATTCTTTTTTGATATAAACAAATTAAACAAAAAAAAAAGAAACAAAAACTGAAAATATACAATTGTATATGAATCAGAATAGCTGTTGTCAAAAAGAAATCTGGACAATACTTGAAAATGTCGAAGTATTACAAAAAACAGATCATGTTGATAAAGAAAAACGTTTTGTCACATATACTCACAGGGATTATTTCTTTTCAATTTGATGTCATTGCGACATTACACATTTGTTGTTGGTGTGAAAAGACCTTCTATCTCTCCTACATTGCAGTTCTAATACCAAAGTACCACTAAATTTATGTTTTTCATGGATTTTTAGTCTGATAGAGAATAGGAATTAAAAGATAACATCTATGTAAATAAAGATAAGAAAAGCTATCAATTATTATTAACTAATAATGCTCCTGAGGCTAAACAAATTTTCTCTATTAATTTATAACAGCTCATTTCTTGGAGTTTATTAAACTAAAAAAAACCCTTTCACTTCAAACCTAATTTCTAATAAGTATTTAAACCCAAAAAATATTTCTTACAGGTTTAAAAATGCAAAAGAATGATATCTACCCTGACATACTTCAAATAATAATTAATCTTCTCCAAAGAGTTTTATATGTGAATTTATGTTTTTGTAGATTTTTAGTTTGATAAAGAATATAAATTAAAAGATTATATCCATGTAAATAGAGATAACTTTACCTTTTGATGGTGCCAGAAAATCTATCAATTACTATTAATTAATAATGCTCTAGAGGCTAAACAAGTTTTCTCTATTAATCTTATAACAGCTCTTTTCTTGGGGTTTGTTAAATTAAAAGATAAACTCTTTCACTTCAAACCTAATTTTTAATAAGAATTTAAACTCAGAAAGTTATTTCTTATAGGTGTAGGAATGCAAAAGAATGACATCTTCCTTGACATCCTGCAAATAATAACTAATATTCTCCTGAGAGTTCTATATGTGAATTTATGTTTTTTGTAGATTTTTAGTTTGATAAAGGATAGAAATTAAAAGATTATATCTATTTAAATAGAAATAACTAACTTTTGTTGTTGACAGGAAATTATCACTTATTACTAATTGACAATCCTGCAGCCAAACAAGTTTTCTCTATAACTTATAATAGCTCTTTCATAGGACTTTACTGATGAATAGATAGTTTGCTTGTATAATATCTTTTTTGCTTACTAATATGGGTTAAAATCAGGACCAATGGTACACAAAATATATATCATATTAAATAATCTATATATATATATATATATATATATATATATATATATATATATTGTGCCAGACTGTATATATTGTCCTCACACAAAATGGCTGTTGCTGAGGATTCAACACAACTAATCTTTATAATACTAAACTGTTATATATTTTTTATATATTCCAAATAGATCATAATGGGATGTATATTATAGATATTTATATATGTGTTGCATAAATAATTGGGATTGGTCTATGCTATATTCCTATTCACACTTACACTACAAATGGATATATTATAATTATTAATAAGCTTTTATGTGCACAACAAATCTATATAGTTGTGTTGTATCATTATTTATGAGCTTGTAGATTTTTGTTTTTGTTGTTTATAAAAAAAAAAAATTAACAATAAAGAGAACAATAAGAGGTTGTAGTAACATTCGTTTGTGTTGGAACATTTTTTTTGTATTTATATTATATTATTAATTGTAATGTTCTGATACGCATATACATAAATGTATATATTTTTTATTTCTAAAATTTTGTTAATAGAAAAAATTTAAATTTTTCTATCCATTGTAGTTGTGGGTCCATAATTAATCAATTTTTATCTATGTAAAACTGTTAGGCATTGTAATTTGCTTCAAAAAGGCCACCGAGCGCATACTATATCAGCACCGAAATTTTTTTGTGTGTGTTTGTAAAGATAAAATCAAAAAAAGTTGTTTTTATCTAAAGAATGAGGGTATAATGGGTGGTATAATTAGTCTAAGATGGAAACTATAATTTCCAAAATTAGAAGTGTACTTTAAAACATAAAAATTAAAAGGAATGTATGTAAGGTATAATTAAGGAGTTGATGACTGATGCAATAATTCATGGGAGAGGTATTGAAATTGGCTGAGGGGCAGACCATGTGAGCTACCTACCAGGTGCAGAGAAGTCAGTTTGTGCTCGCTTGTCCAAGGGGTTTGACTGTTTGTTTTTGTTAAGAGGTCACTCATTAATATATTTTGTTCCTGCTATCAGCATTTGAGAACAAAAGAAAGGTGAAATGATATTTGAAATTTAATCATTCATATACAGTGCTGCTATTAGAGAAATTTTGGTAAAGGGTGTTGAAATAAAAAAAAAGAATAGCCATTTTGTCATAACTGCGGCCATGGACCTCCGAAGGGAATGTCACCATTACTATCAATGAGGCAAAAGTTTCACAGAGCACTTAAATAGTCGACAACTCATCTCTCAATCTTGGAAAATCATATTAGGAACCTAAAGCTGACATTGACTAACTTACGATTTATAATTTGCAATCTGAATGAGATTATAAGTAAAACCGATTTTCTGTGGTAAAGTCTGCCATGGAAAATATATATACTTGGAAATTATAATGAAGTACCCTAGAAGAGATACCAGATTGAGATGGTCTTAATATTTTTCAAGCTTACCAGATAATCATGGAGTAGACTACTGGCAGCAGCACACCCACCCATTCAATCCTGATGCCCAGAAATAATTTAGAAAAAGCCAGCATACCCTGATGGAAGGAGGACCTTACAATGTATATTTGGTGAAAGAAAGCCCTATCCACCCTGTTGAGTGGTGATATGGTTAGTTTAGAAGTTGAACCTGAATGGAGTTCTGAAGCTAAGATGAGTGTATATTTTTGTAATATTAATTTTATAATTCTATAAATAATTTGTTTTTTGCTTTAATTTTTTATATATTGTAATTATTAGTCCTTTTATTTAATCTTTTGGAATATGTAGTACATTAGATGGTACTTACGTGTATGTCTAACCTAGTTCTGCCACGTGCAGGATCCATCTATTTCTTAATCCTTTAAATCACTACAGCAACACCTCATGTTGAGTGTTTTTATGTTCGTAGACTTTATGCATCATCACTATGCATCCAAAATAAAGAGACATAGATGTTATCATATAAAATCTAATATGAGCATGAGAATATTGATGTGCCCAAAATATTAAGATTTACAAACCTCGAATTATTTTATTTGAATATGTTTGTCACATATATGTAATTTATTATTCTGTTATTCTTAAAGTGGGAAGGGGAGTATAGACCACACCCATTATACAATCATCTTAAATATAAAAAAAAATGATTTGAATAAACATTGTTTACGTCACCTATAGACATATCCAAATTTTTTGTTACAATATTAAATTTTTTTATATGTACTTGGTGGAGGGAAATAAAAAAATAAATATATTTCATACTTAAATCATTTACCACATGATTTTTTATTTGGATAAATTACACATTTGTAGTATATAATTATTATAGTTGTAGAACCCGAGAACTGAACCACGAATTAATTGGAGATGAGAAAAATAAACCATATAATGAGCTAGTTATTGGGATGGCTTTACCAGGGAGTTAGATCGATTTCATTCTTATGTCTGAATCTATTAATATAACAAAAATATATGCTAGTGGTCCTTGATATTTGAACACTTTCTTGGGAAAGAAAAAAGAAAAGGGGGGTCAATATTAGGTTTCTTTATCAGGAGTGGTGCGTAAAATCTGGTTCATAGCATTTCAGTACTTTCAAAGGTGTATAGAGACAAAAAAGGTGACCAATATTTAGATAATTGGACAATAGTGAGATAGTTTAACAAGGAAGGTTTTGATTGACCTAACGTAGGTGGAATCTCCTTCTTCTAATAATTCTATTTGGAAATATTTCTTATATTTACCCAACAATATTTTTGAGTGGATTATTAACAGCCTTTAACTTAATTACATACATCACTTCATGCTCGGTGCATATGTAGGTCATAAATAAATAAGACCGAGTAAAAGGATTTCGACCGGTACAATATATATATATATATATATAACCATTAGAAAACAGTCAACACTAACACAATCCCAATATAGATAATAATCATCAATCACAAACTGTTTTCAAGGCAACCTCCTTTTAACAATAAAGATGGAATATATATATATATATTGTAAATCTTACCTTAAATAAAACATGACATTCAACAATGTGATGATGATGACTATGATTTAATCTCTCAAGTATTTCCAAACGTATTTTATTTGTTGGAGTTTCAATAATAAGAAAGTCAAAGGTATCAAACCATCTTAAAAAAAGTTTATTTAGAATACTAGTTATTAATGATCATCATCACTGATGATGATTAGCGGGTTATCCTAGCATATTTCCTAATGGTTTGCATGTTATCCCAGGCTTATTGGAGTTTCAATAATAAGAAAGTCAAAGGTATCAAAACATCTTAAAAAAAGTTTATTTAGAATACTAGTTATTAATGATCATCATCACTGACGATGATTAGCGGGTTATCCTAGCATATTTCCTAATGGTTTGCATGTTATCCCAGGCTTATTGGAGTTTCAATAATAAGAAAGTCAAAGGTATCAAAACATCTTAAAAAAAGTTTATTTAGAATACTAGTTATTAATGATCATCATCACTGACGATGATTAGCGGGTTATCCTAGCATATTTCCTAATGGTTTGCATGTTATCCCAGGCTTATAGAAAATTGATAAGATAGCATAAATGTCTCTTTCTAGAGTTTGTAAATCTCTTTAAACTGTCTATATATTACCATCTTTTCTAGTAATATGTCTAGCCATTCAGACTCTTGATTTTTTCAATAATATCAGTAACATCTATTTGTTTTCTTACCCATGTATTTTGTTTTTGGTCTCTTCTTGTTACGCCTAACATATATCTCTCCATATTTTACTGGGTGATCTGAACCCTATGTATTGCTCTTCTGTTAAGTGGCAAGTCTCTGATCCATAAGTAAGAACTGGTAAGACACATTTATTTAAAACTTTTCTTTTCAATCACATAAGCATTTTTTTCTTTTTAATATTAACTTATTTCTAACAAAAATACTCCAACCAAGATTAATTCTATGCATAATTTTATCAATTATGTTTCCATCTGTAGTAATAATCTGACCAAGATTTTTGTAGTTGTTAACATCTAAATTTACTTTATAAATCTTTATTTTCTTCTTTTGAGAAAATCTATTGAATATTACTTTAGTCTCTTTAGCATTACCTTTAATTCTACTTTTTTACTTTCATCTGATAACTCTTGCAACATTTCCGGAAGCTCTAAACCATTATTTGCAAAAACAATTACATTATCTACAAAATCTAGATGACTTAAATAATCTCCATTACTTTTATTTCATTACCTTCCCATTATAATCCATAAAATACTTCTTGCAAAACTTCAGTGAAAAGTTTTGGCAATATGAAGTCATCCTGTCATACACTCTCTCGATATTAATCTTTTTAGTATCATTATGTAATCTAATTGTTGCTATTGCATTTTTATAAATATTCTTCATAACATGACAATATCCAGAATCTATATGATCCAATGTTTTAATCACTGAAGAAATGCTTATTGATTCAAATGCTTTTTCATAATCTACAAACCCAAAGCATAATGACAACTCATATTCATCAGTTCATTCTATAACTTGTCTCAATAATTGGATATGATCCACTGTACTAAAACCACTTTTAATCCAGTTTGTTATTTGGGTTGTTTAAAATCCAAAGTTTGCTTTGCATAGATCTGATAAAAGACTTGATAGGTCTGTAATTTCTAATATCTTTATTATCACCTTTTTAATATTAATATTAATACTGCATTCTTACAATCATCTGGTACAACTTTATCATTTAGCCACTTGGTATATAAGTTTTACAAAATTGTTTCTATTTCTTCACCTACTTCTTTTAAGATAATGATTATAATTCCATCATTACCTGAAGCTTTTACCTACTTCATAAAATTAATTGCATGTTCACTTCTTCATTCAAATCCTGAGCAATTCAGAAGATATTTGTAGAAGATAGGTTTCCTTGTTTTTATTGCTATATAATTTTTTATAAAACTTTTCTACACATTTCATAATGTCATCTCTCTTTTTAGTAATACATCCATCTTTTTTCTTGTTTCCTACTAATGCCAAGATGTTATTTTATGTTCTTGAGGTTTCTATCCTCTTCGATAGCTTTCCTTGCTAGATCACAATTATACTTTCTTTTATCAATATCAACTCTTTTTTTACATGATTTTACAAATTCAATTTCTCTTAATGCCTCATTTTTATATATTTTTCAATTCTTTCTTTTCTTCATAAATGACATTGTCTCAGTAGAAATTTTACTGGCCAATTGCTGCTTTTTTGTACTAGCTATTTTTATTGCAGTTTTAAAAAGTATCAGTATTTTTCTATTGATTTCATTCCAATCTGAATCATGTTCAGATATATATATATTGTAACGATATATAAATATGTCGTTACACTAATTTAAAATAAAAACTTAAAAGTTCTCAAATAAAAGTAAAAAACTAAACGCTAAAATTAAAATGTTTGTTAAACGTATATACATTCGCACAGATGCCAAACTTTAAAAATATTTTAAAAAAAAAAACAAACAAATAAATAAGTATTTGAACGTACTTTTTATAAGAAAAAGTACAAGATTTAAAAATAAAAACAGGTATTAATTAATTCTTGTAATCTGTAAATGGAAATGATTGTTTATAAATTGTTTGAAAAGCAAGCTAGCCTTGGGCTCTTGTATAATTAAAATGATCTGATGAAAGATAGATAAGGAAATAAGGAGAAATTAGCTTGACCAATGGAAGCACTAAGCCTTGGCTCGGACCCTAATGAAAGTGATGGATTAGTGACGTTTTGTTGATTGAATCCATGTGGATAATATAAAAAGGGAAATACAGTTTTTTCGGAGAGTTCCAGCGTTTTGTGTTTGAGAGATGCGGTAGGACGCACATACCACACTCTCTATTTAAAAAAAAAATGAAAAGACTGTGATACCTTGAACCAGCTATTGCCATCTCCAGAACATTATCTTCCAATGGAGGTGTCGCGGGAATTAAAAGCAGCAACCTGGACTCTTCTACCATAAGCTATATTGACATGAACTCTAAATTTAAAAATAATTAAGAACTTTCGTTCAAGCTTATGAACTTCTATCTGACTTTTTTAAGTTTAAAATCAAATTAATAATGTTTAATTTTATATGTTTTCCGATTGATAAAAATCATTTCCATTTTTTTTTCTTATTGTATAAATTATTTATTGTTTAAATTTTAAATGATGAAATTTAGGTTGGGTATAGACGTTGCATAGATTCATTAGCGGTTGATTATGTTGAAGTTTTCACATTTGATTAGAATATATAGGTCAACGATGTTAATGCAGGCATCTTACAATGAATGCCATGGGGCCTTGTGTATTCCCTTTTGCAATTGACGTTATCGATGATTTTATATTTTGATCGATTGTGTTTAATTTGGATGTTTTTGACCGTGGAATCTGTGCAGCCGATCTATACTCAACATTTTAAAAACAAATTTATAAAAATAATCTGTGCGAATGTATTTAAATGTTAAATTTAAGTCGGGCGTGAATTGCTATATAGTTTTGTAAAGTTATATTAAGGGAGGGTAATCTTAGGTTATTCATTTCGTAGTTGAATTGGTTTAATGGATTGGATATATTTGTGTAATTGTAGATGTAGTATGAGATCCGCTATGGGCAGGATTATATATATACGCCACACACCTTCTGTTTGCCTATGGATGGGTTTGTAAGACGGCAAAGGACCGCAGTCCATTTCTATGGAGTTTTATGTTTATTGTTCTACTCGCCAACAGATGTGACATTCCTGTTGGTGGAGAGACAATGTCTTCTCTAATTCTACTTACTGATCAGATGTACATTCCTGACAGTATAGTATTTTGTGTTGTCGTATTTTCATGCTACATTGAATACATAAATGTATTAGATGGATTGGCACCGGTTTGATTGCGAAATTTGTTGCCTAAGGTTAAATCAGGGAAGAATATTTTCTTTTCAAATGCAGATCTATGTAGTCTATTCATCCTTGACTCACTAAATAAATATTAAACTCAAGGTTGTAATTTACTTAAATGTAAAACTAAAGATTAATAGAAAAATCTAAAATGTTGAATTTATTCCTCAAAATTTAAATGTTATTTTATATGTGCATAAATAAATATTTTTATGTGTTAATTTCTGGCAGTGGCTTTTATTCTTTTATATTTAAGATATAAAATTTATATTTTATTATCTCTGCTACTCCACTGAGCTAGTGACTTGGGCTAACGATCTGAATATTTAAATAAAGTGGAATCTTAACAGCGCATATCTGCCTACTCTATAAATTTTTCTAGGTTTAAATGCCTAGATGGTGCCTTGTAGAGCAGATATCGTAGTTTGCGGTTAGATTCGATCTTCACTTTCATTTCGATCGTTATAACTGGCGCCCAACATGGGGCACGATCTTTAATAAACACGAGTGCCCTGAGAATTTTAAAAGTGAATCATGCCCGTAGTATTTTTTCTGAAATTAGTATAAATATATTTGTTGTATTAACGTAAGGTTATACTTGGAATTTTGTTTTAAAAAAATATTTTAAAAGTTTGGCATCTGTGCAAATGTATTTACGTTTAACAAACATTTTAATTTTAGCGTTTAGTTTTTTACTTTTATTTGCGAACTTTTAAGTTTTTATTTTAAATTAGTGTAACGACATATGTATATATCATTACAATATATATAGTAGCAGTGTACTACATTAAAGTATAGTATTATGCAGTAGTGTGTGCAGTAATCTGAAGAGCAACACATGCAAAGACAGTGTAGTGAAGTGTACAATTTAGTATAGCAATGAGGGAATGCAATAAGATTCTCTCACTTCATCTTCATATGTTTATTGTACAACAATGAACAAGCAAGCTAGTTTAATTATTTACGATATACTATTTACTAATATTTTATAATAACTCTAGTTGTTGTTTATTTTTTGACTCATAATTTATTCTATAATAAATTGTGATACATATACAGTTTGTTAATTCAATATTGCCTCTGTATATAGTAAGTAGATAGCATTATTTATCAAGCTTAATAGTTTCTTAATGATGAGGATTTGAGTTTCTTTTTGGATGCTACCTGATCTCAATCCCATTAAAAATCTTTTAATATAAGTCACTCCATATTTGAACACAAGTTAAAGACATAGATAAGTGTCATAGTTTGGAAATATAATTAAACAATGAAATGTTATATCTGAATATTAACAATTATTACTTTACTTGGCATGACTGCCTTCAGTTAGAGAGATCACAATATGATTTGACTTAATAATTTTATAGACATAATGAGGATAGTTGTATTTAAAAAAAAGAGTCTTGTGTTCTTGCATTTTTTAGTACATTGTAGTCTTTTATCTGATTGTCTTTCTCATCGTTTCTATCATAACTTATGCAGACATGGAGAGTCAATTGAGTAACAGTTTCATTAGATTCACATGTATATTTCCTATTCTGATTCTCTTTTATAAAATTTATTTTCTTAAAAATTACTTACCTTATCTTTCTATTTAATATACCATATAATACTTGAAAATAAAAATTTTGTAATGAATATAATACTATCTGTTTGATTTATACATATCTTAGTATGAAGATTTTTATCTTTAAAAATTCTATAGATACTTACTTCAGCATGTTTATTAGTCACAATATCAAACTAAAGCATTTCTTAATCATGCTATCCCATTTTACATTCATAGAAAACAATCTGTACTAGGAATAAATCTTCACTGTGTTCTTACATTCATGAACCATCTACTGCAACTAGTAGTTAACAAATCCCAGAGTAGTTTTTGTTTATTGGTCTTGGTGAACAAAAGTGTATTATATTTGAATGCATACAGAAGTCACCTTTATTTCCTTTATGCTATCCAAGCTAATGATTTAAAATTCAAATAACTTAAAGGTTTGCTGAAGTCAGAAGTATTTATAATTAAAAGTCAATGAAATATATAATTTCTAATCGGTCAGATCTATATAACTATACAAGCAAGGTAATATGGGTTCAAACTCAATCTCAGGCTAATAGCTTGGATAATATAAAAAATAAAGATAGCTATTCATGGTATGTATTAACTCCAACTCTTCTCAATGATGGAGGATGATAGCATCTAGTTTAGTGCTCATTGATTGTTTAAAAAGATGATCCTGTTGCAGATGATGAATAAAGAACTGCTCTTAATGAAAATATTTAAAATAATTGGGAGAGTTATGTGCTTGGTTATGTTGGTGGTCTCACAAGTGCCCACATATTACTGTTGCTCACAAAAGGGTTCTGGAATAGAACAGTAAAATAAATTCCTGCTGTAAATGAAAATATTTAAAGAAACTTGGAGAATCATCTGACATTTTGTTTAAAACATTAAGAACAAAGTGCCTTTATTTTTAATAATAAAAGGAATATGCGTTTTTAAAAAAAGCAATCCAAAGTGGCTTAACTTGCTATCTATATCCAATCAAATACCAATCTTGTACTGCCATAGAAAAACTCTGTTCTTTGTAATAAGTATAAGTACTTATTTTGTATTTATGTATTGGACTATTTCCATTATCTAATATTAAGTATTGAATTTCTTAAGAAAAATTTAACTTTCCTATTACATTCAACTGTTAGTAATAGCCCACAGTTAGTATATACACAATGTTTTGACAAATATTATTGTCATCTCTTCTTCAGTTGTTGTTGGCCTGACCACTGACAGTACTAGCATGGTAATAGAACCTAAACCCTCAGATTCTTAAATATTGAATTTTAAGGTAACACTCTTACCAACTGAGCCATCCTGTCAAAGGCAACAGTCAGTAGAAATTTCATAGTTATCTATGGGATTATTTCTGATTTCTCCACTTTTTCTAAAGAGCAAATTTGATTAGTGGTTTCCATACATTATGTATAGAGTACTAGGTTGGCTTATGGGGGTTGTTTATCATTGTCAGATAAGCAGCTTCTTTAAATTTTTTTCTTTGAATCTTTTCTTCAGTATCCAATATTTTTGTATTTTTCCAAGTGAACATATTTTCATTGGTACATACAAGATATAGACACATTTGTTTTCTTTCTTTTAATTATCAGTTTATGTTCTTGCAATAACTTTTCAATGGGGAGACTGGTCTCACCAATATACATTCTTCCAGATTCACATGCTATTTCATAGATGTGTTTTCAAACACAAACAGGTGATTAGAAGAGAGAAATAAGATGTGTGTAAGGTAGCAGATTTGTAAAATACAAAAATATTGAATAAAGAGAAAAAATACATAGAAGAAAATTCCAAAGAAGCTGCTCACATAACAATGGTGAATAAACACATAAGTGAACATAATGTATGGAAACCACTATTTAACTTTGCTCTTAGGAAAAAGTGGAGAAATCAGGAGGAACCTCATAGATAAGCATATGAAATTTCTGCTGATTGTTCCTTTGGCAGGATAGGTCAGTTGATTTAGAGTGTTATTTAAAAGTTCAGTATTAAAGAATCTAAGAACCTAGTTCGATACCCTAAACTGTCTTATTTTCAGAATGGTAATCATGATTATGTGCAACCCAAAACATTTGGCACATAAATAATATTTCATATATTTAAGATCAAACATAACAGAGATGTCTGTTTATTGCAGAAAAAGTTAGAGACTCCATCCCATTCCAGGGTGGGCAATCTTTATATAAACATTATGGTATAAATAACAGTAATTCAAATATTCATTGAAATTTGAATTAATAATACTTAAAGCCAATTCCATCAGACAGCCTACACCTATCTATACATAGCATCGAAATGTGTGCTGTATGCATATTCTAATAAAAATAAATATATTTACATGCATATGTATGTGAATATAATTACTGGATATTTTAGTGTATATGTTTCCTTATTATTATAGCTTTCTTCTTTATTCAAACTATTTTCTTTATATAATCAGGATTTACAAGTACAAATTATTTCAACTTAGATTCTAATAAGTTTTTACAATATTCTTAAATTTAAATGCTATTTTTAACTAATATAAATTTATTTCATATATATTTATTTTTATTTTCTATTAGTTACTTCCCTTTATTATTATTATTTTTTTCCTCGTGTGTCATAGCATCAGCCAGCAAGTGTCCTTTTTTTTTTTATTATTATTATTATTATTATTATTATTATTATTATTATTATTATTATTATTATTATTATTATTATTATTATTATTATTATTATTATTATTATTATTATTATTATTATTATTATTATTATTATTATTATTATTATTATTATTATTATTATTATTATTATTATTATTATTATTATTATTATTATTATTATTATTATATAATATATATGGTGTATATTCCTTTTTCTATTTTTATGCACAATCTATAATTGGCTATAAGTTGTTGTTTTGTGCTTAAATAAATGAATTATTATTATTGACAAGAACAGTTACCTCCACTCTAAAGTTTGAGTAATGAATGGACATTAGATAATATAGTGCTATAAAATTCTCATCTCCAAACTGATTGATTTCTGACTTTTGTTTTCATCAATGAAATTACAATTCACAGATGAAACTAATACACTTATGCATTTAGTAGCTACCTTCTATTCTTATCCTATATATTATTCAGGTCAATCATCTAATATTTTTTTAAAAACTCTAAAGTTTCAAACCCAGGCTAGGTGAATTAGCCTGACAGTGAAAAGTGTCCTATATTATAATTATGTTGTTATGGTCATTATAATAATATTTATTAAATCAATTTAAATCTTTGTTTTGTTAGATCCAGCAATAAAGTGGACTGGATTTAATCTTCTTTGACGCAAGGGAAGATTGTTTAGCAGATTCACAACAATCGATGGTCATTTTACTGACCTTATTCATAAATGGAACTTAATAGCCATTCATCTACGTAGATGTGGATGAAAATAAGTCATGAATTGCATAGATAATTATCAAATCTATGGCTATGTGGTTAGAATTGAAATTCTTAATAGTTATTAATGAATGTATTTCTTTGTAGAAATATACACATTTCTTTATTGTACTTTTTTAGTAGTTAAGCTGTCTGAAAAATCAATATGCTAAATAAGATCCTTCCTTGATCTTTACTTTGTAATTAAAAATAGATAAACACCCATCTACCATTGAATTTTGAATAGCTAATCGAATTATATTAAAAACGATTTCGCTAGGAAAATCTTAAATATCAGAAAAAATCTCCATGTTCCACCCCAGATTTGAATCCAAAGTCATAGTAATTGCAGGGTAGCAAATTAAGCCACTAGACAATACTGTTAATTTTCTACTTCTTGGATGTTTTATTTTTAAATTCTGTCTACCTATTTAAGTAATGTATAAAAGCTAAAATATTACAATTTCAATTTTAAAAAAAGGAAGAAAAGGTAGGAAGCTAATTGAGTTAATTCTTTATTAGTGTTACCAAGCAACTGATTCTTGAGACTGGTCAAAACTAATTCATTTCCAATAGTAATATTCTAAAAGCTTCTTAAATGTACTGGAAATTCCAAAACATCTATAATGCTGTCAGAAAGTTAACAAACTTCTTATTAATTTAACATTTTCAAGAATTATAAGACAGCTTTTACATACAATAATAAAGAACTTGCGATGATTTATAGCCAAATATGCATAAGCATTATGACAATTTTTCAATACGACTAAATGAATTAGATTTCGTCTACATTTTTTTTTTATTTTATAAATTTTAACATCAAATAAATAAATTACAATTCTCAGAGGTTTTTAAATATAAACTCATTAAAACTAATTGGAATTTCTAGTCAGAGTTAATTAATGTAATTTTTTTAAACTGATAGAACCACAGTTATTAAAAAAATAATAATAAAATTAATTAAAACAGTGAAACAAAAAATAATGTAATCCCTTTTAAATAAATATAATTACATTTGTTTTTCTAAAATTCTTCCAATGCGATTTATAAATACATTAATAAATTCAATTTCTATATAGCACAACATTTAATACAAATATACCCACACATGGATAGATATAGCTTTTCATATCGGTATTAAAAAATGAGGGGCCATGTCATCGTGTAGTATATATAAGATAGAATGCCCACAAATAAAATGACTAGTTATATAAAAGAATAACAAAAATCTTTTATACACTTGGCAATTTACTAAGATTAAATCTAAGAAAATAAGTGACTGATAATTTTGTATATACACCCAATCATCAGTTAGTGAGTAGGATGCATTTCAGAAACTGTAATACAAATTAAAATCGCTCTAACTAAAGATATTTTAATAATAATTAAAATTAGATATGTAAAAATTGAGCACTGATCAAGTTTTATTGAACGATTTTTAATAAATATAACAAATTACAAGTAATACGTTTATCAAACTGTTACACTAGCTTAGAAAACAAACTATTGTAATCTTTCCCATTGTATAAAATTTAATGTTGTGAATCCAAATCACGTCCCACCCAGTTTAGTATCCCAATAATTTGATGGCCTCGGTTTTATAATAACTATAAGATGTGATTTTCTTTTCTACTTTTACAATCTACCTAAATGTTAAAAGATATCTATTTAACATGTAACAATTGGATGGTTAGAAGTTGTGGCAAGGGACTGGTTATATAAGTAATATTAGAAAATGTCAGCTTTTTAACTTTGTTCTCCTTTATATATCAGAGAATTGTCTACAATGCTTGGACTAAAAGGGATTGAATTTTTATAAGCAATAAGAAATTCATTGCTAAATATTTTACAGCCCGATTGACATATATATCTAACAATTGTAATGTGTTAATCTCAAAACATTATAGATAAATATTTAGCGCTGTAAATTATTATTTATTTTATAATATTAGAATTTCACATCATCATTGGTAAGATTAAAAATAAAAGAAATTTCATACTTGCCAGATATATATGTCAGTTAGGTTTTAAAACATTTAGCAATAAATTTATGATTAATAAAAAAAATTCATTCCTTCTATCAAAAGCATTGTAAACAATTCTGATATATGAAGAAGGACAAAGTTAAAAAAGGATATATTTTTAAGAATGTAGAGGCATATGCTGAAGGTGGAGGACTATTCGATTATATTTTTAGATAAAATAATTCAATGGGTTAATCTCAAAACATTACATATAAATATTTAGCTCTATAAATTAGTACATATATATTGTAAACAGCGTGGAAGTATAGGGTTAGTGGGAAAATGGGAAAACATCATTATCCTCACATATCGCAAATATGAAATGATTAAATATAAATGGTTAGATATAAAAGGAGCATGAATAACAATATACATAGTTATACCCATATATTACATATATTGATACAGGTATGTAATAAACCTTTATTTCAGTTAATATAAATAGTTATAACAACTAAACTTATAAAGTGCATCACTATTATTACACAAAAATAATTAACTCACCAACAATCATCTGGATATACATTCTTAAGTGCTAAATTATCTATCATAAAAATTAATGCTGAGATCATGACAAAGCTGATCATCATCAATGTTCTGGCCATAGGTCAACTATAAAGTAAATTTTCTCTAAAATAAAATATAAAATACAGTGAATGGATTTTAAAGGTGATAACTTTGCACTATCCAGAGAATTATCTGGATATTCAAACACAAACATACCTCCCCCTCCACATACACACATAAATAAGTTAACCATTATTGCACTAGAGTTCACTCAAAATCACAAGACCTTAGGGACTGGGACTGTGATTAAGAGAAAGTAAAATGTTCAGCTTATTCTACTTTAATTTGAAGTTTACTGGGATAATTTGCAAATCTCTAAAACATTATATAAATATGAAATTTAGTTATGTACATTGCCTATTAACCTTTTAACCGCTAATTATATTATTGGTTGTATGAGGTAAAAATCAAATCTTTTAATTGGCCAACTCACAAACTGAAGACAAAGCCTATTGTTAAAACATATTCGCCTATAATATTAAATTCAACTCAGATACGTTTATAAAAAGTATATTACTAATTTTTCAGGTTATGAAGAGAATGAAAGTTCTTTCAAAAATAAATTGCTATTTATTTATTCTAAAATATTCAATTTCGGCAACATAAAAGCTGTAATATAAACAAAAAGGTCGACTTTTACGTTATAGAAAAGTAAATATTTCTTTTAAATATTTCTTTAATATTTTTACTAAAATCTTCAATATTTTTCGAAAATAATTTTGTTTTTTTATTATTCTCTCTGAAAATAATTTGTAATTTCCATAAATATAATTTTATAATAATTTATATCATGTTCGAAATGAAAATCTCAGCGTTTTTCTTTATTTTCTTTGATCAGGTGGTTTCTTTGTTCTTTCCAGCCAATCAGAATGTCTTTTTTGGCTGAGAGCATGCTAAGAACCAATCAAAACTCATGTTCTTTTTTTGTTTAGGTTTAAATGCGTTTTTTTTATTTTTTACTTGTAAAATAAATCGGAAGAGGTCACCATCTTACAGAACTTTTAAAAACCTATTCAAAACCTATCAAACGAATTTTTTAGCATAAGAACTGGCAGAGTTAGAGTGACGTCAGATGTCTACGAGGAGCTTCGTAAGAAACAGTCTTTTGGTTAATAGACCAGATAGCTGAAGAAATAAAGACTTTAACACTATACTTTTTAACAATTATTTAATAAATTAACTAATAAATAATTAAGAAAATTGAAAATAAAATGATATATGATAATTCCAAATTAAATACATTTTTATCAACATATACTTTCATATAGCAAATAGGAATAAATAGTTGATTTTTTACTAATACAATTATTTAATCTTAACTCTAAAAAAATTGTTTCCCCTTTCAATAATTAAAATTATAAAACATTTCAAAGAAGGAAAAATAAATAAATTAAACTCTCTTTCCTTTCTTTTACGAAAATGAAAAAAAACCTATTCAATTAAATTTTGAAGAGAAAATAAAATAAAAAAAACATGTTTCAATTAAAAGATACTAACAACTACTCATTACCATTAATTACTACTTATCTATAAATGTAAATATAATGTGTGCATTAATTATGCCTTTTTATCAGGGATTTACTTCTTCTGAGTTCTTCTTTGGTAGTTATACTTTTCAGTTATCCTTCATGCTGTTTTTTTTTTTCATGTGAGCTTCTAAAAGATCTATTAACATTTCCTTTTGTAGAATCAAATTTCCATTATGATAACTTATCCATTAACACATATTTCCTTGGTAACGTACACAGATAAATTTACCCATTTTTCCAATATTTCCAGGTTACTTTAACACAGGCTAAATTTATCCATTTTTGCCAATCTATTAATTTGCAGGTCAGGCTAACACACAAGATAAGACAAGCATGCTTTTGGATGGAAACAAATTTGTTGCAGATTACTTCAGAAATAATCTTCTTCAAAATTTTTTTTAGTGAACAGACTATATGGAGAGATTTAATGATTCTTAGCTTTTAGCTAAAATTTATCACATGGTTTTCTTCAAATTCGTTTTAGAAAACCATTTTTTACTTGTAATGGAATGAGTCTTCAAGCTACAAAAATATTTCTCACTGTGCTCTTCACAGCTGAATTTCTGCTTCTATTTTCTTCAACATCTGAGCTGAATCTAGAGAAAAACTGCTAGTAATTTCTTCAACAGTTTGATTAAGAAAAAGATGTACACCAGACACTGAGGTTTACTGCTTTAGCCTATCACCAATATTATTTTTGGAACAATCCTGTAGCCATCCAATGACATTTCATGTCCACTATGACCCCATTAAACCTTGACCAATTGAGTCTACTTTTACAAAATGTTTAGTTATTTCCCTTTTTTTAATTAAAAAAAATCCAGTCATAAAAAAAATCTCAATGTAGTTATTGTTCTCTTATACCAAAAACATGATAATCTTTTAATTACCTCTGATTTTGACAACATTACTTTTTATTCTAGAGAAATAAAAAACAACTTTAATTAATTAGAAACAAAATTTCTTAACAAAAATGTTAAAACCTTATTTATTTATTTTTTTAAAAAATCTGATAAAAACAAATTTTGCCTATTTATCTCTCTTATCACTCCTTAAAAGATAAAATAAAACTTTTCAATAGTTTACTGAAGAAAAAAAAATTTTTTTTAGTAGTTTTTTTCTAAATTAAATTTAGTGAATAAAATTACAGAAGAGAGAGAACAAAAAAATTATCTTATTTTATACTTTTCCCTCTCATTTATAATTACCCTCTAACAGATTATAAATATCCACATTATTATTTTTTTAGAAAAATGTTTAAAATTTCATATTATCATTTAATAAATAAAAACATTTAATGAAATCAATTCTTATTATTATAAAAAACATGAAAAAATAACATATTATTTCCCCACTCTAACTTTATTTTTATAAGCTTGTAATATTTGATATGTCCAGACTTAGCCACTGTCTATAATATTATAGTAGATCAAGATTGTTGATTGTTATTGAAATCGGGATTGTCTAAATGTTGACTGTATTTAGTGATTATATATAGTGGCTGAGTTTATCTAGAAGTTCCTCCTTTTACATTTGTTTAGAAGAAACATTTTTAGATTAATTCATATGGAGAATGCCAGAGGACAGATTTGTCTAAATGCAATTTGATTTGTAAAGAAGCAGTTTAATTAGAAATAGGCTACGGATTACTATTATAACATTCATAAATTTTCAAATTTAAAAAATAAATAATAAATCAGAGAAAAATAATATATTACTGCGTTGTAAATGGAGACGGGCAAATAGACAAAAGAATTCTTCAATATGCACATGCAGAGTCATATGCAGAGAGTGTGCAAAACAAACGTGAGTAAAATTAAACTCCTCAAATGTATAGTTTTAGACATTTAAAAAGATCAAAACTATAGCAAGGAAAACACAAGAGAAGAACTATTTCAAATAAATATTAATACCTATATATATTTGTTCTGAAACAATTGTAATGAAAATTGACAAAATATTGTGAGTTTCCATAATTTGTAAAGAATATTTTAAATAAAATATAAAAAACTATAAATAGTCCACCCAAAAATAAAGATTAAAGATGTAAATACAAATAAATCCAAATACTAGGAGAGGCAAAGACCTTGAATAAATTAAATAAAAGAATTTCAAATTTGTGGTTATGTATATTTATTTTGAAACAATTACAATAAAAATTTACAATTTATTGTGAGCTTTCATAATCTCTAAAGAATATTTTAAATAAAATATAAGAAAAAGTCAATATTTCATCCAAAAATAAAGATGTAAGATATGAATAGAAATAAATCAAAATACTGGGAGAGACAGAAGTCTTGAATAAATTAAATAAGAGAATTTCAAATGTGTGATTGTATATTGTCAGTAGAAATATTAATTCTGTAATGGGCATGGTTGGTAGAAGCCACTAAAGGTAGAAATTAACATTACAAAAAAACATCAAAATTAAGAAGAAGATAAGGATAATTTTTCAAATTTATTGAAATCAGATGATGTTGTATCAAATAGTCATCCAATGATAAATGATGCTAGCCAACCATTCACAAATCCAGAAAAGTTCCATTTACTGTGAGTCAGGATAAAAAAAATGCTCTGGAAAATATTAAAAAATGGAATTCTAACTTTTTTGAAAAACTCAAAGAGGATAACTTCTGCAGTAGCAATAACAATGTTTTAGAGAAAATTTTCACTTCTGAAGATTACTGTTCTATAGCAAATAAAAATCTTAAAAAAAAGGGATCCTTATCCAAAATCTTAAGAAAAGTATTCTTATCTAAAAACAATAATTAGGGAGATATCCCATCAACTTTAAATTTTAGTTACTTTGTTAAATTAATATTGGGGAGTCAGCAATTTATCAGATTCTGATAAAGCCACTAACCATAGTAATTTAACCACACACATTGGATTATCTTAGTGTAACTGACTACCATTAAAAATAATACAGCACTAAACATATTCCAGGTTAAGACTGCCATTATGCCAAAAATAATGATTGTAATCCCCTGTTTTTGATAATGTATTAATCACAGCCACATTAGAAGAACTCAAACTATGTACCAAAGTATTATGTGAAATGTTAAATAAAGATAGTATAAACTAAATGCTAAAAATATATATATGAGAAATGAAGAAAATAATGTTCCCTAGTCAAATTTTATCAGAGAGGAAGTGAAAAATCCACCGTCTGAAAAGGTGATGATAAAAAAATACCGTTATTCATAAAACAGTAAAAAAATTGCAAAAACATTCTAGATCTTGTAAACTTTCTTGAGGATTTCTTGCAAGGAAACACCTATATTGCAAGACTCATCTATGATTTTTTTTTTAAAAAAGAAAAAACTAGAACAGGGGAAAGACTCAAAGAAGTGCCTAAAGTATGTAAAAACATCACCCATTTCATATCAACTGCTAGCACATTTCAACATGAAAGTTTAAATAATTTTAATTACATATGTCTCTGCCAATAGATTTGATACAGTTATAACTCACAATCCAAGAAGAAAAAAGAAAACAATAGAATGATTTGTATTCTTTGTTATATCTGAAGAGAATTACAGTTATCTTGACAAAGAGATGTTTTTAATAGAAATTTCACTGATATCTGTTATAGATCATACCTCTGTTGTGAATATTTTCAAAGTAAAAACCATATACATACATCACTATAGGTTTCAGATGAATTCACTGGAAAAATATTTTGTCTGCATAGCATTTATAATCTAACTTAGAAAAAAATAAAAAGTTGCTCATGTTGATGTTTTATCATGTACCTTAAATTAATATGAATTCCATAAAAGAATTATTGACATGAACTGTATTTCTATCTGGTAGAAGAATGAACAATAAAATTGCATCATAATAGACAAAGAGAGATTAGGGTTACAAGTAATTAACAGAATGGATTAGCAAAGGGTGGTCAAAAATAGCATAACTAGCACTTTTGAATGCTTACAAATAATTGTCAAATGGTTATATTTTGATTGGAGTTTTGATACTCATTTCATAAAATATATTTAGGCATTATCAGAGCCAGGTCCATAGTTCATTGCTTTGTATGATGTCCAAGAATAAATTCATATATTAAAGGCCACATTTATAATAATGGGAATATTTTCATGAGATAGATGGATTTCTGCCTAGTAAAAAAACATTAATTTTGGGAAAATAAGAAATATCTTTTTGTATCAAGGCATTCCCAAGATACTCATTTCAGATTGTGCAAATGCAACTGTGATCACATCAAGCAAATTTGAAGGGACAATAAAAAATGAGATGTCACACACATATTAATAGGGTTCTATAATACAGAGACCAATGGGACTAAAAATGCTGATTAATAAGGCTAATAATACTAAAATACATGAAGCCATATATATGTCATTGCCGTATCAGCATTTCTGACCACCAGTTTTCAATGGAAAAACACAAAAATTACTAATGAGAAGCAATATCTGATTAAAATTGTTTTCTTATATCTAGATAGTAAAAAACACAGATTAAAAATAATCAAAAATACAAATATGAAATAAATGAAAATGTCTGATTTTGGATAGTTTGAATATTTTCTGAATAGAAAAAAACTAGAAGCTATCCCTATCAAAAATTTATTGTAAAAGTAAATCAGGAGATAACAGTGAATATTGCAATCCTATTAACTGCATCCACCACAACAGAATTTCAAAAACAGATGATTATAGAAACATAAAAGATGGGTTTGCATTGAAATTATCATGGATAAGAAATTTAAAAAATGACTAAATCAAAATAACCAGAAGTGAAAAAAAATGATCCACCTGGAAAAACAAAGACAAAAAGAGTAGAAAATAAAGTATCTAGACTTCTAGAAAATAAAAAAAACCAAATAATAAAAAAAAGCATCTAAATACTTGCAACTATACATCCATAATTAAAATTGGAGTAAATTGCGGTACTTCTGGAACAGAGGTGTCCTATAATATAAAAAAAATTAGTTCAGTAAATACAAATATTTGTAAACTTAAGTAAAGAAAATTAAAATATGAATGTAATTTGAAGGAAATAGAGTTAGTAATTTGTCTCTTGAAATAGAATGGATTTTAGATAATTTATTATCATTAAACATGTGAAAACTAAATATTATAAGATAGATTAATCCATTAAGATAAAATATATTTCTTAATTAATTAGAAAATTTTCCTTTACAACATAGCAAATAAATTTGTAATATAAATTAGTTAGAAATAATATTTATATAATATTTTATAACAGATGCTTTTGTTTTCTGTGCACTAAAAAGCCAAAAAATAATTTTATTCAACCACAAATGATGTTTTTATATTTAATTTGAAATAAGAGAATGGGTGTCCAAAAATTAATTAATTCAATTACTTGTAAAAATTAATGATTGAATTAATTAATTAGTAGACACCCCACAATTTTATTTCAAGTTAAATCTAAAAATCTCAGTTGTGGTTGAATAAAACAATTATTTTGTCTTTTTATTGCACAATAAATAAATAAAATTCTTTTAAAATTAAATAAAAGTATTCAATAACAAAATGTTTTTTTTTTAAATATATTATTTTTAACTTTATAGTATTCACATAGTAAATAGGAGCATATTATAAAATACTTTTCGTATCTAGTTTTTTATTTTTTAGTATTCAGATTTTTAAAAAAAATATTTCTATTTAAAAGAAATAAAAATGATATTGCAGTCTTTGTAATATGTTAAAGGAAATTTGCAACACATTAAAAATCGATTTCAATATTATGTTTATGATTTAAAAATTTTTTTTTTTTACAATCAATAAAAAAATAAAATTCCATTCATTTAAGAAAAGAAGCAACTTTTACACTCATCTAAAATTCAGATTTGTTTTTTGTTTTTTTTTACTATTTTAATTGATGGTCAACACTAACCATTTTTTAAATAAAAGTGTTTAAAAAATATACCATTTTCTTATATGCAACACTGAAACCTTATTAAACGATACCAATGTCTTTAATTTTTACTACCCACTATAAAAATAATACTTTAAACATTTCTGAGTATATTCATGAAAGTGATAAAATATATTTCAATAATTTTCAAATATTTGTCTGATTTCTTTACATTGCTATCATTTTGTTCTGCATTGTTTCTCTATGGAATAATGCTGGAAAGATTTTATTTTTCAGTGTGCGAGTGTTTTATTATTAGATATACATATTGAACTGGACACTTAATTGACAATGTCAGTTTTAATCAATTGCTAAAATTAGGCAAAAGAACAAGTAGGAACACTATGAAGTTGGTTAGAATGGGAGAAATCTAAAGCATAGTTTATTTGGTCATAAATATAATTTTAATTAAACATAATGCTAATAAATTCAGACTAAATTTATTACATATGTAAAATTTATGCATGCAGATACCGTAAATTATTTGAGTATGCATGTTGAAATGTCTATAAAAGTTTAAATTTCCAACATTAATTTAATTAAAAGAAAAGTTTAAATTCAATTCTAAAAAAACAATCTTTCAATTTTTTATTGATTGAATAAGTCATTATCAGATTTTTTTTCAGTATTTTTTTTTTTTAAAGCAAGGCAATTAATTTATTAGATTAAGACTAGTTAGTATATGAAAGTGATAACTAATTTAAACTTAATTTTTGTTTCCATATAAAATTAAAAAAACAAGGTAACAGAAAAGTATTCTCTCATAAAGTTATATAATGACTTAAATAATATTTTAATTTAATAATGACTTAAAAAAATTTTGTTATTCATTCATTCTGCTTCCAAATCTAGGTGAGAGTTTGTGTTTTTTTGCCTTGATTTCTCTCTGCAAGACATAGCTTGAAAAAAAGATCATATTTCAGTCACTGTAAAGTACCAGCAAAATTTCAATGCTACCTAAAGTATATGATTATTGGGTGGAAAATCATGAGAAAATAAGTGAAAAACTTCTAGCTTTTTTTTCTCGGGTGGGTTGTCTAAGCTATAAAATGTTATCCTGAATTTTACTTTCTATGCTTATCTGCTATTAATTATTCCCAAAGTAGCTGAAAGAATTCATTAAAATAGAAAAATTTATAAGAATGCAATTTTTTCCATACATTATGCAAGAAATATAAAATTATTAACAATATTTCAAATGTTGTGAAAATTATTTATATGAGTATTCAAAATTTGCCTGGAAAATCTTCTAACATAACAGACACTACATAGCAAGACTTATAAATTTTTATACAGATATTTACTAAAACTTTAGTGTAAATTGGTTTTTAAACATTTAGCTATATATTATCAATGCAATTTTTTAAAACTTTCTCTTAATATTAGTTTAAATTTGTAAAAAGAAATATATATATTGCATGATAACTTTTTTATATTTATTTGTACTTTGAAATAATGTTTTTATTATATATTTCTTTTGATATGATCAAAATCCATTTCAAAATACTGACTACTGCATAATTAGTTAAGTATAGGTGAACTTTAAATTAAATATAGCTCAATGTACATGTAAACAAAGGGAATAAATCACTTTTCCCCAAGCTATGACTTAAAAGCACTCTAAATGTTGAACAAAGGAATCAAGAATAGAATGAATCCACCTATTCTTAGTGGCTCTGATGTTTCTAAGCATGATAATTCAGAGTGAAATTAATTCATCAACCAGGTGAAATATGGTACTTAAGAGTTATTAAACTCATAATTAATAATAATACAAGGCTGGAGACAGTATCTCACTTAAGTTTATATATTAAGTCTTGTTTAATTATTACAATCAAGGTGTTAAGATTAAGATGCTGTATCCAACCTTGTATTATTAATTATGAGTTTAATAACTCTTAAGTGCCATATTCCTCCTGATTGATCAATTAATTTCACTTTGAATTACCAACAATGTTGAAAAACGTATGCTTATAAACATCAGAGCAACTAAGAATAGATGGATTCATTGTATTCTTGATTCCTTTGTTCAACATTTAGAATGCTTTTAAGTCATAGCCTGGAGAAAAGTGATTTAAGTATGGGTGACAAAAAATCAGTCATGATAAAAACTAAACAAAAGATATTGAAATGTGTTTCAATCAGTTTATTGTATTAATATGAGGAGTTATTTTATATACTACCTTTATGAATCTTTAGGTAAAAATTAGTTTTGTAAATTGTATAAGTATTGTTTATATATAAAAAATAACTAAAAAGATTTGAATGAACATGCTAAATAATAAATGAGAGGATAATTTACAAAATAAAAGATACCTTTATATGCACAATAAAAATTAGTTAGGATTAAATAAATTTCTTAATTATTAAAATAGAAATTATTTAATGTTAGTGAATGAATATAGGCATGTGAATATACATTTACATTTATAATACAGAAATTCAAATCATAGAGTACATACTTTTGGAATGAATTATATTATCTAGATATGGACTAAAAATGTTATGAATCAATAATTTTGAGAAGTTATCTGTGGAATATCTGAACTGCTTTTGAACCTGTTTTACTTAAAAATAATAAAGTTAAAAAGAGAAAATGTTGAATAAAAAGAATTCATTTTGATAATATAAATAATTTATACTTTATCATAGATAGTATATAATTTAAATTAACCATAGTTAAATATCAATAAAACGATTTAAATAATTAAATGCAAAATCAAACATGTGTTCATGCTATAGTGTAATTTTGACTATAATAGAAACATTTATTATTTGTGTGTCATTAAATATATTTCCTGTTAGCCATGTTCATTTTTATGAATTAAGAACAGAGTTGATTATGGATTTATTTCTATTTATTTTTGTGAACAGTTAATGCAATTCTCTATCACAAATCCTAATTCGATGTTAGAGTATTAATAATAATGATAAATTGATTTATATTTTGCTGTATGTGGCTAATGTATCCCTGATATATATAGTCATAAAATGTTTTGAGTTGCTAATGATCAAATATTGACTTATCTATTTGATTATATTCAAATAAAATTGTTTGATAATGTGAGCATATCTACTTCTAGTGATTTTATTAGTTAATTCTATCTATTAGGTATTTTAACTTGGGTATCTTTCACTTGTATTATGAAGTATTGACAATATCATTAAGACAATCTGAAATGATTCATTATGAGGATTTAAAAAAATTTAAAGTTTCTATCAAAAAATTATGCCAGTAATAAGAGATTTAGTAAAAGTTGGGGGAAACTCATTTGCAAATAGTGTGCTTCAAAATCACGAACATGCAGTTACATTTGTTAAATTTGCATTAATATGTGTCATTTGCTCACAACATTATTAGTTATTTTAAAGTCAACCCAACTAGATAATTGGTGTTAGAATAAATGAACATAATAATTAAACATGAAAGTAAATTATTTAGAGATGGAATACATAGAGAGTGTAAAATGAAAGTCAAGTTCATCCAAAAATATATATATAAATTTAAAGTGCAAAATCTGAAATCATTACATGATGGTGAATTTGTATACAGTTTGTATATAAATAAATTGATTATGATATTTGTTAAACTAATATTTTCTTATGTGTATTTTTTTTAGTAGTGATTTCATTCAATATATAGATGAGATAGAATTATGATCTTCTGACCTATTAAGCCAAATTTAAAAAAAAAAATGTTATGCTTATGGAATGAAATCGAGAAAAATGAGAAAAGAAGCCTTAGAGATAATAGTTTAATTTTTAGTTAATTGTTAGTTTATTTTATAATGAATGATATTATAGTAGCTATAGTGTCATTCAGTATATTGCAGAAACCTGAGATTTAATAGCACTTTTAGGACAAAATTAAGGTTTAAATCCAATCTACATTATCTTCCAGGTTCTGAAAGAACTATGGCATGTCCAACCAAACTATTGAGAGTTATCTAAACTCTAGATGAACATTAGAATTGTAGAAATTCTGCTTCATCATTTAAATTTACTTATCTAATAATTACAATATTCATGCATACTATGTGTAGGTTGATAATGTTTACAGATATATATCAAACTATGGAACACATATTGAGTAACTTGTTAAAAGATTACTATGATCTGAGAAAGGATGCAAGAAAGTAATTTATTTGTTTAAAATCAAATATTTACATTTCTGAGAACTTATATTTATGATAATTTATATAAGATATAAAGTAACACAGAACTTACTCAGCTTCTATTTAATTAGGCAATGGTACTGTCTATTTATTTTATTCAATATCAAAGAATGTAAATCTTGAATAAATTAATGGATATTAGATGCAATGCAATCAATCATCTAAAACTAGTGAGAACAAAGAATAAAATAGAATGGTGAAATTGATCAGGTGGGTCAGCAATATGAGATGGCACTGAGAGTAGTGAGTCATGTGAAAGTCTGAGTTCAAATCACACATATATTACATATATAAATGCAGGTTTAAGCCTGTACAAGGTATTAAGAGTTTTATTAAAATGATTAGTCAGTGCTGAAATAAGAAGTAAACAGTAGACAAGTTTGTAATGTTTCATAGGCAAATAGTTTATACATAGAAACTTTAGATTTACTATAAACAGAAGTCATTTGACATCACCCTTAGTCAGTGCTGAAATAAGAAGTAATCAATAGACGATTTTATAATATTTCATAGGCAAATGGTCTATACAAAGAAACTTTAGATTTACTATAAAGAGAAATCATTTGACTTCATACTTAGTCAGTGCTGAAATAAGAAGTAATCAATAGACGAGTTTGTAATAGAAACTTTAGATTTACTATAAAGAGAAGTCCTTTGACATAATACTTGCATCAAATCGTACATTACTGATAAAATCAAAGGCTAATTGATTTACTAAGCTTGGTGTTGAAGTTGAGCGATAGATGTGATTATCATCTGCAACTAGTAATTATAAATGGAAACTGAAAATTAGATGTGGCTTTATCTATGGACATTTTCAAATTATGGATAAAAATACACTCATATCTGCAGAATAACGGGCCTTGTGGAGTATAATTACAGAATCCATCTGCCATACCAATGGCTAAATTTAAATACAGACCTGGTAAGTTTGAACATTTTTATCAAGTTCCAAATTAACTTAATTGTTTTTTTTTTTTCAGATATTTTGGTCCTTTGACAACTTAATTACGCACGATTGGTAAATGAATATCTCTTTATTCGTAGTTCAATGGTAAACAAACACGTAAAAACATTAAAAACTGACCATATGAAAGTTGACAAATCTAATATGTAATGCTTTTCTCTTCATTGTTTTTTTTTTTTGTAGGGAATGCGAAGGTGCCATTGATCTGCAGAGGATTATTATTTGAAATCAGTTTTTATCTTTTTACCAATATTCATGGAATTCATTTGAAATATTTAATGTTATAATAAAAGTACGTTTCACTTTAGAAAAATTAATTTTTATAATAATTGTGATTGTATTGTATATTTACGTACAACTTATTTATTTAAAATATTTGACTTAAAAATTAAACATAAAAAAAAAAGTTTCATCACAATTGTTCACATTAATAAAAAAAAAAGAAAAGAAAGAAAAACAATAAAAAAGTATTTGTTATTTTTAAAAAGTAATAGTAGTAACAGAAAATTGTCTATATTGATAAAAAGAAAATAAATACTATGAAAATCAAAACGAATATAATAAATGTCAAAATATATGTAAGACATTTTAATATTGCTAACAGAATCAAAATGTCATTTAATATTTTAAAACAATACATTCTTTACTCTGAATATACAACACCTCTGCTTTGAAGTATAGGAAAAGTGTCAAAGTTGATCTCCACTATAGCCTCACATATCAAGTATTAAGTTTAAAAATATAGTTGGGAGAAATATACACGTACATGCAATATATATAAATAGATATGTGTATTTAGCGTTACCATAGCATGAAGTGAAATAGATTTCAAAATGTTAATGCTGTTTTAATCAGATATATTAATGACTATGATAAATGTAAAATATTGATTAATTAAAACATATATAATTTTTTAATATCAAATATAGTTATTAATTTGTATTCTTATATGCTCAAGTGGTTTCCTGGATAGTATTATTTTTAAATTCGCATTCTAAACTACTTTCTTCATTAAAACACACAATTTAAAGACATTATACATATAGAAATATAGTAATCCCACTACATCCAGGACGTTTGATTCTATTTCCTGTCATACATATTAAAATTCACAAATAGTAGCGAATCATATATCTTTGTAAATGCATTATTAATATAAGATTATATAAACAAAAAAAGAACTGTGCTTAATGCCATCTATAGTAAGTTGGAGCAGTCAGTGATTACAAGCTGGTATTGAATTATTTTGTTCATCCCCAGAATAGTTCCTGGATTTTTCCTATCAATGAGAACCACTTGGCAAACATATAAATGTTATAAAAATTAAAACTTTTTCATAAGCTGTCAATATACTGTATATCCATTTTTTCTTTGATAGAAAAATTGTACAAACAAAGTTGTCCCTTGTTATAAGACTTAATTTTTTGATAAAATGTTAGAACTCAAGGTAAGTTCAAACTCAAATTAAAAGTAAATATGATATTATTACATTGAACTCACAACAAATCAACGACAGATATCAGCCATTGTCTATTATTTTAAAAACTTTTAAGATTAATTGATGCAAAAAATGTAATTGTAAAAATACTGTGCTTTTCTGGCGAAGAAAAAATAGGTGTTTATATCTACATGGACAGCTCACAAGAAGTTAGTTTGTTTCCATTTCTATTATTTATATATATTCACACAGCTTTAAAACAAAATTAAAGTTTTAATTCAAATACCTAATTATAATAGGCTACCTGTTTTATTTTTTTATGTTAGGTCAACAGCTCTATTCATAATCAATGTTGTAATTACTTTAACTAAAATTATTGAATTAAACATTTGTTTTGTTGACTAAAGACCTCAAATAAACTAGAATCTAATCTCCAGGGATGCAAGCTAGATGAATTAACTATATTTAAACTATATGTAATAAATTAATACTTATTAAAAATTTCAACAGATTTTTGATGCTTTAAAAAGGATTTATAATGAAAAATAAAAATCTATTGCTACTAATTGCTTGTAAAGTTTCATGGTTTTAGTAAATATAGAATTCATGAATAACTGTGAGTATTTATATATTACAAAGTCTAAAACAAAGCATCATATGACTTCATGGATTACTTTTACATCTACATTAGAAGCAATAATTCATTCTTGACATCATCCAAAACTCCAAGATCAGGAACTTTAGTATGGATAGAGGAAAAAATATAAATTTGGATATGGGTATTGTGACATTATTAAAAACATTAAAATTATAATTCAAATATTGTTTTGTAGATTGTTTTGTAAATATATAAAAAAATAAAGATTGTAATAACTTTATTCATATATATATATGTGTGTGTCTTTTACTAATTATATTTATTGTAATTTAATATAAATGATGTTCATTGGGTGGAGTTGCTATAAAATAGTTGGTTTTACAAGTTTCTCTTGGTATAGTGCTGATAGATTCCTGACTCTGTATAAGAGAAGTCACAGTGCATCACATCATTTATGTCAATATAAAAAGGGAAATATCTTGATAAATTTCCAATAAGGAATGAAAGCTTGATTAGATGTATTGAATAAATGTTTTATATATATAATTATCTATTTTAATTTGGTTGTAAATTGATTTAAAATAATCAATTTAATAATTTCAATTAAGACTTTCATGATAATAGGAGAAAGTATATTGAATATTTATTTATGGAAAATAACATACTGAATGGAGTTAGGAAAAGTAATACAAAGATCAGGAAAAACAAAAACATGAAAATGTTAGAGAAGTAGAGATTTCCTATACTGAACATATTTTTGAAAAGACTCAGAAAAAGATTACATGATTAGGATAAATGTAAAGGTAACAAAATTAGGTTTTTACTCTGCTTTGTTAATGATTTTAATAAAAAAAAAAAAAAAAAGGTAAATATAAAGAAATGATAATGAAAGTAATGAATTATTTTAAAATGGGATAGGAAAAGAATTCCATCAGAATTAAAAGAATCATGTGATTTTAGATTGAAAGAAGATAATAGGGAATAGAAGTAGATAATTTGTTTGTGCTGTGCAAAGTTTTCAAATAATAGGATTATTTAGCATGGTTGATAGGGATCACTTTCAGAAACTTCTGATTTAATTTAAGGAGAAGGCATTTTACATCACTGCAAATTAGGAATGTCATAACATATGTAACTTAAAAGTTTGTACTATGATCAAGTGAGTACAATATAAAATTCTAACTCTTTTTTAAAAAAAAAATTTTTTTTCTAAAATAAATTTATTATATATAGTTAATATTATTAATAATAAATTTATTATAAAATAAGATTTTGATTTGCAAAAAGTTTCAAGAAAAGATTTCAAATCCTAGAGAATGTGAATGAATATTAGTGCTCTAACTAAAAGAAAAAGAAAAAATGCTTAAGCCTGAAATCATTGTTATTTAATAATATGATATGGAAGTGGTTTATCCTTTTTTAAAAGAATAAAACTGATCATTTCATAATGTATACATTTTCTTATTTTCTAAGTTTTAATAATTTTAACTTAACCCAAATAATTTATGAACAAAATGTAAATATAATATAATGTAAAATAGATTGTTCTTAGATAAAATCAGAAATTTTTATGCATAGGCTATGTGTCTAAAGACGCTATTGGTTAATCTAAAAATAAAGGCATATGATGATATTTAATTCAAAGAAAAAAAAAATTCTTTTAAGATATAAAAGTATATTAAAAATTTTCATCATTAACATATAATTTATCAATTTAATAATATGTTGCTTTCATTTTTATTTTTTAAAAAAAACTTTTAATCATCAGTTGGAAGCAATAATTATATTAAAAAGTTTTTTTTTTTAATTGTTAAAAGTTTTTCTAGCCCCGTCCCCTTTCAAATTTATAATTTTTTGTTTTTTAAAAATGGAAATTATGGCAAAGTCGATGCACTTTATTGTTACAGTCCGACTGTTGACATTTTCACATACAACTTCTTTGCTTTATATCATTTTTATATTGTTATTTAATTTTACTTTTACAAGAAAAAGTGAAATATGATATTTTCTCCTTCTGTCAACTGAAAAATGTCACTATAATTATAGATAAGCATATATATATATATATTACTTAGCTTCATTCTATGCATATTTAATGAGTTTTATCAAGAGTCTCGTATAAAAGCATTAGATTGTCATACTCATTTAAATCTGAAGTGTAATTGAAAATAAATAATTTTAAGCAATTGAAAATACACATAAGCTGGTCCAAAGACAATTCAGTCAGTCATTTAACAGTGGTTGATAGACTGACATTTAGCTATTCTTAGCTGGGAATTGTTCAAACCTTATCTAAACAAATGCTTCAATATTCATAACCAGACTGAGAAAAAAATGATAATAAGTGAAGGTAACTAGCTCATAATAATCACTTACCTGATTATAAAATGTGTAAAGATATCAAACTATTTATATATTAACTGATCTTAAATTGTTCAACTTACTAATGATGATGATGATAATAATAATAATTAAATGTTTATTGATCAAAAGTTCAAAAGAAATTCTAACATTGAATTTCGAATTTGACAGAGCTTAGCCTACAGAGTTTGCCACTCAAAACACATTAAAATATGCAAAAACCAAACTAGATTATTTATTTTTTGAATAAATTAAAAAAAAAAAATTTACAAAAACTGTATGTTATTTTAAAAAGTTTCTCCAACAAATTACTGGGCTACATAAATGATTTACTGCATTAAATACTTGATTACAATACAAAGAAATGTTCACTAATAATGTTAAGACCATAGCTAATATTAAATCACTTTCAGACATTATTATTTCACTTCAATATGAACAACACCACCACATGGTTAAGAGGTGCTCTTATGCAAGGTAAATTTTAGCACACACATCCCACTCTACAAAATAAAATTTGTGAATTAAATGACATTCCCCCCCCCCAGCACTTTCACAAAAAAAACTTAAAAATATGACCATACTCATTTAACATGTTCAGTAAATACCTTACATGTTTTATTTGTGTAATTTGATAAATTATTTCATGTGTTATGTTTTAGATTGTAACAAACTATAGAAAATAATCATCCTTTTCTCAAAAGCACCATTAAACAGAGGTGTTTAATCTGCAAGAATACTCTCACCCCAGTCACTTTGCTAAAGACTTTAAGGAAATAAGAATGGCCATCTTATTTCCAACCTCAAACATAATTATTTGAGCCAATCTTAAGTGTCTAGAAGTGAGAGCATGAATTTATAAATCATCCACTTAAAATCCATTTTTTATTTTTAATATTCTTATTAGCACTTCTGAAATTTTTAAATTTCCTTTGTGTTAATATTAAACAATGTTAAATTATGGAATATTTGATAATTTTTTTACAAGCACTATGTTTTAGATGGTAATAAATTATAGAAATTAATCATTCTTGTAGATTGAATAGTATTTGTGAGGGAAGGATGACTACTTTCTATAGTTTGTTACAATATAAAACACAGTGCTTGCAAAAAATTATCAAATATTCCATTTAAAAATTTCAGAAGTGCTAATAAGAATATTAAAAATAAATAGATTTAAAGCGAATAATTTATAAATTCATGCTCTCACTTCTAGACAGTTAAGATTGGCTCAAACAATTATATTTGAGGTTGGAAATAAGATGACCATTCCTATTTTCTTAAAGTCTCTATCTTGTGGCAGGGGTGAGAGTATGCTTGCAAGTTGAACACCTCTGTTTAATAATGCTTGTGAGGTAAAGATTACTTTCTGTTTTATTCATTTATTTTTATAAAATAAACTCAGAGAATAAAATATATACTAAAATAAAATAAATTACTGTTTAAAAAAATAACTTTTGAAACAATAATTTAATAATATCCTAAAACAAAAATATTTATTTAATAAATTAGAAATTCTTAATTTTTTCTTTCAAAAGTTCTCATACTATTTTTTTAAACAATTCTGCAAAATTTCTAATAGAGATAAGAAAATATCTACAATAAGATAATTTTTAAAATAACTAAGGGCTTTTATTGTATTTAAATGAACTACCACCACCAATATACATAAATGTAAACCTTGCATTGTTCCCCTACTCTTTTTCAGCTGGCTTGATATTATGTAAATAACTTTAATTTACTTACCTGATTATTAAAAATGTTATCTCCATCCCATATAGTAAGGAGAAAAAATAGTTTTGCTTGTACCAATCATTCTTTATGAACCAATATTTAGATCAATTATAACTATCAGGTCAATAATTCATTAAAGATAGTTCTTACTGATTTTAAAACCCATTCAAAATCTCTCATGCATAAACTTACTCATGTTTTCTGTTAACAAAGTTATATTTCTTCAATAATAAAATATTTGCACTATTATTTAATTTTTTATAGTGTTACTCCACTATTAATAACTATAGTTTATTATATATATAATCCAATATTTTAAGTTTTCATACTTACATTGTTTATTGATACAACGTTTATATTTACATTAGTACAGCAAAACTAAGTCAATTTTAAATAACACATCCAATATAACTCTTACATTTGTCAAGTGTTGTTAGCCGAGACGTCATTGCAGCTGCTTTGTAAGCAAGTAGTTGGTTGCAGACGGTTGTGGGTTCGCGTCCCAGCTGATGCCATGACATATGGAAAAAAAAAAAAAACTCTTACATTCCATTAGCACTTTCTGGCTAAAAAGTTCTTTGTTCTAAAAATCCATTAGTTTTTAATTCACAACTTCTCTCACACATAACTTGTTTACATTTTCTATTAAGAAAACTGTTTTACTTATTTTCATTCAATTATAAAATATTTACAACTCTATATTAATTTATTTTTTTACATTTATTAACAACTTAGTCTATTATATATATATATAAATACAAAACCATAAAACAATACAGTACTAGATTAAATTCAAAATTTTACCAAAATCCTTACACAACCATGGTTTCATCTACTACAAATAGACCTTCTCAAGTGAAAATCAACCTAAAGGAAAACATATATATATACAAACAAACAAACTTTCCCATAATTCATTTCAAACTCCACCTTCCCTTAATATCAAAAGAAATCTTCATAAGATTGATAGCCTCAGAATCAAGGAGTTTTATCATCAAAGTCTCCTTTGTTCTTCTTTTTAACTCATTCTTTTCATAAAAAATAACCGAAGCTCTTGTCAAACAATATTCTATGACCTGTATTCAATTCATGAATATATAAAGCTGAGTTAAGCTACCTATGTTTAACTCTACTTATATGAACCATAACCCTTTCATTAAGGCTAAATTTACTCTGGCCTACATAAAATTTACCACAACTACATGGAATTTTATAAACAATATCAGGAATAGACCTACTATCAATAGACTGCTTTGAACCATTAAGTAATGAATTCAAATCAGAACCTTTCCTCCATGCAACCTTCTTTCCACCTAAAAAATGACTATTCCTATAAACCAAATTATAAATTGATGCTTTAAATGGTAAAGACATATAATCATCATCCTTACTAACAAAATTCTTATCATCCAAATCATGACTATAAACATTATTATTAAATACCATTATTATTAAATACCACTTTTTTAGTGGTATTTAATAATAATGTTTATAGTTGTGATTTGGATGATAAGAATTTTGTTGGTAAGGATGATGATTATATGTCTTTACCATTTAAAGCATCAATTTATAATTTGGTTTATAGGAATAGTCATTTGTTAGGTGGAAAGAAGGTTGCATGGAGGAAAGGTTCTGATTTGAATTCATTACTTAATGGTTCAAAACAGTCTATTGATAGTAGGTCTATTCCTGGTATTGTTTATAAAATTCCATGTAGTTGTGGTAAATTTTATGTAGGCCAGAGTAAATTTAGCCTTAATGAAAGGGTTAAGGTTCATATAAGTAGAGTTAAACATAGGTATCTTAACTCAGCTTTATATATTCATGAATTGAATACAGGTCATAGAATATTGTTTGACAATGCTTCGGTTATTTTTTATGAAAAGAATGAGTTAAAAAGAAGAATAAAGGAGACTTTGATGATAAAACTCCTTGATTCTGAGGCTATCAATCTTATGAAGACTTCTTTTGATATTAAGGGAAGATGGAGTTTGAAATGAATTATGGGAAGGTTTGTTTGTTTGTGTATATATATGTTTTCCTTTAGGTTGATTTTCACTTGAGAAGGTCTATTTATAGTAGATGAAACCATGGTTGTGTAAGTATTTTGGTAAAATTTTGAATTTAATCTAGTACTGTATTGTTTTATGGTTTTGCATTTTTATTTTTTGCTAGTATAGTGTTAGACAGTTTTGGTGTTATATATATATATTATACAATTACAGATTTAGCCAGGATTTATTTCCGAGAAACAAATTTAAATTTTCATACTTAGATTATTTAGTCAATACATTTTTAGAAGCAATTAAAATGCCTTGCACTATATTTTGTGTATTCATAGGTAAATAATTAAACACACATATTTTTGAGACTTTGTCAATAATGCAATCATGTAAGGGGATTGCATATAATAATATCATAACCATGCAATTTGTTAAGAATTATATATTTTGGCATGTAACACCATCTTTTTAAAAAGTGTTTTTTACTCATTCTATTTTCCTTAAATTAAAACAATAATATGGATTATGGATCAGGCTAGAGAACAGACACAAGTTCACATCCAAAGAAAACCTGTTTAGTAAAACATGTAAAAACATAATATAACATGTATAAAAAAAGATAATATCATTATTAAAAAAAGGTATTTATAATATTTTAAATTCAAGTATATTTTATATAACTGGAGTCTAGATGTAATATAGGAAATGACTTTCAAGCTCTCTTCAGCCATCCAGTCTATGTCATACATCCAATACACATGACCACAGATACATAAAAAGATAAATGATCTTCTAATACACATTTTGTGCTGAACCAAAACTTATCAGTTGGTCCAAATCATCATCTCCCACATATATCTAATCAGTATTTGGTTTATAGCAAATCTTCACACTTTAATGGACATGCTTCCAACCTACTCCATCTTTTAAATCTTTAGCTATCTATGCCATTGAAAATCTGATGATGCCAAATTCCTTGTTAATGCTAATATTATCATTATGTCCATGTTGACTTTAAGTTACTCTGACCCATTATGTACAGGATCTTGTCCATTTAAATACATAAAAAAGGGATGAGTAGGATACAGGCTGAATTTGTAATATGTAGGTATATTTTATATGCCTGGAGTCCAGATGTAATATGGGGAATTTTAACAAGACTTTCAAGCTCCATTCAGCCATCCATTCTATCTCATACAATCGATAGACATAATATGATATCCAATATAAGTATTTCATAAAATGTGGAAAAAGATAATATGGCATAAAAAATAAAAATAACATTGTAATTAAAGAAGTTTTGCATAAGACAGCATCAGAATTCATCCTAAGATCACGTTCAGAATTGATCCCTCTATATAAGATATTTAAACTCTGTAAAATATAATTGGCAAAGACAATTTCATCACATGAAGACTTACTGTAATTATAAAACCAATTTTTTAAAAATAAGTTTTATTTTTAAATAAATTATTAATAATATGTTACTTTTTATTATATAAATTAGGATATTGAAATAAAAATGATTGGGAAATCGAAACATTTTCTTTACATATATATTTTATTACTTATATCGATAAAAAGACATTGGCTTGTTTGATTTGGTCTGGTGGTAGAATATTTAAGAAATAAATTTTGAAGCTTGAGCAATTGCAACAAAAAGTTTAAATAAAGAAATATTTTTATATTTAAATAAAAAGTATTTACAATAAGAATGTTGTATTTATATACTGGACTATTTCTATCACTACTACAAACTTTATGAAACCACATCAACATATTCTCTTCAATTAAATTTACATAAATCAATTATTTTAAATTTACAATGGAATCAGAACAAGGTCAAAAATTGGTATTCATAAATGTTTTGTGACAAGACTTCCTCATGGCAAAATCAAAACTACAGTTTATAGAAAACCCACAGATACATGAAAATTCTTAGCATATACATTGCCATACCAGAAACACAAAACATGGAATTATACTATCACTATAGAACAGAGCAAAAGAAGTTTGTTCAGAAATCAGTGATTTGAAAACAGAAAAGATCTATTTGCAACCAACTCTTATGAAAAATGGTTAATCATCAGCTGTTATTAAGAAAATTTTAAATAGACAATAAGAACCATCAAAAGAAAAAAAACAATTATTGGCATGGTAATGTATCCTTACATACCAAAAATAGCAGACAAATAAAGGAAAATCTGCATCAGTATAATATCAAAACAGTTATCAGAGCTATATCACACTATAAGGAATTCTAACATCTACAAAACCTAAACTTGAAATGCTGAAAAGTAAAAACTGCATCTGTAAAATACCACATAATATTGGTGAGACCAGTTGCCCCATTGAAAAGTAATGGCAAAAACACAAACTTATGATTAGGGAAGAGAAAACAGATATGTCTAAGGTAGCAGATCATGTATGTACCAATGAACATATAATTGGGAAAATACAAAATATTGAATAGAGAAGAAAAGGCTACAAAGATGAAAAATTAAAGAAGCTGCTTACATGACAATGGTGGACAATCCCATAAGTCAACCTAGTGTGACTATACATAATGTAGGGAAACTACTAATCAACATTGCTCTTAAGAAAAAGTGGAGAAATCAGAAGGAACTTTATAGACAAGTATATGAAATTTCTATTGACTATAGCCTTTAACAAAAGGGCTCAGTTGGTTAGAGTGTTACCTTAAAATTCAATATTTAAGAACATAAGGGTCCAGGTTCGATTCCCATGCTAGGACTTTCACTGGTCAGTCCAGCAACATTGGAAGAAGAGAGAATAATAATATATCTCAAAATGTTGTGCATATTCTAACTTGTGGCTATTACAACCAGTTAAATGTATTTGGAATATTTAAATAAAGTTAAATTTTTCTAAAGATATTCAATACATATATTAGATGATGAAAATAGTTCAATATATAAATACAACTAAAATACCATCATCCCAAACCTTCAGGTAAACACAATCAGAATGTGTTTCTAATAATAAATTGATTCAGAAATCCAAACATTTAAATATAAGTTTTATTAATTCCCATGAGAAAATGGCATCAACCTGTTTAGTTTAGTGTAATGATAAAAGTAATATGGGTATATTTCAAGCTGGAGCCTTGAAATTCAAGGCTTGGACAGATATCACAATAAGTTTAAGTAAAGAAGTATTCATCTTATATTTAAATAAATAATTCTTATAGCATATTTCTAACAATAAAGTTATTCAAAAATGTAAACATTTTTATTTACATATAAATTTTATTAATTATCTTGGTGTCTCCATGATGAAGCATCTTTGTGCCCTGAACATCCACATGCAGCAGCTCTGTCAATAAAGATTTATCAGAGTTTGTTACAGATAATCTGATTATTAACTTTCCTTTCCTATTTCTTTCCAGCAGACTTTCTTATCCCATTCATCCATCTCATATTGTATGTTTTTGTAGACTTTTCAATCTTTTGGGATCCAGTTTTAAAATCTCAATTGACTATCTATTTTCATCTATCTAATTAAATACCCAGTTCATTTCTACTTCAGTGTCTTAATTCTTTCAAAGATTTTCTCTGGCACATGTATTTCTTTTTTGAGATCTTTAATATGCATCTTTTTATATTTACATTGTTGTCTGAACTCTGTCTATTCTTCTTCTGTTACCATCTAAATCTTCATAAGAAAGAACTGGTAAAACACATTTGTAAAAAACCTTTTTCTAACAGGTATGTTTTCTTATAACATAAAATTATTTCTATCAAAAGAAATTTATTCCAAGTTTAGCTGTATGATTATTTTAATCTATTGCACTATCATCTGCATTAACAATACAATTAAGATTTAATAGATGTTATCTGATTCTAATTCTGTCTTTTTGAAAAATTATTGAATATTAAATCTTTGGAATTTATCATTAGTTCTCTTGAATTTGGACATTTTCTTTTGTTCTAAAAAAGGATCTATCTTTCACTTCTGCTTAAAATCTTTATTTTATACTAATGCTCAATATGATGGACTAGATTTCTTTTTATTTTAATTTTATAAATGAATAATATTCTAAAACATTATATTTGACCTTTTAAAATATTTAAAAACTGACTTTATGTAACCATGCTTAGAAAATGAAAAATGTGCATTTTTTTTAAATGCGAATGAATGCATGTGTATTTATGATAAATATCAAATTATACTTTAAAATTTGATATTTGCTTTATAATTATTACAATATTTGAAAATATTTTAACTCTGTATCAGTGATATTATAGACTCTATGATTTTCTTTGTTTAGATTTCAGTCAAATATATTAATTTCTATTCCTTATATAAAAGATAAATGAATAAATTGAAAGTGTACATGTTTTGTTTTAAATGATAGCCAATGAATGAGATGTAAAAATAATCAAAAATATTTTATAAATAAGCGAAAAATTCATATTTCTTTTATTCTAAAAACTTTGTGTGAAAAGTAGACTAGAAGGAAATAAATGCCTTATATCTAAACTGATTGCCTATAATATACTGACCTTTTCAGATTTTTTTAAAATTAAAATATCAATAAAAGCAATCCTGCAGATACTGATTTTTTTTTTAAAAAAACCTACACTAATATTTATGATAATGATAAAGCCAAACTACCATGCTTTACTGGAAGTAAATAAGCCATGTTTTTTTTAACAAATCTGAAAATTATCAAATTAATTGTACTTTCTTTCATCTGACAACTTATGTACCTTTTTGTGAAGTTGCAAAGCATTATGTATTTTAGTTACATTTTATTTAAAATATAAGTTTAATAAAGATAGAATTTTAAAAATAAAATAAAAACTGCAAAATAATAATAATAATTTTATCAACAAAGAGAATTTAATTTCACATTTGGTCTAAAAACTGTATTCAATATTTTTTAAAAAAGTTTTTTTCCAAATTTCTTTGTTTTAGATACATTTTGTTTTAAAATGAAAATAATTTTAAAAATATTAAAAATTAACTTTCCATTTAAAAGTATATAAAAGAGACATAGTTATTAACAAAAAGTATTTTCAGTCTGACATCATATATATTTGACAGGCTAATTTTAATCCAAAAAGTAAAATGTATTCAAAGAAAAGCTATATGTAAACATTACACATTTATAAAAAATAATTATTTAATAATTTTACACAAATGTATAAACAAATAAAATTTATACTTATTTGTAAGTAAATATTGGTGAAAAAGTTTCACAAGCATAAAAGTTCTATAAAAAGTTGATCTCTCCACTCCCTTGATATATAAATTATTGCTGATATCTAAGCACAAAATCTTATGTGTTAAACAATTTTCAATTATAAAACTCATTAAAGAGTTGGGTTTTCATTGAAAACTTTTATTCTTAATGATCTGCTGGCTGTTAAAATCTCATATTTCAGATTGGAGCACTAAACAGTTCCACAGAATCCTTACAGCATAAGGCTGTATAATATAAGTATGCTATATAAAATAGTAGTTAATATTCAAAGATTCTACTATGGGTTCTGATACACACTAGTCAACATTTGTTTAATAAGATTTTAGCACTCAAAATAAATTGATTTATTTTTTATTTTATGTTATCATGTTATTTACAAATATTACCCTATGTGCCAAAATTCATGCTCACATTTCATCTAATGATTAAAGAAAACTGACATTTATAATGAATTAATGTCAGATCTGTTCCACTACTGGTGTATAAATATATAATTGACTTAATCTAGTAGATGTTTGCATGCAATGCAATATGCAACTTGAGATTTCTTTGAAACAATATATATATATAATATTAAGGCCTCATATTATTGCAATTAGGATATCTGCTTACCATACTCATAATTTGAGATTTGAATCCACCACATTTCTAAGGAAAATTGACTTGCAATTATTGGTTAGTAAATGAGTATTCTTAGCTAGTGCAGTAAACTTAAATTTCTTCTTTGCTGTTCATATACAGAGGATAAATGGACTTACATAATCCTCTCTTACTTTCTTTTATTTATAAAAACCAAAATACAGATCATAACAAATCAAAAAGTTTTTAATAAATCATGTGATTATTTTATGGATAATTAAAATAGAAATTAAAAAAATAATAATTGTAAAATGTTTAATCTAAAATGTAACTCTATTACAGATAGAAATTTGGACTATTAGAAAAAAAAAACTCAATATTTTTTTCCCCCAGTCGTGCAGTGACAAAGATTCTAAAGGAAATAATTGAGTACAGTATAAGTTAAATGATATGAAAAAACGGCTCCTGCGCTGGCATTCGATAATTGACATATGGCAGTTATATCGAAGATCCCCATAATCTGAATCATGCCTCTCTTCCTAATAATATTTTGCTTAAAATAATTCTGATAATTGTTAAATTCTTTTATAGCAATCTGCCTATATATTCTGTATAGAAATTGCATTATTTTATGACCAGAACGAAAAATATTTATATTTTCAATCTTATCAATAGTTATTTTATTTCTAAAGTTTCTTTATATTTATAATTTCTTTTATTCCTTATTCTTTTATTATATTTTATTCTTATTTAAAATTAAAAAAATATTTTTTTTTCAACTAAGGTCATCCAAGTAATATAAAACCCAATAAGTGACGTTAAAAATTAAAATATTGTTAAATAAAGGCTTTATTAGCTTTTCAACAAAGTGAATTTCTAAGAAATGGAATAACTATTGATTAAAACATAGATGCATCTATAATAGAATATTTTAAAAAACAAAATTTGAAAATATTTTCTTTTAATTAACTTATTTTATCAAAAAAAAAAAAAAAAAAGGAAAAAAACTTTTAAATGGAACTTACAACTAATTTTTTAAATAATAAAATCTGAATAAATTTATATTTACAATTAAAATAATTTCAGAATGCTGTACAAATAAATGTTAAATATTTAATGAATTTGAAATCAAACGTTTTCAATATTAAAGAACTTTTCTATCTAAAAGGCAAACAATTATAAAGATTGCACTAAGTCTTATCTGGTATCTATTGGCTATTATTAGTGCTTATAAAAATTTGTTATAACTCAGAAAGAATTATGATATTTCAGTTCATCTACCTATAAATTAAAGTATGTAAGGAAATTGGATGTTTATTCATGAGATCATGTGTCACTCAAACTAAAATGACAGACAAAGCTTTGATTCTAAAACAGTCATTTCTCAAATTCATCAACATTAATCACTATGCTAAACCATACTGGACTTTATAAGTATAACTAATATTGCTGTTAAATGAAAATTTTACAAATGTTAGTGAAAGGACTCATGGGGTACAAACAATTCTGTTTTCAGGGATTAAAGGTGCTTAGTAATTAGTTAACATTTACATGAGATGATTAAAATATACAGTAATGTAATCTAACATAAAACTTATATAACTAAATATGAAATCTATCTCCAATTCAAAGTCCTAACATGTTTAAATATGTTGGGCCATTGATTTGACTAGCATAAAATGAGTAAAAATAATAATTTCTCAGTGAATTTAGTGTCCTCTACTAAAAAAAAAAGGCTAATATCAAGAAAGTATTTTAGGAGTTTTAGCAATGCATATGGTCATTGATGAATTATGCTTATAGAGATTGCTTATAAAAAAAGAAAGAGATCATTGATATTAAAGATGAGCATTATGCATATTTTAAATAGCAGTGTTGAATTATTTGTCAATAATAATAATAGTGCTTTTTAAATAATATAAATTCAGTTGTTCTATAATATTCAATGCCTCAGATTTTACAACCTTTATGCAAATGCTTAAAAAACATAGATAATGTGTTTGCCTGTAGGTTTTTGATGATGCTATTTTAATTGTATTATGTGTTGCACTACTTCCATGATTTTAAACTTATTTATAATGTAATTCTTCCAAAGGCAATGATCAGTATAAATTTTATAAAATTATATGAGGCTCCCTCTGATTTCTCCCTGTTTTCATAAGAGCAGGCTTCATTACTAGTTTCCAAATGTATCATCACACTAAGTTGATTTATGGGATTATTTGCCATGTCATGCGAGCAGCTTCATTGAATTTTCTTCTTTGTATCTTCCTCTCTATCCAATATTTTTGTATTTTCCCAATTGAACATATGATCATTTATATATATATATACATGGACTGCTACTTTAGACACATATATTTTCTCTTTTTTAATCATCAGTGTGTGCTCTTGCAATTGTATGAAGAACTATATCTGTTTAAAAACTTATTTTCTAGTGAATTATTTCCAATTCAAAAATCCACTTGATGACTTAGAGTTATATTCATGAAATTGATTTGACCATTTCATTCCCAAATTTGAATACATCATTAAGAATACTAACTCTTTCTAGAAGTGTAGTTAGTGGAACGAGATTATTTTCAAAGATAAAAAAGTCATAAAAAAATTATTTATGTTTGACAATGACAGAATATCGTTTGGTAAATTTGTCAATAATAGCTATGCAATATTCTAAATGTTGATGATACTGTATCTAAATTCAGTTGTAAAAACTGAGAAAGTAAATTTATTATTATGTAATAATTAGAGGGAATTTGAAAACAGACATCAAGCTCCCTTCAGCTATTCACTACATCTTATATAATTGATACAAATGATCACATGCATGTAAACAGATAAATGATTTCCAATATACATATTTTGTGCTAAACCATAACTCATCAGTTGATCCAGATCATCATCTCCCACACACACACATATACAATCAGTGCTCATTTATATTAAGTTAGCAAATCTTCAAACTTTAATAGACAAGCTTCAATCTTACTCCATCTTCCAACACTTCAGCTATCTGTATTATTGAAAATCTGATGATGGAATGCTTAAAGCCATTGCTGATCCCAATATTGTTATCATACCCATGTAGATATTAAGTCATTCTGACCCCTCATGTATAGGACCTTAATATGTTCATTTATATACACAGAAATGTGCAGAATTCAGGCTCAATCTGTAATATTTTAAATACCAATACATTATATATACTGAACTTTAGATGTAATTAAAGGAGATTTGAAGACAGACTTCCAATCTCCCTTCAGCTACCCTCTCCATCATATAATCAATGAAAGAATTGGAGGATGGAGAAGATTGAAGCCTGTCCATTAAAGTTTGAAGATTTTCTAAATGTAAACTGAGCACCAATTACATATATATATATGTGTGTGTATGTGTGTTTGAGAGAGAGATATGATGATCTGGACCCAATGCTGTGTGGTAGTTCAGCACAAAATATGCATATTGGAAATCATTTATGATCTTTTTCACATGTACACAGCCATGTGTGTAGATTGTATAAGATGGAGAGGGTAGCTGAAGAAAGATTGGAAGTCTGTGTTCAAATCACTTCTAATTGTATCTAAAGTTCACTAAAATATAATATACTTGTATTTAAAATATGACAGATTCAGCCTAAATTCTGCCCCCCTCTTCTGTGTATTTAATTGGACATATATGAGGGATCAGTGACATAGAGTCAACATGGGTATGGCAATAATATTGGCATCAATAAGGGCTTTGGTAATTCTATCATATGGATGGCTGAAGAGTTGGAAAGTGGAAAAGGTTGAAACATGACCATTAAAATTTGAAGACTTGCTAGCTTAATCTGAACTGAGCACTGATTGTACATATGTGTGAGAGAAGATGGTCTGGACCAACTGATGAGTGCTAGTTCAGCACAAACTATGTATACTGGAGATCATTTATCTTTTTACATATGGTCATGTGTATTGGTTATATAAAATGGAGTATTGGTAGTGGAATGGCATTTGAAAGTCTTTGTTCAAATTCCTTCTTATTTCATCTAAAGTTCAGTATATATATTATAGTTGTATTTAAATTATGTAATAGTAGTTTTTTTGTTATCTTTAATAAAACATCAAAACTTTTTGAGGGGGGGGGGCGCCAATTACTGTTTTGCATAAGGCTGGTGACCCTTCCTCCAGTCATGCTTATATACATATAAGAAAGCAATATATAAATATATATGTGTGTAGGATAATGAATCTGATAAAAAGAAAGTTGTTTGATACTAAAATTTCATGATAAGAATTACTGTGACAGGATTTATTTTGTGTGTATTTGTGTAAAAGATGTTCTGATTTCAGAAAGTGGTAAATTCCTAAAGTATCAAGATACTCTATGTATGAAATACTCTATGAAATATAATGTAACATTAGTATTTTGAATCAAGGTCTTTTGATAATAGTTTTTATAAATAAATATGTTTAGTTGCTTAGAAAGTTATGTGCTACTTGAACACCCAAGTAGTAGATTGAAGTCAACAATTCTGTTCAATTAACTAAACTTTTTCCTTTTTTATTCTGCTAAAAATCAGTCCAAAAACTATTTTTTAAGTTCATATACTCTCCCATTGTGTTAAACCTCACACAGAACACAACTATTTGACTACATAAACATAGTAATAATAGTAGTAGTAACAGTAACAACAATAACAATAACAGCAGTAACAACGACTTGTAATTGCTTTATTTCTCAAACAATTGTCGATTCCCATATTTATTTCAATAAATCAAAATGAAAGCCAAAAATAGATCTTGCTATTATATATATAATCAATGGACCTAGAAAGAATCTATTTATTATAGTTTTAATTACAAGATTTATTTTTTTCTAACTTTCATATAACGTATTCAATTAATTATTCTACAAAATCCCCTCTTTATTGTTTTGTTTTGTTAATGCCATCTATTGAGAATTTCATTATTTAATTTTAATTAATTTCTTTAGCAACAATAAAGTTTGAATATTTATGTTGTAATAGTTTTTGTAAAGACTGTTTATAATTTTAATCATAAAATATCTTTTCAATAAAATAACAGAAATTCATTACAATTTTGATTAGCTTTACAAATAAATTAAAAAAGAAACAAATTTATTAGCTTCATTATAATAATTTTATTTATAATACATTATTAATTTATATTAGTCAGTTATTCACAGAAAAAGTTAGCGCTAATGACAAATTAATTTTATTAAAAATTAATATATTTAAAAATGCTAGCTTTCATGTAACATAAATAAATAATCAAAGTGATATTAAACAAATGTCTAAAAATACTATTAATTTAATGTTTGAAATGAATTTAGAATAATCAAAATAAATATACGATTTTATTCAATTATGTATATATATAAGTTAAATCTGATTTTTTTTTTTTTTTAAAAAAAAAAAGTTTCTAAAAAAACAAAAAGTAAGAAAATTTCCACAAAGTAAGAGGGGAAGAAAAAGTAAATGGAAGAGGAGGGAGAAAGAGGAAATAAGAACAATAACAAAAGAGATTTCAAAGAGAAAATCCAAGAAAAAGGAACATAAAAATGGGCAAAGAAAGCATATATATATATATATTGAGAGAGAGAGACAGAGAAATAAAAATAGAATTAGAGATAGTATATTAGCTGAAATGTCTGATATTTCACTAGTGTAAAGCTATCTTCCTAGAACTTCTTATAGCAGTTAAAAATTAAGCCACAGTTATTCATGAGAAGTTGGATAAAAAAAAAAATTATAAAATCAATTTTCAAAAACAAAACAAAAAGTGATGAGCTAAAAAAAATATTAAATATTTTATCTATAAAAATTAAATAGACATATATAAAACTTAAATAAAATAGAAAGAAAAAAAAAACATTACTTAAACTCATTCAAAATATATTTACAAGAAGATTTCTGTTAATCCAAACATCTTTAATTCCAAAGCTTATATTATCTTAAAAAAAAATTACAAAATATTATTTTGATTTGATGTTTTAATTATTGCTATATAAAAGTTTTGTGTTGATACAAATATATTCTTAATATTTGCTTGAAAGTTTGTGATGATGGTATTTTAGTTGTATTTATATGTATTTCCAACATCTAATATAAGTATTGAATGTCTTTAGAAAATTTAATTTCATTTAAATATTCCAAATATATTAAACTGTTAGTAATAGCAGACAAGTTAGTATGTATATGTGCAACGTTTTGCCTGTTCAGTGACAGTACTAGTATGGGAATCGAACCTGAACCCTTAGATACTTAAATAGTGAGTTTTAAGGTAACACTCTAACTAATTGAGCCATCCTGCCAAAGACACAGTCAGTAAAATTTCATATCTTGTCTATGAGATTCCTTCTGATTTTACCACTTTTTCCAAAGAGAAAAGTTGATTAGTGATTTTTATACATTAAGTATAGTCACACTAGATTGATCTATGGAGTTGTCACCATTGTCATATCAGCAGCTTCTAAATTTTTGTCTTTGTGCTCTTTTCTTTGTCCAATATTTTTGTATTCATTGGTATATGCATGGTCTGCTGCTGGATATATCTATTTTCTCTCTTCTAGACATCAGTTTGTGTTTTTGCAATTGATTTTCAATGAGATCCCTGGTTTCACCAATTTACATTCTTCCACATTCACATGGAATATTCACAGATGCAATTTTTGCTTTTCAGCATTTCAAGTTTAGGCTTTGTAGATGTTATAATTCCTTATAGTGTGATATGGCTCTGGAAAGCTGTTCTGATATTATACTTGTGCAGATTTTCCTTAATTTGTTTGCTACTTTTGGTATGTATGAATAAACTACTATACCAATAATTGTTTTTTTCTTTTGATGATTGTTTTTGTTGTTTATCTAAGGCAAGATAATCATTCTTCATAAGAATTTCTTTTATATAGATTTTTTCTTTTTTCAAATCACTGGTTTCTGAATAAACTTCTTTTGCTCTTCTCCATAGTGATAGTATAACTCCATGTTTTGTGTTTCTGGTATATTAGAGATATATGCTACGTATTTTCCAATATGTGTGGGTTTTCTTTAAACTGTAATTTTGATTTTTCCATGGGAGAGTTTTGTCAGAAGAACATCTAAAAATGCCATTTTTTGTTCACTCTGATTCTATTGTGAATTTAATTGAAGGGGATATGCTATTGATGTAGTTGCAGAAAGTTTGTAATAGTGCTTTACCATGTGGTCATACAACAAATGTATCATTAATATAGTGAAGCCAAACTTTAGATGGATATAGAGTAGTCTTTGTGGCTGTAGTTTCAAGTTCTTACATGTAAATATTGCTAATCAGAGTAACAATGGTGAAATCTGTTGAAAGAATTCTGTGTTGTATTGAAAATAGGTTGTTAATGTGCAGAATTTTAATAGTTCCATTATACTATCAATAGGAAGAGTTGTTGTGGTTTGTAAAGTTTATCACCATTTAATCTTTTTCTTACAATAGACAATGCTTCTTCACATGGTAAGGTAGCAAACCATGTTGATACCAATAAACATATGTTCAATTGTGAAAATACAAAAATTTTAAATAGAAAAGGTACAAAGAAAAAAATTGAAAGAAGTTGATCACATAACAATGGTGGACAATCCCATAAGTCATTCTAATGTTACTGTACATAATACATGGAATGCACTAATCAATTCTGCTCTTAAGGAAAAAGTGGAGAAATAAGGAGGAACTTCATAGATAAGTATATGAAATTTCTATGAACTGTTGTCTTTGGCAAGATGGCTCATTTAGCTAGATCATTACCTTAAAATTTCATGTTCAAAAATCTAAGGGTTCAGGTTTGATTTCCATGCTAGCACTGTCGTTGGTCAAGCCAGCAACACCTGAAGAAGAGAGACAAAGAATATCTTTGGAAATGTTGTGCATATACTAACTTGTGCCTATTATTAACAGTTGAATGTATTTAGTATATTTAAATAAAATTATTTTTTTTCTAAATAAATTCAATACTTATATTAGATGATATAAATAATCCAATATATAAATGCAAATAAATATATTCTATATTTAAGGTGTTATATTGTTATTAATAAAATAAATTTATACAATATACAAAAAGCATTTCAATGTACCTGAACTATAAATACTAAAATTAATGTTTACTTAAATTTCCAATAGAGTTTGAGTTTATAATAAGGGAGAAAAAGAGGTCATTGTTGAAATATCACAGTTCCCATAACAACAACAACAACAACAACAAAAAAACAATCCTAGAAGTAGGGAATTCAAATTATTGGTAGTTTAACTATAGTATTTTTTTCCATATATCTTGCACTACCAACAAGGAAAGTATTAATAATGAATTATAGAATTTTCTAGATATTTATAATAAATTTTCTAGATATTTATTTAACCCAAAGGAGTAATACTGTGAAGTTAAAAAAAAACCTATAACCAGGGAATTCAAATTCTTGGTAGTTTAACTATAATATCTAGCATTACCAAAAAAAAAGTATTAATTGATGAATTATAAAATAAATTTTCTATATATTTCTTTAAGCCAGAAGAGTGATATTGTGGAGTTTGAGTGAATATTAAGAAATATTCTTTTTGCTTTTTTTTTTTTAATAATTGCAAAAAAAGGTCATCTATTATATATATATCAATATTTTAGAGCTGTGGTTTCCAATTAATTAATTATCCAGCACTACTTGTATCTGTGGATGTGATGATTTGCGTTATTGCTCTGATTCTCCCTACACTTTTATTGATCATATACATGATCATTTGTTTAAGAGAATGAGTAACTTCTTTTTATATGTTTAGATTACCATTTTTACTTGGTTTATGTTGTTTACTTTTCACCACTTTTTATCAATATTCAAATGTAACATAAAAATGTTACCTATTCCAGTCCAACATGCTATTGTCTGTGAGCGACTGACAATGATTGCTAAGTAGAATATGATTGAAACAGATTAGTTATTATGAAATGTTTTACTATATAATGTTTTATTATACTATTATTTTAAAATTTACCTATTTAAGATAAATAAGCAGATTAATAATGCTATACAATTTGAGCATAGTGGTAAATTTGAGAACAAAAAATTTATGAATCAAAGCTCAATCTATTGCTCCAATGTACAAGTTCTCAAGATTCCATTTTTACTATCTTACAATTTCTTTCAATTATTGATTAATTAATTAAGTATTTGTGGAAATGGATAAGACTTATATGAAGTTGAAAAGAAGACCCTCAGATCTAAAGATAGTGAAAATTACTGTTCCAGAAAGTGGTCAAAATGATTAAAATGTTATGATTAGTATATAGAATGTCAAAACTGAAATAAGAATGGATAATATATTTTGCATTTTGTTTACATATTAGATTATTTATTTTCAGAATTATATAATTTAGTTTGACTTTAATATGTGAAAGCAAAAGTAATGTTTTGCAGAAAATTCTTGCAAACAAACTGTAGATAAAAATAGTTTTGTTGATAAGCTTCAAGTGAAGACTTTTTTTTTCACTAATCAAAGTAGAAGAAAGGAAGAGCTTACCTAAAAAAATAAGTATATTTTAAAATTTTCTACATTAGCAAAAAACAGCATAGGAAAAAAAAAATTCTGTGATGTGAATAGTGAAAAGTTTAACATTTGAAGGAAAGACCATAAAATAAATTGAAAGTTACTGAAATGAATTATTAGTAAAAACCTGCAAAAATGTTAAAAAGAGAATGAATAAACAATAAAATAATTCAAAAAATAATTAATATTTAACATTCCATAACAAATGAAATTAGATGAAAGCAATTGAAATAGTATGGATATGTAGAGAAAATGTTTTAGAAAAATTAACAAAATTTAACACCACCAGTAAAGAAGAAAGAGGATGTCCAAAATGAGCTAGTAAACAGAAGAACATAGAGAAATTAGAGAACTTTTAAATTAGATTTATCTACTGATAGAGAGATATAATGATTAGGAATCAGACACATATAAAGTTATAAACTGATTTTACAAAAAGAAACATATTTTAAGCAAAAAGTCTTTTCTATTATTTGTTATAATTGGTTTTTTTAACCAATAACTTTTTTATTATTTTCCTTAATTAGTTTCCAGTAGAAAATAAATATAACAGTGAACTCAGCATCTATAGAAAATATAATCCTCTACAATCAATGACTTCATCACTTTACAATCATATTTTTTGTTTTGACAATGATCACACTTACATTCATCTATTACTTAACCTGAAATCATTATCCTCTAAATTGTAATAACTCAATATCAATTTAGTGATCAAATTCAATGGATAAATCAAATAAATTTAAAGGGTTTTTAAAACTTTACAGTTTTAAATCATAATCATGAATACATATTCTTTTAATTTTTGTGTCTTAGCTGTATGAAATGATTTTTTAATAATATATATGATGATAAGTGTAAATATTGTGGTTATTAATTGGTCTGTGGTATAAAATCCATTTATAAAACAAAAGACAAAAATATTTTATATTGGCAGTCGAATAAAGAATAAAAAAAATTTATGTAACTGCAAAAAGAACTGATGTAATCAATGAATTCAAAAAATGACCATAATAATTGCAATTTTATTAAAAATATATATAATGATCTAATAATATATTTGTTGACTTTAAATAAACTCTTAGTGTAAGGTATTGTGATAAAAAATATCATAGTTTATGATGCAGTCTACTAACTCTAAACAAAAATTTATACTGATTTATTCAGCTATTTATATTTCATTTTTTCTTTAATTGTTTCTTTAAAATGTTGGATTTATGCCACCAAATTATTCTGGGATAAAGATACAACATACTTTATGTATCTAAAATATAGGTTCATAATTTAAACCTTATTTGAATTTTGGAATCTATTTATTGTTCAATAAAATATTTATTAAAAATAGTATAGTGATTGATGCACTGATAAACTTTATCCAAGACTTGTTTTAAATTCAGGAATAGATCAATTTTCAAGCCCTTAATATTTATGACTTCTACTTTATACTCAATCCCACTAGGAAATGAGTACATACTTGTTTTAAGCTAAAAAGTAAGACAAATCCTAAGGCAATCTACAATAGATAATGTAAAGACTATAAAAATATAATGCATTTTATATCCCTGTTGAATAGAGTTTCATATATCTTTGCGGAATATTGGTTTTCTTATTAAAAAAACTTAAAATAATATCTGTACAAATTGTTTCTTCATATTTTCTATTTTGTTGTAAGTTTAATTATTTAATATATAATTTATGTTAGATCAGTAATTTTCACAAAAATAAACTTATTATTTAATAATATCTTAATTTCATTTGACAATCTATTCAAAATTAACATATTTTAAATCGTGACCTAACTCATTTTTTCTTATTTATAATCATAATCTGGATTTAATCTCAATCTAAAACTTTGTCTATTTAAAAAAAAAAAAATATTTACCATGTTATGTAAGAAAATAGTGCCCAAAACTAAGAGCCAGAAATTAATACAATTATATTAAATAACTATAAAGTTTCTAGCAAATCAAAGCACCTATTAAATCATTTACTTGTTTACTCTAATATTATATAGAAAAATAGAGTATATAAAACAATGACTTAATATGTCTAATATGGTAAAATGTTTTAAAGTTATGCCATATAATTATATATATTATGTATATATATAATAAATTCCAACATTCAGTCTCACTATATGTATTTAAGGCTTTTAGAATTGATATATTAATATATAGTGTTTTTGTTTCCTCAATCCAGTGGTAGAATGGCAAATTTCAGAGCTCAAAGTGCATAGGTTATGGCTCTAGCTGTGGCACTTCTAGTGCTTGATTTTCTTATGAACTCCTAAGCAATAACACATTTGACTATGAATATATAATATTCTGGAATAATGAAAATAGCAGACAAATATATTTCCATGAATATATTTATTCTCTTTAATTCAAAAATGATGTAGAAGCTGCTAAACCAACGATATACCTTATTAAATAATCAAAGTTTTCTTGCACCTTTAAGCAAATAATTTTATTAATATAATAACAGTTTCAACTGTTCTTGGCAGTCTTCATCAGGTCTCAATTGCTCTAATTTCAATTGAGATCTGAAGAAGACTGCCAGGAACAGTCAAAACTGTTATTATTCATTTGCTTAAAGGTGTAAGAAGACTGTGATTATTTAATAAGATATATTGTTGTATATGAATAAGCAAAATTACTGAAGAAGAATGAAGAAGTATATATAGAATTATATAGGACTAAACCAATGATTATTTATCATTCCCAAAACAATGTTGCAGTCTAGCAATTACAATGATTTAATATAATTCTAATCATTCACATCTTTAATTAAGAAATAAATATAAAAAAAAATAAAACTGTTAATATCTGTGTGTATGTAAGAAAATGATAAAATAGTTATAAATAGTCAATAGCAATGCTATTTCACATTTCTTTACAGACATATGAAGAAAAAAACAATGCAAATTTGGATAGTTTGTAAATTGGTGAGAGTTTCTGCACTTTTCTTTGCTTGCTTTGTGTAGTTATAATAATTGGATATAATTTTACTGACTAATGAATGAATAAATGGTTGGATTGGTTATAATCTAGACATTTGAAAAAATCTTGAACTATATGAAATATTTCTCATAATAAACTCTGTTCTATGACTTGATAGATGGATAAAATAGGCATTTAGTCTGTGTATAAGTGAATTTATTTATTTGACTAGTCATTTGTTAGATCAAATGATGTTTAAGGTGTGATGAACTAATAAACAAACAATTCCAAATAGCCAAAATGATATATTGTAAAAGATTGTGACGTTAATCAACTTAATTGGAGGGGGGGGGCATTTATGTTTATCAGATGTTTTTATTTATATGATGTGTGTTGGAAAAAGAGAGATCTGGTTTAATTATTCCATGGAATTCATTAATGTATTTATTTAATATGGATAGTGTCAAAAATGAAGGTAGAACGTTTGAGACTTGTAAATAAAAACGTAATAATTTAGTTTTGGTAAATATTAAACAAGTAATGATATATGTAAGAGACTATGCTTTGTGCCAATGGTGTGCTGGTTCAAAATAAAAGGCATATTGGGAATCATTTGTTGACTTTTATATATATGTGTCAAGATCATGTGGAGAATGGAAATTTTAAATATAATATATATGTCTATCACCGTCAATCATTATTGATCTACTGCAGATCTCTCCAAGTTTAATCCAGTTTATCTGATCTCCATTCATTTTATTTATAAAAACTTTCTAGATCCTTAACAATCTCTTGGAATCGAATTTAAAATTCCAACAGAGCATCTATTGTCATTTCTTCTAGCAATACGTCTAACTCAGTTTCACATCAGTCTCTTAATTCTTATATAACAGTAATACACTTTTCTCTCATCAATGCATTTTGTTTTCAATCTCTCCTTGTTATTTCCAATATATATATACATTGTAGGGTATTAATTGGAAACCCAAACAAGACCCAATTATTCCAGAAAAAAAAAAAGAGTAGTAGAGAGAAATTTCTTTTTATGTTTGTTTTAATCAGGTATATGTATTTTTCATTGAAAATCATTGAAAGAATATAGAAAGGAAAACGAAGTAGGGGTGAAATTCAAGATTATTGTTAATTTCAGCTATATATTAGAAATCAACTTCTGGCTGCGTGTGTGGGCCTATATGTGTGTGTGAATAATCTAACTTAATCATACAAGTTGAAAAAATTAATATTTCAAGTTTTAATTTTTTTTTTTTTTCAAATTTATATATTATTTCTATTTTTGTATGATAATATTCTAAAAAGAAAAAGGAGAGAGAAAGAAAGAAAGAGAGAGAAGCTCATTAGCAAATGTATAAAATCAAAGAGACCATTAATGATTGCTGTTTGACCACCAAAATTGCTTCCAAACTCAGCTGCTAATTAATAATAAGATGATTATTGTTATTTAACCACCAAGTGAATATGAACTCAGCTACTAATTAATCATAAGTTGATCATTCCAAAATAAAAATATTTCAAACATCCCAAGTGGATAGTAGATACCTTCAATCACATTATCATCAAGAGACTAGTGTCATTAAGAGACCAGTGACATCAGTAGAACAAAATAAATAAAAACCAGAGAGAAACTGAACCAAGAGCATTATTATTGTTTTTTTTTGAGCTGGTGTTTCCAATTCATTGTGGATAAAATTTAAAAAATATGCGATGCTGAAAGCTAGATTACTTTGTTTCAAAGAACTGGAAGCCCTGGAAGTCCAGACATATCTGAATGGGAGACTAGATAAACACTTCCAGGGGTAGCCACATAAGAAGTGATGGCTACTGTGTCTACAATGCCTCATATTTTCATCCACTTAGGAAAAGTAAATATCAGAAAAAGGGGAAAGCATGAATAAGGCCTAGTCTGATTCAAATTCAGGATTGTCTGTGAATAAGTTTAGACATCAACTAGTTTGCATCTATACCATAAATTTGCTAGTATCTTAACAATAGTTTGAAAGTAGTAACTAAACTAATTTGAAGGAAATCTGCATACAATAATCAATGTGTGCTTTAAAATACATTTTGTGCTATTTTCTTCTCTGTTGTCATTGTCAGGAAGTTCTGTGTGATAATCAGTATGCTTTCTATGCATATACTTATCCATAGTGCATGTTTAAAAGCTAACTAATAGTACTTCACAAATATAGGAACTCAAGAAATCGGTAATATACAACCAAATTTTAATAACTATTGACATTTCATTTTTACCCCCCCCCTCCTCAAATATCAAATAATAAAGGTTTTGTTACAATTAAATATTATATTATCATTATGCTATTTTTTCTATTTTTATTTTATCTTCAATTGTTTTATCAATCATATTATATATATTTACTTGCACACATATATGTTGATGCATCTTAATATAGTTCGTTTTAAAATAGGTGTTCTTTTTTTTTATATTGAAATATTTATGTAAACATTTTTTTTGGGAAAGGTTTAAACGCTAGATAAGGTATGTAGGTACATAGATGTATGGCAGTAGTTGACAGGCCTAAAATAAAATGATAAAGGGAGGTATAAAATGATAACAGTAACTAAATAAGAGAGATTTTTTTTATATGTTGATTTAGTAAAGGCAGAAATTAGGCAGAACTATGAATGAATACAGATTAATTATGTAATTGTTACAATACAATATTATTGACAAGATGGGGTGTGTATATGCATTTTTTTAAAATTTTGTTTATTAATTATATGAATGTCACAAGGAACCAAATCATTTATGCTAAGTGAAATGACATTTAAGTACCATAATTAAAAAATGGGTGATGCTTTCCTTTTTATTATTATTATTATTGTTATCAATCATTAAATGTTTAGTAATTCTATACTTAATTTATCTCAATTAATTGTTTTGGGGATGTACACATTATTTTGTAATGTTGGAATAAAACATGAATCAGATATTGAAATTAATCTGCATATACATGTTTATTTACCACTCACAAAACTTCTTATAAAGATGTTGCTCATAAGTCACCATAAGATAAAAATACATTATGAACCACAGTAAAAAGATAAAAATGGTAATTTTAATCATTACATGTAATATTCGCTATATATAACAATTTCCTAGTGGCTAAATAGGCATTTAGGGTCTAGTTCTCTTTCATGCCTTTGAAGGAAAATGGGAGTGATATTATGACTAGAAATTATTCATAGAGAAGAGTAGATATGCATCAAATAGCAGTGCATATGATTTATTTTGTTTTTTCTATGAGCTAGCTTAGTGGTTGATCTCCCATCAATAGGTAAAATGACTCTTAAGAATCAGAAGCCAATCTTAGAAAGAAGGGAACTAGGTGATGTTCCAAGGCATGGATATTAATGATTCCATCCCAAATAATAAAACAAACAATTAATTATAGATACATAGTAATATAATGGGTATTTGTGTATAGATGCTAAAGATCTCTATGTTCAAATGATGAAAACCTTGGTATCTTCAAAATATTACTGTATAACACTAACTGCTTGATATTTACTATGATTCCATACCATTACAATAACTTGGCTACTACCCAACTTGGGATGATGATGATGATTAGCCATCACCCCATGTCCACTGTGGGTAAACTCTGTACACCTACTCCATACAATACCATTACAATACTTTGGTGATCAATGTAATGGGCTGGTGATTCAAACCACTTACTGGTACAATATATATCAATACTTTGATGAGTAGATCAAGACTCTGTATTGCTTCTATTAAGTGTCTAAGTATTTCATCTGTAAATAAAAAGTGATAAAACACATTTATTAAAAACCTTTTTCAAACACAGAGACATATTTCTTTTTAATATTGTTATTTCTACCAAAAATATTCCACCCAAGTTTAAATCTATAAATATTTTATTCATTATATTTCCATCTGTATTAATAATATGACCAAGATAATTGTAGATGTTGATTTCTTCTAATTCATCATTATCAATCTTTACTTTCTTCTTTTTGGAAATACACTAAGCATTTACTTTAATCCTACTTTCTTACTTTCATGTGATAACTCTTGCAGCACTTCCTGAAGCATTATTTGCAATATATATATATATATATCCAAAAAATTAGACTCTCTATTGTTTCAATTATTTTCACTGATGATGAAGAAGTATCACTATGTAGTCTTAGCATTGCCACAGCTGTTAACTTGGAAAGATACCTATTTACTAAACAATATCAGATTGATAATCTGGTTAATTCCAATTATCTAAAAACTCCAATCTCTAAAATTCTACTCATTATAGTATGAGGTTTCTTCTCATATATTTTTTTTCATATGTCATAACATTGACTGGGAAGTGAACCCACTAACCTAGGACAACTGCTTGTAAGGCAGCTGAGCTGACCACTCAACCACCAATGCTTCACTTCTCATAAATTATTGTATACACATAAATACATAAGGAGCCCCATGGTTTAATAGTAGTATACTCGTCTGCCATGAATAGAATATGAGTTTGAAACCTGGTTGGATAAAACTTTTCAGCTTTTTTTAAAGCAACTGATAACCAATCTAAACTAATCTTTCTATATTACTTGATAAATGGATATAATAAAAAATAAAATAAGAATGGAAAAATGTTCAAGCAAGTGAAAAATTTAATAAGTAATATTTTTTTTCTTTACTGTTTTTCTTTTGAGATTACTGGAGAAACCTCTGCCCTGCAATGTGCTATTTAATATATGTTAACTTCTCTAACTGAAGGCATATTGGTGGCGTCTATGCAATAGGATACTATGACAAAATACTAACACTTGCCTATTACTGGGTAGTTATTACTGTTTACCACCACTGAAATTTAGATATTAATTTCTTATAATGTGAATAAAATTTTACCTGAATTAATTTTTAATAGTTTATTCAGAAATAAAACTATGAAAAGAATATATGAGCAGTAAAGTTTATGGGTCTATATAAATTGCCTATTTTATCCTCTTTTATTATATATATTATCTGCAAATGAAAAAAAGTTCAAACACATTTTAAATCAACGCATGGTGACTAAAAAAAAAAGTCTTCTTGAAGTTTTTTAAAAATAAAATAATTCAAATTCAATACAAGATATAAATTGTTTTTTTTACTATTTTTTTAAAAAAAAAAACAACATAAATTTTAAATAAAAATATTATGTTCAAACTTAAGTAATAAAATTATAAAGTTTATTAATTAAGTTTAGTATAATAATGAATAGAAAATAGAGAGGAAGAAAAAAAAACTAAAATTATTTAAAAATAAAAAATTAAGAATAAAAAACACACTAACAGTGCAAATGTTATAATTTATATTATTAATGTCTTTACGTCATGATTAAACGTTATTATATCATTCAATACTTAAATCAAGATAATTACACCACTATTTATTTATTTAAAAAAAAAAAGCAATTAATTTACATTTGAATAAGATTTATTGAAATTTGGGAAAAAATCATTATTTTCTGTATATAAAAATAAAATAATTGTATGGTTAGTATTCAAGAGATCATGTGACAACATAAACAGCTTTTGTTCGAAATTTATAAGAAATTAAAGCATCAGAAATAACACAGATAGAGCCATAAACTTGAGAAGCAGAGACCATTATTCTGTCGTGCATTAAACCATGTAGGGTAATAGTCAGATAATTTACTATTCAGAAGTTCATAAGAAGTTGAGCACCAGAAATGCAGAACTACATTATGATTCATAGATCTTAGAATCTGTCATTGTCAGGATGAGAACAACAATTCCCTTCAAATGATCAATTAGATACTTTTGTACTTTTGATTATATGAGAATCATTCTCGTAATTGAATACATGACTATCCAGATTTTTTTTCTCTATACATGACTTCTGTATTTTTGCTTTATCCATCATTTTATTATTATTAAAATAGCTATTAATAACCAAATAATTCAGGCAACGAAAGAAAAACATCGGGGGGGGGGGGGATTAAAGAAAAAATTAATATAGTTAAAATTACAAATGTAGGTTAAAAACAAGATTAGATAAATCATAAAGATAATTAATATGTTTAGATATATTAGGAAATGTGATTAATTTTTTTTTTTTTAATTCTGAAATAAATTAAACTAAAAAAAAAAAAGGGGGGGGGATGTAAAATGCTTTTTAGACTGTTTTTCTGCAATGCAAAACTTGGATAATTAAGAAGCTATTAAAATTTTTGGCACCCTAAAGATGTGAATTCCTTGTTATGACAATAAGCAATTATGTTCAATTAAAATTGAGCAGGCAGCTAATGTATTATTTTAATACATTGCGTTATATGATGTTTAATTATTGATAAAGTTTTTAGAATGAGTATTTATTATAATTAATCACTCTACCATTCTATAACCTCAAAATAAATCTATCCCAAGTAAAAAATAAAAATTCTTTTCAGGTTCTAATTAGTCTTGGAAATATTTTAGATAAATAATTTGGTTAAATGAATACAATGGTAGAATTACTGAACTGAATCGCAATATCTATGTATCAGAACTCAGCTATATCATTTCCAATGCATGAACTCTTACTAAATAATAATAATAATAATGATGTTCATTGAATTTCTTCAGAAAAAAATAATCATGAATTAGAAAAATAATTACAAATACCTTAATCAAATTATTAATACAGATGAGAATATAATGGATGAAATTAATCATAGATTTAAATTTGAATGGAGTGCTTTTGGTAGAAATATCATATTAAAAGAAAATCTACCTATGTGTTTGAAAAAAAAAAATTTAGTAGATGTGTTTTACCAGTTGGATTTGAGACTTAGATACTTAACAAGAGCAATATAGAGGTTTCAGAGCACTCAATAAAGTAGAGAAATATATGTTGGAAGTAACAAGAAGAAATAAAAAATTAAATATCTGGTTGAGAAACTGAACAGTATCATTGATATCATTGAGAAAATTAAGAGATTGAACTGGAGTTGGATTGATGAAATAAAGAAGTTTCTTGATCTGATATGGAAAAAAAGAAACTGCATTAAATGTAGAAAGACTTTCATCCTGCAGTAGATTAATAGAAGTCAAAAATAATGATAAATGATGATATATAATGCTTCTAATTATACAATATTCATCAGATAAAAAATATTTTGATATTCTTAATTAAAGAGTGAAGCAAGAATAAAAAAAAAAATTAACCCTTCATCACTCACTAGTAGAAAAGTCTGGAGAGAAAGGACTTCTCTTTCACTATTTAATTATGAAAGGCTGATGGAAAAATGTTTGGCCTATTAGTTTTTTCCAGTTAATTTATCAGAAGAAAAAAAAATTTTAAATCAAGAAAATAAAATTCAATGAAACAAATGATGACAATTGTTTCATGTCTTTATCATACATTACAAAACAAAAAAATATTGGCAGATTTCCTTGATGTTATAGATATGGTCACCATTTTGTTCTATGATTTGTAAAACACTATGAGATGAATGATAATTGATTATATCTTCTATGGATATAAAATTACAATAAAAAAGGAAATTAAAGAATGTTATGCAAAAGTGATTGCAATATTGAAATCAAAAGTAGCTTTAATTAGTTAAAATTAACTAGCCATAACAAATCCGGAATTCAACTTTGCATGACATCTATATTTTTTCTGCTAAAAATGATATAATTAAGTGCCTTTTTTATTATTGATAATTCACAAAATATGGAGTGAAACATTATGTATTTTTGAATTACTGAATTAAGAGCAAAAATTCATTCTATTTAGAGGAACTATTATAAGCCTGATTAATCTGTGGAAATTAGATAGTAGTTTCTCATTCAAATCCACAATCTAATATCTGGATATTGATCTTCATCAATAAAAAGAATCTTGTGTGGTACCCACACATTTAGAAATTACATTTACTTCTATAATAGAAAACCTCTAGCACAATGTTAAATACCTGGATATTCAAGTTGACAGAGACACTCACCAACTTACCTATGCCATGATAGTCAAGCCATTGGAAATTTGAGGATTTATACATCCAAACTCGAACTCACCCAACTCACATAAATTGGCTGGATTCGCATCCTTCCTGCACAGAAATCATAGACTATGTAAATTTGAAGCTGACCACAAAAAGAACCTCACAAATTATATTAAAGAACTGGAAGATGTTCAATTTTCACACAACATTATCTACAAAAAGATTAGACAATTTCAAACTAAGCTACAAACTGACATAATTAGAAACAATAAACCAAAAATGCTGCTGCCTTACATACCATCAATTGCTAGGAAATATAAAATATTTGCTGAGTCCATTGAATTAGGATTCCACACCCCACCTTCAACAAACAGAAGGATAAACAATACCAAAGACAAAATACCTTCTAATCAAATAGCCCAAGCAGTTTACAACATTTCATGCCCAACCAATGGATGTAGAGCAGCATATTATGGAGAGACCCATGCCAAAATTACCACCAGAACATCTCAACATCATTATTTATATAGTAGAACTGTAAATAATACTGAAAACAAATCCATATTCCTTGAGCACCAAAAAACAACAGGCCATGTGTTCGAACCCACTATAGCAAGGGCACTGTGCACTGAATGTAATGATATAAAATGAAAGATAAAGGAGACATGCTTTATTGCAAATGACAACTATGCAATAAACTGAAAAGAATCATGCTTTTCAATTTCCAGAAAATGGTCTTTATGAAAGAAAGCTTTGAATAAATTTTGCATAAATTACTGCTAAACTTCACTTAAAATTTCAATGTAAGCTGACACTCCCAAAATAGGCTATGAATATGGAGACTTAAGTTCTCTGAAAGTGATCAGCCATATAATTCTTTTCTAATAATACTAAACTTCACTTTTTTGCATAAAGCGCAATTTAAAACTTACCACTCAAAAGTGAAGTAGCAGGGTTAACATATGGTAACAATGCATTATGTGTTAGTAAAGGGGTGTTAGTTTACTTTAAAAAAGTACAATGAGAAGTAGAAAGATATGCATTAGATGCAGATGTGTGGATGCCAAAGGAGACAATTCAAGGAGAAATGGAATGGTCCAGTTTTTATATGAAAGATGCAAAAAGCAAAAATGAAAATGTTCAGTAAGTAGACTGCAATTTATGAATAATAAGAGAATAGCCAAAATAGTATTTAAATAAATTATGAGTAAAGGATAGAAAAAAATGAGTGAGAAAGATAATATGGTATGCAGAAGATTTGGATAAAAAATTTATATCAGTATACTTATACAAAACATGGGATAATTGTGTTAGGAGAATTGTTGAGTGTTATTGTGGCAAGAAATGAGATAGAAGAATAGATGCATTAATAAAAATAAGGAGTTGGAGAGATAGAGAACTAGTATGGAGAGTAAAAAGAGTTTAAATATAAATAGAAGTAAACAGAATATTGGGTGTGAGTTAATTTGTGATAATAGCAATGAAAGTAATTTACTGTTTAAGGCTCAACAGGATCTTTAGCAACAAGGGAATATAAATATAAATGAAAAAATATGGATGATTTAGTCTGTAAGTTATGTAAGTAAGGCATAAGGCATAGAAAATATTAGGCATCTGTTAACTCATTGTAAATGCCTGCAAGCAGAAAGGGTACAAATAATGAAGTTATGGGAAATAAATATAAACACAGTGATTATACAGAGAGGATTCTTAATTTTTATGCTGCATTTGGGAAAGATAAGAGGGATTTAGATGAAAAGGCTGAGTTGACAAAGATTATATTGTGGAAATGGGATGAAGCAGAATAGAGAAGAATACAGGGGAAAAATAGGATGGGGAATGGAAAGGAAGATAAGGTGGCTAATAGATTTTCTCTGGGCATAATGGCTGAGAAATTCCTGATTGAAAAAGAAGCCACAATGCATTGCATCACATCAATTTGCTTATCATTAAGTGAAGTCATGTTCCAAATTATATTATTTTTTGTTAAACACTTTTCACTTATTTATTTAATTTTGTGATGGATAAACAATGTAGCAATTTTAAATCTGTTTCTTGTTAGGAAAAATAGCAGGGGAATCAGCTGCAATGCTGAAAACAGCTTTCAAAAAAGTGGCTCTGGGAAAAACACAAGTTTATGAGTGGCTTAATGGAAGAGTTCAAATTTACCATGTCGAAAAACACAAGTTTATGAGTGGCTTAATGGAAGAGTTCAAATTTACCATGTCCTAAAAAAGGGTGGGAAGTGAAATCAAATCTCATAATGATGCTGACATTTTTGTTTTTGATACAAATCATATTGTTAACTGAGAATTCATTTATAATAATTAAGCACCTTATCCACAAGTTCTGAAACATTGCATGATATGGCAAAATGAAAATGTCTTTAGTTACCATAACAACACACTAGCACACAATGCCTTGATGTGAAACATTTGTGTGTTTTCTTCTTATTTTGCTGAATTGAAAAAGTTCCCAAAGGAAAACTTTTGTGGATGTGGAAGAGACCATGAAAAAAATGACAGAGGCATTAAAAGGCATCACTTAGCAAAAGTTTGAGGACTGCTTCAAAAAATGAAAAACAAGTTTAGACCAGAGCATCCTATCAAATGGACAGTACTTTGAAAGAAATTGTAACACTTAACAAAATAAATATTTTTTATTACAAAATTCCTGTTGCTTTTGGATCCCTCCTAATCTATTTTAATGATATATATACTGCAAATCAAAAATAGCTTTTAAGACAATAAATGATAACAATAAGAAATGAAAAATCAACAGAAAGCAGGGAATATTCAGGAGAAAAAGAAACCTCAATAACAAAGAAAATGGGCAAAGGAGAAAGATTAACTGAAGGAACTTATTTGATGATGAAAAAAATATCAAGCATATAAGCAAAGCATAACTTGTAAAATATAACATATAAAAGAAAATATAATTGATGAAATAAAACATGGATCTAGAAAGTCAAAAAATAATTAGTGAAATAGACTTTAAAAATAGAAGGAAAGTACCTGACCAATAAAATAAAAATAAAAAAAAAGAACAGAATTATTAAAAAAAAAAAATTACAAAAGACAACTAATGAATGAAAAAAGTAAAAAAAGATATGGACTTGACTGGACAAATAAAAAAATAACAATCATAATATGTCCAGCAAAATGAAACTGGTTAAAGAGATTATTGTTCAAGAAAGTCATTAGACATCCCCAGAAGTGAATAATGAAACAGACCAGATAAATGAAGTTATAATACCAAAGGCTACAGAATATAATCAAGTTTTGGAACTAAAAAAGAAAGATGAAAAGATAACCTAGTTGAAAGAATAATGAAAGTTCTATTAAAATGAAACAAAATTATAAAAAAAAATAAAGAGACTCAAGTAACCATAAAGAAAATGAATAAGCTAAATGAGAGAAAGAATGGAAAGTAACAAAGAATTATAAAAGTACTAAAATAAGTTATATAAAATAAAAAAATAGAATTCAATACTCAAATTGCTGAAAAAAAATAAAGACATTCCTATGTAAAGAAATAAACATAAGTAATTAAAAGATAGTATACAGAAATCCATCAAAAAGCATATGAATAAAAATAATAGATTTTGAAAAAAAGATAAAAATAATACAAAAAGAAGTAACTAACAGTAAACTTGAGACTAAATCCAAAGAGCTTGAACTAAAGAAAAAAATGGTCATGATTTAATAACCAGTATGATACAAGATTAGAAAACAGTCATTATATATATATCTTAATCAACTGAATTCAAATTCATAAATGTAGATTGATGTACATTGGCAATTTATCGAATCTCCTACGTTGATTTTATATAACCAGAAAATTATAAATTAAAGCTAGTTTTTGCCCTAAAATCTATCCTGATCTCTTGTGGCATAATTATATATATGCATACCCACACATCCACACTTTTTTCATATAAATAAATGATTGAATTGACAGCAGATTGAACTTTTTTTTTATGTTGAAACATGTCAGATGCTCTCATATAATTTATGTATGCATATATATGTGTATCAATCCAACATTCTACAAGATTAAATCACATTATTTAAAATTTTGTTTATTGATTCAAACTGCTTGATTATGATTATCCAATATTGTGGCTGGTTTTTTAATCTAGTAAATGTATATCTAGCTAAATCATTAGATATGGTTGCCAGAGTGGTTAATTTGATTGTGTGCTTAGGATGCACCCATTTGAGACTACAATTATTGGAGACTTTAACCACAAGTATCAATTGTTTCAATCAAAGTACATCCCACATATAAATCAGCCTTTGAGTAGCAGGAAATATTTCTTCAGTAGTGATGATGCATTTTTATTTTACACTAAATCACCCCGATCCCTGATTGACCTTGTATTCTTTTCTCCTTCCCTATCTTCATTAATGAAAGCACACCTATGGCCCACAACATTTTCTGACCATAACGCACTGGAAGTAAAAATCATCCCTAGGGATACCATCCAACCACTGGTTGAAATGTCACAGACAATATGCATGTTGATAAAGATCAACATCACAATTCAATTGGTTTTGGAAGTTTACATCATTTTTCACAGAGAAAAACTATTAACCGTCCCTGCAAAAAAAGCTTGGAAGATTTTTTATGAAGTCCCTAAGCAAATTGATTAATTGTTGTACCATTAAATCTAAGGGTCTGGTCCATCTGATTGGCAAGCTATACTCTATTGCTTATAAACTAAAAATCTGCCATATGAAGGTCAAAACATTCCGCGCATTATGGCTTTGAAGTCAAAGTACAAATCTATACAAAGGGCCATTGTCGAGTAGCTCTTGATTAAGAGGGCCCGACAATACCTGCATTATCAACATTGCTGGACCAGGAGATATCTTAGGTGGACACTTGAATCTGGCAAAAGGTCTAAGACTCCAGGGATAATTGAGGTGCAGGGCAATGGCTACTTGGATTCTGCTATGCTTGCCAAATTTTATGGCAACAAGTTCCAGCCACTTCACCTTTTACACTCACGTAAAACTTTCATATCTGGGGATTCTGACCAGCATAAAATCACTGAGGCCAGAATTCTATTAAAGATTAAATCTTTCCCTGACAGGATGCATCCTTGCCTGCATGGAATTCCAAAATTCCTGTTGCTTCATCTACATTCATTTACTGTTTCTATTGTTAACAAAATGATTGACTTCCCTGCTGGTGGCAGCTGAGATATTGCTGGGATTTTCCCATCACCATGGTCCTTCTTATTAAAAAACCTGAGAGGCCATGTGAGTTGCAACATCTCTGGCCAATTTCCATGGTTCCACTGCTGATAAAGACAAATGAAGGCCTCATTAAAGAGGATATCCAAGAAAACATCATTAGAAAGTTATCATCTTATCAGTTTGTGAAGAGGGTGAGCTTGACTGCCGACGCTATCAATCAATTTCACCTCCTGGTTGATCACATTTGCAGGAAAAGAATTTCCCAGCCAGTTGCAGTTCAACTTGACTTTACTGAAGCCTTTGATTGTGTCAGGATTGATGTGCTTCTTAGCATTCTGAAGGAACTCCAAGTGTCACCAGCATACCTTCAGATAATTGAAAACTTCTTCAAAATCATGAATTGTTTCTCTCACTGGATGAAAAAGTTGCTCCAGGTTTTCAGCTTTGTATTTCTATTCCTCGGGGCTTGCCACTACGCACACTCCTCTTTACAGCCTATGTAAACCCATTTATGTTATGCATTGAAGCTATCCTTCCTGGGATAGCCATGTCCTCTGCTGAGAGAGAGCATACATCACATTTCCTATATAGATGATGTGGTAGTATTCCTCTCATCTCATGATGAGTTTACTAGACTCGAGGAACTTTTAGATCAATTCACTCATGAATTTGGTCTGAAAGTTAAGGGAACAAAATCAGTAAAGTGGTCTATCTTGACAGGGAAGCAAATCTCAGGTAGATTTAAAGCTCACCTACAAAAGTTTCTCGGATTTCATCTTGCCCCCCCCCCATCTATTATGAAGAAAGATTTGGAGAATTCCTTACTCTCTAAAATAGAAAGCATGATAAATTCACTTTCCAAGATCTATCTTTCTTTGTTGGGAAAGGTTATGCTCCTTAATGGGGTTGTACTACCCAAAATAATATATCATTTGGCCAGCTTTTCCCTGACAAACATTTTTATCAGAAAGGTAGAATCGCTATGCAAAAAATTGTTCTGGGGGGGGGGTGTCATCAGCCTCAACCTGTTACAAAAGCCCAAATCATTTAATGGATTATGGCTTCACTCAATCAAAGAATTCCTGATCCAAAGAATCCACAATGTGTTAGTTAAGATCTTCAAGGATAATGCGAATATGGAAAGTCCACTTTCTTTAGAAAAAGTAGATTCATTGATCATCCCCATCCTATGAGGATTTGGTTACAACAGAAGTTGATAATAGTGGTCAATAAGATCAGAGCCTCCAGTTCCATGTTCCATGACAAATAATATTGGAATTCCTGTCAGTTGATCTACATTGGAAAATCCAAAGCAGAGAATTTTCTTCCAATCAAGATCCCTCAGCTTGTGAGGTTGACCAAGTTTTTAAAACTTGAACCTAAGTTTGTGAACTTTATAGTGAAGGTCAACCTTGGTGCCCTGCCTACTGGTATGTTTATTTGTCATCAAAGGGGACACAATATTGATCCCATTTGTCCCCTGTGTAGAAGACAAGATGAGTCCATTGCCCATATATTCAATCAATGTGAATTGTGGACTTGTCTTCAAAACAGTCTTACAGAGAATTATGGGACTTGACTCGGCCTGTGTTCACCTGACTGATGCTTTCAAAAAGGGAGTTTTTGGTGTTATCGACTGGCCACATTTATAAACTATGTTATCTGGAAGATAAGATGCTGAGTCTTATTTGAGAGATTTGAACTATGGTATGGAAAAACTACTCCTCAAATTGCTTCATAAATCAAAGAAATGTGATATAAGAACTTGCCTGCCATGGCTTGCAGACCAAACATGGAGCCAACTGAAGCTTTAAGGATACCCATTGCTCCATAATATAATAAACTGTTCTTTGCCAAGTGGTTGCATAGCCATTATGGATATGCTCAATAGCATCATACATTGTAAAAATTGATTTCTACTGTATTTTAATTAATTTGTTGATTTTTATTGATGGACCATCTCTACTAACACTTTTGATTTATAATTGATTTTAAAAAAATTGAGGTCTATACCCCATAATTGCTTTGGGAGGACCTCATTTAATTATGATCTGAATCTGCTCAAAGGTATGTTTGTTTTTCCAATTATGTTGACCCACAATGTAAATTTTGTCATAGATTGTTTACATTGTATTTCATATCCTGGAGGGTTTATATTATGAGCCCATACAGTTTTTACTAGTTATGTATAATGTAATGCTATATTGTTTAAATTTAAATTTAACATAATATGCATCTGTCTTTAAGTTGCACATGTTGTAACATGTTTGTATAGCCTTTGTAACTCTAGATAAACCATATGAATTAAATACATTTGCAATCTGTAACCTATTTATCTTATACTTCATATCATGTCAAATTTGCTTTATTCATAACTATCATATAAGTTTGAAATTATCTTAGTAGGCTTTATTTGAAGAGCCACTACAGTTTTGACAAGTTATTTTTATCTAACGCCTTTGCACTATACTCGATTACGATTTATATTTCTGTATAATTTTCTGTATTTTATTTATAGTGTAAATAAAGTTTATTTTTGGAATAAAAGACTTAAAAGAATTAATTATATAATTAGCAAGATCTAAATTTAAATTTAGTTTATAATTTAGATTATATATTGTAAACAGTTGGATTACATAGCACACACTAATATAGTGTGTGTGCATAAATATATTGTAACTAGTCGGGTTTAAACCCTAGTTACAAGGTAGAAAGGCGCACACATATGTTATATAGTTTTAAAATTAGTTTCATATAATTTTGATTTTATTTCGTTTTAGTATTTATTTTGTTAGTGGGAGAAAATGTTTAAGATTTTATTAAAGTAAGAAAAGAGGGAGTGGGGGGAGAATTTGCGTTTTGTTTAAAGGAAAACTAAAAATAAACACTGTCAAAAATTATAGTAGATATTTTCTATATTCATTGAAATAAATAAATAATAACTCTGATTTAAAATATTGTTTTATAAATTAAACTTCTAAAAGGTCTGAATAAATATATATTATATTATTATTATTACTATTATTCTGATTGTAAAATGTAAAAACACAATACTTGTTTTTGAAATTTTTTTAATTAATTAAAACATGTATGTTTTCAAAGGGATTAGAGAGATAAAAATAAAAACTCCGTTTTCAATCAAGGTGTTATTATCACCTTAGATGATTCTATAAAAGGCTGATAACAAAATTAGCTCTAGTCTGGATAATAATTTTTGTAAGAATGGTCAGCTGAAAAGTTGGTTACAATATTTTGTTGCAACTTGATTCATTAGTTTTAGCTGACCATGGAATTTGCAGAATAGCTTCCATAAACTGATGTAACTGAAGGCAAGGTAGTAGACTGTTTTCCTTAGCAAGAGTTTGAATTTACATGGAGAAAAATGAACCACTTTTTTGTGCTAAAATTCATAACCTTAAATGTGGAGAGGACAGTTGCTTGTCTGAAATCTATCAAGCCAAGACCACTGCTTGCCTGGAACAATCCTAGACAGAAAGGGAGACCAACATTTTACATGGATTACATTTTTCCTGATGATGACAGTCACTAAAACCAAACTTAACAAGAAAATCTTCCAGCTTGCCCAGGGAATTCCAGTTTGCTAAAGAAGCAATTATATATATGTTGATGTATCTAAAGGAAAAGAAGCACAGATAAACATATATACAGCTGCAATGAGTAGAGTTATATATGATAATGAAATTTTAAATAATTTCTTTGGTAAAATGACATTTTGAAAGTGATGCATGAATTTGTATTTTTTAGGTTTATGGTGAGTGTATAGTTGAGCAGAGATGTCTGAATGCATGATGCTCCAAAGTATAGGCCCAGCACTGTTTAGACCTAGATGTTGAGCTCCCAGAGTAGTCCAGCAGTGTATATGTAAGCCTCATGAATAGGCCTTGGTCTCATGAATAGACCTCATTTATAGTCCCTAAGACTCACAAGAGATGATCAGGGCTGGCTCAATGCCTGATAGTTTTTGTCTGGATACTACTCTTTGTGGATGATCTGTCTAGGTACTTAGAAGGGGCAGTGCTTAAAAATGGTGTTTTCTTGTGACATCATGGAGTTTTGTGTTCTGGTAGTCCATGCTTGGCTGTCTATTTATCATGGCATGGGGAGTTGCAGCTCACATATTCACTTTTCCTATCTCACCTTGCCTACTTCATCAGCATTATCTAATCAAGAAGAGAGATATCTTAAAAGTGAAGCAAACAAGCAAATAATTCTGCCTGGATTAAAAAAAGTAAATAATCAATGATTTTATAATTTAAAATTAAAAGCGTTGATAATTAGTTAATCAACAATCAAAAGTGACCTGTCAAAAAAATTGAAAAAAAAGTTACTATCCTTTTTTTTAAGAAACTAATGGATAAAGAGTGGAACTTACTATAAAATAAAAAAAAGCAATTTATACATTTTCAACAAAGAATAATTGTGAAAATAACTTTCATTGTCATAACAAGTATGTAAATGCATATATTCAAAATGAAATTTGTAATTATAAAATTAAGTTTTTTTTTGTTTTGACAAAATTATTATGTTAAGAATCTGTGCAATTCGATATATGTGTTTTAGTAAGCCTAATATAGGTATGGTCTTATTAAAAACATAAGTTAAAAAGTTTAACCATTTATTATTTTTATGTACAAGTTAGATATGTTCAGAAATTTCATGCACACACATGTATATGTGCATGTGTTGTCAATTATAACACATATGTCAATTTAATCATTTTTGTTGTTATAATAGAAATCGCACATCTGTATGCACATATATGTAAATCAATGTAACAATTTGAATTTTGAATAGTAATTATGTAAATTAATGTAATAACTTGAATTTTGTAGTAATCTTGTAAATCACATGGTGATGATTTTTATTATTATATATTATTCAAAATCAGAGTCTTATCCTATAAGACCTTAAATATCTTTTTTTTTGTTAATAATAAACTTGTACTTAATTGTTAAAAATTGTTTCCATCATCTCTTGGTCACATACAGTAATAGAGCTTATGTTCTCTGACCTAGATTCGTGCATGGGATGAATATATAAATGGGGATGTGTAATTAGTGCTTTTGGGGCATCCAGAAATGATCAGTCATCATCCTGGTTGGTGCTACTCTTTAAAGCCCATGCACTATATTTTATTTTTAATTTAATCTTACTAGGAGTTAAGTTTATAGTTGGTCATTACAAGTGGCCTGAGCATTGATGATAATCAGTATGTTTTAAGTATCTCAGCATTATTGTTTAGATTTTCTTATTGTGTATTTTAATGGATGGGCACTAAGCTGGTGCATCCAAGTTATGTTTAAATAATTACCCAAGGTGGCCACGGCTCAATAGTTAGGTTGGTCTATAGAAGACTCATTTCCAATCCAGTCACAAGATGGACAATTGATTTTCTTCTGATTTATTGTACTGATTTGTTTATTCCCATTAATGATGATGAATGATATTTGAATTATACTTACTTTTACTTTATACTGCTGGTTGAATTTATAATTATGCTTTTAGTTGCTCTTCTGAGTTAGCTGGCTGATCTCTCAATGGTCTCCTATGTTCTCAGAGATCTCTGGATCTCATGCTCCTCTTAAATATATCTTTAAATATTACTTATTAATAAATTATGTAAGTTATTGATATTTGAAATATTGTTGAGAGTGATTATGATTTTCCATCACCCCAGGTCCATTTTTTGATACCCTCCATCCTGTTACAATATATATATATATATATATATATATATATATATATATATATATATATATGATAAAATTATACTAGAGGATTAATATTGCTTTGTTTTACTATTATTCTAAAATTTTAAATATATACATAATAAAAGATACCCCACCCTTCATGAATTGATGCAATAATAGATTGGAAGAGTCTAGAGCTTAAAATTTATGAATCAAGCCCATTCCCATTATTTTCTATGAACAAACTTCCTATGAACTCCTTAGCTATAAAGCTATTTGATTATTTTTTAATAGGACACTGATAATGATCTAGTCATTGAGTCTAATGTAGATTGCATAAGGTTGGAAATTTTTCTAAAATTTAAGATTAATTTTCAGGTAGTTATTTAATAACAACTATCTAATATTGGTTGGTAAATGAGTGCCCAGTTATTATCAATTGAATAGTGAAGCAACAGTGGAAAACCTCCATTTCCCAGCAATTGGATAGCCTGTTTTGTTATGCATTATCACTTTACATTTTTTATGAGGACCTGGTAAAAAAACTTTGTTCTGCAGAGAATTATTTTAAAATGGTTTTATCTTATTGTATATGTTTATAGAAATTATTATTATTATTATTATTATTACTTCCGGTTTTCTAGTGTAAAGACGTGTTTACTTGTTCTCTTGATTTTTTAAATTTTTAATGATGGATTCATGTTCTATTTGTAAAGAACTTTTACCAAAAAATGGTAATTTCGTATCCTGCTTTGGTTGTACGTCCGGTATGCACTTTGCATGTGAATCGTTGAGTGATACTACTTACCGAAGAATGTCTATAAAAAAGAAGCAAGAATGGAGGTGTGCTGCTTGTAGAGTTAGTTTTTCTAAGGCTAGTGATGTTTTGGATTCATCTATGACTGCTAAAAATTCACCTGATTTAATTTTGGAGGAAATTTTGGATAAATTAAAATTATTGCCGGTGATTCACAACACAATTTCAGAGTTATCTCAAGCAGTTGCTAATTTGTGGACAGAAGTTATTTCTTTGCGTGAAAATGTGGATCGGAATAATCAAGAAATAATTCGTCTTTCTAATTCTTGTACTTCAAATGAGAATGAGATTTTGTTATTGAAAGATAAATTACATTCTATGGAACGATTTAATCTGGATCATGAAGTTGAAATACAGGGTTTGCCTTTTCAAGAAAATGAAAATTTGCCGTTAATTTTAACTAACGTGGCGGACAAGCTCGGTGTTTCAGATGTCGCTATAGATTTGGAAAACGTTTTTCGTACAAAAAATAAATCAGGAGCTCCAGGTTTTGTTGTAGCTCGTTTTAAATCACGAAATTCTGCCATACAGTTTTTAATAAAAAAAAAATCTGTTTTAACAGTTTCTCAAATTTTGCCTGGAGTTAATAATAACAAACGTATTTATATTAATCAGCGTTTGACTCCATTCAATAGAAGGATTTTATGGTTGGCGAAACAGAAGTTACGTTCTGGTCAAGGTTTTGCATTCATTCATAATGGATCAGTGTATGTGAGAAAAGATTATAATTCTCCTCGTGTTTTAATTAGAAATGAAAGTGATTTGGAGTCATTCTGAAATTTATTTATTATGATAAATTCTGATTTGATTTCTCAGGAAAAAGATTTTGCTTCACTTAAATTATTTCATTTAAATATACGTAGCATTAGATGTCATTTTGATGAACTTATAGTTTATTTAAATAATTTTCCTTTATTTCATTTTGATATAATTATTTTAATGGAAACTTGGATTTCTTTACAAGAACAAAATTTATATAGTTTGAATGGCTATACGAGTATACTTTCTCCTCGTATGCATTTACGATCTGGTGGTGTTATGGTTTTTATAAAAACCGGTTTAGACTTTTCTTTCAATATTCCAACATTTAATACTGCAGAATGTATTTTATTAACTTTGAAACTCCCTAAATGTGTGCTTTCTATTTTGGCTATATATAGATCATGTACAAGTAAAGTTTTGGATTTTGTTACTGAACTTGATTCTTTGTTATTAGATTTGGGTTCAGAATCTGATGTTTTAATGGGTGATCTAAATATTGATTTGTTAAATAATGCTTGTAAGTCTACTATAGATTATTTAAATTTACTTTATAGCTATGGATTTAGTCAAACGCTTTTTTCACCTACGCGTATTACTCCTATATCTCAATCTCTTTTAGATCATATTTTTGTTAGATTAAGCCGCAGTTTATTTTCTGATTCGTCTCTTTCTAAATTATTTCTTACAGATCATTTTGCTACTGAATTAAAAATATTGAATTGTATGGATAATATTAATGTTTGTGCATATGTTGAGAAATTATCTTTTTCTAAATTGAATTATTTATTATCTGTTCAGAATTGGGATGAGATTTTTATGATAGATAATGTAAATGATGCATTTTTGGGGTTCCAAGCTATTTGTTTAGATTTAATTGCTAAAGCAAAGTTTCATTTAAAATTGACAAGTAAGAATAGAAGAAGATCTCTTTGGGTGACAGATGCGCTGGTATGTAAAATTAATCAGAGAAATGTGTTAAAATCTTTGGATGGCTCATCAGATGTTTTAAAAAAACTTAATGTTGAAATTAAGTCTGATATTAGAAAGTTGAAGTTTAGATATTATCAAGAATTTCTTAATGATAAAAATGTTTCTTTGAAATGGAGAACAATAAATTCTTTGATTAAAAAATCTTCTCCTGATCGTATTAAATGTATTAAATATAATGAAAGTTTAATTGAGTTACAGAATAATGAAAAATATTTAGCTGATCGGTTTAATGAGTATTTTGTAAATTTATCGATGCGTGATGTGCCTGAGCAGATTTTGTCTTCTTATTCAAGTTTGAATTCTTTTTTATATTCTGATGTTTCTGAATCTCAGTTGTCTGTAGCAATTGATAGTTTAAAAAATGTCACTTCTTTTGGACTAGATGGTATAACACCTAAGATGCTTAAAGAAAATAAGGTTGCATTTTTGCCTATTTTAGTTCATTTATTTAATTTATCTTTGCAGTCTGGATCATTTCCAGAATGTCTGAAAGTTAATGTTATTACTCCTGTTTATAAAAAGGGTGATTCTACTCTTATGGTCAATTATAGGCCAATTGCTATTATTTCTGTTTTTTCTAAATTGTTGGAAATGATTGTTAGGATCAAATGTTGTCATTTCTGTTTAAAAATAAAATTTTATCTGACTATCAATATGGTTTTCTTCCTGGAAGAAGTACATTAGATGCTTTAAAACATCATGTTCACTATTTAACATCTTCATTGGATCAGGAACTTAAAACATTGGCTATTTATCTTGATTTATCTAAAGCATTTGATTCTGTTAATCATAATATTTTGATTAAGCGTTGCTACTTGTATGGTTTTCGTGGATCTATTGGTAGTTGGTTGGAGAGTTATTTAAATGATAGGAAACAGTTTACTAATATTTATGGTACTATCAGTGATGTTGTCTTGATTAATTCTGGAGTTCCGCAAGGTTCAGTACTTGGTCCTCTATTGTTTTTAATTTATATTAATGATTTATTTTCATTGAAGTTACATTCTAAGATTTTTGGTTTTGCTGATGATATTGCTTTATCTTGCAATGCTGTTTCTTATAATCTTCTTGAAAAATTAGTGAATGAGGATTTGGACTCAATTGGTAAATGGTTGGCATATAATTCATTGTTGGTCAATTTAGATAAAACAAAAGCTATTCTTTTTTCTTACAAGCGTACTTATTTTTCTCTTAAGATTAAGATTTGCTGTAAGTATATTTTGCATTATAATAGTATATGTACTTGTGAGAATATTCCTTTGGTAGATAATTATTGTTATTTGGGAATATATATTGACTCCAGATTGTCCTGGACAAATCACATTACCTATCTTTGTCAACGGTTACGTAATTTAAACTATATGTTTTATTATTTAGTTAAATTTCTTCCTAGGTCTGTTCTCATTTTTATTTACATTGCCTGTTATCAGAGTATTTTATCTTACAATATCATTATTTGGGGTAATGCTTCTCCACATATTTTATCTTCTTTGCGTGTTTTGCAAAATTATACTTTGCGCATTATTTTTGGTAGATCTCGTTCCTCTTCTGTTCGAGATATTTATATTGCATTTGGTTTATTTGATGTAAATCACTTATATCAATATAGAGTTATTTTTGATATTTTTTGTGCTAAACCTTTTCTGAATTCTAGAGTTTATGTTCTAAATACTCGTCTTTCTAATAAATTTCAATTACCTTTACCAAAATTTTTTAAGGAATCTAGTAGAAGACAATATGTTTATTCTGGGTCAAAGTTGTTTAATAAATTTGTATATGAATGTTCAATTGATCTGAATAATATTTCTTATATATCATTCAAAAAATATTTGTGTCAATGGTTGTGTAGTATGTATTAATTTTGGCATTTATTTTATTTATTTAATTAATTTTATTTATTTCCTAAACTGTTCTTTTGAGTTTTTGATTGTATTTTTATTTAATTTATTTTTACATGTAAATTCCACACACAAGATTTTTCTTGTTTGGAGTTTTTAAATATTTGTGATGTACTTTGTTTTATTTCATAGAATAAATTGAATTGAATTGAATAAATTGAATTATTATTATTATTATTATTATTATTATTATTATTATTATTATTATTATTATTATTATTATTATTATTATTATTATTATTATTATTATTATTATTATTATTATTATTATTATTATTATTATTATTATTATTATTATTATTATTATTATTATTATTATTATTATTATTATTATTATTATTATTATTATTATTATTATTATTATTATTATTATTATTATTATTATTATTATTATTATTATTATTATTATTATTATTATTATTATTATTATTATTATTATTATTATTATTATTATTATTATTATTATTATTATTATTATTATTATTATTATTATTATTATTATTATTATTATGTTTCAAAGAATTTTATTAAACAAATGTTACATAGATTCTTTACAACAGACGATTGCATTCTGTTACATAGGCAATCATAGGACTTTGGAACAAGTTCTAAATTTTAAAATCAATTGTATTTTACATTTTAAATAATCTGTTTGATGGTTATTCTGTTATAGGTTTGATGGCTGTCTTATGAGTGACCATGTTGCTGCTGCAATATCTGGAGTGCTAATTTTGTAATCCCACTCTTTTATTTGTTGAAGTTTTTTTGTAAATGTTGCTGGATGTCTTCTTGTATTGTTACCAAATGTAAATGAGCATCTTGTGCACCAGTATGCATATAGTAAAAAAGTTATTGCTCGTATTGTTGGGGTAGAGTTTTTTTTAAAAGACTGTAATATGTTTATTAATGATGTATTTTCCTTTGGTAAGTTTCTATTAACAATTTGCATATATTGGATAAACTTGTGCATGAATAGAATATATGCTGTTGTGTCTCTTCTGCTGTGTAGCAAAAATTGCAAAAAGGATCAATGTTTTTATATAGACATCTGTATCGAAGGAAATATGATGTTGGTAGTGCATAAAGGTTTATTTTTAATATAAAATCAAAATATTTTGGTTCTAATGACCATTTTTTGAATTTTTTCAATAATTGATAATTGCTAATTCCAAGCATTGTTGTTTATGTGTCTCCATGATTTTCTGGGTATAATAGTTTGTAAATTATTATTATTATTATTATTATTATTATTATTATTATTATTATTATTATTATTATTATTATTATTATTATTATTATTATTATTATTATTATTATTATTATTATTATTATTATTATTATTATTATTATTATTATTATTTATTATTATTATTATTATTATTATTATAATAATATGGGTTTGTAGTCATGTGAAATCATTTTTCATATGTTAAAATTGGAGAATAAATTAAACTACCAAGTATATACTTATACTTGCATGTGATTTTTTTAGGCCTTTTTCCAATTTCTTGAGATTCAATTTAAGTCCATCTATTATCTTCTAGTAATATGTCCAGCCCAGTTCAATTTCTTTCAATGATGTCAAAGCCTGTTTGTCTCTCACCCAAGTATCTTTCAATTCCTTCTTCTCAACATATTTGAATTGATCTGTTAAATGTTCAAATTCTAGATGCTGGTAAAACATATTTCATTAAATATATTTCATTTTCAAATACTTAGACATATTTCTGTTTAATACTCAAAAACATTTTTAGAAAAAAATACTCCATAAAAGTTTATTTCTATGATTAATTTCATCCATTTAGTCTGACCAAAGTATTTGTAATTGTTCACTTCTAATTCACAATTATTATCCTAATTTTCTTCTGAGAAAATTCATTGAACATTACTTTAGTTTTTTTACCATTTAACTTTAGTCTATTTTCTTATTTTCATCAGATAACATTTTCTGAAGTTCTGAAGCATTATTTGCAAAAACATTATCATCTGAATAGGTTAAATAATCTCCATTTACTCCATTAGATTTTCATTTTTAAGTTACAAATTACTTTTTGTAAAATTGCTTTAAAAAATTTTGGACATAAGAAATTACTCTGCTTTATATCCTTATCGATCTTACTCTTTTTACTGTCACAATATTATCTAATAATACTGCTGTTGGATTTTGATAAATATTTTTTAGAATATAAAAATAAGTTTATATCTTGCTGATCATTAGCTTTAATTACTGTAGAAATGCTTATAGAATCAAATGACCTTTTATAATCTACAAATTCAAAGCATAATAGCAACTCATATTCATTGGTTCTTTCTATAATCTCTCTCAAAACTTGGATGTTATTTACTGTGCTAAAACCACATTTAAATCCAGACTGATCTGATTGAATCCAAATGTCCTTTTAAATAAATTGTAATTATCTTAGGAAATTTTTTTTATAGAAATGGCAAAAACAAATAGGTTTGTAATTTTTAATATCTTTTCTTATCACTTTTTTAAAATATCAATACTGTTGTTGCATTCTTTCAATTATCTAGGGCATCTTTATCATTTAGACATATGATATGTTTTTCTAACAATTTTTCTATTTCTTCACCAACTCCAATAATAATTCCATCATTTCCTAGAGTTTTTCTCTTGTTCATATTGCATATCTTACATCTTCATTTAAAATGTGTGGCAATTCAAAAGATATAATGTAATGATTATTTTAAAGAACTTTTCCAAACATTTCATGGCGCCATTTAGTAATAGTTCCATTTTTTTTCTTTTTATTGCTGAAGTAACTTTCCTTTCAATACCAAGATGTTGTTTATATTTTTGAAAATTTATGACTTCTCCCTACCAATACTTTCTTATATCATTATTTTAACTCTTTTTCAAACCATTTTACAGAACTCTAAATATTAGAAACCCTACTAATATATGTATATTCACACAAATATAATTTATTTGCCATAAATACACTTCACCTAACTAAGTAACAAACACTTGTTTTGATGTCTTCTTTTTTTCAACATTCCAAAAAGTAAACATGCCAGAACAGACTAGTTATGGTTATTATAATATGTGTGTTATATAGGTTAATATCAAAATACATTTCTTTAAAAATATATATATATTTTGAAGCTTTAGATAACTTCTTTTATTATTTCAATTTTTTTCATTAATATTATTTTGTCTTTTTTTTTTTGTACTAAAATTGATTTTACATATTTCAAAATGATTTAGCATTATAATTTTTACAATAGATAACCACACAATATTTTTTTCTTTTTAAAATAAATCAAGATTATAAATATTTTTATTAACAGAATAAAAAAAATTATTGATCAGCTTTAGATTATATAAAATTTCAAAAAATAAAAAAGAGTAAATTACCAATAAATTGTTATATTGTTTTTTTTTTAAATCTATCTATCTATCTATCTATCTATCTATCTATCTATCTATCTATCTATCTATCTATCTATCTATCTATCTATCTATCTATCTATCTATCTATCTATCTATCTATCTATCTATCTATCTATCTATCTATCTATCTATCTATCTATCTATCTATCTATCTATCTATCTATCTATCTATCTATCTATCTATCTATCTATCTATCTATCTATCTATCTATCTATCTATCTATCTATCTATCTATCTATCTATCTATCTATCTATCTATCTATCTATCTATCTATCTATCTATCTATCTATCTATCTATCTATCTATCTATCTATCTATCTATCTATCTATCTATCTATCTATCTATCTATCTATCTATCTATCTATCTATCTATCTATCTATCTATCTATCTATCTATCTATCTATCTATCTATCTATCTATCTATCTATCTATCTATCTATCTATCTATCTATCTATCTATCTATCTATCTATCTATCTATCTATCTATCTATCTATCTATCTATCTATCTATCTATCTATCTATCTATCTATCTATCTATCTATCTATCTATCTATCTATCTATCTATCTATCTATCTATCTATCTATCTATCTATCTATCTATCTATCTATCTATCTATCTATCTATCTATCTATCTATCTATCTATCTATCTATCTATCTATCTATCTATCTATCTATCTATCTATCTATCTATCTATCTATCTATCTATCTATCTATCTATCTATCTATCTATCTATCTATCTATCTATCTATCTATCTATCTATCTATCTATCTATCTATCTATCTATCTATCTATCTATCTATCTATCTATCTATCTATCTATCTATCTATCTATCTATCTATCTATCTATCTATCTATCTATCTATCTATCTATCTATCTATCTATCTATCTATCTATCTATCTATCTATCTATCTATCTATCTATCTATCTATCTATCTATCTATCTATCTATCTATCTATCTATCTATCTATCTATCTATCTATCTATCTATCTATCTATCTATCTATCTATCTATCTATCTATCTATCTATCTATCTATCTATCTATCTATCTATCTATCTATCTATCTATCTATCTATCTATCTATCTATCTATCTATCTATCTATCTATCTATCTATCTATCTATCTATCTATCTATCTATCTATCTATCTATCTATCTATCTATCTATCTATCTATCTATCTATCTATCTATCTATCTATCTATCTATCTATCTATCTATCTATCTATCTATCTATCTATCTATCTATCTATCTATCTATCTATCTATCTATCTATCTATCTATCTATCTATCTATCTATCTATCTATCTATCTATCTATCTATCTATCTATCTATCTATCTATCTATCTATCTATCTATCTATCTATCTATCTATCTATCTATCTATCTATCTATCTATCTATCTATCTATCTATCTATCTATCTATCTATCTATCTATCTATCTATCTATCTATCTATCTATCTATCTATCTATCTATCTATCTATCTATCTATCTATCTATCTATCTATCTATCTATCTATCTATCTATCTATCTATCTATCTATCTATCTATCTATCTATCTATCTATCTATCTATCTATCTATCTATCTATCTATCTATCTATCTATCTATCTATCTATCTATCTATCTATCTATCTATCTATCTATCTATCTATCTATCTATCTATCTATCTATCTATCTATCTATCTATCTATCTATCTATCTATCTATCTATCTATCTATCTATCTATCTATCTATCTATCTATCTATCTATCTATCTATCTATCTATCTATCTATCTATCTATCTATCTATCTATCTATCTATCTATCTATCTATCTATCTATCTATCTATCTATCTATCTATCTATCTATCTATCTATCTATCTATCTATCTATCTATCTATCTATCTCTATCTATCTATCTATCTATCTATCTATCTATCTATCTATCTATCTATCTATCTATCTATCTAGCTAGCTATCTATCTATCTATCTCTCTCTACCTACCCTACCTATCTATCTATCTATCTATCTATCTATCTATCCATCCATCCATCCACCCATCTATCTATCTATCTATCTATCTATCTATCTATCTATCCATCCATCCATCCATCCATCCATAGATACGTACATACATATGAACATTCTAATAATATAGTAGTTAAATTAACGAATCAATCCACTTATTCTGGAATTTAACCCTGAATAAAATTTGTAACATTTTTGCAAGTTATAAACAGCTTATAATTTTTTTCTGGATAGCCAGTCCATAGCCAACTTAAATAGCCTGATCATAAAAAGATATATAACTATCTTTAGCTAGATATAAAATAAAAGAAAGAGAAGTATAATCCGGGTCAACAATCATTTGACCCATTTAATATTGTTTTCTCTTTCATAATTTTCTAGAGAAAGATGTTAGAAGGTCTTTAAAAACTGTTTTACCTATTATATAAATTGACACAAAAGTAGATATAGAGTATTGATTGATAAAATCTCAAAATGGTGTCCAACAGTATTGCAACATTTCTGGAACTTATTTCTAATCAGAACTGCATACTTCTATTTCCCCCCCCCCATACTGTATATAATTTATTATTTTTTCTTACCAACCACCCATGTTTAAAGTTAAGATTTCAAGCATTAATAATCTTTAATCACAATGATAATCACTAAATTAGAACAATAATGTATTCAATATTATTATTATCATTTAGTTCTTACTCTATAGTTTAAAATTATACAAGGATAGACAAACATTTCATAATTGAAAATGAGCAACACAAATCTTTTACAAATACTGATATACATATATATTAGTAAAGATGTATATATGGATTTTTATGAGTGAGTTAGCACAAAGAATTAAAAAATCATTAAATAGTAATATATATTTATATTTATTGCAATTTCAAAAATAAGTAAACTATGCTACTATTACTACTATTAATAATAATCTTATATATAAAATCTGTATCTTCTCTGTTATCTGATTGGTGAATGTATTAATGTTTGTCCAATGTCACATGTCAAATTCACAATGAGGCATACTTGTCAATGAAAAAATATCATTATTTGTTCCACCATTAAACCATAATAACTGTCAAATTCATGAATGATAGTGAGGCAGTCACTACTTTGCCATTCAACTAGCTTCAGTGGGTATGTTTGGTAGCTTCCAGTACAGTAACTGGGACAACTGGCACTGAGTGAGCTAGCTCAGATACTGTTGGTATATTTCAGAGTAAAGATTGTCAGCCATCAGCAGAAACAGCCACAAATGCAGATTCTTAATTTGGCATTAAGGTTCTCCATGCTCACATGGTCTGCCAATCCCCTAATATATTTCAGATGAATGACATACTCAACAATTTTTAATAAAAAGACATATTTACATTAAATCTTAAAAAATTGTTAAAGCAACCAATTAAAAAAATATTACAAATATTATATTCAATAAAAAAAATATTACAAAAACAACAGACATTTTTGTATTTTGATATTAATAAACAGTAACTATTAATGAAGCTTTAACAAACTATTGTAATTAGTCATGATGCTATCAAAAAAAATTAAATTTTTTTATTCAGAGGGCAACCAATAAATATATATTAAAATGTTTTGTTTAATTTACATTAAATCTTAAAAATATTTGTTAAAGCAACCAATTAAAAAAACATGGGTCTTTGCAAGGTGAATGGCATCTGGTGGTGGTAGCTGTGGTAATCATAGAAGTAGCAGAAACAGCAGCAGCAGTAGTTGTAGTAGTCATAGTAATCATCATCATAGTAATAGTAGTCATCATAATTGTAGTAGTTGTAGTAGTAGTCATAGTAGTAATAATAATAATAATAATGATGATGATGATGATGGTTATCATATAATCACATGACTAAGTGGTTGATGTCAAAACCTATTCTATCATATTGTCACCTTCATTTCATGAAAAAACATATACCAGCATCTTCACGAACAATTTCCATATCAGCAATAGCAAAGATATTTTAAGTCCACTGATGAATAAGCCAATTTGAAGTTTCAGAATCAACCTGAACATCATTTAAAACCTAGACTTAAAAACACAAGTTTGAAAACTCCCCCTCCCCGTGGTGTGAATACCTGACATGCTGACAACAATTCATCAAAATTTTATTATTGCCATGCAACAGGGGATATTTGGCATCATTTAAGACATTTTCTCTTCAAGTCTAGGATTATAACAGTCACAAATACCAACTGCTCTCTATATCACTTCCACCCCACTCTCTGGAACCTCAACCAGCTCAAGTGCCTATCACATATGAACTCATAGCTTCTACATCACATCAGGGTGAACTCTGGGATAAATACTGTACCACATGAGTAGCACAGTACACCCACATCATCAACCTAATGATCCAAAATAATTTACAAGATCACTTCACCAACTTTGAATGTCTAGCACACAAATAATAAGACAGCCTTAACACCTATAGAGCTCACCAACTAATAAGCACAACTTATGGATAGCCATATACCAAGAGAAACGAACTCCATTCACCCTCCCTAAATGTATTAACAAATACCACCATGCACTTTCATGTATTTATCTCAATGTTTTGATCTAAATCTAATTTAAAATATGTATCTTGTTATGCAACAATTATTATTCTTCCAACTACTGTAAATCACCTTTTTTTTATCACAAGCAAAATTGTAAACCCTCATTATATATGTAGTCTTATATATCAAATTGTATCAAAAACTCATGTTTTTCAAATGAAACTTATATAACACGTGAACAATGAAACAGCCCTTCCCACCAAGTAGGCCCAATTTATATACAAGCATATATTAATCTAATCCCAACTCTATTCCCACACCCCATATATTTTATCCTCATACTATCATGTGCTTCCATGTATTTTTCTCAAGATCCTATTTAAAAATTCTATGTAAACCTAATTTGACACATATATTTTGTTATGTAATGATCATTCTTCTTTCAATTATTGAAAGTCATGTTTTTTCCCTATCCCATGCAAGATTGTAAACCCTCATTGCATATGTAATATCATATATTAACTTGTATCTAAGATCTTATGTTTTCATATGTAACTTATGTAACCCTTTTTGAGTCTTAATAAAACTTACCTTTGAAACATAATAATAATAATAACAATAGGAACAGCAACAACAATAACTGCTCCTCCTTCTACAACATTAAATAACATGAAAATAAAAATAGCGGCATTTAACGTCTGAGGCTTAAACTCCACAAAAAAAATACAACAAATTAACAAATGGTTAAAGACAAAGCAACCCAGCATATTGGTTCTATTAGAAACAAAAAATATATAATGGATCCCAAATCTATCCAGCAACATATGAGCAAACTTGGTTTTTGCACATGCTCAAGAAACACATCAGCACCATCAAGTGGGACAGGTATATTGATCAGGCAAAAATGCTCTTTCACATCATTTAAAATAATTTTCATAGACTCCAATCTTTTGATAACTACTTAAATCACAGAAGCTTTTCAATGAACATGATATTTGTATACATTCCCCCCAGTTCTATTGTAATTAACAGAATAATTTTAAACTCCCTGTTAGCATCCAATCCCTACCCCATTATACTTGCCAGAGATATGAGCTATCAAAAGTTTGTTGCAAAATGGATAAATCAACTTGCAATACCGCTTATGAGTGGTGAAGGTTTTCTCCCATCAAACTCAGTATCTTTTTATAACAACCACCATGGCACTCTCATAGATCTTATGTTTTATTCTCCAATGTTATATCACTCAATCGAAGTAAGTCCTTCCCCCTCCCTGTTTTCTGATCACGCGGCACAAATAATAAAATTAAATTTAAACATATATCACAACAGAATCACTAATATACAAAAGACAATTAGGATTCTTCTACCAGTCAACACTCCAGAGTTCCTCTTCTCTGAAACATATATCATGATAAATAAGTTCAATCAAATGCAACTTGAGCCAATCTCTAAATATATAGCATATACTCACATTCTCTCATTTAATATCAATCATATAATCACAGAAGCTTTTCAATGAACATGACATTTGTATACATTCCCCCAGTCCTATTGTAATTAACAGAATAAATTTAACCATTAACTCCCTGTTAGCATCCAATTCCTACCCCATTATACTTGCCAGAAATATGAGCTATCAAAAGTTTGTTGCAAAATGGATAAATCAATTTGCAATACCGCTTGTGAGTGGTGAAGGTTTTCTCCCGCCAAACTCAGTATCTTTTTATAACAACCACCATGGCACTCTCATAGATCTTATGTTTTATTTTCCAATGTTATATCACTCAATCGAAGTAAGTCTTTCCCCCTCCCTGTTTTCTGATCATGTGGCACAAATAATAAAATTAAATTTAAACACATATCACAACAGAATCCCTAATATACAAAAGACAATTAGGATTCTTCTACCAGTCAACACTCCAGAGTTCCTCTTCTCCAAAACATATATCATGATAAAAAAGTTCAATCAAATACAATTTGAGCCAGTCTCTAAATATATAGCATATACTCACCTTCTCTCATTTAATATCAATTATATTACTCAAAAAATCAACCCTCCCTCTAGACTAATCATGTTAGCAAATGAGCTACACAAAAGAATCGGCATGTCAAAACCAGTCACTCATAATCAAGCAAACATAATAAAGTTAACGTAGCTATATAATCAAACATGCAATAAACTAAAGCAATATTTAGCAATTAAAAAAAAAAAATTTGTCTAACACAGCACCACACATAAACCCGTGAATACATTTGATGGGCATTAGGCTATCCATTAATAAATAGATTTCCCATGGCCCTAGAATGGGATGGGAAAATCACGGATAAAATATGATACAACCCATATATCAGCACTTCAAAAAAAAGAACAAAGCATAACCAATCCAAACCCCCAGAAAACGTTTTTGGAAAACCAGAAACAGAGACACTATTTGAAATTGCAGATTTTGCACTCATTCTAGCATCAATTCCAGATACATGCCACCCAGGACCATGAAGAATCCCACAATTTGTGTTGTCACATCTCACCCGATTTACAAACACATACCTGTGCCAGCTCACAAATCAATTATAACAAAAGCTATACAATATACTAGGGCTATATCTGTTTTCAACGATCCCTTCATTAAAAAACAAGTACCAATTACCACAGTCTCCAATCTGAGGCCAATCTTAATGGAGCCTTTGGGAATAAAAATTCTGGAAAAAGTTTTAAAAAAAAAATTGAACCATATATAATAAAACTAATATCACAACATCAGTATGCAAAAAAAAAAGATCATCAACGGGACAAGCAGCACTGATATACAAACAATCATTAACTCAGTAATTAAAAGAAAAAAATATTCCCCAATGGCCGTGCAATTATATTTTGAAAGTGCATTTGATTCAGTGCCAATCAAAACACTGTTATTTCAACTTAAAAAAAAAACAGAAATACCTCGCACAATCTTATATAAAATCGCCAACCTGCTACTAAACAGAGAAATTCACATCACACTCAATGGCAGATCTTCATTATCCTTCTGCCCCAGCCAATCAATCCCACAGGATCTCCAGTCAGCACACTATTATGTACATTATATTTAAACCCCCTGTTAGAGCAAATTTTTAAAAAAAATCCAAGGAATTCCAATTCTAACCACCAACATATACATACCATGTATAGCTTACATTTTTAAAATCAAAAAAGCAATTATCTATACTGCAGGAAATCATAAAAGAAGATACAGAAAATTTCAGGCTAAAAATCAACACTAACAAATTGGCTGCTTGGGCAATATTTACAGGTAAATTAAACACACATATATATCAAGGGAAACCTAGTATGTTTTTGGGTTTGCCTTTCCACTTGGGCATGAATCAAATGAGAAAGTCAATACAAAACAAACTTAAAGCAGAAGCAGAGAGAATCACTGAATCACTCTACAAATCCTATCTCTCAATCTACACAAAAGTATCTTTATACAATCAGCTTATTATGACAAAAATCATTTACTACTTGCCAATAATAAATTTCACAAAATCATTTATTTCAGCAACTAACTCATTATGCAACAAGCAGCTATGGAAAAGAAAAGTAGTAGCAATCTCAATAAAGCAACTAAACCAACCAACAAAATGGAATAGCCTTAGACTGCATGCAATACAAACTTTCTACACACAAAAAACAGTAAATCTACTGATTGCCATATTTAGACGTTTTCCAAACATAGAGCAAAAACTAGAAATCACATCCACTGGCTGATCCCACCCATGGATAATTATATAAATACACTAATGGAAAATATTGAAAACATTAAAAACAAAATAACACTTAAGAACTTTATTGAAAATACTTATTGACAAATACATGATTTTCATCTCTGAAACAAGAAGATAATAATAAGCTAACAGTACAGGAAATAGGTAATGGCCAACTACTCAAAAAATACAAAAGATGGCACCTAAAACCAAAATTTTTTGATTTTATTCTCAAATTGAATCCCAATGCTTTACCTACAGCACATTTCATTTTCTTCAGGAGATTCTTTCTAAATGTTGATCCAATATGTGCTTTGTGTCACAGGAAAGAAGAAACACAAGAACATTTAATACACTACTGTAGAGAAAGTAAGACAACTGATGTGAACAATTATAAGAAAAGTGAAACCACAATAAAAAAAATGCTGAAAACATTCAAGGAAAACAAAATACCAACAATATGTGCAGCCATTTTCAGCATATATGCCTTATGGTGTACCAGATGTACATTCATCTTAGAAAACAACCCAAGAAGACATCCTAACATATATCATAACAAGCTTGAAAAACTTAAAGAAAGAGACAATCTTCTTGCACCATCAGACACTTTTGCTGCCACTTGGTCTCTCTTTAAAATAAGAACAGTATTATAATGAATACACAAAACATAACTTCAGAAAAAATGGAAAGCCAGAATGGACCAACAATAATAACTGAAATATTAAAACTATAACAATTACTAAGTACTCTAATGGTAAAAATTTTCTTTCTGTATTTAATAATGGATCCTAGTATATTATATTTGATACAATGTACAAACTAATAAGGTGTAACCAATTTTTGCCTAATAAACTTTGCTTTGAAACATCATCATCATCATCATCATCATAATAATAATAATAATAATAATAAAAATAATATTATTATTATTATTATTATTATTAAGAAGAAGAAAAAGAAGTAGCAGCAGCAACAAGTTTCTATAAATGGCAATGAGATTTTAAACAATTAATTACTTAATTTTATAATTCTGTTAGAATATCTTTATTATATATACAAGTAAGCTAAAACAACCATTATATATTCCACTATAAAATAAAACCTTTTCTAACATCTATTCACACAGAAACAATGACTGAAAAGAGAATATTTACCAAGCTTGGCAATTGCTGGGCAGTAAGGGATTTGAGCAGTTTTTATCAATGTTTTACAATATAGCTAAAAATAGATAATACATATTAAGTGTGCTATTGGCCAATTCCATTCTTAGTTTGAATACAAACTGAAAAAATTTCAAGTTTACCCACTCTTGATTCAAACTCAAGTTAAAGAACATTAAGTGCTATTATTACACTATATTAGTAAAAATAACATTGATACTTTGAAGTGTGATGCCACCAAAGACCGATTAAAATCCTTTGAGCACCAAAAAAAAAAAAAAAAATTAATTAGTAAATAATTTTAGCATCAATGCTCACTGAAAGCCAAATATTCAGAGAATACATGTTTGGGGGTTGTTATAAAAAGTGATCATTTATTTATAAAAATAAAAAAGAATTGATACTTTATAAGTTTGAAGGAAAATGTAAAAATATTTTATTTCATAAAATAGATCGTATGTTGGAGATCTCTGGGATGCTCTTGCAATGAAATATAACAATTGAGGAATTTTGTATGATATTAATTCAACAAAATGTAACAATATGTAAATAATTATTTACAATCAGAATTGGATATTTGTGAATTATGCATATTTATGATTAAATTCTTAAATTAAAAACAAAATTTGTCTGAACTATAATTGTGTGCTCTATTAATAAATATAATTTAAAGCACTGATTATCAAACTTAGAGTATTATGATTTTGCAGAGATGTAAAAGACCTACCAAAAGTTATTAAAAAAAAGTATTATTAAGAGTATAAAACTGTGAATATAATTGCCACTAATTTCAAAAAATAATAATTGGAAAAATATAAACATTAATTTGAGGAGTTCAATTGTATTCTGTTACTAATAAATAGTCTTGACTAATATGCAGTGCAACAAATTTTACTATATACAATAGTAATTCTAAACAATGTCATGTGACACTGAGAAAATATTTAAACTAGAAACAATGTTACATAATGTTAAACAAAAGTTAGTATTAATAGACAGTTTACAGTAGATATCATTATTTATTGCTTTTTTGTTTGCTGGATAATTGATAGCATCCTTAAATCTATTCAGCATTTTCCCTTCATACAAATGTATGTACAATTTTATCAATACTTTTTTCATTTCTTATTCTCTTGCTCTATATTATAGTGGTAGTTTTTGGAAAAATTAGATTCTTAATGAGAGAAACCTTGGCATGAAAAGAGAGGTAGGCCATAAATAATAAATGAAAGTAATTTCAGTAGAGAATAGACTGTTTTTGAATAATGGATGTCATTGTATTGATGAAAAAATGAATGTGAAAGCTTAAACATTTGTGGAAAGAGTCAAATAAAAGTTGAGATGATGCTATTTCTGTAAAAATATGCCAGAAAAAAGATGTGGCTTTATTAAGCTTAAGAGTATTGATTAACATAAAATACTGATATTGGAGTAAGGAATTATTTTGGGAGGGAGAGAATGACTTGATCATTCATGAAGAATGTTCAGTTGATAATATTGTTAACAATGTATATATATGAATTCCTGATATTTCTTTTCAATAGCAAGAACTAGTTGGTTTTTAGATGTAATTCATAGCATGGGGATGAATAGTGATCTCTGAAGTATAGACTTATACAGATTGAATCTAGATGATGTTTAATTATTGAAGATTATCCAAAAAAAATTTTTGTGAGAAGGTTGGCCAATATATAAAGGAAAACTGCATGAATATTGAAACTTTTCAATAGTTCCATCAATTTAATTATTAGGAATGACCGAACCAAAAGCTGGAAAGATGTCTAACTGGACGGCAATTATTCTAATTTTATCATTTTTCTGATCAATGAAAAGTTAAAAAAGAGTGATTTCTAAAGAATTTAGTGACTTTTTCATACCAAATTGGAACAGTAATATAGATGTGAGTAAAATGTGTTGTATTTTACTCACATCTATATTTCTCTTCCAATTTTCTACAAAAGTCACTAAATTCTTTCAAGAATATTGTGCAAAATAAGTTAAGTACAGTAATCATACTTTAATTGTATAATTAAAAAAAAGTGTATGTAATGAATATACTTGGTATTGTACTATACTTTGTTAATGTGAATACTGTGTCATGTTAGCTTTCAGTGATGTTCCTTTGTGAAGTCACTATGCTATGACATCATGAGTTTTATAAGATGGCTGTAAAATGGTGAATATTTTTTTTAAAAAAAAAAAGAATCTCTTTTAAAAATTATTGTAGCGAATACATAATTAGCAACCAAAATAGTGAGTACAAACTGATGATGGTCAATATGATAAATTCTCATATATATATACACACACACTTGCTCTTTAGAATAAGCATGTTAGAAAAATTGCATTGTTTAAACAAATATGGCATAAAGAAGATGTTATGCAGCTAGTACAATTAAACCATTTTTTCTTCTAAAAACTTTTGTTTTCTATATCGCCATATTAAGTATAATTTACTATTCACACAAACAAAACCATATATATATATAACAATAAAAATCTTCAGTTGTTCATACAATAAGGTGTAATAATTAATAACTGATCAATTAATCAATCATTGTTGATACCAAAATATAATTCTACATATGCTTTATTGATTTCATCAGATGTTTGATGCAGAAGAATGTGGTAAATTATTGAATGTTATTAAAAAAAAAAAGTGACATATCAAACAGTTTCATTGTTCTTATGATATGTTCTCTATATGGAATAGAAATCTTCAGATAGAACAGATTATGATAAAATACATTTATCTGAGAGCAGAGCTAAAGAGGTATAAATTCAACCTGCTTATTAAGTACATGCAATGAGAGCCATATTTTCTACAAAAGGCCAAACATTAAATAGTTAAAGAAGAAAGCGAAAAGATCAGTTTAAATATGAAAAAAAAAATTTTAATAATAAAACCAGCACTTGATTTTAAAACTGTTGGTGAAGACATAAAAAATATTGAAAATTTTATTTTCCTTCTTGGACGATTTCATTAACAATAAAGAAACAAGCAAGCAAGCTGTTTATTGCAAATTGGTTCTGAGCAGTTCTATAACAAAAATTTTAGAAGAGGAAATCACCAATGTTCAAACTATAGCAGATCCTGTAATTATCTGAATCTGAACACTAAAAAAAGTATGAATATTTTAAATTATGGTACTAGCAAAGCTTTTTGAAGTACCATGAATAGCCAGAAATGAAAAATAAATAAATACTTCATCAAACTAAATTTGAATTTTTGAAGCAAAAATTGCCATGAGCATATTGCAAAATGATTTAATTCACTAGAAAAGTATAATATGCTCGGAAATGTTAATAAAATAAGAAGATAACCACTGGTGAGGTGGATGGATTCTACTATAACAGTAAATATGTTATTGGCATGCATAGATTAATGCTGTGGTAGAGTGACTCAAGAACTAAAGATCTACGGTTCACAGCTATATATTATTTTTAGCAATTAGACAACATACAAATACCCAAGTAACAAATCATTTGACTATTTTTTTAGTAAGCTATTGGTCATTTATATGATTCCCAGGAATCAATATCAACTTGCAGGACTTCATAATAATTGTCCATTAATTACCCTATAGTTCACAATTGTTTACATCTTTTTATTTGTGTTAGTGTTTGTTCTTCATAAAAATTTAGTGACAAAACGTAAAGATTAACTTCTATTTACAAAATTATAATTTGTCAAAGAAGAATGGCTTGCACTCTCAACTGTTGAAATTTTTCTTTTCCTCCTATACTGGATTAACCAAGAAACTAGCTTTTACACATACAACATATATATGAGAGGCAAATCCTTTCATATGATTATTAATAATTCTCAATTTAAAATATATACATATATTTAGTTAATTATTGAAATTATAAGCTTTTAAAATAAGTATAAAATATTAATTTTATTACAAAAGTACATGCATTTATATTGAAAAAGTATAAAACTAAATTCGCAGCAAAAAATAATGCAACGGCAAAAGAACTGATAATATTACTTTATCTATTAAAAGTTATGAATTGAAAAATTTTATACTTTCAATTATTCTATTGTAACCTGTTATAAAAAAGAATTGCTAATAAATCATACAGAAATGGCTATATCTGCTTTGACATTTCTAATGTACTACAATAATTTTTTTTAATTAATCATCATCATCTATTTCAAATATTACTGCAAGAAAAATATCTTTCTGAGATTTTGTGTTTTAAAGATTCTCTTCTCTATAACACTCCAACAAACTTTTTCATCTATTTATCTAACATATGGTTTCTTTTTAGATCTTTTACAGTTGTTTGGCATCCAGTTTAGAACAACAATCATTTATTTATTCATTTTTTCTAGTAACATTTCCAATCAAGATCTATTTCTACTTTTTAATTCTTTCAATTAAAAAAAAATTATTGAATGCCTTATTGTTCAGAAATTCACTATAAGTTTTTTTTTTTTCATATGTCAAAGCATTGACGAGGAAGTGAACCTGGGCCAGTTGCTTGGAAGGCAGCTATGCTAACCACAATGCCACCAACGCTTGACAAGTTCACTATAAGTTTCAGTTACAGAAAAGACAGCTGGTCTGCAATTCTTAAATGTTCAGCTCTATACTCCACCACTTTGCTACTGCATACAAACATGCAGGACATTTTGCTCTAATGTTCAATGTTATTTGTTTTTCCTCTCAATTCTTCCTTATTAATCTTAGCATACATCTTTACATGCATATCTACATGTCTGCCGATCTCATTAACTGCTTTTCTATTAAATGACTAAATCACAGTTCCATATAGACATATTGATGTAATAATTATTCAGTTAAAATAAAAGCTTATTTAAGATTATAATTAGAAGAATATTCACTATCAAAGACAAACAAATGTTCTCTATATATTAAAAGTTCATTCACGCGTTTATATTTTCAAAAAATTTAAACTACTGACTATTTTTAAAAGTTGTTTATTTATTTCACATTTTAAATAACAATGTCTTCTCTATAAATATCATCAAAAATGGAAATTAGAATCCAATATGCTGATTTTTTTTAAATGTAAATTATAATGAATAATAAAAATATCATATACAACAGCTATAGAAATATATATTAATAACAATTCTACATAAAAAGTCTTTTTTGGCACATGGTTTTGAGAACCTTTTCAAATGTTAAGCATCTACTTTTAACGGTAGCTAATTATTATATTATATCAGCAATAATTGGTTAACATTAAAATAGACGTTTAACATTTGAAAAGGATAACAAAACTATATGCAAAAAAAGACAATGTATAATTATTATTAATATATATAATAAAAAATATACAATTACTTCTCTATAAAGCTGCATTAATATTTCAACCAGTAGACTGGTTTTCATCAGAAACCACAGCAAAATGGCTATTTCCATAATTTAAATGCTAAAATATTACAAACAGTTATGTTTCAGATAACAAAACTAATTCCTATAGGCTAAAAATCTTTACAAAACTTTGTATAATATATATCAATTTTGTTGTGTATTCTGATGAAAACCAGTCTGCTCGTTGAAATATTAAAGCAGCTTTATAGAGAAGTAATTGTGTGTTTTTTATTATGTTTTTATTTTTCCTTTAGTTAGTTCGTATATTTATTATATATATAACAGTTGTATATGATATTATAATTTGTATAAATATATATTTGATTTAAAATATATGTTCATATTTATTTCATTTTTTTTATATAGTTATAGTAAATTTTAAAGCTACACTTTATTTACTAAGAGATACATTTTAAAATGGAAATGCTAGAATAAATTGTGATATGAGCAGTAGCAAAAAAATAGCAAACTATTGTAAAATGTTATAAATTGAAAATAGTATCCTATTCGTAGTCTAGATATATCAATCTGCCTTCAACTTGAAATCTACACACTGACAACATGTTGGTAAAAGATAATAAGTATACTGTTAACATAATCAATAAAGATTTTTGAATAATGCATGCATAATAAAAGAGAGTAATCTAAATTTCTATGCTGCTGGATGGATCAATAGAATTGAGATGAAGAGTGCCCTGATAAAAAATTTAAAAGAAATGAACATAATGAGTATGTATTTATCTTATTTTTTTTCCTAACAATATTTTTAAAATTGATTAGATATTTAAGCATATAAAATGTAACAAGTCTCACACTTCATAACTGCTATAATTATTTTTTGTTTAATAACAAAGATGTTAAATTTTAAAAAATAAATCCAATCAAATATATATATATATTATGGTCATGTATAGGCAATAGTAAATTAGTCTTTAACCAGCCCACTGCAGGACAAAATCCTTTTAAGCACCTCATCATACAAGAAATGAGGGTAAAGGCATTAATCACTATGCTTGCCTGCTTCTGGGTAGTGATGATTTGAATGATCTTTATTTTACCTTCTAATTAACAATACCCATTTTCTAATCAATATTGGATAGTTATATAGACTAGCTATGGAACTAGCTACTTGAAAAATAAAATTTAAGTTTCTTGAATTTTTTTAATTTACTTGTTCTGAATTCAAACCAGGTCACTGCATAAGTTTAACAGGAAAAAAACATTATTGTCATCTGATGAGGGCCTTTTAATTATAAATTTATCTAGTAAATAAAATACATAATTCATTGCCAGACAAGTCATTAGACATACCCAGTGACATGTAATTGAATAGTAAATTGCTTGGGAGGACATATGACATTCGAGTATTGCAAGTGATTAATCTTAAGCTTTTAAGTCCATGGCTAGATCTAATGTGTGGAATATCTACAGCTAGTTGTATTTATATATTGGAATATTTTCATAATCTAATATGAGTAATAAATGTCTTTAGAAAAATTTAACTTTATTTTAATATTCCAAATACATTCAACATTTAGAAATAGCACACAGACTATATGCACAACGTTTCAAGAGGTATTATTCTCCCCTCTTCTTCAGGTGTTGCTAGAATGGGAATCGGACCTGGATCCTTAGATTCTTGAGTATTAAAATTCAATACTCAAACAGCTAAAGGTGCAGGTTTAATTCCCATGCTAGTACTGTCACTGTTCAGGCGAGCAACACCTGAAGAACAGGATACCTCTAACAGTTGAAGGTATTTGGAATATTTAAATAAAGTTAAATTTTTCTAAAGGCATTCAATACTCATATTAGATGATGGAAATAGTCCAATATATAAATAGAACTAAAATACCATCATCTCACACGTTCAGGAAAATATCTACAGGCTAATTTATTTTTTTTGAAACGATTATTTTTTTTTTTTTGGTCTTAAGATAATTTAAAAAAATAATTAAAACTATTATACTAAAAAAAATCCCTCGAAAATAACATTTTGAAGTACAAAACAAAGTTATTTAAAAATCATATTAGATATTCTTTTTTATATATGTAAGATGGAAAGAATCCTCGAAACAAACGGTATCTAAGGATTACAAAAACCATAAAACAGCCTTGATATATTTGTGACAAAGTATGTGTGTGATATAAAATAAAATGTTTTTCTTTTTACAATAATAATTAAAACACTCAACTTATTGATGAACTAGTTCAGATACATAAATTATATATAATATATATATTAAAAAAAAAAAGCTAGAGAGATTTTTCATCCTAATTGCGATTGAGTAAACTAGTTATGTTTCGTTCATTTTTTTTAATGATAAAGAATTTCTGAATAACATATATGTGAACTATTTCTAAATGATATTTGTTTTTATTTTTACTGTGAAAGTGTTTATAATTTTTTCACATTAAACTGGAAAAAAAAAAAAAAGATTATTTTAACTGCTATTTGAAAAATAATATGGCATACATTAAATAGATAATTTCAACGTTTCTCGTTTAGGTTAAATTAAATAAATTAAGATATATAAAAATTTTCTATTTTCATAAAATGATTTGAAATAATAAAATTCAAAATTAACTGAAAATGAATAAATAAAATTATAACTTTATATAAAGCTATAATTTCAGTTGGTTATACCTTTTAACAAAATTGCTGTAAAAATGTACACACGTACAAGAAAGTTAAAACCATTTTCATATAGTATCGTTAACTAAATATTGGTTTTCTATCATTTCATACACTTACAATAAGTTTAATTTTTGTTGATACAATATTATAAAAGTAGACATTATTGCTGTGTGTGTGTGTGTTTTTTTTTAAAAAATACACATTTTATTAATAATTTCAGTGAGAAATGATTATAATGGTAAGATAGTGCTGCCCTCTTTCATATAAATTTATTTTTTTAGCTGACTGGTGTTATGATTACAGTACTCTCAAACAAATAAAACTACTTTTCTTTAAAGATAATTTTTATTATAATAACATTAAAAAACTTAATTGCAAAAGCATGACTATCATTTAAGTAGAATATTATAAACAATCAATTCTAAATAAAATAATTTTGGTTTGGACGACGAATATGTGTGTATGCAGATTTTTGTTTCTTGTATCAATCAATGAAGTATTTTATATAATTTGTACTCTGTATTGATAATTTATTTTTAATGTGTTATGTTTACATGTGAACATAAAATTGTATTAGATTTTTTCTTTGTTTTGTATATATATTAATTGTAGTAATTAGTTTTGCTTTTTTAAATAGAATATATATATATAAATATTTCATTACTATTTACGAAAAAACAATATTAAATGTGGGGGTGTTATACAAACTATATTTCACAGTTAGATAGAGAACTATAAATTGTAGGTTCATAAAAGTATATCTTTTTCAGAGGTGGTGAAGGCTACATTACATTACAATGCAACTTTTGTTTTATGGCCCATGCATTTGTCAAACCCAGATTAATCTTGCGTAGAGCAATTGCTTATTTATTTTCCAACCAGTGTACCAGTGTCTAGATGCTTAGGTGATTTGGAAATTAATTACCTATCTATAAAAATTTTAGGCCTATTTAGAAGTTTTCAGCTACCTAAAAAATATTTCAAATTTTCAATCTAAATCTGGCTCCAGATTTGAATTACGTGTTCATTACTCTTTGAATGTCTATTTAATAATGATTAATTTATGATATAACTTTTGAAATATTTCTGTTCATTAAAATTTCCGGATTTAGGATTGAAAGCAATGAGAAACCATAGTCAATGCCCAAGTGGATTATGGAGCTGGTCCTGAAATAGACAGAGATAGCTCCGAGACTTTAACATACAAGCATAAATAATAATGATATATATATATTTAAAATCTGACTATGCATATATATATATATAACAAACTTGGTATCAAATAAAATATTTTACATACACACAAAACATAGTATATTTATGCAAAATAAATGTGTCAAAACTAACTGAAAATAATATAAAATAATAACTCCTAATAACCTTTAAATAATCTAGTTGGTTTATTTGTCAGGAACTTATATTTACAAACTAAAATATCCAGCCAATTAGCTGATTCTGCTTCTGCTCACTACTTATCCCAAATGTGATGGCCTTTACTGTTTAATCAGATACAGACTAAATATTAAAATAATTTAATGCTATGGCCCATTAGCCTAAAACAGAATTGAAAACAAGTACAAAACATGTAATAATGCCTTAAGCAAAAATTAATATTAATTATTAATCAACTATATTATAAATTAAATGTGCATAAAGTTAGGGTAAAAATAATATACATTAACAATTATTAATAACATTCAAATAATTCACCCAATCAATTAGCCAGTGATTTATACACACAAGCTCATGATTTAAACTATAAGAATATGCTGTTAAAATGATAAAATAATTATCAGCCAGCTATGAGTCTATTTGACATTTAACACATAAGCTATTTTCTTATAATTGCCAAACAATATATCAATGCCAAAACCTAAAAAAAATAGTCAATATAACAAAAGAGTACACCAATTCACAAATAAACCCACTAAACTAAGGTTAAATTTAAAAAAAAATCATTATCCTTAGTTTTCTCAGTCAACGCAGACGTCTCAAATATTATTGTTTTGTGTTATGTTATTTTGCACTCCAGAAGTCTGCCTTGACAGAAAAAACACTGGTATTGAATTTTAAATTTAATTTTGGCAAATTATTTAATTGTAAACTTGTATATTTGATTTTATATATACATTCATGCATGTTGATAAATTATAAAATCATCTTTAATTAATAAAGTATGTATAAATGTATATCAAATTCTCTATTTACATTACAATTAAATTAAATATGTTGTCATCACTGGTGTCAGTTTATCATTGCTTGTTTATTTAGAATCACAAATTTATAGCTGATTCATTAAATGAACCCCAATATTTTAAAGATGAATAAGTAAGATTTGATTTTTTTTTAAAATTAACAAATAACATTGAACATCAATAATGGAATATTTACATAAGGTATATAATGAACTTTTTTTATTTTTAAAAACTATCAGTTAAAATTAAAATTTAACCTACTTCTGATAAATTTACATTTATTTCAAAGCATACAATAAAATGTTTAATCTAAACTATGTCTCTAATTCGATTCTATGTGTACCCTTCGTTGCAAGGAGAGTTTATAGAAAAAATAAATTATTTTATATAACAATTATAATTTTAAATGATTTTAAAATTATAAAAAGGAACAAATGTTTATTAATTGCAAATACATTAATGTTATATTGAAAAAAAAAAAAAGGGTTTAAGTTTGAGTCTTCAGTAAAGTGAATAAAAAAAGTTTTCCCAGTTTCACTATATGGAATTTATAATCTTTAAAAAAAAAGACATTAGTAATTCTAAAAATAAAATATTTTATACTTTAAAAAAAAAAAAAAAACATCATTGAAATACACAAAACATATTTGAAGTGAAAAATAGATCAAAATATCTATTATCTTTGAAAAAACAACTACATAAAATTCCTACATGTACTGAGTGACAGAAAATAGAACAATTCTAAATTTCTGATTATATCATCAATCTTGGTAGTAAAATGGAAACAAAATTATAAATTAATCATCATTAAAATTACATCATTAAATGGAATAAGATTAATAAAAAGAACATTCTAGCATTCTCTTACTGGTCCAGGACTGAAGTGGATCTGGAAAATGTTAATGCATTAACCACATATGATGAGATCTTAAGAGTTTTTGTTAAATTATAATAATTTTAAAAGTTAACTTAATCTTCTTTTGTAACTAACTCACACATTCTGGATGGCACTATTGCTTACTGACTGCACCATGTGATGCATTTGTTTTATATATAATTTTTACAGCTTATGAATTTACTCATGTAGAAACAATATATTCTAGTTACAGTTGATGAATAAAGGCTGCAGTATTCTAAAAAATTGCATTTGCATAATAGAACAGATGAATATGTGCAGGAAGACAGTACTTTAACAAATACCATTTTATGTAAAAAAAGCTAAAAAGTTAACTTTATTTATTTATTGATATCTAAAATTGTAATGTCTAAATAATATGTATGATCAAACTGTTTTTATATATAATCTAAAAAAAAGAAACATGCAACTATACATTATTTTATTCATAAATATGTTTTTAATCTATAAAATGTATGTTTTTTAGTAATAAAACATACTTATTTTTATTACTTATTTTAATCATCTATATATATCATTTTAAAAGGTCAAGCATTGTTATCCGAGAGGTCAGCACAGCTGCCTTGCAAGCAATCAGTTGGTTGCAGACGGTTGTTGTGGGTTTGCCTCCCGGCCGATGTTATGACATATGAAATATATAGATATATTATTTTTTAAATTATCTTTTTTTATTTTTAATGGTATAAATATAGTGTGATAAAATATTTTCCCACAAACAATACAAGCAGATTAATTTATTGGAGTAGCATATATATTGGAAAAAAATTTTTTTAACAAATCTTTTCTAGCAGCATAAAAATTCTCCTGCATTATGGGGTTGCTTCAGATGTTCCATTTAAATTCATTACTTTGCAGCTTTCTGTAGCATTTGATTGCAGATTTTATGATCACTTGATGGTGAAAACTGGAATTAAAATGTATTTTGATTTATTAATTTAAAATAATCTGAAAATATCAATGTGAGACAGAAAACTTAATACAAACAAGCTAAAAATGTCAGTTCATTTGTTCCCAGGCCCTGAAGGCTTGCAAGAGTTTCTCCAAGAGTTTGGTTTTTATTTTGAAAATATTTATATATATTTTTTGCATAGTATATTTATGGTAAATTGTTCAAAATATTTGTAAAATATTTATTTTAAGATAAAAATATTTATGATTACATTCACATTTGATTCAATAATATTTGTTTTTAAGAAGACAAGTCAAGAGAAACATAATCACAGTAAAGCAAAAATTAACAATTTGGCTGAAAAATGAACATCACAAATACTGTAGCAGTTATTTTTTATCATTTTTAAATAATTGTAAATAAAATTTTAAATTCTGAAATATGATTTTGTTGCTTTATAATGTCTTAACAAAAAATTATTCAAGTTTTAGACATGTATTTAAAATAACTTTTCTTTCATTTGTTAAATATATTTAACAGCAATTATAAATAATAAAAGCCATTGTTCTGATTATGTATTTCACTTTAAATATATTTGAAAAATTGGAATAGAATTTTTAAGAATAGCTTCATTTTGAAGTTATATATAATAAAGAGTCAATACATTTCTAAACAAGCTTATTTTATTATTTTTTTATTTATTTTTTTAATGATTAATGCAAATAATTACTAGAGAGTTCAAAAAAAGTTTGTAGTGAAAAGGTTAAATAAATTCAAAGAAAGTAATTCACATTAATAAAATTAAAAACCATAAACTGTTTTACTTGTTTGAGGTTTCCAAAGTGAAGTTAGATTTGAATTTAAAAAAAACAAAAAAATTTAAAAACAAGTTTTTCTAAGTTATTTTTCAATTATTAATATATACAGTAATGTTCATATGTATTATTTTGTTTAGTTTTATTACAACATTATGTTTAATCTACTTAAAAATAAAACAAATTAATAATAACAGAGATAAAACTCTTTTTTATATTAAATGATTTTATTGACCATGGTCTAAAAATAAATAAAATAATTGTTTCTTCAACTGCAATTAGAGTTTTTAAAATAAAAGTATGGGGAGGAGGAAAACATTAATTAAATCAATCCATAGGGATCTTTTATTTTTAAGTATTGATACAGTAAATAAAAATGCAAAACTATACAGTACTTTGAATTGACTGGACACTTACAGTTGATATATATATATATATTGTAATGGTAAGAATTATCCCTCCACGTAACAAAATCTAGAACACAGGCAAAATACATTAAAGCTGATCGAATACGGATACTGGGATCCAGAACCCTAGCGACATTCAATCCTTTTAGCTCTGCTCAATGATCTAATACCCTATGGATGACATTTCTCAACTTACACAGACATTCAATTTAACCTTGGTCCGGCAGTCACTCAGCGTAAAACAAAAGACTCGTAAATTAACTAATCTAGCACTGATTTGGTCAGATATACACACATAAGACTAAGTGATTAATTAAAATATTAATGATTGATTATGAAATTTAATAGAATGATCTACCTATAGATATAATGATGTATGTGCAATTAAATCTAAAGCTGGATAAAATGAACTCATGGACAATCAAAATATGACAACGAGTTATAATTTTGAATATTATTAATTTAATAAAACAATAACAAATAGTGAAACTTAAAATATACAAAATTATGTAATGAGAATGTGAGAGATTATGTATGCAGGCGTTGCATAACTAACAAGATCAATGTTACATATTATCTCATTATAAGTGTTTAATAAAATGTAGTGTGGTGTAGGAGCTTATGCCTATATTAACGTGCCAAATTTCTAGCTCTCATGTAGTCTGCTAAATCATATGGAACTTAATAGCCAAAGTTATATAAATAATTTAATAGTGCTCATGTGGCGTCTATCTATACAAAGTTAAGTCGAGCATATAATTAGGCTCAGAGATATGCAGGTTAGCATGTTAACCTAGATTAGGGTATACACTGATGCTAGATAAGAATTTAATATAAAAGGAGAGAAAACTGGTTTATGATAGGTTTACCTATATCCTCTATGGCACATATTAAAATATTAATTAACCAAAAAGGTGAGAATGGGTCATTATTCACAGGCTTCAGCATCGAATGCTTGATTGCCCTAAAACCGCTCAACTTGCTACGAATAAGAACATCAGTAGTTCAGGGACTCGGATAAGCATTAATTATGAGTCATCTAGGTCCTTGTGCCCTAGTTCTAAAAGTGTGTGCTTTACCCGTACTAAGTGGATAAGGGTGACCTCTGCCATCAACTCATCAATAATCATGCAGCAAGCAGATAATTGTACATTGCATAATTTGTAAGGACACATCCACAACTTGTATATATATATATAATGCAAATATATAAAATTATATTATTGTGCCTTAAAATTAGATAGCGTCTATTTGCATATCTATACAATCCAGTTCTCAAATTTAATATTTCAAACATACTATTTAGGGACTAAATTAACTAGTAACCTAGTATAATATTATCACCTGCACCTCACCATATATAAATCTAAGGAGGACAAAGCATATTTGCAGGATAATTACAAATAAAACATTAAAATATGCTTTGAGAATATCTCTGTGGCTAGTTTCTATGATGTATGAGTTACATATATAAATAGTTATAATTCATAACTTGAATTAAGCAAACTACAATTTCAACTAGAGAGTGACTGATTATTGTAATATTAATATCCAAAAATTAATCAGTAAAATAACAATATGATCTCGAAACACCAAGTGATAAAGAAAAATAATAATTAAATTATTCATTATATTTATTATAATGAAGATTTGAAATTATCTTCACAGATTGATAAGCTAAAATTATACTTATAAATACTTGCGGTTTTGAGTCATTTGGCATATTAAATACATATAATATTAAAATGATAAAATCATAGAATAAATTGAATAGATAAGAAATAGGCATAAAAGACCGCAGGAAATTATACATTTAATTTAAAATAGATTATTAGAGTTTTACATTTTAAAAGAGGATTCAAGTTTTACAAGTAGACAAGATTTAAACATTAGCATTTAACAGTTCTCCTTGCAGATCTTAGGAGAGATGTTTGGAAATTGAGATTTAATAAATAGCTAACTTTTAAAAGAAAGAATTGAAAGTCACAGTTTATGAACAAAGCTCTGAGAGAAAATTGATCAATTTACCAGTCTGTTGTTTTCATTGCAGTTCTGGACACTTGGGAGGATATTAAGTTGACACTTTTGGCAATGATTTAAAGTTAATGGGGATTTTTCCACAGGCTGCTTCTGCTTTGCTGGTGTATGGCATTATATTATATAGGAGCAAAGTCTTTTCCATTCCCTGGCTAGGGCTGAGAGGTGAGGGGTTGCCTAACTTACCCTGACATTTTGAAGGTGAAATGAGCATGGATTATGTTTACAAGCTTGTCCGCATTTGTTTATTTTAGAAAAATATATTTAATAGCTACAACTAGTAGAAAAACCCATTTATTTATTTTAGAAAAACATTTTTAATTATGACAACTAATTTAGATTTTGTTTTTCTTTTTCCTCCTGCTGTTTATTATGACAATGTTATAAAATTCTTCTAAATTGTTATTAACATTTTATATTTACAAAATCAAGTTCATGTTATTTTAGGATTATTGCGTGACTTACTTTAAAATTTGTTTACCGGTAACAACTAAAAGTTTCTTGAAAATTAGTAGAAAACTAATTTTATTACCATACATGTAGAATAACAATGGAAATATACATATACGATTTCAATAATACAACAATAAAATTGGCTAAATAATTTAAACTAAAATATTTCTTAAACTAGAAATATTTATAAAATGAATATACATATCTGTAATATATACCAATAACATAACAATAAAATTGGCTAAATAATTTAAACTAAAATATTTCTTAAACTAGAAATATTTATAAAATGGATACATATCTGAAATATATATGTATACTATTAAATTACAGACTTACCATTCACATATATATATATACATGATTCTGCATACATAGTAATTTAATGTTATTTAAATGGGTACTCTGAGAGAGTTTAAACCTGGCATATGGATAGATGTGGGGTAAAATACATGGAACAGGCAGATGGAAAAATCTGACTGTTTCAATATATATATCACTAGAAATTTCAGCTGCAAGTTAAAATGTATACCCTTATATATATATATCATTTTAGTATGTGTACATATTAATACATGTGTATATATTGTAAAGGAATTTCACTTAATATATATATAATTTTACTGTAAAAATATCACACATATAGTGGATATAAGTCATTATATATTTCTGTAGTAAATTAATATATATATATTCTTAATTTATATATTATATTTAGTATGTGTACATAAAAACTAAGTTTTCTATTTCAAATTGTTTGATAATTTTCATTTGTATTTTAAAACAATTGTTTTTTAAAAAATGCTAAAGAAGAAATTTCACTATCATTGTTTAGAATAATTATCACAAATATTCTTTTTTAATTCTTCATTATGTTTCAAATAATGCCAGTTTTCTAGTATAGCTTTTTTAAACAATTGTTTTAAAATAAAATTATCAAACAATATTAAATAGAAAACATAGTTGCTGATTTATTATACATATATAATTATGTGCACATGCTAAATATATGTATATTAAGTTTAAAATGGTTAAAAATGTTATTAATTTAAAAGAAAAAATATTTACACTACCCTCTCATAATCATTACTTAAAACAAATCAAAGTTTTAAAAATAATTGTTAACTACAATACATGAAGTTATAGAATATTTTTAATATTTCCCTACTCTCTGTTCCATATCTATAAAACTAATTGATATACTAAAAATATAAATGTTTCAAATAGATTAGGCTGGTATAATTTAGTTATATATCAATTTTCAAGCAATTCTATTGAATTTAAATATATTAAACCTGAATTTTAAAATTTCATTCTAACTTGTAAAATATCAAAGGATAACAAACAAACTGATTTTCCAACTTCAATAAAAGCATTTAAAAATAAAAATATTTAAAAAAATTGAAATTATATCTAATAAGTTAAAAAAGGATGACATATCTAAGTAATTAAACAGTAATAATTTAAAGCTTATTTCTGATTGATTAAAAATTCATCACTTATAGCAAAGGCATTGTGAACAATCTTCTTGATATATGAAGGAGAAAGAAGTTAAACAGGTAGCTCTTACAAATTTAAAAATGTATTTTCATTTGCTCATACTAAAAGATTATTCAATTATATTTAAAACAGTTGTAATGAGTTAATCTCAAAACTTTACACAGAAATATTTAGCAATGTAAATTATTTATTTTATATATTGTAATGGTATGGTCCTTTTTCAAGAATCAAGAAAGTCACATCTAACTATAGTCAGACTTAGGATCTTCATATATGATGCCATGGTTGAAATGATGTAATTATAGTCCAAAATTGAATCCATATTAAACAAAATAATTTTAAATCAAATTATTCAATACCAATACAATCTAGACCTAATTCATCCACTCTATACCTCTATTAATGATTCCATTATGCTCAGAATTCAAATTCAGGGCAGAAATTTGCATTTAACTCTCTCCAGGCATTACCATCAACATACTATAGTAGTAATTATTTTAATAAATTATTCTAAAACTAAATTATTTAATATGCTACTATGTTAATTTGATATGATATATGTGAGTAAGTATATGCATTCATCAATATTTTGTTTTGTAAAATAAAATAAATAAATAAGAGATCTCATTGAATTTTAAAAATCAACTTTAAAATGTTTATTAATGACTAACAATATGAAAATATTTGATGTAACAAAAAAAAAAGAAAAAATATTTTTTATTATAACATGTATTTATGTATATTTCTATTGTTTATAGCAGCGTTTCCCAACCTGTGGTACGCGTACCACTGGTGGTACGCGAGTTGCTGGTTGGTGGTACATGAAAAATAATCAATAATGGCGGACATAAAAAATAAAAAAAATTAAATCATAAAAATATCATAGAAACGTTTTTTCCTATAATTCATAAAAATTATTTTAATGAATAATATTATACAGTAAAGTTGTTAATATGTACAGTCGATGATCGAAAATCCAGCAATTAATATCGTTTTTTTTTTTTTGGAGTGCACTTTTAAATTTAGCCGTTAGCCACCAGTAACTTGAGATGTCACCGCCACTGTTGTCATAGTGCTGCACTCTCATTCACTTCACTGCATGGCTTACAAGTGACAGGTTATTGTTTGTGATTGTATCGTCTTTGTTTATTAAAATTCATTGATCCCTATATAACCTGCTTATTCGAACTTAGACAAGAAGCACAGGTTTTTTTTTTTAAGACAATCTTTTGATCTCTCTTCAAAATTGTATGATTTTGATTGGCTTCAGGTGCTTGCATATTTATCTGATATTTTTTCAAATAAATGAACTTAAATTTGACACTTCAGAATAACTCGATAACGATCTTTAATGTTAATGATAAAATTGAAAGTATGATTAAGAAATTAGATTTTTGGAAACAGTGTATTGAAAACAATCAACCGGAAAAATTCGAAACTCTACATATTTTTTTGTTTGAAAATAAGGTTAGTCTGTCTCAAGATATACAGAAAATATAATAGCACATTTAACAGGATTAAAATTGTCTTTCATGGAATATTTTCCAAAATCCGAAAACACAAATGATAAGAGGATTTCAAACCCCTTCTATGAAGAAAATTTAGAAAAAGCTACATCATTATAAATAAAAGAGAAAGAAAATTTAATAGAATTATCGACACAATCTAATTAATTTTGGTTAAACATTAAAGAATATGAACAGTTTTCTGAGAAAGCTCTTAAATTATTATTACCATTTACTAGTATGGAATTAGTAAAAAGAGCTTTTTCTTCATATATTTTTTTTTAAAAAAGTATTGAAACAGATTGAATGCAGCTGTAGACTTAAGGGTAATCTTGCATCTTCTGAACCAAATTTCAAAAAAATATGTTCTTCGAAACAAGCACAAGGATCTCATTAAATTTATTTTATAAAAACATTTGATTATGATAAAAAAATATATTAATTGGGTTTTTATAATTTTGTGTTTTTATTAAAACCATTTATTAGTAAATGAAAAATGACAAAATAGTAGATAAATATGATACTTTGAACAAACACATACATATATGTTACAGTGAGTTTATAATTTCAGTGAGTTTATAATCCAGCATGACGTTTAGGCATGTTACAATGTAATTTGTCTCATTATGTGATGTGAATACATGGTCACCCTATAATATGTATAATGCAAATAAAATAACACATTCGCAATAACAAATTTCACAAAATACAATCATTTTTATGAAGTGGTACAATTTAGCATGATATACTATCAAGTGGTACGTGAGCCAAAAAAGGTTGGGAAACGCTGGTTTATAGCATTACGCTAATTATTACTCCCCCCATATTCCCAAAATAGTAATATACATCATATCACAAATGCATTTTAATAATTTATAAAACAATAACTAAAAATTTAGAATGTCAAAATTATAATATAACTAAGTGAAAGTTCAAAATTATGTGTATCAAAAATGATTCACATTATAAGATCCTTGCAAAGTTATACTGGTATTATAAATTAATCTCTCCATGTATAGTCATATTATAAAATAAAGAACTTTCATGCAAAGAGGTTAATCTTTCACACAAAAATCTATAACAAATATTACTATGCTAATTAAAATTAATAAAAAAGAAAATTCTGTATTGTCATGTATAGAAACAATTTGGAGAATAACAAACTCTTACCTCCATATTGAGTTAGTCTTAAGTATACCTCAGTCAATGTCACTTGTTTTTTTAAATACAAGACCTAAATTTTATTTAAAAAAAAGTTCAATGTAATGATTTTCTATTTCTCTTCATCTAAATAATTTTTTTGGATGGAGTATTCCCAGCATAAACAATTTTTGAGCACAAAGGAAATAAAACCTAGCCGTCCAAAAATATATAGCACACAAACATAATCTGAGATGCCCCTTCCATGATGAGGTGAAGAATGTTCCTTAATGATAAAGTTCCATGTTCTTTGTTCAGCAATCATCAAAGAGGCAATCAAGATATTCTATTATACAGGATTTCTTGTATTGTGTATAGTTGGCAGCTTCTCCAGATTACTTCACTCCAATAACCTTCTGATTGAAAATTATATTGATGAATTGCAAATATATTTTAGGCATTGTGTAGGAAATATAATTACATTCTTTGGTTAAAAGACTAGCATTTCATCCCATGACAATTGGTATTTAGCTACAATACATTCTCAATAATTTTTATCTTCTTAAAATATTTAATTTCAATTTGATTGAATATCTTGAAGAAATTTCTCTTTATTAGAATTTCTCTTTAGAACAATCTTCTAAATTTCTATGACTTATAAATGAAAATATTTAAATAATTACATTTTAAAATAGAAGCAATGAAATTCAAAAATAATTTATCTACTCTTTAATTGAGTGAATTTAGTATTCTTATATGATGAAACTTCTATTTCGAAGAAAATTCTTTTAAGTTATTAATCCATCTTCTTTTGATATGTTTGTATTTAATTTCTTAGCAAAAGATTGAATTAAATTATTAAAAATTTGGTTTGGTTTTTATACTGGAATCGACTTCAGTAGCATATATAATATTTGATTTTCATGATTTAATATTTTCCTATTGTTAAAATAATTATAATTTATAATTAGGTTCTAAATTCTATTTCCTTTGTTTTAGTTGCTAAGATATGATATTGACCTGAGTTTATCTCCATGTTTACATTAATAAAATTCAATTAGTACATACAATTATTTACATATGTGTGTAAATAATAAAATAATCATTTTAAAGTTATTAATTTCATTAACAACTATTTAAATAGCTGTTCATCTAACTAGAGATTTTAAGGCTTGAGTTAAATTAGATATATATGTCTATCAAAAAAAAAAAAAAAGCTTACTAATTATAAACTTATATTTATATATTTTTTGTTTATGCTTTAATGTTATATTTGATAAATTATGTTAATAGGATTGTAAGTAACCCTTACAATATAAACATATGTATTTGTATGTGTGTGAATGTGTATGAATCTAAATGTATATGCATTATGCACATTTCCAAATAAATATATGTTACTGTATATATGTATGCACATGTATACATATACACATACTAATAAACTTTTTTTAATATGAGTAATTTGATAACTTAAAAATGAAAAAAAAAACAAATATTATTAACTATTATCTGAAATTTAAGATACACCAACTTTAATTTTTATCTAAAGTAATTACTTATTTCAAAAGTCATTAAATATTTATTTATTTTTATTAATATTTTTTTCTTTTCTAAAATTCCCTTTACTTATTGCTAATTTTTTACCTATTTAATTTTTACAATTTTTTTTTTTTAATTTTAGCAGAAGGTAATATAAAATGATATTCTAAATGAAAAATATGCATTATGGAGTTCATTAATGGAAAAAAAGAACTAAGTACAATACAAAATTCACTATATTTAAAAAAAAATTATTCATTTCTTTATGAATATGTTACATATATGTAAAGCTTTAACATAGGAAATTCAGGCTAATGATGACATTTACACTTAGCAGTAGTTAAAAGACATTCAGATGTGATGGCTAATTGTGAATACTTAATAAGCAGTATCAATCAAGATTATCTCATGCTGCCTTATAGTTAGTGTTTCTGATTCAAACAATCCTCCCTGTGATTTTTTACTATCATCTGTCTATTGTTTTACCTTAAAGTTGTTAGTCATAGATATCAATAAAAGCCAGCTCATGATAACATTTCATACAATCTCTTATCTCTCTGTACAAATTGTGACAATAAAATTTTAAGTTTGCAAAGCACATTATTGTCATTTAAGTATATAATCAATCATGTAATTAGTGTATTAAAGAAGTATATCTTGTAATATGTATGAAAGCATTTAAATGCCTTCTATTAACTCATTAATTAACTAAGATATAATGGGTCATATATTCATAAGAAAAGTTTCAATGAAACTCAACTGTCCCAAGCATCAGGGTCACTAATAGGTTTAAATCTTATTTATATTAAGTACATTTTAAAGTTCCATTTCAATTCAAAGTATAAAAAATAATACACAAAACTCTTAAATGTTATGTTCTTAATTGCTAAGAAGTACACTTATAATTATAATCTGGTTAGATTATAACATCTTCTTTACCATTATATATGCATATTGAAGTGATCAGTGTGTATGCACACATAGAGCTTCATGATAGTTGTTTAAAAATAGTATATATATATATAGATTTTATAGATCAAATAGCTAATTTTTTCATTTTGTTGAAAAATAATATACGATACATGTGTGTGGGTTAATGAATAAGAGGGCATATATGTATATCTTGTTTTATTGAAATACATTTTTTAGTTATATATTTGGAAAAGAAAATATATATTTCTTTTGCTTTATATGTTTTTCCTAAAAGACAAAGAAAAATGGAAAATATAAGTTGGCTCATTCTTTCTTTGCAACTAACATTTTTATGATTCTATTTTTTTTTAAACATTCATATAGTTGCATGAAAATGTTAATTATTTCTCATCTTTAAAGGCAGTTAAAAATGCAATCAAAATTTCCGTATCTTAATTTAATCTTAATAGGTTTTTGCTAACTAGTTTAATTTAAAAATCAGTCAAACAGTCTATTTTCATTTTTAACAAAGGTTGAATCTGAAGGCAGTTATAATCTCTGTGTTAAAAAAAAAATTAAGAGTAAACAAAGAGACAGTACTTTTTTTGTTGTGCTGAGTAAAGTTTTGTTTAAAGTTATAGGCTTATAAATAATGGGCTATTTTTCTAGTCAAGGCAGTAAAAATCAAAGAAAGTAAAAGTTATTGGAGTCAAAAGTAAAAAGTCAAAATAAGAGTAAAAAAGTTTTAAGAGTCAAAATGAAAGTCAAAGGGACTCTCTCTAATAGACATTGAACTTAAGTTGATGTCAGATAATCACCATGACTTCTGAGTAGACACTTTTATCATTCCCCTCTTGGGGAAAATCTCCAGAAAGTGCATCTGTAGGAAGGAAAGATATCTATTGATTCCAAATTGCTGCCACTGAGAAAATGGAGAACCAACTTTAAATCCATCCTGTCCTATGTCCAGTAAAGCTAAAAGTCAGTCCTGAAGTAAGTGTGAACACATAAGGATGCAGTTGCCTCATCAAATTGACATCAAGCAGCAAGTATAAACTTTTAATCCTTCCAGATAAGATAATTAAAATGCCTTCTATAAATAAAAAAAATTCTAGACTATCTAAGTTTAAAATTCACAGATTTCTAACTGCTCAGTAAATGACTATATCTTAAAAACAGGGGATCAAGAAGATAGTGATATATATATTTGAGTGTTTTAATTTTTTTTAACAAGTCAATCTATGTTATAACTATATTTCTATTTATTAATGGTAAAAAAAATAATTAATGTCTAATTTTAAATAGCACAAAAATGCTATAAGTTTATAAATACAGCTTTTATTATTTATTTTAAAATATGCCAGTATGTTTTCTTTAATTGTAGAAATATACACTTTATTGATTAATGTTAGCTATGCCACCCAGCCAAGTATGGGACAAATATTTTACTATTAAACCAAGTTATGCATAAATTTGTTTGTTTATCTCCAATCTTAAATGGGAGAAGGGTAAAATTTTAGAATTGTAAAGTAACAAAAAGTCAAACTTGAATTTCTTAAATCATTTGTCCAATTCTTGCTAGAAAAAAATGTCATTTTTTTTAAAAAAGAGAGAGAAAATCAAATATCTGAATTAAAATTTGCCATCTATTTGTATATACCTTGTTAATAGAAATTAAGAATATAAATGATTGTTAAAATCATTATCTGTTTAATTGAGATTTGATTAAGATTCTTTATGACAATTAAATGAAATAATATATATATATGCATTTATTTATGTGTTAAAAAAATAATAATAGTCATGCTTCTTTTTCTTAAATATAAAAGGGGCAAAATTACTTATTACAAGGGTATGAGTTCATCTCACTATATATATATATATTTAGTGACGCAGACCTTTAGGGGGAAAGTATTATCTCAGCAGTAGTATTTTTTTGACTCCTTAGCAATTTACGATGATAATTTTGTAGTTAAGCTTTATATTTAAGCATATGGGCATTTTATAGCCTATAAGATATGGTTATCTTAAATTTTCCCATTATTACGTATTAAATACAGGCTTAAGAAAATATCTATACAGATATGAGTTAATGCTTTTTATGGGCAAATATATCAATGAAGCTTAGTAGAATGATCTGTGCTTATATGGCTTTTAATAATGAATATATGCTGAGTAATGCTATGCGAGCTGCCAGATGGATATTTTTACCAGTTCTGGAGATAGCCATGTTTTGAGCCGATAAATGGGTACTCTATGACAATAGGGATTCAAAGCCCATACTCCATTATTTTTTACACATGCCACGCTGATTGCAAATGTGTTTTCATAGGAACATCTCTATATATTTTATTGCTTGACATGGAGATTGGCCATCTGCCAATGCCAATAATAAAATAGCTGGCATAGGATTCAAACCCAGATGCCACTGTCTTCTGGAATTAGAATTTTTGATCATGCCTGTTGGTAATGCTGTGTGAGATAGATAAACCATATTTATCATATAACTGTTAATAATAAAGGGAGCTAGAATTATGCTTTGGTCCATAACTCCTGCTGAGAATACCAAAAGTAAATACAATAAAAAATATACTTAACTTCCCCTATGTATGTAAACACACACATAAATTTATTATATATATATTTCTGATCTCTAACTTAATATAACCAGGTATTGTGTTTACTCTTGACAATTAGCATATTAATTTTTATAGTGGCATATTTCTTGATCAAATATTATCATTATCAACATAAAATTTGTTTTATGCTCATACACAAATATAATACTGATATTTACTATTTGTTGTAATTATTATTTCTAGTTAATTTGTAATTATTGTTTTTAGTTCATAAATTCTGTTGCCATTATTGACAGTATAACTTCATTGTAATGCTCACATACATCTAATACTGATGTTTAAATATTGTAATTATTGTTTCTGGTTCATAACTTCTGTTGTAATTATTGACAGTATGACTTCATTGTAGTGCTCACATACATCTAATACTAATGTTTAAATATTATTGTAGTTATTATTTCTGGTTCATAACTGTTGTTGTCATTATTGACATGTGATTTCTTTATAAAAATCATACATTTATCCTGATGATACCTAAATACTGTCAACCATTGTCAATAACTGATGGTTAAATATTGTACTTATTATTTCTGGTTCATTTGTCATGTCCATACATGGATCATAATAAGATCCAAACATTATTATTGTTATTTCTATCTTTTGTTGAATTGTGTTAATAAATCATGTATATCTATACAGTTGTCATGTCATTCCCTGGTTCAACATATCCACCCAATTATATCCACACTTAATTGAATAATCTATGTATATATTCAAAACCTATGAAATATTTGAAATAATATTCTGAGCTATATCAAAGTATTTGGTGAGTATCTTAGATTAATTTGATAAATCTAGTGCATGACCGGCTGAGTTCAATTGATAGAATCATTGTTTTACCATGACCACCGGGACAGAAGAAAAACAATTACCATTAGTAGCATCAGTAGCGTTGGTCGGATAGTGGAGGTTTTGGAGCACTGGCTAATAGGTTAAAGCTTAGTACTGTTCCACGATTATCATATCACGAACATGCTGGGTTTGCAGTACTTTTGCTAGGTCTCTGAATCTTGTTGGCTGATCACACAATTCTGACTGTTACAATATACACACACATAAATGATAAGATTTGTAAAAATATAAAATTGGTTTTAATTTCTACCTATCCACAATATAATTATATTTCTTGGTTTTTAACTATAAAATGCAGCATATATATTTATGTTTCAACTTTCTCATTTTGAAACAAAACAAATAATATTTTCTTAATGTAAATAAGATTCAAGCCTATTCTTATTTGTGATTAGTGATATTGGAACTTGGAATAAAAGAGTCCCATGAAACTAATCTTATAAAACAAACCTAATATGGTCATACATAGCAATTTTAATATATCATTTTGAAACTAAGTTAAATAATGAGTGAATAGGAAGAACTTGAATTCTTTCAATCATAGTGTAGAAGTTCTGATATTGGTAATTTTTTTGTATACATGATAAAAACAATTTTAGAAGACTGATCCTCGTAATTGTGATCTTATTTTAAGTACTGCAAGTAATAATGAGTCGTAGTGAAACTCAATTTAAAAAAGAATTTTACTTGGAGAATGATTGTATATTTAAAAATCCCTAATCATAAATCATTAGGCCTAATCACAAATGTGGAATGATGTAAAAAAAAAATTGTCGACGACCCAAAATGTAGCGAGATAATTAAGTCTGGTGGATAATAATACTACTAATAGTAGTAAAAATAAAAGATAGTCATATGTAATAAAAGTATTTCAGCTTTTTCCTAAATATAGATACAAGCAATATAAAAATTTAGTTTGATGTAGTCATTTAATAAAAAAAAAACAAGTATAATTGCAGTTACAGAAGACTATATATACTAAATGATAATAAATTCCATTTCTATCAATGAAAGGCTAATGATATCAAAATTGGAAAGTATGTTTAATAGAGTGGTTTTATTCTAATATTATATTCCAATAGGTTAGGAGAAAGAAAAGCTTTTATTCTCTGAGAAATAATATACTTGCAACAATACTAATAAAAGGATGAATTTTTCTTTTTAAAGACTTTAATGCACATATCGGGTAAGAAATAATATCATTATTTCAAAATTTATTGAAAACAATGACATTAGCTCTGTCAACTCTAGAGATCTGTTTGTTGTTATTGAACTTTGCACAGCATGTACATTACAAATTAGAACTCTTTGTTTAGATTAGAAAAAAATATTGTACAGATCGAATTTTTATGGCAATTTTCTAATATCTACGCCCAGAGCAATGGCATTTTATGAATTTTATTGTAGTTAGAAATCAATATAGAATTATATGCACACATTTAATTAATGAAAGATCAAAGATTAATATGCTACAAGATTAAAATGATAATTGCATTAAAAACTGAGTCTAAGACAACCATATTGTTTTAAAAAATTATGTTCATTATTTAGTAATCAATGCTATTTATGCTAAATTTTAATGCCAACTAAACACTAAAAATTCGAATTGAAAATTTCAAGTTTGCCATGTAAATTATAAACTTTTTCTAAGCTGCTATGGATTCAAGTATTCCACGCTTGATTCACTAAAAAAAAAAAAAAGAATATTTACTGTTTTTTTTTTGGTACTGATTGTATTATTAGAAAGCTGATATCGTTAACTTTTGGTAGGATAATAACATGAAGGTAAACAAAATATAAGAATTGAAAGGTAAGATTTCAACAACTAACGAGAATATTTTAAAATTATTACAGGATTAAAATAGCAGAAAAAGATACATGTATTTGCTAACAGTGATTCCTTTTATAATATTAGAAAGTAGTATTTAAACTTAGGCCTCAAAATGACAATAATCCTGAGAAAATAATGAATATGATACCCAGCATGGTTTCTTGCAGTGGTAGAAGAAAGACTTGGGGGCTCAATGTTATTCATTTGCATTCTAACTCTATCATTTCTGGTCCTCATATTTCTTATAGACTCCTGATCCATAAACCACTAATGATATTTCAAAAAAAATGAAATAATTATTTTAATAAATGTTTTAAATAATCATATACCTAAGCCAGGAGACTGGTTTTAATGATACTCATTGTTTTTGACTTCTTGCACACATGGATTTATAATTACATAATAAAAATCCACCAACTTAAAAACCTAATTACAAAATGATTAAGTAACAAGATGGGTCATAGAACAGCAAATACCTATGTAAATTAATGTAGTGGTAAAGTTTAAGATTGGAATGTAAGGATCTCAGATCAATTCCATTTTCTTAAGATGAGAATGTAAGGGTCTCAGATCAATTCCACTTTCTTAAGATTGGAATGTAAGGGTCTCAAATCAATTCCACTTTCTTAAGATTGGAATGTAAGGATCTAAGATTAATTCCACTTTCTTAAAATTGGAATATAATGATCTCAGATCCATTAAAGTTCTGGCACTTACTGGAACCCAAACATTTTAAGAATTTTCATGAAAAAAGATATATAAATTTTCATGCAAATAAAATATTTGTATTGAAATTGTAATTGGTTTTGTAAATATAAATTTATTTATTTTTCTTAACTTTTCTTTTCTTTTGAAAATATGATTAAAAGTAGGATTGTTTTATCCCAGGTGCCTACAAAATTTTAATCCAAACATCAGAAATCATGTGATATTATGTAACAATTACTTGAAAGCTTTTACTTTACAATAATTATTGCTAAAATAAAATGGATTTATGGTAAAATGTATGAAAGCAATCTCTCTCTCTCTATTGGTATCACCTGCCATGGTGGATCACTTTTCGAAACCTGAAAATATATAGATCAGATATTCTGGAGCAATAATCCACTCTATATGATCTCAGAAGATTTGTATCCTTTGCTTAGATTTAATTTATTATTTACTTTTTTCTTTTAGCTTTATTTTATAGAGTTTTCTGATAAATTATAAAATAAAAAATAAATGAATATACAAATGCTGCTCATTTATTAAAAAAAAATTCACTTACAAAGTTGCATTCAAAGAAATCCAAGCCCAATTGAACAGACTTAATCAACTCATTTATTCAAGTGATGGGCATGCATTTGAGAAATCTAGAAATGAAATTTTCATTTTTCATTCTCTACTGAGAAATTTTGTTGCCATATTTTTTTTTTAATATTTTAATTTCAAAAAAGTTGAAAAAACATCAGGATAATTGAATAAGCAGAAATTTCAAAGTTTCTAAAACCACACATTGGTGGATAGTCATTGTATATTTGGTGATTTCGAACTTTGCGAGACTACTTTAACAAAATATTACAATAGTCTAAATACTTGAATTTTTGGAAAGTTTATGATTATTTTGATATTGTAATTGTGTAATAATTATTATAAATCAAAATATATAATATTACATATTTACTTTTTACAGAAATGTTTTATTTTTAAATATAAAAGAATATATTCTTCTGTATAATGTTATCATAGAGATTAAGGTCATAGGAAATAGAATTGTCTAGAAATGTCATCACTAAACAGTTGTAACATTTAACAATATTGTAAAAATTATGAAAAAAAATAAATTTTTAAAGCATAAATTTATAGCTTTACTAGATATTAAAAACAATTTGTTCAGATTTTTAAAACACACATCAAACAAAGATTTTATTCATTTTTCAAACTGAATCTGTTCCACCTGAAATTTCATGACATGATAGCACTTTGTTTTGATTAAAATCTAATCTTTAAAATAATTTCAAAAATCAAATGTGAATTTTTAAAAATTTATTTAATTTCTAAATAAAAATAACTATCAAATGATGTCAAATTTATTATATTCTGAAAAATAATAATGGTTTAATATTAAAGTGAAAGTTGAAAGCTGGGATCTAGTGAGAACAAAGAAATCTGTCAGAGTATAGGAGGGTTAAACAATAATATTTGGTAAAGAGTGGCACCATATATTAAAAAGAAAAACATTATACCTGCTTCAGTTTACAAATGTGTATTTGGTTTTTGTCTTTCACTCACTTATATTATTTTTACTAGTTATTTATCCTTAAAAGTATTTTTGTCAGTATACATATTATTAAATAAATTTTATTAAAAGTCAAAATAAAATATCTGAGTAATTCTGATTTCTCTGCTCCACAATCATTCTGTAAAATGTTACTATCATATGATAAAGCGAAACAGATATTTAAAGTTTATTGGTTACACATGCTTGGCTCTAGAGTAAATTGACAGACAGTCATTGAGAGTCAATAAACTGCTAACAGTGTACACATCATCATACTATTACACAATGTCTTCATTATAACATTTAAAACATTAATTAATCTTAAACAAAACTGATAACAAAAAACTTAAAATAATTAAATTTATTTAAAATATCAAGCCAGTTTTCATTTCTTATAGAAATCATATCAATATTTCACTTTTTAAATGCTCTTATTGAAATTGAAAAATCTGTTTGTTTGATTATTTGTTAACTCACTAAAGGATAGGATAAAGATTTTTTTCTTTCAATTTAATAGCATTTTTTTAATACAAAAAGATAAAATGTCAACAGTTTTAAACAGAAAAGTTACTTACAGATTTCTTATACATATATAATTATGTACACATACTAAATATGGTATATACATAAACAATATACATATTAACTTATTGCAGAAATATTTACTGATATATATATACACTATATATGGAAAATTGATTTAACATTTGTTTTTTAGATCAAAGTTTTATCAGTCTGGAAGGTAATATATTGAATTTGCAGTTTTCACTCTCTCTACTGAGAGATTTTAAGAACCTTTTTTTTTCAAACTTTAAAATTCATATATTTTTTAAATAATATTTTAATTTCAAAATTTTTTTGCAGGAAAATCAAAAAAGTAGGAATTTCAAATTATGATAAGCTTCACAATGATGAGTGCTCATTGTATTTGTGACAGGCTAGAACTTTGTGATATCACTTTGAGAAAATATTACAAATAAAAAACTTAATTTTTTGAAAAGTTTATGATTATTTTTGCATAGTAATTGTGTGATAGTTATTAGAAATTAAATATATATATATTATATTACACATTTATTTTCTACAAAAATGTTTTATTCTTAAATATAAAAGATTACATTTTTCTGAGTAATGGTTACCATGGCAATTGTGATCACAAAAAATACAATCTTTCTAGAAAATGTCAGTTAAAAATAGAGCAATAGCATAAAAAATACTAAAAAAATTTAAACTGTTAAACCATAAGTTGATAGATTTACTAGATATTAATAATTATTCATTGAGGTTTTAAAAACAAACATCAAACAAAGAAGATGTTATTCATTTTGCAAATTGAATCTGCTCCACCTCAAATTTGAGAATGAAGCAGCATTTTGTTTGGATTAAAATCTAATTTTTAAAATAATTCCAAAAATCAAATGTGATTTTTAAAATTTATAATAAATAAAAATATCTATGAAGTGAGGGCAAATTTATTATACACTGATAAATAATAATGGTTGATATTAAAATAAAAGTTGAAAGCTTATGACAAAAAAAAAAACCAAGAAATCTGTCAGAATACAGGAGGGTTGTAAGTAAATGTTAAGAATTTTTTTAGAAAAAAAATTGCAATCAAAGTAAAAATGTTGAACACTTTTCATTTAATTAAAAATATTTCATATTTTAATCATTTATGTACACATACTAAATATGATATATACATAAGGGGTATACATTTTAACTTATAGCAGAAATACCTGATGATATATATAATTCATATTTTCATTTACTGTACCAATACTAAAAACTTAAAAATCATGCATTTAAAAAAAATATTATTTCTTCAATCACAACTGGGATGTTTAGATTTAACTTGAAATAAAAGCATGGGGTGGGGGGTAAAATCATGGAAGGGGTCCAGAAAGTAATTAAATTAATACCTATTTTTTATAATAATGTATTGTCTTAAATAATTTCTGGAACCCCCATGTTTAATTTCAAGTTAAATCCAAAAACTCCAATTGTGCTTGAAGAAAAAAATTTTTTTTTTCTTTTTGATGCATAGTCAACAAAAGCATTTAATATAAAAAAATTTCTATCCCTATTATTAAAAATCACATGACAAACTATTATAAAGCATCTCTAACTGGTGGATATTATTCAAATTATAATACATTAAAAAAATTAAGAGTGATATAAGCTTATTATATTAACATGTAATTTTTCAGTATAAAAATCAAATTTATAAAATATATTGTAATTGCGGTTGTAATGTTTTCAATCACTTAATAATGACTATTTTCTCCCTAATTGTTTTAGACCTTTACCAAATTTATATATTTATTTATATTTTCATGAATATATAGTTTCATAACATTTTATTTCTTTATAAATTTTTAATATATTTTATTACTTGAATATTTTTTTTCATAATTTACTTTATGACTGGTATCTAAAAAATGAATATACAATCTTGACTGCATCATTTTTTTAATTGTCCTACAATGTTTACTATTTCTTTCACTTGCAATTTTTTCTGATTGAACTATATATAAAAGTAAATACTATTTAATGCTATCAATCTCATGAAGACATGCTTTGCTATTAAAGGTGGGTGGTTTTTGAAGTGAATTATGAGAAGGCTATTTCTATTTAATATATCCAATTAAATTTCACTTCAGAAGATAAAATTATTTTTTAATAGATAAAACATAGTTGTAAAAGAATTTTTGTAAAAGATTGTTTTTAACTAGTATTGTAATGTTATATGATTTTCTATTTTATATATTGTAATCTCTAAAGAATAAAGAGGACAATCAATCAAAAACCCTCACTGACTACTAAGCCACAATTAACGTGTTGGTCAAACCAAAATTGTAACCCAAAAATAATAGATGAAAATGCCACTATCTTAAAAATATACAGGTTGGTATAAGAAGAAAAAGGAGGAGGAGGAAGAGGAAGAAGAAGAAGAAAATAGTAGTAGTAGTAGTAGTAGTAGTAGTAGTAGTAGTAGTAGTAGTAGTAGTAGTAGTGGTAGTAGTAGTAGTAGTAGTAACAGTAGTAATAATAATAATAATAATAATGAGCCAGAGACAATAAAATTGCATATCCAGACATCTATGCAGCAACCTGGTCACTGATAACACAACAATCAAACCTCTAAGATGGCCCCCAATAACCAACAATCTATGCCATCAACCAAATATTTAAAAAAATATAAAATAAATGTGGCAAGTATCTACAAATAAAAAACAGAATGTTGTCTTTGATTGCATATGATTAATATAGAGGACAGGAACAACAAAATCAGAACTCAAATACTGAAAAGCAAACTAAACCCAGAACTGCAATATACATACAAGTTGAAGTTTTGCAAATTGAACAATGATAACCCAAGACTTTTGAGAACTCTGATTACAGCAAGCAGTGCTCACAAATGTAACATATACATATGTATTTTTCACTCCCCTTAACAATGTTTAAATATCTTTCCATCCTAATTAAATTTTTTTTTGTACATCACAGATACAAACTTAAACTTGGTTTACTCACTAGCAATGCAAATATATGTGTACGAAGTGTCTTATGGCAAATGTAACTCTATGGTCATCAATAAAGTTATTTTCTTTGAAACATAATAATAATAATAATAATAATAATAATAATAATAATAATAATAATAATAATAATAATAATAATAATAATAATAATAATAATAATAATAATAATAATAATAATAATAATAATAATAATAATAATAATAATAATAATAATAATAATAATAATAATAATAATAATAATAATAATAATAATAATAATAATAATAATAATAATAATAATAATAATAATAATAATAATAATAATAATAATAATAATAATAATAATAATAATAATAATAATATAGACTAAGCTCAGGGTTTAAATGCACATATGTCATGATAATAAGATTAAGAATAAGAGTAAATAATAATAATAATCATTATTAAGACAAATGTAATATTTTAGCAAATAAAAAGGAGAATTCTTATATTCCCTCTTTTAAAATATAATAGTTGTTTATATATAACATATGTGATTAAAGAACATTAGGTTACTTTAAATCTTTTTCTCACAATACATCCTCAAATATAACTACATCTTATAACTATAATGATTATCTTATTATTATCATCTGATTTAATATCAGATTTATTTTTGTTAAATAAAAGCATGCATTCTTATGTTTTGCCACATTAATTTCATCTTCAAATGATTTGTTCTTAAATGAAATAAATTTTATTTAAATAATATTATGTACAAAATATATTTCTAATACTTTTATAATTTATAATTTTGTTATTTTCTTTGATTTTAAAACCTAACAAAGAATGTAATCCTAGTAATACAACAAAGCAATAAAACATACTCTTACCTTTTAAGATAATGTCTCATTAAATTACAATTATAAATTTACAATTTAAATTAAACATGAAACACTCTTAATTTTAAAATAAAGATAACATACTAGAATAGAATTCATGATATCATGAGTAGAAAGGAATTTTATGGCTATCCAAAATATCACATTAATAGATTTTCTTTTAATGCTCTTCTGAAGTAAAACCAAGCAATCTTATCATCTTAAATTTATGATGAACAAAATCAAGTGATCTGAATAAAACAATATGATTTTTCACATAAATGAAACTGACTAAAGTGATCTTACATAAAATAAATAAATAATTGTAATTATTTTTAACTAAATAAAATAACCTTTTTCTTTGATGTTTTTTTAACACCAGAAATACAATTTAAATAAAATGGCTTCCCTATCAAATTCTTTGAATTCATGTAATCTCAATTCATAACAAGCATGATAAAAGTGAGTAAATTTATGTTAATAATAAAAATAGTACTTGTTTAACATTAAGGATATTCAAAAGACAAATATCTAACTGTATTACAAATTTATCAAAATGAATCCTCAAAAACAAAATTAAACAAAATATAATATGGAAGAATATTATATATTACAGTTTTAAAAATAAATAAATAATAAATAATATTTAATGCTTAACAAAATCTCCTATAACTTTGGTATTTTTAGTAAGTTCTCTCATTTGACAATCACTCATACAATTATAAAGACCCTAATTAAACATATTTAACATCCTATTAAAAATATAAAATTTCCAATTCTTATTGTGCAGTGAATGCTGAAGAAAATACATATTCTTTGATTAAGCCATATGTACAATTTTAAATTTTAACATTTACCATTTTATCAGGTTTAATACCTTGAGATGCAGTCTAGCTATAGCTACAAAATGTACACATCAAAACAAATAAACAACACTCAGATAGACTAAGAGTGCAATTGAACAAAAGGTTGGCATTTCCCAGTACCTACTGTCAGGACAAAAGTTATGGTAGTATACCAACATGGCTTTGGACAAAATATATCACATTAAAGAATATGGAAGCAAAGGCAAAATATAATGATGGCCTAAACTCAAAGAAAAGCACCTACATATGAGGACAATAAATAAACTAGGATTTCATCACTAGTCAGAAATATAATAAGAATGAACAATCAGATAAGAACAATAGGAAGTTTGCCTCAATAAAGAATTATATGCTTAGATATAAGATAAATGAACAATATAATTCATTAGGAAAATATAACACAATATAAAAAAAAGAGTAAGGTACTATCTCTTAAAATACACTGGCAAGATAAGATACTCAATAAGTGAGAGGTCTTATGCCACAATCTCTTTAAACAGCAAAAGTAAATGATGTGTAAAACTGATAAAATAAAAGTGCTAAACATAGCTTAATATAAAACTGTAGCTATAATAATTAACAATAATATTATACACCAGCTTCTATCTCTTTAGAACATTTGCATACACATTCAAAATAAATAGCTTCATAATAGAGACAAATAATACTTTAGAATATATTATTATGGTAACAATAATCTGAAAATGTATAATAATATGCCTCATAAATAATTCATAAAGGATTATACAAAATAAAATGCCTAGAAATTTAAAAATTATATCTGTTACCAAAAAAAGTCCTTCATCTTGATATTTCTATTATTATCCTGGATACAGTCATTGAAATAAAGTTCTGGAGTATCTTGAAGATTTTCCAGAATATTGTAAAATATATTAAATTTTCACACCCACAATAATTCATAAAACATGAAGAAGCAAAAAATATTTGCAATTACTAGCACAGATATATATATACCCCTTCAGACTGAATATTATAATATAATGCAAAAGTGGAATATCATATAATAAAATTAGTATTTCTTCTTAAGAGCACACATTTTATAATTTATTGATAATTAACATTAATGAAGAGCAATTATCTCAAAAGAATATTTCATAATGAAGCATAATAAGTTAGGAGTAGTTTTAAATTAATACTATCATTCATTGATAATTATATGAAGAATAGGTTTCTAAAACAGTCATTGCAATTTTGTACATAGACTATTATATCTATAAGTTCGAGCATTTATTCTGAAATACATTTAGCAGTCATTAATAATTATATGAAGAGCAATAACTTTCATAAACACATTTTATAGTTCATTAATGGATATAATGGAATGCAAATATTCTAAAAAAAAAAACAGAGAATAAATTTGAAAATTAACTTTCACATTAATATTTCTGGAGCAAAGCACTAAATCATATAATAAATTTTCTGAAACATTAATACATTCAATAAGTTTTGAATCAAGATTAAATTTTAATGTAGACACAATAAAGTCATTTTCATGATAAAATAATTTTCACAACATGGTTACTGATAACTGAAAGATAATAACTGGCAATTAATAAATGAATATTAATTCCTTAAATAAAGAATTTGAGGATAATAAGGCATACTATTTAAATTTAAGTCATTTATTAGTAGTACACTCTTTAATATATTCATAAGCCAGTAAACATCACATGACCATCGCCTCTTATGCTTGTGTATGACTGTTGTTAAAACAGACAAAACTCACTATATATATTGCCACACACAGCAAGCTAGAGTAATCAATGGATGCCAGAAGGCTTGTGCATAAAATCCCCATCTAGTACCTACTCATCCAATATATATATATATATAGTGAGTTTTGCCTGTATTAACAACAGTTATACACAAGCATAAAAGGTGGTAGTCATGTGATGTTTACTGGCTTAAAACCAATCCTGCCTAATAGGATAGTGGTGGCTATGGTTATTAAAGAACCAAAGACACCAAAATGTGTGGGTACTGAACTGGATTCAGACCCATACAACTATATAAGCTAATGGACTTGGATTGAAAACATTAAGGTGTTTTCAGTTTAAGACTCATAGTTTTGTAGTTAAATGGCGATAAAAGGTGGTTGCTGGAGGGTTGCATTAGATCCTAAGATCTAGGTGCAGTGCTCTCAGATCCAAGGCTCCTCACTGATGAAGGCCAGAAACTAGTCTGGGGATATTGGATGAGTCGGCACTAGATGGGGATTTTATGCACAAGCCTTCTGGAATCCATTGATTACTCTAGCTTGCTGTGTGTGGCAATATATATAGTGAGTTTTGCCTATTTTAACAATAGTTATTCACAAGCATAAGATGTGGTGGTGATGTGATGTTTACTGTCTTAAAACCAATCCTGCCTAATAGGATAGTGGTGGCTATGGTTATCAAAGAACCAAAGACACTAAAATGTATGAGTACTGAACTGGGTTCAGACCCATATGACTATATAAGCTAATGGACTTGGATTGAAAACATTAATATGTTTTCAGTTTAAGACTCATAGTTTTGTAGTTAAATGGAGATAAAAGGTGTTTGGTGTAGGGCTGCATTAGATCCTAAGATCCAGGTGCAGGGCTTTCAGATCCAAGGCTCCTCACAGACCAAGGCCATAAGCCAAAAACTAGTCTGGGGATATTGAATGAGTAGACACTAGATAGGAATTTTATGCACAAGCCTTTTGGCAACCATTGATTACTGTAGCTTGCTGTGTGTGGCAATATATATAGTGAGTTTTGCCTGTTTTAACAACAGTTATACACAAGCATAAGAGTTGGTGGTCATGTGATGTTTACTGGCTTAAAACCAATCCTGCCTAATAGGATAATGGTGGCTATGGTTATTAAAAAACCAAAGGCAGCAAAATGTTTGGGTACTGAACTGGGTTCAGACCAATATGACTATATAAGCTAATGGGCTTGAATTGAAAATATTAAGGTGTTTTCAGTTTAAGACTCATATTTTTGTAGTTAAATGAAAATAAAAGGTGGTTGCTGGAGAGTTGCATTAGATCCTAAGATATAGGTGCAGTGCTCTCAGATCCAAGGCTCCTCACTGATGAAGGTCATAACACAGAAACTAGTTTGAAGATATTGGATGAGTAGGTACTAGATGGAGATTTTATGCACAAACCTTCTGGCATCCATTCATTACTCTAGCTTGCTGTGTGTGGCAATATATATAGTGCTTTGCTTGCTTTAATATATTCATAAATGCAAAAATAAAATTTTTATCTCTATTCTGATATAAGTCACTGCTAAGGCATAGATATTATATTATAGCATCCATCAACATAAGTTTTATAAATAAAACTAATGCATAAAAAGTTTATAATAATTTAAATATTTACTTGTCAAGAAATATAATCTTTTAAGATATGGCATTTATAAAATACTTTATTGTTCCAAAAGGTTCTATAATTTTTGGGTTAAATAATCTTTTTTATTTTAAATGAAGTTACTCCCAACAGAAAATGCTCTTGTAACACAATAAAGATTTCATATATATCTAATATCAGAGTTGCATGAAAAATTCTTAAAAAATATATCTAAAGTCTTCTTAAATAATTTAAAAGTTTCTCCATGCATCTTAGAAATTATTCTTTCTATAACAAACTCTACATATAACATAAAATGTAGAATTAATAAAGCTTTTACAAACATGAACAATAATAATACCTTTAGTCAAATTCCACTGAAAGTAATTGATTCTTGGAAACATGATTTAATTTTTAAAGTGTTTGCTGTTGAGTTTCCTATAATGCAACTTCTTGTTAAACAATTTCTAAGTTGAGAAATTTTAACAGTTGTAGATTAGCCTGGATAAGCAGTACTTTGACAATGCATGTTTTAAACTATAACTTACAAAAATAAAATTAGTTAAAAGCAATTAAAATGTAATGAGTTGAAGATAAGTTAAAATTAAAAGAAGTGCTAAGTGATAATTAAAAAAAAAATATAAAAGTAAGTAAAAAAGAAAGTGTGTATGAATCTACATCAGCTTTTATAGGGAAAGTTATAGGATTGATTTTGATAGATGAAATTGACAGCTTAAATACACCCAGTTGACCTTACTATTCAGTATCAATTGAAAGATTACTAAAAATAGATTTAATTTACATAAGTTTAGAACTTTCTAAGACACTGTCTAGACTGAAAATATAAACAATCAACTAATTAATGATTACTTCACCTCTGAATAATTTTTAAAAAAGTTATTTAATAAAATGACATATATTACAATAAATAAAATATTACATTCCTTAAACATAATAAAATTTATATTGTTTAATAAAATATTACTCTACAATATTCATTTTAAACATTTTTTTTATTGGTAAAGTCTTAACACATATTATGTAATTATCTTTAAATCAAAAATATTAAACATTAGATTTAACATGAATTTCTTAAATAATTAATAACTTTCACATGTAAACAAGCTCACATATTCTATTATATTCTTTATTTTAAATGCCAACTTAATTATAAGAATTAATTATTGATTTTTTTTAGAAATTACTTATCTCTTAGCCAACTAAACTTTAAGATTATCTAATTAAACTACTTTTCATTATAGTTAAGATTGAATAACATACTTTATTAATAAACAACTTAATCATTTAAGACATAGACTTAAAATTTAAACTCATTTTTAAAAATTTCTTCTCTAATCTTTAAATTTAATAAACTATAACAATTGGAATATTTAAGGCTTTACTTCATTAGTGTTTGTAATCAATTAATATATGTATGTGCTCTGCGCACAGATAATGAAGCTATTTAATGTACATAGAATTATCAAAAGTTACCGCCAAGTGCTTTTGGGGCAGTTTATAGTCCCATATTCATGGCAACTTGTATTTGGTTAAGACCTTTGTTATATATAGAGTAAGTAAAAAACAAACTCTTAACAAGCTCCAAAAATACCCTCAACTACAGACCGCGGTTTCTGCATCTAGCGTAGGGAATAAAAATACTAGAACTAGTCTAGCATTTTATCAATGCCTAACTATTGAGAAGAAAATCTGAAACTTTCAGACATTTAAATGTCCAAAAATCCAGCTATCTAACTCAAATAGCCATATGGGACTGTACCAAGTTCAGATGCACCATATATTAATAGCTCTAGCAATAAATCGCCAAAGCCTTAATAGCAAAAACTAAAATTAAATTGATAAAAAATCAAGTCAGATGACCTAATTTTAATAAAACTTGTATTTATAAATGTTATATATAGAGTAAGTAAAAAACAAACTCTTAACAAGCTTCAAAAATACCCTCAACCTCGGACCGCGGTTTCTGTATCTAGCGTCATCAGTGAGGTGTTAGGGAATACGAGCTTTATTAAAATTAGGTCACCTGACTTGATTTTTTATCAATTTAATTTTAGTTTTTGCTATTAAGGCTTTGGCGATTTTATATTGCTAGAGCTATTAATATATGATGTATCTGAACTTGGTTCAGTCCCATACGGCTATTTGAGTTAGATAGCTGGATTTTTGGACATTTAAATGTCTGAAAGTTTCAGATTTTCTTCTCAATAGTTAGGCATTGATAAAATGATAGACTAGTTCTAGTATTTTTATTCCCTAACACCTCACTGATGACGCTAGATGCAGAATCCGCGGTCTGAGGTTGAGGGTATTTTTGAAGCTTGTTAAGAGTTTGTTTTTTACTTACTCTATATATAACATTTGTAAATACAAGCTTTATTAAAATTAGGTCATCTGACTTGATTTTTTATCAATTGGTTAAGACCTGTAATATTAATGCCAATTCGCTTGGCGGTAACTTTTGATAACTTTTGATAATTTTATGTACATTGAATAGCTTCATTATCTGTGCACAGAGCACATACATATATAACAATTGGACTAATATGATTTCAACTTTAATACTTTAAAATTAAACTTAATAGCAATTTAATTCAGTAATAACTTTAGAATTAAGCATTGTAAAATTATAGAAGAGTTACTTAGGAGATTTAAACATTATAAAATTACACTTAAAGGTTACTTTTAAATTATAAATATCATAAAAGTCATTTTCAAGTGGCTAATCTGTTACATAATTACTTAATTATTGTTTAGCAACAAAATTCACTTATTAGAAAAATTAAAATAATAATTTTTTTTTTTTAATCCTATGTCATCACATAACTTGACCTTCAGCTTTAAGACAAAAGCTGAGGATCACTATATATATATGTATATATATATATATTGTAACCTAGTGTTATTGACACTTGGTTTATTTGGCATTGTTTCCACAGGAAAACAATGCTATCCTTTTCTAGGAAATAAAAAAAAAGTAAAATAATAATAATATTAAGTGATTAATAAAGTATGCTATTTATTCACTGTAATGTGTTTTAAGCAAATAACTAATAAATTTAGTAGTCCAATATCATTTTGAAGAAGAGCATGAATAATTTAATTAAAATTTTAACAATAAGAGCAATTTAATATAGTATAAAAGCACATATCATAAACAGTAATTGATTTTGGATGGGTAGAGGGAGAGTAGATGAGTATCTTGTCATAAAGCACAATAACTTCTGGTAAATTTTTAAATTATTTTAGATAATAATGTATACAGAATTATACATCACTAATAAGCATTGTTAATTAAATATATTTATTATTTTTCATTATTTGTCAAATTGATTTGTAATCCATTTAAATCATACAGAAAACTATATGACTGTAATAAGTTTTTTTTTTCCTTTTCTTTTGTTTATGTTATAATTAAATGATTATTTTTCTGTAAGAGGTTGCTAAAACAAGACCACCAAATTTTGAAGAAAGTTTAGTCTGACATTAGTTTTACAAGGAGGAAGCAGTACTGAAATTCGGTAACAAATTTTTTATTATTTTTTATTGCAGAAATAAATATAAGTCCAGTAAATTTTTAATAATATCATGCGTGGCTAATCCTATTTGATAAGATATTCTGTTTTCTGTGGCCATCTACCTATTTAAAGCTTTTTATACGCAAAAATATACTATCTTATGTTAAAGTTCAAAATGACCGTATTAACTACAGTAATCACGGAAAGTGTCATTATATTTAAATTAAGCAATATAAGTAATTTCCAGGAAATAAACAATTATTTGCTAACTTTACCTTATTTAATAATCTTTTCATGGTATAAAAGAAAAATTATAATTAAAAGAAATATTATAAAAGCCAAAGAAAGTTAACGAGAAACATTTCGCGCTCTTTCTAAAAGAAATTGTCTGCATTTGAAAATAATGTAAGTTCCCCATGTTAAAATATGTTTTATTCACTGAAAATTATCTAAAAATAATATTAATGATCAATGATATTTACTTATACACCTGTATATTTTTTAAAAATAAAATATAAATTTTCTCAAGGCAAATATCGGAAAATTTGTATGTGTGCATTTTATGGAGAATTCCTTATTAAAGACAAATTACAATTCCTAGAGTAGGAATAAAAACTACAAACATTAGTGACTTAATTATAACCATAATATAATATGTTATATTATACATCAATTGGAGTCGTTAAAACTTTATAACCACGTAAGTCAGCTGCAGTCCTTATAGTAATAGTATTTTTGGAAAATTCGCGCATTATTTTATTCATAAGCCAGCTAGCTAAAAAAAATGATACGTATCGCCAATAGTAACAAGAAAAGAATTGTATATGTGATCGTCTATCGTCAAATATTCGTCATGTAAAAATATGTATTGTTTTCTTGGATCCCAAAATTATAGCAGTTAATTCAAAGAAGAATTAACATCCAACGCTGCTATGTTTTCTTTGCCTAATTTATTAATTGCACCAGAATGGAGACAACTTTTATAGAAATGAAATAATAAAATGTGTTTCTTATTTTAAATTTGCTTCGTGAACTACGAATGGATCAAGTTCATCATCTAGATAAATTGCCCAACGGAAAATATTTTTCTAGTGAGATAATAAGCACTTGTTAAGTAATGATTTTTTTTTACTAATTTGTAAAATTATGTGTATTTTTTTTTATATCAACAGGTGAAAGGCTGTATAGTCAAGTAATATTTAAATGATCTTGTAATCATAAAGGTATGTTTTCATGTAATTATTCTAGGTTAAATTTATATTCGACATGAAAAATTTTTTTTTTTTCAAAATGTGTTTACTTATGATATGCAATTATGGGTATAAATTTATATGTTAGATGCGTAAAAGAAGAAAAACTTAGATACTTAATAGGTAAAATATCTAGTTAAAATTATCAGAAGTAATTAAAGAGAAGTGCTATACAGGATATTACTTATTTAAAGTTTGAAACAAATTTATACTATGTTAATTGAGGAACTTATTCCCAATTATTCTTTATTAACGCATTCACTTAATTTAGTTCAAAATACTAGACTATCAATTACTTGTTGAATGTTTCTTTGGCAAAGGTGAAAATTATTATGGTTTATTCTGTGTTATCCATTGATTTCAGACGTTGATCTAAGTATACCCCGGAACATAAATTTAGTGTAATTAGTGTATTTGCTTGTCTTGCCCTGATATAGCATCAGTATATGATTAATATTCGCATTAGTAATAATTGTAATGTATCTATTTTGTGGGATGGAAAATGATCTCCCCAAAAGCTTTATTTTCCATGAGGGGAATAGATAAATCTAGTATTCGGGTATGTTTATAACCCAAGTGATCGCTTCTCAGAGTTAGGACGATCAGTAATTTATATCGTATTTAGTGTATTTCATTCGTTAAAATCCCAGGAGAGGATTATATTTGGTGTGTGTTCCTATTATGCCCAAGTAAGAGGCAAGGACCCACCAAACTATTTTAATGTAGTAGTTAATTCTACAGACCTTCAGTGTTATTCCATATTCCTCATGAGAAAATAGAGATAATTCCACCACGGAAGGTGTTGAATATTGTGTTTTGTTTAGAAAGTTATGGCAAGATAACGGGTATATTGGAGGTTAATTCCTCACGATCCATTTAGTATAAATAGCGTGCTAGTATATATGATCAATGTCTGGATTGTGCGGCGGAATAGTGCTGGTAATCCACACATAAGTCAATGGAGAGAGTAAGTTTAAAATTGCGTGATTTAGAAATTTTTATTTGCCAATGGAGGGTTCAAATACCAGGTTTAATTTGGGTTAATGATTAAGTAGCACTCACAATATAACTTATAATGAGGAATACAGTGTGTATAACAACTTCAGTTGTTATTAAGGTAAATATTAAAATAATAAGTGTAACTTCTGATAAATAACCCATAAATTATAATAAGTTATCTAAATAAAAACTATCATTTAATTAAAGATATGATAATAAAAATCGTTTGTACGCATTGCCTAGAATCAGATTATTTTTATTTTAAAACAAGTAGTTAGTTAATAAAGTTAAGCAGCCGCTCATATAAGATACACTAAATGGATGAGTTGATGTATCGATAATAATATTTATTTTGTTATATTCAATTTGCATAAATGTAAAAAGAAGATGAAGAAGTAGTTCGAATCCAGGTCTAAAAATATAGACGAATTAATGTTAGTTATATTTTGTTTTATCCATATGGGATCGAATAAATTGTATATGTTTGTTTATTATGTTAATCATAAAGGATAGTTTTGTTAAACTGTAATAATAAATTATAATCTTGTTAAAATTTAATAATAAATTATAGTCTTGTTACAAGTTGTTTGAGTCATTTTTCTTGTGTGCTAAATAAAAGTGTATTGGCATAATACTTGCAATACTTTCTTGAGTCCAAAATCATTTATGAAATCTTAATTCAATACACCAGATAGACAATTGTAAGCAGATCAGAATATTTTATTATATTTTAATTTAATCAGAATTATTTATGGGATTGAAAACTTCAGACCAAGACATTTTATTTTATATGTGTGTAAAATCACTTTATTCCCAAACTAGTCGCTTTTGGTTGCACATTGTTTCGTACACATTTAAGTGAAGTGTCTAAGTAATAAATCTTAGTTAAATTATTGTGTTGTCATGGATAATGGAAGGACACAAAAGCACCCTTGTCTTTTCATCATTCCGACTGAGATTCTGGATTAAAAGGGCTGTATTATTCAAAATTATGCGTTGTTATTGAATATAGTTATCATCTCGTTAAATATTATAATAGTTGATATGTGGATGAAGACACCTGGAATTTAAATAAGGTAAATGTTTCCTATAGCCGACCAGAATGTCAGTCATATGTGACAACTCAATACTGCCGAGCATTTTTCTTAAACATAACTGAGAACCCTGAGATTAGTGTCATTATTATAAGTGCTCTTAAATTAAGAATTGATCAATTATGATCAACATTACAAGCGTGGCATGGCTTAAGAGATTGAAACTTCTAATTGTATAATAATAAAATATTGAGAGCATATTGGCAAATTAATAAATGTTTTGTTTTAGTCAGTAATATTAACAATGACATGAAATCATCATCATCATTGTCGAACAGTGCAAGTACTTACAGCTCAGAGAATGTGTTTTGGATAGAGAAAGAATGTTAGTTTATTTTTTTTTAAATTTATTTTATTAATGATAATTTTTTTTTTAATTCTATCTCTGTCTGAACTGCATATCGCTGTAGCTGAATTATTATAACTAACCAAACGTCGAGCTATATTAGGTAATATAGGGTTTGCTACCCGAATCATAGACGGAAGCGTTTAGGCTTTCCGAATTCTCTTTAATAGAATTAGGTTTCCGATCTGATTTAATAGAAATGAAGTCGTCGTTTAATAGGTTAGAATATATATATATCATATTGCAATGGTCATAATTAATTTTATAAACTATCCCTATTTTATTTTTAATATTACCAATTCTTTTAACATTACATATCCATTTTCCTAAACGCTTATTAGTATTCCATTATACTTTAAGATTATCCATGACTTTTCTTTGAGTAATGTCTTACATACATCCAATAAATATAGTATTGAAATCCATTTCTTATCTTTAGGCATTTGCTTTATATTATTTCTTGGATTATTTGTATCCTTATTATTTAAATTTATTTCAATATCTTTTCTTTTATGAATTATCTCTAATTTTTGTCTAAATGTTTTATCTATAGTCAATGTTAATCTCTTATTTTTAAATTAAAATCTTTCAAAATTGCTATTTTAATCCTTTTCTTCTTATTTGAAAAGCAAGGAAAGAGTTCAAAGAAAAAAAAAGGAGTTAAAATATTTTGATGTTTTTTTTTTTTTTAAAAAAAAAAAGAAATCAAAGAAGACATATTTATAAAGCAACATATTAAAGATAAAGAAAAAAGAGGAATAATTGATCCAAATTTATACCAATTATGATCTCAAAAAATAGCAGCTAGAAATAATTGTAAATTAAAAACTAATAGACTAACATTAGGAAGAAACATTTGGTAAAAATTAAAAGTTGAGAATGATTATAGACAAATAGGACATAAAAAGATATAGGAAATTCTTTATATAATAATGATACAAATAATATAAAAAATAATGTAAAGCATATGTCAAAAGATAAGAAAAATGGATTTCAATACTCATTGGATGTATATAAGACATTGATCAAAGGAAAATTATGGATGACAATAAAGTAAGATGGATTTTAAAAATAATAAATCTTTAGAAAAATGAATATATAGTATTAAAAGAACTGATAATATTAAAAATAAGATAGGGATGGTTCATTAATTTAATTACGGTCATCACAATTGTTATATATAGAGCTCGCAAATCAGTTCTTAACAAACTTTGCAGAATATGCCCAACCCCAGACCAGTTTTTGCTATCGGCTTTCTCAGTGAGATGCTAGAATATTCAAGCATTAGATTAAAAATACCAGGACAAGCTCAGCACTTTGTCTAATAGATAAATATTAAGTAAAAAATCTGAAATTTTCCAACATTCATATGTCTTCCAATCCAGCTATCTAACTTAAATAGCCATATGGGACTGAACCAAGTTCGGATACACCATATAGTAATATTTTAGCAATATAAAATCTCCAAAGCCTTAATGGCAAAAAAATAAAATTACAAAGAAATCAAGTCAGATGTTACATGACCTAATTTAATAAGCTTTTATTACAAATGTTATACATAGCACTCACAAATAAGCTCTTAACAAGCATTGGAAAATATTTCCAACTCCAGACGTGTTTCTGCTACTGGCTTCCTCAGTGAGGTACTAGGATATTCAAACATTAGATTAAAAATACTAGGACAAGCCCAGCACTTTATTTAATGGATAACTATTATGTAAAAAATCTGAAATTTTCAGACATTCATATGTCTTCCAATCCAGATATCTAACTTAAATAGCCATATGGGACTGAATCAAGTTCAGATAAACTATATACTAATAGCTTCAGCAATATAAAATTGCCAAAGTCTTAATAGCAAAAAATAAAATTGCTTCAAGTCAGATGTCACATGACCTAATTTATTAAGCTTGTATTACAAATGTAATTTTATTTTTTGCTATTAAGGCTTTGGCAATTTTATATTGCAAAAGCTACTAATATATGGTGTATCTGAACTTGGTTTACTCCTATAATGCTATTTAAATTAGATTGCTGGATTGGAAGACATATGAATGTCTGAAAATTTCAGTTTTCTACTTAATAGTTATCCATTAGATAAAGTGCAGGGCTTATCCTAGTATTTTTAATCTAATGCTCGAATATCCTAGCACCTCACTGAGGAAGCCAGTAGCAGAAAATGGTCTGGGGTTGGGGATATTCTGCAAAGCTTGTTAAGAGCTTAATTGCAAGTTCTATATCTAACATTTATAATACAAGCTTATTAAATTAGGTCATATGACATCTGACTTGATTTCTTTATAATTTTATTTTTTGCTATTAAGGCTTTGACAATTTTATATTGCTAAAGCTATTAATACATGGTATATATGAACTTGGTTGTCCTATATGGCTATTTAAGTTAGAAAGATGGATTGGAAGATATATGAATGCCTAAAAATTTCAGATTTTCTGCTTAATAGTTATCCATTAGATAAAGTGCTGGGCTTGTCCTGGTATTTTTTAATCTAATGCTTGAAAATCCTAACACCTCACTGAGTAAGCCAGTAGCAGAAACTGATCAGGCATTGGGGATATTCTGCAAAGCTTGTTGTGAGTTCTATATATAACATATATATATATTTCTTTTGAATGGACTGAAAAATTCAAGCTTTTCTTTATTTAAAGGGGAGTGTGGCTGAAATAATATAGCTGTGAGGTATTTAAAATATTTTGTAGATTTCAGTTAGTGTTATTCATTGTTTGTCTTTAATATATATATATTAAGCATTAAATCACCCCACATGGTTAAGAAATCGAGTACCACCTTTTGTGAACTAATATATAAATACATTAGAGTTTGTATTTCAAAATAGCCAGCTTAATATTTGTATATTTATTTCAGTATAGCGTTATGCACTGGGATTTTATATATATATAGGATTATATATATAATATTCTTATTTATTTAAAGAAATACTAAGTCAGAGTTTAAATATGTTTATTAAATAATTAGCTCCAAGTATACTTTCAATGTTTTAATGTCATATTCATGATTATTCTGCTGAAAAAAACCCACTTACTGCTGATTTGAATACTATTTGTTCTCTGGTTAATTATACATTCATTTTTTGTAATGAACCATGCCTCTTTCATTTTCGATTGTTTCACTCTTCACCCATTATTTTAACACAACTTGGATCAAAATTATAGACATCTTATCTTTCATGATTGTAAAAATCCAATGTATTAATGGGATCATTTTTTGTCTGTGACATTTTATATATTAGAAAATGCTGCACCATTTTTGTTTTAAGATTAGCTTATTTTGCTGTAGTATATGTATAGACAGTTCTTTTGGCTGCAATCTACAACATAAACCATGTTGGGCAGGTCCAATGTTTGTAATTTATCCTTTATGTTGTTAATAAGTTTTTTTTAAATAAATGGGCATTTAAAATCCCATATTAAATTTATCTGAGCAAATATGTACTATTTTGTGACCCATATATGGTGAGTTTGATATAACAATTCAGTTTTTATTATTATTTCCATGATCAGAAGTTTTATTTGCTATTTTTGTTTTGAATTGCCATAAATATCAGAGTACTTGCATTCTGTTGTATCCTGCTTTTGTCTAGTTATGTACGATTCTAAGTTTTCTTAATTCTATCCAATTCAAACTGACATAAATAATTTCATGGTATAGGTATGATTTTAATTTTGCAAATTTATGTAACATAATTGTGATTTCACATCTATGCAACCTTTGATATGGGGGAGGGTTAATAATCATTTTGCATTGCAGTGCATTATGGATCCATTTTAGTTTTAAGTCTAGATATGGGATTTGATTATCTTCTAGTTCAATGATCATGGTTCATTACAAAAAAGAAATATATAATGAACCAGAGAACAAATAGTATTCAAATCAGCAGTAAATGCATTTTTTTCCAGCAGAATAACCATGAATATGATGCAAAAACATTGAAAGTATACTTGGTGCTAATATATATATATATATATTGTGACCGGTCACCTTATTCAACCGTTCATATAGGGATTGAAAGCTCCGAAACAAACATGATATAGCGTAAAGCTTTATTTATTTTCCTATATCGATAGTTGTTCATTATCAACACAAGGGGGCACCAGATACGATGATTTAATTTACAATTTAATTTCTCACATCACCTTACGTCATATCAAAATGATTTCTAAGTCTAATCCCCGCCCATAAGCTCAAACTCCCAGCATGGACCAATAAGGGTCACTCAGGGTCGCGATGAAATCGTTTCAAGAATATCATTCTGGCAAAAGACACAATAATAACCAATGGAGAAGAAGCTTGGTTGATTTACAGATCGGTCCAAATATTGGACCAGGTCATTGGTTATTTGCAACTAATACGAATGTTTGATTTATGCATCCTTATATAAAAAATTAGAAGCTTATAATATCATCCCCCCTTTATCATACAGTCCAATAGAATTATTCATACTAGCTTTATTGACATTTACTTCTATTTATTAATAATAGGCCCTCCCAACTCTTAAACCTATCTTAACTACATAGTAAATAAACATCGCGACTTACGGCACGATGAAATTTAAAGAAATAAACAAAACAAAAAAAAGGAAAGACAAATTTAAAAGTAAAATAATTAATCGCATGAATAAATGCTGATTATAATAATTAAAAAAAATGTATTTAATTATAGAGAATGATTTGAGGAATGCTCGACTTGTTTAAATAAAAAAAGAATTTATTGAATATAAAAAATGAAACATTAATTAATTGCTTTATTTGCACGCACATACACGCATTCTCGCGATCTCAGAAAAGAACATATTATGCATAATAAACATGGATGATATAATATATTTCCTTCTTTTACATTTGAAATTAGGTGTGTGTTATAATTTATTTGCGAAAGAAAATAATAATTATGATCAAAGTTCATAACAGGAAAAGTCCTAAGATTTAAATAAGAGGAACTATATAGCATCTGATATTTTTTTATTTCGAAAGTTGAAATTAAAATATTAAGATTCAAATATGAGGGATTACGGATCATTTTATATTTTGATTTACGAAAGTCGAATTTAATTACTTATGAGATTGCCTTTTAAAGTCTACGTAAGGAATGAATGTGAGCATAAAAGAAATAAAGTGTTTACCTAGGATTTTGCGTAGTCTTCTGCTGCTTCTAATTTGGGGAGGGTTCGAACCTGTTGGATACTGTTTCCATAATAAATGGTTATTCATTTTATATAAGTTCAGCGTAGTATGTTTGGACAACTTCCTTGGACTGATTAGAGTCGATGTTTGGACGGCACTGTTGTTGATCATTCATAGCTGTGGAGATGTTCTGGCGGCGGAGCGTCGATCAATCACTGAGGGGTTTCTTAGCCCATCATGATGATCGATGGTCTAAATGTTAATTTCACAGTGATCATATTGGATAAACTGGATAGCAAAAAAAGAGAAAGTTCTAGTTGTAGCTTCCAGAGGAACTTAAAACTATAAGCATAAGCAAAACAAAACAAAGAATGTAAAAAGACTGTAACCGAGTTGTGAGTGTCGAGACAAAGACTAAGACTCATATTTATATGGGTTGGTTATTATCTGAGGATCCAATCTCCACCCAGAGTTCAATATTCTCTGAGTTGTCGTTGGGGTCCGTGTCCTACGTAATGTTCATTCAATCCATATGCTTGAGGCAATCTTAGGTTTATGCAATCTCACATTGCAATCTCAGTTAGAAAAAAATTCATACTTATTCACCTTTTATACATACATGCGTGCGTGTTTTAAGATAACATTTTAACTTACATTAGTTTAAAAGTCGAGCATTTAATCTCAAAATCACCTCTATAAGCTTTTAACTTTCGCTATAGTTATAATTTAAAATAAACCCCTTTTTAATTACCCCCGCGGCATATACAAGTAGAAATCATTTATTGAGATTTAAAATGGCATATTAGTGATGCTTTATATTTTATTTTTTTAGAGAATATTATTATAATAGATTATATGAAAGCCTTAAATTATTTAATCAGAAATATTAACATTTTATTTTATAGTGTATTTTATAAAGCATTGAAAGAAAACTACATTTATTTTTATCATAAATTGAAAGTAACTAAAAAATAGAGTATTTACATTGCTTGTGTGTGTGGGTATATACATGTACTGACTTTGTCTCGGTACAATATATATATATATAACAATAAAAATAATAAACATAACAGTAATTAACTATTATATACAGTCTTTCAATCTGCACAAGTACTTTTGGTTAATTTTTTAACCCTCCTCAACTGATGTTAAATTAACAAAAAACATAATGGAAGCAAATATCACCAGCTCAAATCCCATGAATCCCAAATTTTAATGTTAGCAGTTTGTCTATTAATTATATTCATTTTATTTATTAAAATAGCGTCCTTAATTTTTCTTTACTCTATTCATGAAGAATCTTAATACTTTTAATATCAAACTTAAATTTATATTTACATGTCTTTCATGATCCAAGAAGACTGAAGCAGTCATTAAATCATTATTATTTTTACTTTTCACATACTTGTTTAATTTAATATTTTTTCAATACTAATATGTAATATAGGGAGTGTACCGATTGCTCACACAAGTTCTTATTAAACAAGTGTTTGTTTGAGCTACTGGTACATCCCTATATTACATATTTGTAAATACAAGCTTTTTAAAAGCAACGTGACTTGCTTTATTGATTTTTTTCAATATTGTACATTCACAAAAAATTTAATACACAACATTACTTTTATGCTTGATAGGTATGACATTTTTAAAATTATTCACTAACTTATTAATGTTATTTTGTAACACAAAATAAATCATTAAATATTTCCTTATAGATATATGTTGATACAAAGATTTTCATGGGTTGCATATATAAAAGACATATTTTGCGGGTTCATCCATGTTAAAAAATTTAAATATTGATATACCGACATTTCGACTTGATCACACATGTCATCCACTGGGTGATAAAAGGTGGATGACTTGTATGATCAAGTCAAAATGCCGGTACATCAATATTTAAATTTTTTAACACGGATGAACCTGCAAAATATGTTTTACATATATATTGTAAAGGATGGAATAATCCACCCTTTCTTTTGAAGTGCCATTTAGGTTTTAAAAAAATCTCTTTGATTTGGTTTTTGCGTAAGGATTTGTATATAGATTGTTATTGTTGTTAATTGTTTTTATTGTTATTTGGTTTATTTTTATTTATTTATTGTGATATGTGCTTTGTTTCACGATGGGGAGATTTTAATAGCAATGGATATATATAAATTTGCAAGTGTGTATGTATATAATTAATTATCAACAGTAGCATTTAAATTGTTAGTTCTAATTAGATTGTATTTTTATTTTTGGAAATTATAAATGATGTAATATTATTATTTTGTTGTTTATTTATCTATTTATTTTGTCAACTGCAAAAATAAATTTTTATGCAATATTTTTTTGTGTGTGTTATGATTATTAGCATTTTATTTTTTTTCATCTTAATATTTTAAAATCAACAATCAGCAGTCTTAAAGATTTTTAAGCCAGTCCATGAGTTATAACAATAAGACAAAGATTACTATAGAAACACATAAAATAATCACCATAAAATAGAAAAGAAAGAAGCCATAACTTTATTTTGTTAATTCCACAAATTCTTCTTTGGATATCAATATAATAACTACTGGAACAGGATATAACATTAAAATGATTGGTTAAGTGAATTTTACTATCCCAGGGCAATTTCTGCCCATTTGGCCTATCTTATTTCACTATTGGAGTCCAGTAAAATATTCAGCTTAACACCAAGCCTGCACTTGTAAACAAACCTCAGAAATATATATATTGTAACTTTAAGTTTTTTGAATAATCCTAAGCTTAATAGCCAAATTGATTTATTTCTATAGCTGAATATAAAGAGAATGCCTGGAATTGATTGCTTTAACAAAAAAAAATCTATAAATTCACATGTTGCTAATATGTATACATATTTAAAGTTATTTCATATACTATGGAATGGAGCTGAGTATACAAGAGACTGGAAATAATGAACAGTTTGTGGTTATGGCAGCGGTAATTAAAATTGTTCAATATATTCATTCACTTGTTGATTTTTATTTCTTTTATTTTTGTTTTCTTAATCATAAAACTTATTTTAAAAATACAAGAGTATATACATATGTGATGTCTAAGACTAGTTTATAATTTTTTTTTAATAATTTAACTTAATAAATAGTGAAAGTCAATTTATAATATATATATTTTTGTTTTTGTCAGAAATTTTAGATATTAAATTAAGCAAGTAGATTGGGAAATGCCAAGTTAAAATAATGATTGTAATAACATATTTTTTAATATCATTAAATGGTTGTATTTGGTTTATGTTTTACATATATACCTTTATTAAATGATAAATGTCATGTATAAATTTAAACTGGAAAACCAATAAATAAAGTATACTTATTTGCATAGGAGTTATATATATATTGTGCCCTTTTCTATAGGTCAATGATGGTTATAAATGGTCAATTACAAAAAAATTTTAAAATTAATATTATATAGTATTTAAAAGTATAGATTATATTAAGCAGTAAAAGATTAATATGATATATTTAATAATAAATATTGTGATGGTGAGAATTGTATCTAATTCTATATTTTTCTAAATTGTTTTTCAAAATTTTATATAATTATTTTATATAATATAAGTAGCAAATTTATTAAGACAGATAAAATTAGACTAAACACCGGAAATGACTACGTGACTGTCTGAAATATTCTATGTATAAGCACCGGTTTAAATTAATACTAATAATTAAAATATTTAAATAGTATATTATAAAAGTGGATGGAATTGTCACACATCATAATAAAAATAAGTAGTATACACCTTTATTATTTATTGTTTCAAAATTGTTTTAAAGGTAGTTAAATAGTAATAGATAATAATTGATTTAAAAATAATAATGAGTTAACATTTAAGTCTATTACGTCATGATTTTAAAACTTTAAAAATTGTTTATAAATCCAAGTAGGGATTGACCAATAAAAAATAGATCTTGGCAGACAACCAAAATCACGCCAACTAATTGTATAAACGGGGGAGAACAAAAATGTGTTGACTCCAGAGCAGAGGTAAAATTTTAAGCTCTCTAATTTTTTTTTTCTTCAATTTATTAGTCGATTTTATTATAATTTTAATAATATCTTTGAAAGAAACCAACTGACAATTTAAAAATCATCCAAAGAGAATCTTAGAATAAAATGTTTTAAAAAAAGTTTTCATAATAATGTTTCACTAACTTTACAGTAACCTGCCAGTGGATTCTATCGAAATATAATCGGAGTTTTCAATAGAAAATGGATACATTCTTAAAACCAAGTTGTAAATTTTATAATGTTCCAAATATGTTAATATTATTCGTTGATATAGTTTATATAGCGTATCACTATGAAAGCTGTTTTCGTGCGTATAAAATCAATGAAAGGACATTGTGCGCAGAGTTAATGAAGATAATGGAAAATAAAAATAAGTATTATTCGTATAAGAATAAATGGACAAAAGGAATTTTAATATTGAAATAGTTTGAATTGCTTTCTTTAAGATGACTTGAGAAAATACTCTAGAAAATAGTTAAAGATCGAAAGTAGTGTATATAAAATAATAATGAATGAAAGTGAAGTTTACCAAGGAAAACACTTGCCTAAAGAAAAAAAAAATTTTACAGAAGAGAAATATAAAATATTGGATCCATGGAAAATGCAATTGGTACCGTAATTATTAAATAATTGTAGTTTAACTAGAAATAAAGATGCATCAATGCGCTGAGGTAATATTCGCCAGAACATTAAAAAGCTTCGTGGGATAACTAAATAAAATGTTTTCTAATAATTTTGGATTAAACACTAAAACTAAAGATCGTCTAAACAGTTTATTAAATGAACTAATTTATTTAAAACTTTAATAAGCATAAAGGAGAACATTCGGACAAAAGAAGAAATAATAAATATTATGGGACTAACCAAGATTTACCGTCAGAAAAATATGTGATTGTGGTTTGAATTATTTTCTTTACTAATCTAAGTTAAACATTAAGTTTTAGATAGTGATAGGGAAAACAAAATACATTAATTCGTGATATAACATTATATGAAATAATATGTTTTGATTTTGAATTTTAAAATAAAATTGTATGTATGTGGAAATTTGTATATTTGCGATGCTCGAAGAGAAAGAAACCTACTACGAACTCTGATAGGAAGATAAAGATTGTTTTGGGTAACATTTATAATTATTAATGATATATAATGTATGTTTTATTTATTTAGATCAGCTGAGAATCGAATGAATGTAGCACAAAAGTTTTATTGTTATTATTGTTGTAAAACGCATTTTTGAAAACAACACTCTAAAACACTTTGAGATGTGATTAGATTTTTAAAGAATATGCATACGATAATCATTTTATGTATTATTAATATAGTTCAATATAACGATGGTTATGTGATATTTTCTGTTAATTTTCCGATTGGGATATTTAAATGTTATTTTAACAAAACGTAGATGTTGAACCTACAGTGTAATAAAGCAAGACAAATTGTTCTTATGGAATAGGGAAATGTTTTTATATTAGCGAATTTTGTTTATTGTTTTTAAAAAAGTAGTTAGTATTTTATCGAAGTTGGATACAGTAAAAATCTCGAGAGATAGTTTGGGTAGTGACTTGGTAGTACGTGGTGATTCGGAAACCAAGAGGATGTATTAAAAACTAGGATGCTACAGGGAATGAAATAATAAGTAGTTTTAGATGTTAATCAGCGTAGTTAACAAAGCCCTACGACTGGTACACAAGTTGTCTTGGACAGTGGTATTTTATATATTTCTTGTGAGTCGTACTAGATGTTTGGTAAAGCTGAGTAAATAGCTGCCACATCATGCTTATCGCCAAGGTTATTAGACAATGAATGTCGGACCTATTCACACTGTTCCATACATTTTTGAAGTATATTGCGGATAAGTTATCTATCTATTTTCCCGATATCCTATACATCTTTCGCTATCTTTATCTGTATTTCTTGCAACTACATCGTTATATGATAAGTCTATTAAAAGGGAAACAATAGATATTTTAGAATGTATGTCATGCTATTATTTGAAATAAGAATAGTTAAGTGTTAATGAAGAGTAGATTATGATTATTGAAAGAAAGATGCAGATATCCTAAGAAGGGAAGGAGTTAGAGAATTATTTTAATTCCTTTTAAGAAATGAACTATAATTTTATAAAAGTATATCCAAATAAAAATATACAAAAATATTAAATATAATTTCCCGTTTTCTTATTGTTAATTATATTTTAAAAAATATAAGTATTGCATATTTAAAAAATACAATAACATTCGATAATTATAGTATATGTGAAACTGTAACAGATGATAATTAAACCCGTGTTATAGTGTTATACATGAGTATGTCTTATGGAATAAACGTATTATAGTTTACAAGCATTGGAGAACAAACGTTAAAGTAATAATATTATTTGAATAATATGTGGAGTGACTTATATAAAGTTACAAGAAAATGTAATTTTCTTTTAAAAAACCATATTGATTGTAAAATTATGATGTTATAAATGATGTTTATCCACATAGATAATTTATAATACAGTAACTTTAATATTAAAAGGTAAAGAATGGTATTACCCATAAAATAGTTAAAATAAGTGATATGATAAACCTAATGAGAAATAAATAAATAACTTTTAAAAGTCATAATAAGTTTAATTAACGATAAAAGAAATATAAATGTGTATAATTCAGCTATTGTAGTGTAAAGAAAAATGAGGATATCCCTTGTAAATAGATGTAGATGGATTTGTTTGTTTTATTTATTTTTATTGATGTTAATAAAATTTTAAAATTTGTTTATTAAAACTTGTGTCTGAGTTTTGTTTTCTCTACATCATTGCATGAATTCACAGGGTATGTTCACAACCATTAAACTAAGTATATGATTGTTTGCACAAAAGATAAATAGAGAAGTATGTTTAATCTTAAATATTTATTGATGTTCTTATAATTAAATAATTATAAAATTGCCTTGCGTTACTGGTCATCAATCCATTATCATAATATTTTGCTAAATTATATGCTATTAGTTGCCACTTGCTTTATTTATCAGATTATCTAAATACTGCCACTTATTAATTTATTTTATTACTTAAAGATAAAAAAGGGGATATTATATTATTAAGTAATTTATTACGGTTATAAATTTGCAATGAAAGAAAAGCTGTACTAGTTGGATTAAGCAATGAAGATTGTGATTATTATTGTTTTATTATTAATCTAATTGCAGAGTAGTAGATTATGACATAAAATCCCTTATCATATTTTGCTACCATATGTTTATTAACATATGAAAAAATTTAAGAACCTGAGATTATTTCATTTGAGCTAGATGATTACTATTATTATTATTAGAGATAAAAGATTAATACTTTAATCGTTAAATGAGTCTTAGTGATTAGAAGTTGCGGAAGTCATAAGAATACTATGTAGTTATTATGTGTAATAGTAGTATAAGGGGGGATAGTGTTCTTATGCTATTGAGGTGGTATCCTGTGGGATATTGTCTCAATGTAATCTACCTTGTCACCTGTATTTCCACTTCTAGTCTCATGAATTCCTGAATATTTATTTGAGTTAGTTTAAAACAGAACCTAAGTTAATTATAAGAAACTTGAGCTAGTAAAGCATTTAATTGAATATTTCATTAATTATTAGAGCTAGAACCCGGTTAGGTGATTTTCACTATATTATATTTATTTTGGGGGAAGTGGAGATGCGGAAACGGGGCGGTTAGATTATGGCCCTCAACGTGATTGGCCTGATGTGTAGTGGAGCTACATACGATGACAAGGGCAGAATATATATGCAAAATATAATAGAATCGTATTTTTAAACACTATCATTATTTAACAATTGTCTTAACTCCTCAATTATTTTAACTGTATTGTTAGATGTATTTTGAAAAGTATGGATCAAGTCATAGTATTGAATATTAGAATTATAGATTAATATCCCCACATGTCCATTATTTAGTTGTCTTTTATAAATATTTTGCCTATATGTAAATTCTCGTATGATATGATATTTATATATATATATATATATATATTGTGCTAGGCACTGAATAAAGCCTTGAGTTGATAGACATGAAATAAATGAATTTTGCAGGCCAGGATATAAGCCTTATATTAATAAGAAGCCCAAGTAGTTGATGTTCATAATGTGGTTCAAAATAAAGTAAAATAAATAAATCCTTATAGCATAGTGGGAAGGAGCTTTTTACATTGTTTTTTGTATCATCTTGTATGTTGATCCAGTTTTAAAAAAATACATCTATAACCTAAATTATTAATTTAACAAGCTACTACTAATTAATTAATTAATGTATTTATTGATTGATATATTTTTACAACAGTTTTATACAACTCCTATGTAAAATATAAACTGCAAGTTATGTTTATTATCAGTAAATCTTTTATTTGATTTATATTTTTAAAAAAATTGAACATTTGAAAAGCAAATCAGTTTTTGTGTTTTCCATATATATATATATATTTATGCTATTCCAGCATATCGAATCACAATTTTGGAATAAAGCTTATATCATTTGTTTTATATAAATAAAAAGACTTTGAGTTTTCATTTAAAATTTATTAATACATTTGGGTCTCATTTTACGCGATACATAGGTTCCTCAGAAAACACGTGCAAATGAAATCGCGCAAAAATAGACATAACTTACATTGAAAAAGGGGGGATGCGGTCTGTGATTTTTCAAAATTCGCATAAAAGTAAAGCACCAACGTAAAATTACTTTAAAATTCGCACAAAAAAAAAAAAAATAAGGATATAAAATATGACTAATAAAAAATTTCAAATTTGAAAAAAATTGATACAAGATGAACTTTTTTTAACTATAATATTTAATTTTATTCAAAATAATATATTTTTATGCATAATTTACAGTATAGTAATTTACACATTTTAATTATTATAGCTATTTTCTGAAAAACACGTTCGTTTGCAAACAACTAATGCCAACTCCACACCCATGTTGTGTCAATGGTTTCTGGTGACAATGAAATTAGTAATTAATCTTTGAGACAATGATTTTATTAATTGTTTATGAAAGTAACAACTAATAATTAAATTCTTATTTTTGTCTTTAATTTTCAATTCCGTTTAAAAATCAAATTTCACATCACATTAATTTCAAGTCATCTTAAGTAATTTTTAAATTGTTAATTACAATTAAAAATCAGACTTTAATTTTTAATTGTCAAATTTAATTGTGCCCACTGCTATTACTGACCTTTTAAAAATAAACTTGTAGACACTTAATGATTAATAATTATGTTCTTTTTTAAAAAGCAAAACAGAATGTGATTTAAAATGCAAAATTAACACGCACAATGTTTGAACAAATTTACATTATAATCTTGTAAAATTTAATGTGTGTATACATAAAATGTGGAAATCATGATTTTAATTTCATTATTGCATAAAATCTTACTATTATAAAGCACTGAAAATATTGAAATTACTAAGAAGAAAGTTGAATTCCAATAATGTGCTATTACTTTCAATATAACATAAGTGCACGAAATTTATTATTTAAAGTAATAGTGCATTATCAGAAATCGATTTCTGGTGAAACATGAATTGTGTAACTTCAAAATCGTGTTAAATAAATCCGCGTAAAAAGAGACCCAGGTGTATCTGTCTTTTTCCTTTTTAGTGAAGCAGTTATTAATTAGTTTGGCAAATTCATCCCTCAAATAAATGGTAATATTGTGTATTAGTTAATTATTATATAAGCCATCATTAATTGAAATATTAAATCACATATAATCTTGTTTGTGTATATATATATATTGGATTTAACAAAATTCCCTTTGTTCCAATTTATATTTAGTAAATAATCAAATTGTTAGTTACGTTAACCCTGAGAAGTAACCAGTTAACATGCCTTAGTCAATGCTCTTTAGTATCTAGGTTTATTTTGTATATGGCTAATCAAAATAACAATATAAGTAGTGATTAAAGCACATTCACTCATGTGTAATATATTTTATGTAGTGTAGATAATATATAAACCATTACTTTATAAATTAGTAATTTGTTCAAATAAAGTTAAACATCATAACCTAATTCATTATATTTTATATTCATTGGTTAGAATTAGTTATATTTTATTATATTTATTTTTGAATGAAAATTGATCAAAACCTGAGATATATGGGGAAAATAGATTGTCCATTTTGATTAATTCACAATTATTGGAGTGATTTCATTTCTGTTCATACATATACCACGTTGTATTACATTTGGTATCTCAATTGGAGCTTTTATTACATTTGTGGCTATCGTCATTAGGGCAACTAGAGGTTCCTTTACATGTTGGTGCCTTGCAATATGCGACTTGATTATTTGATTGGTGGTTGTGAGGTATACTATTGCCATATGTGAGTTCGATTAATTAATTGGTTAGTGGTTGTGGACAAGCATTCCATTACATTTTGCTACTTAATGATTAGAATGATTTCATCTTTCTTCATTTAGATACTACACTCTATTACATTTTTATTACATTTAAGGCAAGTGTATCTTTTCATACGTAGTTAAGGCATACTATTACATTAGTACTATTACATTAATTTTTTTTCTTCATACGTAGCATATACATTTCTATTACATTTGCTGCCCAACGATTGGGGCAATTTCATCTTTCTTCATTTAGATACTATTTTCTATTACAATATATATCCTTAAAAAATTTTACTTGAGCATTTGAAATATATGAAATAAATATCCATTTCTTATTATCAATCTTCAACTTCTTTAAATCATTATAAGTCTTTTTAAATTGACAAAGTATTGTTAATCTGTATATATAAAGGTCAGTCATGAAAAACTACAATTGAAAGAGGCAAAGAACATGATAGGGCAATTAAAAGAAAAGATACAATTCAGGACTATATATTATTTTTTAAATAATATTTAAGAATATGTTTGTCTGAAGGTCTGTGATGATGGCATTTTAGTTGTATTTATATGTTGGGCTATTTCCATCATCTAATATTAAATATTGAATGACTTTAGAAAAATTTAACTTTATTTAAATTTTCAAATTATATTCAACTATTAACAAGCACACTGGTTAGTATATACTCACTGTTTCAAGTAGTATTATTCTCCTCTCTTCATCAGGTGTTACTGAACAAATCAATGATAGTACTAGCATGGAAATCGAAACTGGACTTTTATATTCTTGAATGAGTTGTGAAAAAAATTCAAATAATAAAATATATTAAAGGTTATAAAAAAATAAAATGTTATAAAAGTTTATATATTCAGAAAAGTATAAAAAAATATATAAACATAGTAAAAGTCCAGTACAATTAGATGGAAAATGATAATTATTAGGTGATTAAAAATTTTCTATAAATTTGATTTTTTACTCTTCAGCCATCCACATCATTGAAAATCCAAGGCTAAACTGAGCACTGATTGTAAATATGAGTGGGGAAGTGGTGATGAGTGCTGGTTCAGCATGATATATATATATGTTAAAACGAAGATTTGCACGGGTTAAATATATAAAATGCATATTTTGCGGGTTCATCCATGTTAAAAACTTTTAATATTAATATACTGACGTTTCGACTTGGTCGCACAGGCCATCCACAGAGTTATAAAAGATAGAAAGATGGTTGTAGAGGTGCTACAATCACTGATTTGAATAAAATGTTAAAATTCCACCAATAGCAAAAAATGTTAAATTTAGGAATGTTTTTTAAAAAAATCTTTCCAAATAGGAGGAAGTTTACGTGTATCATCTCGCTTATTGATACAATCTGGCCTTTTAAGTATCTCAATGGCTTCTCTAATTTTGCATTGGTAGAGATTATCACATCTGGATATGATCCTGGTACTAGAAAAATCAATTTTATGACCTGAATCTATAGTATGGAGTGAGAGTGCTGATGATGATGAGTGTTGTTTAACTGCATTAGCATGCTCATCTCTCCTAACACTGATGTGATGATTACTCATACCTATGTAAGAAGCTTTACAATTTTTACATGAGATTTGATAGACACCATGAGATTCAAGAGGGATTGAATCCTTAGGCTTGGTTATTATATTGCTGATCTTTTGATGAGCAGAAAATGCTGTATCTATATTATAGCGTTTTAATATATGTCCGATACTGTCTGTAGTTCCTTTTACATATGGAACACAAATCCTAATAGCTGATTTATCATCTTTTTGTTTCCTATTTTGTCTATTTTGGGCTTGAAATAAGGCTTTTTTTATAAATTTGTAATTATAACTATTTGCTAATAAAACACTATTAATATGATTTATTTCTTCTTTCAGATGTGTCTCATCTGAAAGGTTAATTGCTCTATTTAAAAGAGTTTTGGCTACAGAAACTATCTAAGTTGGGTGATGATGAGAATGGAAATGCAAATATCTGTCTGTGTGTGTATCCTTTCTGTAAATAGAAAAAGATAAACTATTTGGTGTTCTGGTGACTAGAACATCAAGAAAAGGGAATTTTCCATCAGACTCTGTCTCCATTGTAAATTTAATATGAGGATGCATATTATTTAAATGTAAGAAAAAATTATCTAATTTATTTTTTCCATGTTGCCATATGCCAAAAGTGTCATCTATGTATCTGAGCCAAATGAAAGGTTTTAAAACCCGCAAAATATGTATTATATATATATATATTGGACATCATTTACATTATACATATGTATAGGGTCATGTGTAATATTTGTATAAAATGGAGTGGATGACTGTAGGGAGCTTGAAAGTCTGAATTAAAGTCCTGTCTAATTACATTAAATTTAGTATAGACAATATACATGTACTCAGGGGTCTCTTTATATGCAGTAGATACATTCCACAGAAAACCCACAAAAAAAAAATCGCACAAAAATAGACTTAACTTACCTTGAAAAATTTTGGATACATTCTGTAATTTTCAAAAATCACATAAAACCAAAGCAACAAGGTAAAATTATCTTAAAATTTGCATAAAAAAATGACTAATAAAAAATTTCAAATATTTGAAAAAAATTGATACAAGACAAAGTTTTTTTACTTTTTTTTATTAACTATTTAATTTTATTTAAAACAATATGTTTTTATGTGTAATTTATTTTACATTTTTTATGCATATTTTAATCATTATCATTATTTGACAATATGTGGGTTCATTTGTGAACTGGTAAGAAATCAGATTTGTCACAAAAAGAAACATTCAGCAGAATTAGCACCAACTTCAGTCTCGTCTGTGTTAATGGTTTTCTGGTGACAATGTAATTGGTGATTAAACTTTGAGATGATGATTTTACTAATTGTTTATAAAGCTCATGATATCCAGACATACAACTATTTAGCTCTCATTGGAATTTAGGAGCTTATTCATAATTCATAACATTAACAAGAAAATGATTTTCCAATTGATTAGAAAGTTGAAGACTTTCTCAAATCATTTTTGCTGTGAAATGAACAGGTTCTACTTCTGTTTCATTATCTTTTTCTAAATCTTCTATGGTATCTAAATTTATTGACAAACCTTTTTCCAACAAGCATTTAAAGTATGTAAAATTTAATGTATGCATATAAAATGGGGAAATCCAGATTTTAAATGAAATATGAACTTCTTTATTGCATAAAAGAAAACTGCATAAAAAGATATTAAGAAGAAACATGAATCGCATAATTTCAAAATCGCATTAAAAAATCAGCATAATAAGGGACCCAGATGTATTTAAATCTTACATATTCAGCCGGTATTCTTCCCATCTCTCTTCTGTGTATTTAAATAGACATATTAAAGTTTTATATGTTAAGGGGCCACAGTGACTGAAAGTCAACATGGGTATGACAATAATATTGGCATCAACAAGGACATTGAAAATTTTACCCTTGGATTTTTAATATGGATGGCTGAAGAGTTAGAGGATGGAGAAGAATGAAGCTTGTCCATTAAAGTCTGAATATTTGCTATCTTAATATAAACTGAGCACTGATTGTTTATATGTGTTAGAGATAGTGATCTGGATCAACATACGAGTGCTGGCTCAGCATGAAATAAGTATATTGTGGATCATTTGTGGTTATGTGTATTGGTTGTATAAGATGATAGCTGTAACAAGCTTGAAAGTCTGAGTTCAAATCTCGTCTAATATACCACTTTTAATGTTTCTAATGTATTATAATTTGAATAATGTTCTCTGGATCAAATTATATAGAATAAATTATTAAAAAAAGATATCTTAATAAGATTCCTATACAGAATGAAAACTGGTTGGATGTTTTAAATAAATTTTATTCATTTTAAAATTGTTTATTATCAATTTTATTCAAGATTGATTAATATTTTGAATATATATTTAATATTCTTTTGGCAACAACTAAATTTTAATAAACCAATAGAAATTATAATCTGTGTCAAGATAACGATCATAGATAAAAATGTTGCCTGACAATAGATTGTAGATTCTATTGTTTTATTAGCTTTGGTTTTTATCATGGGAATTATATTAGGAAACCAGCTAGCTATTGGAAATTTTGTCTAATATAAATACATGCCTAAGTTTAAAAGCTTTATAAATATGCTGTTAGTCTTTATTAAATAATTTTCAATTATCATTCAAACCTATGATAAGGATATTTACATTTTGGTTCAGTACAGTTTGTATAGACCAATTTTGGTAAGTGATTCCCAGCCATCCTTAGTAAATGAAATCATTGATGATAATAAATTATTATTGATTGTTCACAATTACACTCTGTGTGTGGATTTATCCACTAAAGGTCCATAAATCATAGATCACCATTGTAATTTCGGGTGCTTTTAATGTCATATGATCTTCCAAATGACAAATCATTTGATTACTTATTTTGTATATTTATAATATTTTATTATGTAAATATTTAAATATGTCTTTGTAAAGAATACTTAATATATTTGCATTAAGAATAATAAAATCACTGAAATAGTAATTACTAGAATCATCATAGTTAATAGTTATTTATAAATGAATGTAATCATCCTAATTCCAAAAAAATCACACACACTAACAGATAAACATAAAACAATAACTCATTTTGCATTCGACAATATAAACCAAACCGTAATCCACATATATCACAAGCAGGCCTTTCAGTCTGTTTAGTAATTGTTAGAAGACTAAATTTTAATAGTCAGCAGCGTTTGTAGATGCAACAATAATAATTGCAGTTGTTGTATAAAAAATTCTTTTGTATCCAACAATTCTGTAATAAAAATTTGATTTTGAATGATATGTTTCTGCAAAAACTAGCTTTGTAAAAGGACGTTATTAATTTATTATTTAATTTACTAATTTTCTACTAGTGCTTTCTATTTTAAATTTTTTTCTCTTCCTGCTGGCTAAACATCCTTAAAACCATTTTATTAGTATAATAAATATGTTATTTCAAATATTATTCAACAAGCAGACAATATTCTTACTGAGGTTAATAAAAAAAAAAATAATTGAAAAAAAATCTTCCTCAACTTTACTATTCTCTAGATTATTTTATTGATGAAGAAAATCTTTAAGACTTAATTAATGTTATTTGATGAAAATATAATTATGTTAAACCAAGAAGCAGATTTATTGTGTTAAAATTTATTTATTCAAAAGTTATTTTTACAATTCATTTTACATTCAACCACTTAATAAGAACGATGTCAAATATAATATGTGAGTTGAATATTTTTTTAAAATCTTTTGTAAAAAAATATTAAAACTTATAAATCTAAATAAATTTCTGTATGTGTATATATAAACAAATAATGGAAGTTTATTTTTATCCAGCTTAAAGTGCTAATTTCTAAAGAATCTTGTGTCTAGTGTTGCCAACCAAAATACTGTATAAAATTGAACTTTATAATACATCGATATTTTATCAGACTAAACATGTTCCAAATAGCAAATCTAATAACTGAAAATATATAATCCATTCTGAGAGGTTGAAGACAGTGAAATCACATATTATAAAGCTCATTAGATTTATTTACCAAATAAGTCATGAATTTATTTATTTATTTATTTTTTTTATTAAAAGAAAGCTTCATGAGTTTACATTGATACTAATTAGATTAGCATAGACATAATGATACAGAAACGCATATGTTCTTGTACATTATATTAAAGACTAAAGGGGAGGCATGAGTATTCACTCATTTGTCTAGGAAGGAGCATTTAGGCCATGACTCCTGATGTAGCTTATGAGGAGCCAAAAATCTATCTCTGACCTTGATTTTATTTATATCTTTAATATAGACTTGACAGCCACTGAGATTTGTCTGAGTGAAGAGTAGCTTGCACCTTGTCAGCCAAACAGCAAACATTATAAAGATGGCTAGTCTGATGATAGAAAAGGTTCCACTTCTGACAGCTCTCTTGATGGATAATACATCACTATTTTCAGGTGACACACTGTTTACAATCAGGACCTGAGTGGTCCAAGAAAATAACAGTAAAACAAATGCTGAATTGTTTCATCATCAGTCTTGCACAAAGCACACTGAGGATCAAACCTTGCAAATCCCCTCCTTCATACCAAGAAATGATTTGTGGGCAAGGAGGAGAGATTAAACTTGAGGAGAAAGTCCACATACTTGGGTTCAAATACCCAGTTTTTGCACTTTTTGATTATTTGCTTATTATTGATACCAAGTTCAGATTGAAGCGTGTTTTGATTGGGATGCATGAGTTTGTACTGAATTGAAAACAACATTTAGTAAAATGGCAATTATTTCTCTTTTCATTTTGCTGTCATTGCATTCGAATATATTTTATAAACTAATAAAATAAACAGATCTGGATATTTCTTATTAATAAAACTTATTGTTAAATAAAGTGTAGATAAATGAAATTACTTTTATTATGGTATGATACATAAAATAGAGTGTAATGAGCTTTTAATTTATGCAAACACTTTTCAATATTGGACAGTTTTTATTTGTTTTATTTCCTAGTTAGTTTCTAATTCTAGATCATTTAACTGATTTTGAAATATTAAACCATTTATTTGTTAAATAATGAAATATATATATATATATGTAATCTTATAATTCAATATTAATAAATACCGTAACCTAAGTATATATAAAATACAACTTTAAAATTTTTTTATACACTTAGGAGGCTTAAAACTATTTTCATAATCTTTGTCAAATAACACTTTCAAAGGCTAACCTTCCCATAATTTTCTGATTTTTACATTTGCTGCCTGTCTGTTTATTAAGTTTTGCTTTTATTTATATATTAACATGGCTTCCTTTTAATATATAACTAATATGTTAATATAAAAATATAAGCAAGACTTAATAAACAGACAGGAAGCAAACATAAAAATCATGGAATTGTGAGGTTAGCTTTTGAAAGTGTTAGTTGACAAAGACTACGAAGATAGTTCCAAAGCACTCCTAAGTGGATAAAAGTTTTTTAAAGTTGTATTTTATATATATTTAGGTTACTGTATTTATTAATATTTAATTATAAGATTATGTATATAACTTTGAAGAAATACAGATTTCAAATAAGAATATCATTACACACATAATATACATACACATATATGGTTCAGCCCTGGAGTAGAGTTCAATTGATTTGCCCAAATAAATAAAAAATCCCACATAAAAAAATAAGCAATTGTAATGAGTTCCTATAAAAAAATACAATTTGTTACCTTAAATTCAAAATATATAAAAACCCAATTAAAAAAATAAAGCTTGAAATTAAAAAAGTGATAATTAATATATAAATATTTTATTAAGCATATTATTAATAAAAAAAAAATTATTAACTTGTAAAAAATATATTGTATAAATTACATTTTGATTGACATATTTTTAAAGAATACAGGTATATAATTTTTTTAATTGACAGCCTGCCATTGGCATCTTACAGAATTCATTCAATTAAAATAAATCATATCAAAAACAAAAAAACTCAAAACAATATATGTTTTAAAATTTATTTTTATTGAATTTTATGCTTTATGATATTTTTTATTTTTATAATATTTAATAACTATTAAAACAAATTTCTTTAGTGCTGTTAATTTTTTTAAAAATAATAATTCACAAATTTATTTTACATAAATACAACCAGAATTAAATAAAAATTAGTTAGAGAAATATAATAGTACAATTGGTTATAATGTAAATAGATAAAACTTTTTTACTTTTTTGTTGATATTGTATTTTTTTACATCTGCAATAAAAACTACTATTATCTTGAATGCATCGGAAACAAATTGCTAAATTATTGTTTAAAATTGAACAAATAAATGTTATTTTTCACCTTTGATAATATAAAATAAATTATTAACAGCATAATACATAAAAGCAATTTTTTTCTCTTCTTTAAAACTAAAATATCTTATAATTACAATAACCACACTCTTACTACAGGCAAAATTAATGTTCAAAAGAATTTAAATACAAAATTATTTGAGTGAATATCTTTTAGTAATGTATACATAGTATTAATACACTTATTTGCATGATCAAAGTATGGTTTTTATTATGTATTGTATTGAATAAAACTTGTATTTTTTGCTTTGGTAATCATTAATGATAAAAAATCTTCTTTACTTTGGATATGTAATAAATGAAAGCACTGATTGTCTTGCAAGAAGGCTGACTAAAAATTAGACAAGCATATTAATCATACTTTAATTCTTTAATCAAAACATAACATTAGTTCCTATATAGTACCTAAACTCTGCACTATACTGTACTTTTTTATTATAACTATTGCTATTTTATTCTCAGATGATGTAGTATTAATAAAGTCATTATCCTATAATACTATAAATCTTACAAAATGGCTGCTATTAAAAAAATGGTGGTTGCTTTTTAAAAAACAAATATCAAATATTTTTTAAAGATCATTGTGTTGAAAAATCAATTATAAATCAAAACAGTGGATATAAATTAATAATGTTCACTATAGTAAATCCACACATAAAGGTCCATCATATATGGCAAAAAAATGTATATAGGTAATAAATAATCTTTATTGATTTGAACTCCGAACTTTTATAAGATGTGTTATCTAAATAAAGTTTCTTGGCTTACTATTCTCATAAAGTTGATTAACATTTAATTGAAATTCACACAATATATCACTAGTGCTACAATTGAGTTTTTCACTGCATTTGTTTTATGCTATATACTTATGAAATCATTTAAGATTTTATTTCTGACTATATTACATAGAGAACAGCAACTATCAGTGATAAAGAAAAAATATTTCAAGAGATTATTTAATCTCTATTAAGTTTTTCATTTTTTTAAATTATATTTTATAAACTAACAAACATTAAACTGGTGAACTCTTAAATTATTATCTAAAAATAAAAACTAATGCCACAAAAATTAAAATAAGGCAGCCTAACTTGTGACTTGCTTAAGACTGTTACTTAAGTATATCTAAATAGATCAGTATATAAAATACAAAACCATAAAACAACCCAATACCAGATAAAAATTCAAACTTTACCAAAATCCTTTCATGATCATGGTTATCTACTAAACAAATAGATCCTCTCAAATGAAAATGAAACTAAAGGAGCAACATATATATACACAAAACAACAAACTTTCCCATAATTTATTTCAAACACTAACTTTCCTTTATATCTAATGATTTCTTCATAAGATTGATAACCTCAGATTCAAGAAGTTTTATCATTAAAGTTTCCTTTACTCTTCTCTTTAATTCATTCTTTTCATAAAAAATAACTTATGAAAAGAATGAATTAAAGAGAAGAGTAAAGGAAACTTTAATGATAAAACTTGTTGAATCTGAGGTTATGAAAAGAATGAATTAAAGAGAAGGGTAAAGGAAACTTTAATGATAAAACTTCTTGAATCTGAGACTATCAATCTTATGAAGACATCTTCTGATATAAAGGGAAGTTGGTGTTTGATATAAATTATGGGAAGGTTTGTTTGTTTTGTATATATATGTTGCTTCTTTAGTTTGATTTTCACTTGAGACGTTCTAATTGTTTAGTAGATAAACCATGGTCATATAAAAATTTTGATAAAGTTTGGATTTTTATCTGGTATTGTATTGTTTTATGGTTTTATATTTTATTTATTACTAATATAGTTTTAGACAGTTTTGAATTATATATATATATATTGCATCCGCCCGGTGTTGCATGTGAGCGCGCTACCGCTCACTCAATAACGTCACTATTACGAATCTGCTGTGTTCTTGCGTCCGGGGGATTACATAATGTTCTGTGAAGATAATTTCAAACACCTATACACGTACGCTTTATTTATTTTATACATAAATTCGGATTGAATCCAGGTAATAGGCGCCAGGAGAATATTTATAAGAGTCCGCCACGTATGTGCATAAGCTCACTCAACTATATCACAAAACATGCCCATGCATCACTCCAGTCGGAAGCAAGAAACGAACACAGCCAATATTACCCTTCAAATTACATCGTATCTTGATCTTTCACTCACGATCAATTACTTATTATATGAGGGCCCGCCCTATATCCCACAGAATAAATTAATCAAACTTAATTTAATCTAAGAGAACATAACAAACATAAGCATAAATAAAATAAAATCCCAACACCAAAAATACCAAATGCATTCATTCATATACAAACCAATTTGATTGCTCTAGCACTCATTCCTATTATATAAATTTATGTTGAAATTCCAAGCAATTAATAACAAAAAATACTAGTTAAATAAATGTTTTATTTAATCTGTTTACTAACAATTAATGCAGGTATATGATCGGCAAGCCGAGATAATTAAATATAGATTTCAAGGTGACTTCGCACATATTTTAAAGAATGTTAATCTGTAGGCAAACTTATTTGGTTAGATTCTCGAATCGTTCTTTAATGGTCAAGAGTAACTTTATCATTTTAGCTTAATGTTTTTTAATAGTTCTGGTTATTAAAGTTATTTTATTTTGGTGCATAAGTGAATACGACAATTTAAAGATAGCTACCTGTGGAACGTAGAAAGACTGTAATGGGATCCTGAGCGATGGTTTCTTCTTTAACGAAGCATTCCGGCAATTTGCAAGGTCTCAAAAGCGTGTGTGGTCCTTATGTGAAGTTTCTCCGGTGTTACGAGCATCCTATTAGCAATCAGTGGAGCTGGATGCGGAGGTCCGGCGGTCAAGCCGCAAATTTTATGTTCAGCAACACATCTCTGTTAGATTTCAATAGTCTAATAATAATCAATAATAGTCTAATTCAATAATCTGAAAAGTGCTGTCCGGCCTTTTTGATCTCTTCCTTCCCACCATCACACCTTGAATTTTTCTCACCCAATCACTCCCATGCACCTGTGAGTCCCTTCATCTTATAAGTCCAATGAGTGTTAACTCAATTCCATGATTTCTGGGATTGTTTACACCACCTTGGAATTTCGCTCAATTTGACCATTTTTTCAGGTATTGTTTCGCTGGAGACAGAAGTCTGAGTTGTACAATAGCAGTGTACACTTTTTCTCACCTCTGTTTCTAAATTTGGCTTATTTTATCTAGGCGTACCAGCACATATCCTGCCTATTGTTTCAATTTCTCTAATTTTACATTTACTAATTACCCCCATTTAAAATAATTTTAGATCGCTTGGAATTTCAGAACATATTGCAAATTAATTTATTCATTTTCCCCTTTTGTTCAAAATGATTTAAATGATTTAATAAAAGTCAAACTTGCGTTCACTCATTCCTCTCTCTTTAATTAATTAAAAATGTAAAAAAAACTACAACTAATGATTATAGATTTATTCTTAACAAACAAACACAAAATAATAAAAAAAAACTCTTTTACTTTTTTATTTCAATAAATTTGACAGGTACTCTTATATAGCTGCGATCATGCTTTAGAAACGGCTGTTTCTCATTTATTATTAAAGCACAACCGCTTTTTTTAAAAGTTTTGTTCCTGTCATTCATTTCGTCAATTGATTATAGTTTAACATAACCTCATATGCCTGGGTTCAAATCCCATGTAACACTATTCCATTACAATATATATATATATATTTAATGTGTGGAGCTATTCATTTATAATTACTTAATTAGAAATTATTTTACCTAGAACAGTAGCCAATAAACTTTTGACCTGGAGCAATTGAATTTCATTGGTTATTGTTCTACATAAAATGCTTTCTAATTAAGTAATTATAAATGGATAACTTTACACATTAACTAATTACAATAAACATCCTTTAAAATATTATATATATAGAACTGGATAGTAGCCATTTCAAAGATTGTTTCCAAAAGTAGAACTAACTTTGGGTTTTATTAAATTGAAAGCATAAAGCTATTTAAAAAAAATTGTTTATTCGAGAACGCATATTTATCACATACTCATTTATATTTAAAATAGGGCATTAAAATTTTTTTTATATAATTGATTTTAAAAGTTTTCTTTCACCGCTTGTTTTTAATCAATTTGATTAAAAACAAGCAAGCTTGTTAACTACATTTGTCTCTTTTATTTTAATCATTTTGAAGTTCATTCTAAAAGCGGAGATTTAATTTTGTGTTGTTTTTGTTTAAAATAATCCCTGGTTAGAATTACTCATTAGATTGAGTGGGAGATTGAGATTTGTCCTGCCCTAAGGCATAGAATTCAACAACAAGAAAAGTTTTCATGGGAAATGTAGCATGGTATAAATAACCCCACACATTTTGGGACAAAAGTTTTTATTCTTGGTTAACATGCTGCTTCAAAGTGAGATTCAGTATTCTTTTACACACTTTGATTATAACCTGTTGAGATTTATAGCATCTTAGTAGCAGTTTGGACATTTAATTCCTTTTAAAAAAACTTACAATTGTTAAGACTTTGTTGCTTTACAGGATGTCAAAATATACTACTCTACATTTTGTTATCATCAATATGCCATGTTAACTTAACCAAAGGATGAATCCCTGACTTCCAACTCTCCTTCAGTCATGCCATGAACATCTAGAACAAACTGGATCCCCAATTCTCTTACCTTGCCACTGTAAAAAGGATGTAACACCTGAAACATGAACTTAAATAAAAATGTGCACTCTTGGAACTACATGGACTTTGCTTTACCATAAGATAAATATTTTCTTTTATTCTTCCTAGGGTAAATTCTTTTAGTTAATCTCTGCTCAATCTAATAAATTTGTAGTCTTTATAATTATTTAACTTTTTATTTATTCACTGTATTTGCTTTTCATTGTATTAATAATGTGTCTTGGAATCTTAGTTTTAAGATTCCAAGTTTGCTTTCAATTTTATCTATTGGAGAGTGTCTAGTGAGTTTGTATTTTTATATGCTTAATATATCTCTAATTATATGTCTAACTTTTTATAAATGCTTTAGCAGTCTGGTGTAATTTTCTAATTTGTTCACTTATCCTTATTTTACTGTCCAATAATTGATTTAAATTACTGTGTTTGCGCTTTTTGCAAACCGCAAAATTGTTTGGCTGGTGGTTTATCATGTTTATTGTTCTAGTTTTCTGTAGTTAGAAATTTATTTTCTTATTTTTTAGATTACATAAGATCATAATCATATTTTTCTTTTGTCTTGCATGTAAGTTGACCCCAAATTGGTTTAGAGTTAGTATATCGGAGGGCTGTCCTACCAGCAATATGACATTCTTGTCTTGATGCATTATTCTGAGGCAAGAAATGCTCACTGGTGCCATTTTGTCAATTTCCTGCAAGACCATATATTTTCATATATCTCTGAATCAGGAAACTAGAATTGTTGTTCTTTTATAAATTGCCAGCAGGCAGATGATATTAATTTCCTTTTATAAATTATAATGAAAGAAACTTTTCTGCTAAAGCATTTAATGTTTTAATATTTTCTGCTCATATGCACTCTCTAATAAACTAATTTATAAAAAAATCTAGGTCAGCGTTTATATTTAGCTTTCTAGATTTATTTTGTATTTTATGGGTGGCTTTAAATTTTATCAGTGCGTGTACTCAGAACTTGGTTTGTAAATTTATTTGTAATTATAATTATTTCACTTTCTTGAAATGGTTGGGCAGACGTAACTGGTTTTCTAATTATCATTTGATTAGGGATTCACCAGTTTTAAATGTCAGTTTTTCTTTCATTCTAGATTTAATATTTTATTAATTTGAAATCATTTATGTCAGAGTATTTTCTAAGTTTGTTATTTCATTAAATTGGAGATGTAAATTTCCTCCCGTTTTATAATTTATACTCCGACATATTAATCATATTTTTCTTTTGTTCTTGGGGTAAATCAATCATCTTTGCTTTAAACATAGTATAAGATGCAGCTCCTACCGGCAGTATGACCTTCTTGGTCCTGACGCATTTTCCAGGCCAAGAAATGCTCACCGGCACTGGTTTCATTGATTTATTTCAAGAACGTATTGTTTTCATATCTCTGAATGGGGAAACCAGTGTTGTGGAGAATTCTCAGCTGAAGAAAATTTGTTCCCTTTCTTTCTAATATGCTATTAGAAAATTAGTGTGTCTGCCAGAGCATTGAATTTTATTCTTTCTGGTACATGCCCAAGATAATCCTATTTGTTGTGTGATAAACTTTTATTTTATAATTTATATCTCTCTTAAATAAAATTTTAAAATGTGTTTTTAAACTTAATTTGGCTGACATTTGTCTTTGTGCTTTTATTTCTCTATTGTCTAAACAATATTTAAGATCTCTTGTTTCTCCCCAAATTTAGTCAGCACAAACCATCATCCTCATGTATTTTGATGACAGTAAATAAATTTTCCAGATAAGTAGTTATCTGGCGGCATCCTCTGTGATCAAGATAGATTGAGTGTCTGGTACAATATATAAAGATACTTTTAATAGCTCACTACAGGCACAGATCTTCCTAGTGCAATATAGCAGAAAAGGAAAAGACATTATACATCTAGCTTGCCAATTGTTGGTTGATGAGAATTTGTCTACATTACAATTCCTGTTTGATACTTTATTTATGATTATCTAGATGCTCATTTACTGATCAATATTGGATGTCTATCTGGGTTGGCTATGGGTGACTATCTGAAAAAAAATTGTAAATCTAATTTGGATTTAAATCACAAATTCTGCACATGTCTGTTAGATAAGTCTTTTTGTGTGCATGTGTGTGCTTGATAAATATTTTAAGGTAACAGCCAGACCCCTTTTAGTAAGCCATTTACTTTTACTGCCTTAACAAAAAACAAGTGTTTACTAAAATATTAACAAATAATTTTAGTTATACATTACTTTAATAATGATTGCAAGATTCCAAAGAATGATCGCCTTTTTTGCATAAAGTTTCTTTTCTGACTTATGGAAAAAATTGGAGAAAAATTTATTGACAAATTCATATTTATGCAATTTAATGATATAAAGTGCCACTTAAAGTTTATGATGTATCTCAAAATATTGAGGTTCCAGAATAAATTCATTAGGAAGTAACAAACAATAGTAAACTCCTCCCAATAATAAAGAATAGATTATTGTATAATCAAAATACTTTATTGTGAAGTTATCTCAATTTGACTTCATTTAACAACCATATGCTACACACACAAACCATCAAGTTTTTATATATCTAATATTAAAAGAAAAATCAAAGTTACTCTTTTTTTATTACCCATAACATCAAATAACACGTGATATATATGTTTTCTGAATTCACCTTGCAAGAAAAGAAAAATGTAATTTTGTTTATGTATTAATAATTTAGACAAATAAAGATGACTAGAGAATTTTACCATTCTTTATATCTTCAAATGACCATACTTATGACACATTCTGTAAATCAAACATACTTGATATATTATTTTGAATATTTTCTTTGGATTTATACAAAACTAGTAACATATAATCTATACCCATAAACCATTATTATTCAAATAACATTCATTATATTTGAAAATATATTTCCTATAATTAGTAGCATTGCATCATATTGTGCATTCATTAAAAGAGATATTATTTTAAATATTTATCTACAATCAGTTTTTCTAATGATACCTGAAATTTTGGATGGTCATGCTTGCATAAAGAGATAACCAAGCAGATTATCTCTCACATGGCAACACATTGTTCTTACATGAAGTAGTGATGGTTAACATCAGCCTGATAACAGTTTGTGGAATAAGTATTGTATTGCAATGAATATAACTAATAACTAATGGATCATTAAGGACTATATGTAATCAAGCAAAATTTGAAAGACATAGTGATATGGAATGTATATTTGATATAAAAAGGGCTATTATAAAAAAAATATAATGATTTTGCTCACATTTATTCCATGTTTCTCCATTAAGTATTAGAATTTATTCATAGTAATGTGCTATTTATTATTCCACTTTTTTTTTTGCTAATAATAATTGTCCCTATTTCATATGATAAGATGTATGCAGACATGTTGAGTTCTTCTTGATTCTCTCTCTTTTAAACCCAATCATTAATTATTATTATATATATATAACCAGCATATTTAAATAAAATCAAGAACTAATATTCCTTCTACTTAGTTTGTATTTTATAAACCTGGTTGGTCATTCATAAGATTTTTTAAATAAATATTTAAGGATTCTAACTTCTTGTAATTGTCATTGTCTAAATTTGTTTTTCTTATAAATACTTATGTAATCAATTTGATAAGAATAAGATTTTTGCTTAGGACTGATAAGGAGAAAGTTAATACTATTATATTTTTTGCCCTCTATTATACTAAATAAGAACTTGAAAATTTAATGGAAAGTTATTAAGTGTAATAAAAATATTTATAATGTTAATGAAATTGTATAATTTTTTTCCATAGATAATGATTTATCACATATTATGTATTTATGTATACATATTTCTAAAAACAATTATACTATAATTCAAATGGTTCTCCAAAGATTGAATTTAAACAATTAATTTAATGTTTGATATATGCATATAAAAGTATACATTTAAAAAAATATTTTTTTTTTTAACTGAAAAATTTTTTATAAAAAAAATTTTCAATCAAAAAGAAGATATCTATTTTTACTTTTATGTTTTATAAATATTTCTAACTTGAAGAATAGAATTTTGTAGATTTTAATAGAGGAATAAAAATTTGCCACCACCCCCTCCTACCACACTCATTTATGTATAATTTTTACTTATTATAGGTACGTTGCAAAGTTCTTTCTAAGTTGAATCCAATTTTCTAATCTATAGCTTCTCTTTTGATATCATTTTTAGAAACTTCCTTATTTCATTCAACCATCTCACACATTATCCTTTTCTATTTTTCTTTTGTTTTACAATCTTTTGGATTCAATGCAATAATTCAGCTTTTCATCTACTGTCATTACATTTATTTAGAAACATATTTATCTCCGTGATCATTTCAGTCCCTTATTTTTCCCGATGATCATATGATACTTATTTGTCCTCTCATTCATATACCTTGCTTTCAGTCATTTTTAAAATTATTTCCAACATACATATACATGTCAGTATGGGATCTAAAGACACTATTACTCTTATATTAAGTCTCCAATCTCAGATTCATATGTAAGCAATGATAAAACACATCACATATTAAATAATTTTCAATAAAAATAATCCATATTACTTTAACTATCCTGCATTGCAATAATTTTTCACAAAACCCTAGTGACAATTTGAGGCATAAATCCAAATTTTATTTTATTTTTTAAACCTTTATTTTTATAATAAAATTTAATAAATATAATTTATTAGAAATTTAAATTTACAAATAAAATATTCTAAAAAATCATATTTGAACTTTTCAAATATAAACAAAATAACTTGTACTGCATTGAATTATGTAATGATAAGAATGACTTTTTTTCTCTATTGGTCAACTACAAGAGGAAAGTAAGTTAATTAAATTTTGTTGTTTGAAGTTTGATCTTAGAATCTGAACAAATAATTACAAAACAATCATAAATCTATCAAATACTGTTCTAAAATTAAAAATTATATTTATAATTACTAAATTATCACCAAAGACAGTACAGGTAAATTTTAACTTCATAAATATAGATGCACAGTTGTGATTTTTTTTTAGCACATTGAAATAATTGTTTACTTTCAAAAACAAATTTATTGCACATTAAGACCAAAGAAATACAGACCTAGAAGTATAAAACAAGTAAATGATTATAAGATAGCATGCAAAAAACAGAAGAAAAAAAAGATATATTTGAGTTAATGTTTGCACAGGAAACATTTGTGACTTGTTTGTTGTTTTGAGAACAAACCATAGAAGCATAATTTGTCCAAAGTTCATTCTCTTTGCTCTCCAGTTCCAACATCTATTTGTGGTAAATGCAGCAGGGAAGATTAAAATGAGATGCTGTTAGTAGGTAATATTATTATTCATGTTTCAGTTTTATAAAATGTAGATGACAGCCACCCGATAAGCAGTGAAGTTGCAGAAAAGCTCTATCTAATTACAATGGAGTTCCAGGTTTGTGCAGCTATGAAGGGGTCAGTGGTGCACATATCTCTATCCCTTTTCTTGTTTAGTATTTGCTGAAATGCTGTGAATATATTAATCAAGGTTTCAGCCTGGAACACCAGCTTACAGCGCAATGCCTAGATGGAAAAGTTAATTATGGCGAAAGCCAGATCTCGGAGAATATGCCTTTTTCTATTGTTGTTTTGAGATTCATTTGGATGTGATTTCTTATCATGTTTTGCTGAAAATGAAATCTTAAATTGTTTAAAGTTGTGCATTCAAAGAGGAAATGATTGGTAGTCTCTTCTTGTCTTTGACACAGTGTGCAGTTAGGGTCAATATCCTGCCCCCTTTTATAGTGAAGGAAGGCATTTGTTGGGAGAGCACATAGGCTCGATTTCAACAGGAAGTTTACAATTTTTGGTGGCAACTTCCAGAACTTGGTCATCCTTGTCATTTGAGGGATGTTGATTGAAAGGCAGCTGGGGATCCTCTGTTTTTGATGGTCAAGAAGATCGAACACTTCCCAATACACAAGTTTTCTTTGAAATAAGGTTGGTGTCTGTTGGATGTTATCAAAGATAAAGTTGATCTGCTGTTGAAGTAACAAGACACGTCCTCTGGGGGGGGGGGGCAATCAATAGGATGAATGTCCTTTTCTGGAAGTGGCCATTGAACATGTTCATTTTCCTTAAAGATGTTGGAGAGTACATTATGGGTGCATTGTAAGTTGAATATAATTGTTTAATGTAAATTTTTAAAAATAAAAGACATTTCAAAACAATATAAATGTAAACATAAAAGATTTTATTTTTTATTGATTACTATGAAAATATTTTGTGAAAATAATTATACATATCTAAATAAAGTCCAAAAAAACTATTGTTTCTTTGCAATGTGATCAGAGCAATGAGGAGAATATGTCCAAGTTTGTTTACATGCTTAAGATAAAAGAATCAGCTAATCAGAAAATGAATAAATGGGAGATAAACAATGGTTTTTTCTTTGAAGTTTGTTTTGCGAATTACTGATATTGTCAGACTTTTTTTTTGAATTAATGAATTAGAATTTACATTAATTCACATTTTTACCACAAGGTGAATTCTAAAAAGAAAAATATAACATTAAATATGTCCGAAAGAGAATGATTTTAAAAAACTATGTTCAGCAGAACACAATACACAGCCCAAATAGTGGCTATTTTCAAGATTATTAATTATATGATTAATTAATTTTATCTATTTATATATTTTTTTGTGATTTATTAAATTTTCTTTTTCATTTTTTTTTTTTTAGAAAGCAACATCACTTTAGTCTTTTAATCATTAATTTTTAGTCTTACTCTATCTTTTTTCTGATAACTTTTGTGCATTCCCTAATTCTCTGTAGCATTGTTTCCCATTTTAATTCAAAACTACTTTTCATAAAATTGTCGTAAAAACTTTTGGATATTTTAAATTATCTATCTTCTCAGTATGAACATGTAATCTAATCATTGCTAATGAATTTTGATAAATATTCTTCAGAGTTTTACATCATGATGTTTGAATGCTTTAATTATTATGGAAATACTTACAACCTATTAATCCAATGCAAAATAGCAATTCATATTGACTGTTCCTTTTAATAATTTCTCTTAATACTTGAATATAGACTATGCTAGACTTAATTTTAAATGCAGATTGTTTTTTTTTTTCATTGTTTTCAATATGTATTTGCAAGATTTGATTTTTTGAATTATTTTAAAACAAGTTTTATGTCAGATCTAAGTAACTTTAGATTAAGTCAAAACATAGATCTTCAATTGACTTTTAATGGTCATGATCAATTATTGTAATATTTTTTTATTTGATTTTTTCAATGAATTTGTCTTTCTGTCAACAATTAATATTGACTAATTTATATAGAACTGAAAAAAGATTGAATATCTATATCTTCTTTTTCACCTTTCTTAAATACATTATTGCTATTGCATTCTTACAATCAACTGATATACTTTTATTATTTATATATTTAGTATTTAGCTTTATCAATTTTATATATATTGAATTCATTGTATTATGTCCAGGAATTTCCATGTAGTAAAAATATAATGGCCAAATTGCTGACATTTCAGTACAATAAAAGTACTTTCCTCAGAATTTCTTCTTTCTCAAATCATAAGAGTGTGTACGGTGAGATTTAAAATCATTATTTTTTTCTTTTGTTATTTTATACTCATTCTATTACTTGAGAAGTTTTAAAAAATATTTTATCCTCCAATAGTTTTTTCCAAATATTGTTAATTTTCTTCAATTGATACTTTTCATTTATATTCTTAGACCTTTGAAAAATCTTTATAGCTTCCCTTAATAGTCTCTGGTCATATTGTTCAATTTTTGCCACAATAGGTGTTTTATTAAAATTGATGTCATAGTTAGTTAATTTTGTGTGTGAATAAATAGCTGATTAATTGAATATTTCTCTAACTGCCAAAATGTGTTCTTCCTTTCTTATGTTTATTCTATGACTGTTTTGTCCAATGTATGAATGTAAATAAACTCCACATGGAATTTCATATACATCATGACACTCTAAAAGAATTTTATCTTTACAGCACGGAAATACTTCATTAATTTTTTTAAGTGTAATATGAACTGTGTGGATATTTTTTTTTAAAACAAAATGTTTCTTCATAATAGTTTTAATCTCAGGATTATTAAGAGAGCTTTTTTATATAATAAGAAAAATTATTTTGATACTTCAAAAATTAAGATTGTTCTTCCATATATACAGGGAGTAACTGATAAAATTGGTAATGTTTTAAAAAAAATATTCACAGTTTATGCTACATTTAAAAAAATTAGTGAAGTTTACATGTCCCAAAGATAAAATTTCTTTTAAGTGCCATGGTGCATATGAAAAAACATGCAATGTTTGTTTACATTCATAAATTGGACAGACCAATCACAGAATAAACATAAGAAAGGAAGAACACATTTTGTCAGTTAGAGAAAAATCCAATTAATCATCCATTTATTTACACATTAAATTAACTAACCATGACATCAGTTTAATAAAACATATTTTCTGGCAAAAATTGAGCAATATGACCAATAAGGGCATAAATGAAATGTGTGAACTGAAAAAAATTAACAATATTTGGAAAAAGTTATTGGAGGATAAAATATATTTTTAAAATTTCTCAACCAATAGAATTTGAGGATGAGGAGAAAATAACAAAAGAAAAAAATAATTTTAAATCTCTCCACACACACTCTTATGATTTGAGAAAAAGGAAGTTCTGAGAAAAGTACTTCTTATTGTACTGAAACATCAGTTATTTAGTTAATGTACTTTTACTATACAAAATATCCTGGAAATAATACTATGCATTTATGCTTCATCCATGGGAATATTAGAATTAATATATGTATATATATTGAAACAGACAGATCGGAGAACCGATCTTCGTTTCAGGTGTTTTTATGTACGGTAATTCAAACCGTTGCGCAGTGAGATTTTGTCTATTTTAATTTATAATAAAAATTAGTTATATATTCTATAGTTTATAAATAAATATGTAAAGTTTCCGTATATAAATGTCGCAAACCATGAAATAATATTTGTTTGTGCGTGGTTTGCGAATTTATATCATTTAATTTAAAGTTTCAGTGCGGGCGTATTTGTTTTAAATTTAAGTTTAAAATTGTATAAAGTCGTCTAAAAATACTGATCAAAAATCACATTCCTTTGATCAGTGTTTTTAATTAAAATCTAATTGCACAAATGTTCAGAGCAATTAAGTTGTATTCAAAATTAGTAAGGAATTTTGATATGTAATTACTGTATCGATTTAAAAATAGGATATTAAATTAAAAGATTGCTAAAAACAGATAATTGATTGTTGGTCAAGCTGCATCGCTAGAGGCTAGAGAAAGTAGGGGAGCCTAAAACAAAAACAAGTCGGGAAGGTCAGCAGTGGCTTTTTTAAAAAAAAACTGACATTCTAACTTTGGTGGTGTTTGAGAGAAGTAGTCTCGAGACAACACAGCAGTTGAGTATAATTCAAACCTTATTATTAAGAAGTTTATCAGTGAATCGCCATGTTCAGGGCTAATTGCCAGGAGCGGTCTGCCCGCCAATATGGATCCGTGCGCTGTTTGATCATGTTTCATATACTTCAGAATTTCCAACTTCCAATCTCAAAATTTACTATGCCTTACAAATAACTTTCAAAAAGGGCCTACGTTCGTCACAAACCAAGCTGGATGAAGAAAGAAGAGAACTTTGTTACACGAACTTAACTTTCTTACGTGCTTAATATTATCAATCAAGTAAATCATATGTAAGTTTTTATATCATTTATAATGCTATTATTTAACCTGTCAGTAAATTTTCTTTTCTTTTTTTAACCCTCTGCTCTAGTCTTTAGAATCATTTATAAAATTGTAATTAATAGTAATAATATTTCAACTGAATGCATTTATATTTTCTTGTGTTGCTTATTTCATAAACAAACATTGCCAATAGTAATATTTCCAAATCTGTGTAAACTAGTGTGTAATAATGATCAATTTAATTTAAAAGTAATTTCATGTTCTGAATTAAATATTCTTTCACATTCCGAGTTAGTAAATGTTAAATCACTTTATTACTCGATGTTAAGTTGTTATAAAATTAACAATCTAAGGTTCAATCTTAAATATATATATAATAGTTTCAAAGTGTTATCTTAATGTCATGTCTGATCTGAGAAATAACTCCCTGTATAATTTGATAATGTCGCTACCGCCTGTCAACCTGAAGGGTTAGGAGTCCCAGAGTAAGATTAACTAATTATTGTTTTTCACCGTCAGTTTAATTTCGCTATGTTTTTATTGGGATAAGGATCTCAGCTGTGGCGAGAAACAGACAAATAGTTTCCAGGTTTTATATAATTCTCTTAAAAAAACCACGTCAAGAGCTCGTGGGCAAGGCCCTTCGCGAAGTAGCCTCGCCATTCTACCATTGGGGAATGAAAGCAGTTTTCTTCCGGTAACTCTTGGATCACGGGGTTCAAAGACGGCTGGTTGTGTGCCCGGAACTACTTGGGGGCATAAGCTGTCAAAGACAAGCCGCGATCCGTTAATGCACCGCAATTGATTACTGTAGGGCTCTTGAATCCAGGCAACCACCAGTTCATCTATCTTCCATGTCGTATTTATATAAAACCACAGCACATCTATCCTTTATGTCGTATTTATATAAAACCACCTCCACTGTTCGTCTCGTCGCTCGAGCCTATTCTAATAAAATAAGTTAATAAAAATCCTTAGATAAATATTTTTCCAATGCTCTAATACTCTGATTCTTTTAACACCGTCAATCCTTCAATCACACAGTATTGGCATGAGTTTGTTCATTAAATAAAACGTCACTAAAGACTAGTAGCTAAATACAAGAGGATTCATGGAAGTCTTACCGTACTGTTAACATTATATTTATATGCTTTGTATTTTCATGTTGAATACTATATTTATCCGCTTCTATTTGTCTTATTTAACACTATATTTATATGCTTTATATTTTGTTCATTAAACACTTTATTTAATCTAAATTTTTGTGTCCTCCACCTTATTACTCTCTAAGTCTATTTAGCCACTTACTGTCTGTATTGGCAACTTAAATATATACGTTACATGAATGACCATTCCAATATCTATAGTCTAATAAACTTATATATCATTAACTGTAAGAATTTAGTCCATGTTCTAAGCTGAGCTAGAAAAGGGATAACCCTGTGCTGGTGTAAAGTCATCATCGGTTGGTCATGCCGGGGTTTGGGTTTGAATTCAGTTGGCGTTTTGGGAATTTATTCTTAAACGTGGGCTGGGTTTGAACTCGGGTACTGTGTATGAGTAAGCATGGTGTATTTATACCGGTACAATATAATACTTGAAACTCCCTATAGCTATATTATTCCAGATACACTCCCTCTTTAAAAAAAAAAACCTCAAATTTTTACAACTCCATTAAAAAGAAAATTCCTAAAAATAGAAAATCCTTCTTCAATGTTGATTGCAATGTTGTAATATACATTAAAATTTAAACTAATTTAAATAAAAAGTGTGAATCTAACAAAGCAAATATCTTATATTGCAAATAAACAAATATATTTAATTTTAAATAAACTTAGCTTGAATTTTAATGTATATTATATCATTACACTCAATACTGAAGAGAGATTTATTTTTTGTAGGAATTTCCTTTACACTGGAGTTGCTAAACTTGAGCTTTCTTTATTTAAAGGGGAGTGTGGTTGGAGTAATATAGCTATGGAGCATTTCAAATATTTCATATAGATTTTAGCTAGCAGTATGCATTGTTTCAATTTTATACATACATACATATATATATATATAAACTTTAAATTAAACACAGCTCAATGCATATGTAATTAAGAAGAGTAAATCAACCTTCCTCAGGCTATAAATTAAAAACAATCTAAATGTTGAACAAAGAATTACCAATAGAATGATCAGAGCTGCCAAGAACAGGGGTATTATTGCAATCATTCTATTTTTGATTCTTTATTTAACATTTAGAGTCTTTAAATTCATAGCCTGGGGGGAAATGATTTATTCCCCTTGTTTATATATATATAATGCTCAAGGCTAAATGTGTTTATAAGTAATCGTTAAAACCAGTCAACACTTAGACAATCCCAATATCAATAACAGTCTCAAACTCTTGTCAAGGCAACCTTCTTTAACAATAAAAGTGGAATCCCACCTTTTTTTTTTGGTCCAATATATTAATATAGACACTAAAGATTACAACTTGATCAAAAAGATTGAAATTATTAATACAAAAAAGTTTAAATAAACCGCCTTAAACAGATAAATATAACCTATTCTAAATGCAGCCTAATAAATAGTCAATTATAACATTACAAACTGCAATTATAATTTTAAAATTGCACCCAAAGTATTACTTAAATAATAAATGTAATAACACTCAAGTCTAAATGGGATTATATATATAAAAGATATACTGTGTGTATTCAACCATGTAAAATTTTAATCAGATATTCCAACATTTCACCTCGATCACACAAGCACTCAACTGGGAAATGAACACATACATGAATATATTGAGAGCAAAGCTCTTTCCAATATCATATAAATATTGCTAATATCTTAAAGAAATTTGTGTCTAATAGTCAAGTAATCAAAATTAAAATGAATCCCACTTCGACTGAGAACTCCAATATATATATAAAACTGGTGATAAATCTATATAATTTTGCAAGAAAGTTGACATAGATTCATAACATTAAAATATTTGTGAACTTCATGCTAATAAGTGTAAATAAACATCAAAATCCAAGTGTATTAGAATAGGACAACAATGGGTAGTGATTTATTAAGCACTATCATCTGGAAGATATTGATTATTTAAGCTGACATAAGTGAAGAAGTAGAAATAGTTTTCTTTCTTAAAAGTAACCTATAGGCAAAAGTCATGAGAGCATTTAAAAATATTGAGAGAAAAAATGTTTTGTCTAGTTTATATATATATATAGACAAAATACTGATTAAAATTCAATTGTTACTAATTTTCTTCTTTTCTGAGCCAATATAATATCTGGTAAAATGAAAATACACACAGAAAAGCCATGAATATGATAGAGTAAAAATATATTGAAAGCATGCTAGGCAGTAATAAAGCTAAATATTATTTTTTTAAAAACTACTTTTTCTCTGTGTGTTTTCATTCTATCAGATGGCAATGTATTGATTCTTAAAATGTAAATAAACACATACATAATCTAAATAAAATAATTAAGTCTTACAAATCTGATCCTCCAGATAAAAAAACTTTGGAATATCTTGTGCACACATAATATGTCTTCTAATAGCATTTTATTGTAACAATTGTGTTCATAATCATTAAACTAATAAATAATTATTAACTACCTTTAATGCATTTATCTGAGGTGGATGATGTCACTGTTATAAATGCAGAAAGTTTGATGCTTGGAAATGAAATTTTTTAAACCTTTATGTATATGGATAATTTTACATTTTCAAAAGTTTAGATTTTTATTCTTGATATTTAAATGTTAAACATCATCATATCTGTGTTTTGAATGGAATGGACATCTCCAGTCATCTGAAAAATTTTAATTTAGACTAAAATATGTACAATGACAAGACAGTTATCTGTGTTTTTTGTATGCACTGATATTAGGATTAGTTTTTTTTAATGCAAGTGAATTAACTGATTATTTGGCTAGAATTTTTACAATTCCAAATGTTTAAAGATAATGTGTTTTTTCCCATTTTAATTGTATCAGATATTTGTAATAGGCAGTGTGTATTTTAACCATCTCAATGAGAATATCCTGGAGTATGTGAAGGCAATGCTGTACTGTGGTTTTACATCACTCTTTGCATTCATTTGATGGTATAAATGAAAACTAAAACAATATTAATTTAGAATTTTTATTTTACAATAAGTCAACTGCCAATGTACAATCTAGTTCTCTCACACAAGAGGCCTTGCAAGAGCTTTGAGTATACTCATTCTTTTGTTAAAATTTAAAAATAAAAACATATTTTCTGTAGTTTGTTACATATTTATAATTATTTTTTTATATAAAATATTGATGTAATATTTATTATTTAGAAGAATACTGTGATTAGATTCCATTCAAAAATATTTACTTTTAGAAAAAGACAATTAAAGAAATATCAATAACTTACAATTGCAACTTGCCATTGTATGAATAAGAATGATTCATATGATCCATAACAGTCTTATTTCTTATCTTTTTTTAAAAATTATAAATAACATTTTAAATAAAATTTTGAAAGTTTTAAGTAGTCTGAAAAATAATTCATTCAGGCTTTACAAACTAAGTTAACTTATGTATTTCGGTTGTTTTTTCCCCTAAATTTGCAATGTTAAAATAATATCCCCATGGTTAACATTTATCATATCATTTAAAGGCAGTAGATTAGTAATCCTTTGGTGTAAACATATTTAATTTATTTTGCTATAATTTGGATCATTTTAATTATCTGTAAGACTTAGCAAATAAATAATAATCCATAGATTGAGTAACTCTGTTGATCTTCATTAAGACTTAAGCAGTTTCTTCAAAGCTGTAAACTTACACACTAATTTAGATTCATATCGTATAAAGTTTTAACTTTTTTTAATGCATAGAGAGGTAATCAATATAATTTCCAAACAAGTTATTTCATTTTTTTTTTTAAAGACAAATAATTTGATTGATGTTCCAATTAGTATCCCATAAGCAATTTTTTAAAATGCCATTAATGGTAAAAAACAGTAAATTGAATTTTCTTTAAAATTGTAAGTTGGTGATAATCCTTGTTGTTGTAGTAGTAATTTATCCATATAGTTAGAGGAGGAGATAGATTTTTGTCAAAGAGCCAAAATGTCCATAGTAAATTTGTTTACTCTGCCATTAGAGAAAAGATGATCAAAATGGCTCTTTTAAAATTTAATTTATAAGGATCCTGGATGCAATATAGTTTAATAAAAATGGACTGAATATTGACAAGAGGTCATATTTATAGCTTATGGTCAGCTGGGGTATTTTAATTTGTCAAAATTATCCCATGTCTTTAAGGTTTTACAGGAAAAATAATACTGAAGAACAACTGATTATAAATATCTAGGTTTATTCCAAGCACGTAAATTTGAGATATTGATTAAAATAAAATAAAAAATAATACCATATTTTTAATATTGAACCTTAATTTGGATTATAAAAATAAAAATTACAATCATTCATTAACCAACTAAATAATTTACAATATCCTTTTAAGGTTCTTAGATAATTTATTTAATAAATCATCCATTTAATAAACACCTTTTAACTGAATTGTAATAGTAAATAAAATAAATTAATTTAATAGTTTTACACTTATCAACTTTAAATTGACTAAATTTTAAACATACAGAAATTGCGTGCACATGCACAGACTGGCTTTAAATGGAATGCTAGCTTTATTATTTTAGCTAAATTGAATCTCAATTGTATAATTATTGTAGAATTGTTTCAAATATTATATTTTATTATGTTTAATTTAATGTATCCTATTTTGTATATTTTTCTATAATATTAATTTTGTGTCTGTGTGTGTTTTCTGTTTGTACGTAAAAAAAAAATCAACTGTAATTTTAAAAAAAATTAATAACAGACTCATGTATTTTAGGTATGCATTGATCAATAAAATTTGCTCAAAAGATCGTTTTAAATACTTTCTACAATTTTTTTTATTCTCTTAGGTAGTATTATGAGAGACTTTTAAATTTCATTTTTGATATTATCTGCCATGATGGATTTATTTTGTTTAAGTAGAAAACAAAGCCAATAAAATTCATTTTTGACTATATTAATTAATTTCAATGGTAAATATTATGTTATAATATATATATACAAGAAATTAATATATAATAATTGTATTTATATTTTGGACTATTTCCATCATCTAATATAAATATTGAATGATGCTCTTAAAAAAAAGTGGAAAGATCAGAAGCAATCTCACAGATAATTATATGAAATTTCTACTGACTGTTGCCTTTGGCAGGATAGCTCAGTTGGTTAGAGCATTACCTTAAAATTCGATATTCAAGAATCTAAGTATACAGGTTCAATTACCATGCTAGTAGTATCACTGGTCAGGTTAGCAACACCTGAAGAAGAGTGGAGAATAAAATACCTCTCGAAACACTGGACAAAAATTAACCTGTGTACTATTACTAACAGTTGAATGTATTTGAAATAATTAAATAAAGTTAAATTTTTTTTAAAGACATTTAATACTTATATTAAATTATGAAAATAGTTCAAAATATACATACAATTAAAATACCATCATCACAAACTTTCAGGAAAACACTAATTGCTAATAAATTTTAACAATGCACAGAGAAAAACCTAAAACTATTTTATTATTATACAAGATTTCGTCCAATAACTGACCAGGAAAATATTGTATCAATCTCAATCCAATAAAGTGATGCATACAATTCAAATTACAAATACATAATTTTATTCAAGATTGAAAAAACAAAAACATCAAAATTATTAAACCTAAAGAATTCGTCTGTATAAGGTCAAAGTAACTATTTTTCTCTATAGACTGATATAGATGACTAGCTATTCATTCATTTATACACTTTGGTTTGATTAAACATTTTTGTTATATATATTTAAGTATGTGTTTATACAGATCTTAGGTTTGCGTTTGATATATATAACTAGCTATGTTTCTTCTGTATAAAATGTCATCTTCTGTTCTTCTTAAAATGATTTCATTATTTTTTCTATTTTCTACAGCCCCCTTCTAAATCTTATACCTATATATATATTAAATTTCAAAGTTTATTTAAATATATTATTAAAAATAAACTTTTAAGCCTGTATTTTATATGCAAAGTTAACCTCTCAGATTAATAGTTGAATAATTTAGAAAATTGATTTATGAGTTTTCTTTTTTTTATTATTAAAAATAATAATAATATTAAATAAAAAGTAGTCTTTAAAATCAATTAATTTTTCAAGTATTAAACATAAGTAAAGATCATATTCTATGTGTTTCACCATTTATGTTTTTATCGTGTATTCTAAACTCATATTGATTATAATATTGTAAAGATGTTTATCTTTGTGATTATAAACGATTATCAAAGAATTAAAATTCTTTGAGTTCGGAGAAGTTTTTCCCATGAACTCAGAATCTAATGGCTTATTATAATATTTGTATAATAACATTTTGAATTTGCTAGCCTTGTTACTGTTCTTTGTATTTTCTTACCTCAAATATTATGTGTACTTTTGATCTTTAAATAACATATATATATATTAATTTGAAATTTTATTATTGGAGCTAAAACTTCTTTGACCACCTGTCTTTAAAAGTTTTGAATATTCTATCCTTGAAGTTTTATATTGATTCTTTATATTATCTTATTTTTCTTAAATATTGTTTTTAAGATAAAATTATATTAACTGTTTAGTTAATCTTATATTTCCATTCCGGTTTTAGATAGTTATTCAAGTGAAAATTTAAAATCAATTCATATTACATTTTAATTATAAATCTGATTTGTATACTTAAGTAAATTGATTTAAAAAATAGTTTGATTGTTTCAACTCATTAGGCAGAACATGTAAATAGATTAAAAGCTTTCACTACATTTAGTGAATACATATTACTCATATATATATATTTAGACCATGAATATTCTTTTTTTAAGATTTTAATGGGGGATGACTTGAAATATATATAACACTTGGCTGCAGGGAGGAATTTGCTGCTAACTGAAAGGAGATCCTTTGCTTTCTCTTGGAGGCCTTAAAGGAACTGAGCAGGGCAAATTCCTAAGATCCACTCCATGTGTTCTTGCCGTTGCAGCTGTTATTACTATGTGATTATTCATATAGTATACAAACATGGATGAGCTATTCACAAACATTCATTAGCCAGCACGGTGAGTTTATAGGTTTTTTATTTTAAAATTTAAGATCAAGAAACACTATGGTCTTTCTTCTCAATTGCCTGACAGCTCTAACCAAAATATCAGTTGAGTTTTTTTGAAGGCTAAATTAATATGTGTGTGAGTGAATTTTTTTTTCTAATAGATATTTACAAGCATGAAAAGACAAAAACAAAATCATGGCCCTTATTCTCATGAGGTTGTAAAATTGCAAACCAAGCTACAGTTGGTGGGCAAAAGTGGACAGTGCTAGGAATCTTCTGATTGTGAACCCAGGCTACCATTTGATGAAGACCTTTTATTTAGGTACTGACAACTACAGATTACTTTCAAGTGAAGGAAAATTGCAAGAACTGTCCAATATTAAATGCTATATTATTGGGTTTTGTGAAATGTAAAAAAGAGAGACATTTGATTTGAAAAGTGGTCATGTACTACAAAGGCACAAACATTGCAAATGCAAGCAATGTACGATTCATTATAAATAAAATGTGGATGAACAACTTTGTGGAGATTGATGAGGTATCAGACAGACAGGCAAGATTAGTCATTCAACATAATAGCAGATATTAAATGTAGATGATTCAGGTTTATGCCCCAACAAGTTCTCATTGAGATGAAGTAGAGAATTTTTATATGGATGTACAAAAGGCTTTTGATTAGACCAAATAACATGTTAAAATTGTGATGGAAGACTTTAATATTAGAAGTAATAAACAAATGAAAGATGAAAATGCTGTAGAAAAATTTGGTTATGGTGATAGAAATGAGAGAGGACAACTATGGAGCTTGTAGAAAAAAAAAATCTTTATATTATGCATTTTTTCTTTAATTAAGAAAAATGTTAAATGGAAATGGACATGGAAGCATTTAAATGAAGGTATAGCAGAATTAAATTATATTTTGACTATAAAAAAATCTATTTCAAGATTATACTGTTCTTAATTAAACCAATAGAGGAAGTGATCATTGATTAATAAAATGTAAGATACATGTTAATGCAAAACTAGAGAAACAAAACTTTAAATTAGAACTTGCACATCATTTTCAAATATTCCCAGATTTCTAACATGATTCAAATTTGAAAGAACTCAATAGGAAAATAACTCAAAACTTTTAAAAATTGCAACATAGATAACTGGTACAAAAAAAAAAAAATTGACCAGTAAAATTTCTACTGAGACAAGACAATTTATGAAAAAAAAAAGAATAAGAAAAAGTATAAAAATAACGCATTAAGAAGGAATGAATATTTCAAATTTTGTAAAATGGTGTGAAAAACAATTAATAGTATAAGAAAGTATAATTGTGAAATAGCAAAGAAAGCTATAGAAACGAATAAAAGTCTCAAGGTTGTAAAACAACATCTTGTTATTAATAGGAAACTTATTTCTACAATAAATAAAAAAGATAGAACTATTACTAAAAAGAAAAATGACATCATTAAATATGTAAAAGTGTTCTATCAAGAATTATACAGCAATAAAGAACAAGGAAATACCTCTTATGACTATTATATCTTCCAAATTGCCTAAGATTTTAATTGAAGAACTGAACATGCAATTAAATTTAAAAAGAAGGAAAAAGCTCCAGGTAATGGAGAAAAAAAATAGAAATTTTATTGGCAAATTTATAGACAAATTGTCTGTATAATAAAGATGTACCAGATAATTGAAAGAATGCAGTATTAAGATATATATTTTAAAAAGCGATAAATAAAATATTACAAATTATGGACCTATCAGTCTTTTATCAATTCTATATAAAAAAAATTACAAGATAATTACAATTTGTCTACAGTGAACTTTGGATTTTAATCAATCAAAAGAACGAGCTGGATTTAAAAGTAGTTTTTCATACAGTGGATTTTAATCAATCAAAAGAACGAGCTGGATTTAAAAGTAGTTTTTCATACAGTGGATAATATGCAATATTGAAAGAAGTTATAGAAAGGACCAATAAAAATGACCCAGGATATTGTAGTATTCTGAAAAATATTTATAAAAATGCAACAGCAACAATTAGATTACATAATGATACTAGGAAGATTAACATTGAAAAGAGTATACAACAGGGTGACTCCATATCTATAAAACATTTTACAGCCAGTTTTGCAATAAGTATTTTGAGGATTAAAATGGAAAACTAAGAAAGCAAAAGTAAATGGAAATTATTTAAATCATCTAAATTTTGCAGATGATGTAGTTGTTTTTGCAAATAATGCTTTAGAGCTTGAGAAAATATTGCAAGAGTTATCAGATGAAAGTAAGACTAAAGGTAAATGTTAAAAAGACTAAAGTAATGTTCAATGGATTTTCTCAAAAGAAAAAAATAAAGATTGATAATAATGAATTTAAAGAAGTTAACAACTACAAATACTTAGTTGGATTATTACTACAAATGGAAACATTATTGATAAAGTTAATCATAAAATTAAACTTTGTTGGAGTGCTTTTGGTAGTAGTAATTTAATATTAAAAGAAAATATGCTTATCTATTTGAAAAGGAAGATTTTTGATAAATGTGTTTTACTAGTTCTTACTTATGGATCTGAAAATTAAACACTTAACAAAAGAGCAATACAGAGACTTCAGACCATTCAACAAAGTATTCAGCAATATATGTTAGGAGTAACAAGAAAAGATTGGAAATGAAATATATGGATGAGAGAACAAACACCTATTACTGACATTATTGATAAAATTAAGAGATTGAAGAGTAAGTGGGATTGATATATTTCTAAAAAAGAGTTGAAATCTTAAACTGGATTCCAAGAAATTGTAAAAAATCTAAAATGATACCAATTCTGGAATTTAAACTACCATTGTTTTCAACCACACAGGGCAGTCCCGTGGTGAGTATGGAACAACTTAATCTTTTTTCTTTCAATATGATTCTAAGATTTTAAAATCAAAACCTCAAAAACTTAAGCTTGAGAATTTGAAAAGATAAAATATTTTTAATGAAGAAAAGGATTAACCATATTTTTTTATTAGAAAGCCGGTCGTGCTGTTTACATAACAATTGCACAATGAAATAATCCAACATTTTGTAAGTATTAGAGAAAATTGAATCTGCAATAAATATCATATTTGCTAATCAATTTTATAATAATATATTTCCATCTCCTTGATCAAAAATTAATTTGGTATTATAACAAATGTGAACATAAAATAAAATGTGAAATAAATCTGATCTAACCTGAGAATGGTAATTGCAGCAAGAAAACTGCAAAACTGAGAGAAGATTCTAGCAACAACAAGATTTCATAAATTTATCATGATTCTTGGCTGGTTATTTAAAAGTATAATATCAGTTTACATATAAGAGTAGAATTATCATATTGTATGGCATTAAAAGCTGTTTAATTGCATTGGGGGTATTAACAATAATATCAGAGCAAATGAATTTTGAATATCTATTGCTTCATCAAAATATAGGAATCTGACTGAAATCCAAATTGTGTTTAATCATTATCCAATAAAAATAGGAGAGATATTAAATAAACCAATTAAGTGTTAATATTGAAAAAAAAAAAAAAAGAACTAGAAAATTCAATAATGAAAACAAATTAAAAATAATATTTTCCAAAAATAATACAAAATATTAATATGAAATACAGGTTACATATGAAGCAGCTAAAATTATTTAAATTTTAAAATTAAATACAATTAAAATTAAGTATTTAGACATGTGTAACATAATATAAATATAAAATTGAAATAAAAAAATCAGTTTAATTTCATTTACTTAAATTAATTTTTTTAGTATTTAGTATGATAAAAATTTTGTTTTCAATATTTAACTTTTATTATAGAGCAGTGGTCTTCAAACACCGGGCTGCGGCCCGGTACCAGGTCACGGCCCGGTACCAGGCCACTGAAGTTGTCTGTCGGTCCGCAGCTAGACTGCAAGAAAGCTTATAATAACAAAATAATAAGATTTTAAATTTTTAATTAATATGAACAATTTTTATTTATTTTTTCATCACATTTATTAAAAAAAAAGAAGCAGAACAAAAATACCACAAAACCTAATCAATCATACATAAATTAATTTGTTTTTCTATTTATCACAGATGTTTATGGGGGCGGGGGGTAGAAAGTTTTTATTACACAAACTCCAGTTGTCTTTTGATAGCCAATCACGGCTGCTTGTCAGCGTTGTTAAAACAATAAAATGAAACGTGACTTTTTTTGATCTCTTAAATTTTTTCTACTCTCTCTTTTAATATTCTATTTTTAGTGGGTTTTTTTTGGCTATAAGGCTATTTTTTATTTTATTTTGGAAATCAATTTTTATTACCTTTTTTTTAAAAATAAAAACCAAAAAATAAGTTCTGTTTCTAACTTTTGCAAAGTATTTCTCAATACACCCCATCACCCCAAAATATAGCCAGATCAAAACTTTTGACTTTTTCAAGTTTCGTTTTCTTTTTTTTTTGTTTAAAAATATACCCACTTTTTTTTGGCCTATAAGGCAATATTTTTTTTAGGCTTTACTTGTATACCGTTAAAATACTAAAACTTTTATTTTTAAAACCAATTTCTGTTACCTTTTTTTAAAAATAAAAACAAAAAAAATAACTTTGGTGTCTATCTTTTGTCTCAGTGTTGACAACGTATTTCTCAATCCCCCCCCCCCAAATAAAAATTTATCTGTAAACTTCTGCTGGTCCGCGAAATCTTATCCTTACTTTTACCTGTCCACAGGTGTGAAAAGGTTGAAGACCACTGTTATAGAGTACTTCTATATATAATACAAAATTATGTCATTGGAATGGTTTGTTGTACAGATATTGTGTATATTACCCTGAAGAAGGCTGTTGGACAGTTGAAACTGACAGTGATTTCTGGAAGTGCAGAGTTATAAAATACAATGTTTGAATTGTGTAAAATGCATAGAAAAGTGTGTTGTTATTATTTGTTTACAAAAATAACATTCATGTTAATCAAATAATACTAAAATGGAATGTAATCATAGCTGATGATAAACAAAATCATTTAAACAACTATACCTAGAGAAAGACAATATTATTGATACTGATGCCAGAATCTAATAGACAAATATCAAAAAAGATTTACATACAAAGATAGAAAGTAATAATGGGAAGTATATAATATAAGTTAGTATTTAGACTAAAAGAAACTGCTATTAATTTAATTTGAAATATAAATTATTTATTATTTATTATGGAAAGTTTGTTTTTTGAATATAATTTTTGTTCTTTGCATAAACATCTTATCTGTGAAATATTTTTTATAAATGATATTTTATTTCAGGCTTTAACTTAATCTAATATTAATATATCTTTATATAAGTGGTTCATAAATTAAATTTTTTCAGCTTTCCTTTTCCACTGATTTCATATATGTTATGTGTAAATTGACCATAAATAGTTCATTCCCATATTGTAGAATGAGGAATAACATATCAGGTTTAGTGATGCAACCAATTACTTTCCAATGAAATATTATTCTTTTAATTACTGAATGAGCTTATTAAAAAGTTTCAACTCATATTATGTAAGTCAAAATGATAATATTAATAGATATCAGTGATGAGTGAAGACTTTGATAAGTAAGAACTGTTGATGAGCTTAATTATTTGAGCATCTATCTTATATATAAGATTCTCAATGAATAGGTATATGTAGAATAAGTTTTATAATGTTATAATATTAAATGGAAAACAACTTTTAGTTATAAGTATATTTGCAGAGTTATCAACAACATTTTTCTGTAAAACTGCTTCCAATGAGTTCTTTATAAGTGATCAAATTTTCCAGCATTACATATTATAGTGATGAGCCATCACATTCAAATATTAAAATTATACAATTTCAAGATAATTGAAAATAATAGAAATTTATATTTTCTGCTGTTTAAGTCAATGATATGGTTTTTGCATTATGTGTCATGATATTTCAATCCTTATTTCCAGAAACTGGTTGGTGTTTTTTAGAATGAATTGTGACTCACTTCTCTTTTCAGTTAAACAATATGAGTGAAACTGGACAATTTCTGGTGCAGAATATTGTATATTAAATTCTGTTAATGTGTTTAAAGATAAAATATAATCCTCATATTATTTTTGGTATTATCCAAGAACGGTGGCTGCAAACGCACCAGTGCTTTTTATGATATTAATACTCTGCAATTCATTTAACTTATTAAGATAACCACCTAGTTCAAGTTTTGAAAAGATAGACTATTTATTTGATTGGTCAGTTATCTTGACTATAGTAAAGACTAGTGTAAAATACAAGTTTTTCAAAAGCTTATTTATTAAATTAGTAAATGTTTTTGCAACAACCTGACTTAAAAAGTTGATTTTTTGTTGAAAAATTCACTACATTGTTTTAATAATGATGGGAATTGCAGTAGACTTTAATCTGTATGATAATTAATTAATTGCTAAAAGCTTTTTGTGAGATTTCAGTTTGGTGACAAATATATTAAGCAACTAACATTAATATTTGTTATTAATGCTTTTGATTGCTAAACTTTTTCTAAACACTTACTCTGAATATAACTGTAAGGGGACTAATAAGAAGTAATATATCCACTGAGAATTAATAGTAATCCAAATGATTTTAAATTATACAACTTGCATTTGTGTGTCATGTTCTGTGCTCAAAATAAAGTGGGCTAAGCAGGCAGCAGAGGACTATATCTAAGTGATTACCTTTGACTGTCATTGTAAGTATTATTCTCTTATTTTCTATAAAATTATTTAAATAATAGATTTAATTTATTGACTTTTTAAAATATATAACTATTTTCATTAACATATTCAAAAATCTCTATATTTTTGTTTTTGAAATAATCAGTCCCCTGTATCCACTAAATTTGATTCCAAGCCATTTTGTGGATTTCGAATACAAACATATATTTCTAATTATACTTACTGTAAATAAGAAAAAACTTAATTGGATAAAAATGAAAAAAATATTAATATCTCAACATATATATATATATCGTTCCTTGTAATCATTTTCCAGTAACTTATATGACCATTATATTGTCAAAAACTTATAAGCACTTAATCAATCAAATTATACATAACTTGAAATAATATACAACTGGTTTGTATGTAATTTAATTTAATATCATCAAATAGATTTTTATTTACAAATGAACCTTGTCAAGATACCATTTCTAAATTAACCATGTGACAATAAATATTCTACAGCTTTATACATTTTCTAGTGGACATCACTAGAAATAAACCCATGAAAAAATAAAAAATATTAATTATTACTTTTATAAATTTACATATATATATATATATACATCCATTATGCATTTTCTTATTCATCTTTTCCTTTCTTATACTTACTATCTATGATCAAATAAACAATTCCTCTTTTATACTATCAATACATATACATTCATATATATTACATTTTTTTAAACTTGCATTTAAATAAAGATGTAAAGGGAAATATATATATATAAAGCAATTCAATAAGGACAATTGATCCTAAATCATACCAGTCATGGCCTCAAAAAATGGCAGCATGAAAGGTTTTAAAATTAAAAATGATAGACTCAATTTAAATAAAAACAGGCATATATACAAAAAATAGAAATTTGAGAAATAATATATTGAAATTGGTTATAATGGAAAAGTAATTAGGAAAATTTTAAATACCAGAAATGGAAATTATATAAAAGTGAAGAATAATAAAATAGATAAAGTTAATAAGTGAATTTCAATCATCTATTCAGCTGAAATATATGATCTTGAATAAATACAGGTTAATTGACGAAATAAATATAAAGTGAAAGAATATAAAAGATTTAAAAAAATGAATATGCAATGCAAAATTAAATGATAGTATTGATAGTAGAATAAGAATTACTTATATAATTACATGTGTGGCAAATGCAATGATATCCATATAAGACAATCAGGGAAATGTACAAGTGAAAGAGCTAAAGAACATAATAGAGCAATAAAAAGAAAAGATACTAAATCTGGACCGTATAATCATTATTAAAAAACAGGGTATATAATAAATTTTTGAAAAAAGTATAAAGATAATAATATATATAAATATATTGTATTTTGCTGAAGATTTGTGATGATAGGGTTCTAGTTGTATTTTTATGTTGGACTATTTCCATCATTTCATATGCTTATTGAATGTCCTTAGAAGAATTTAATTTTATTTAAATATTCCAAATACATTCAACTGTTAGTAATAGCACATCAAACAGGTCAGTATATGCACAATGTTTTGAGAGGTATTATTCCCTTTCTTCAGGTGTTGCTGGCCTGACCAGTGACAGTACTAGCATAGGATTCAAACCTGATCCTTAGATTCTTGAATTTTAAGATAATACTTTAACCAACTGAGCCATCCCACCAAAGGCAACACTCAGCAGAAATTTCTTATACTTATCTATGAGGTTCCTCCTGATTTCTGCACTTTTTCCTAAGAGTAAAGTTGATTAGGGTTTTCCATACATTATGTATAGTCACACTAGGTTAGCTTATGGGATTTTTTGCCATTGTCATGTGAGCAGCTTCTTTAAATTTTCTTCTTTGTACCTTTTCTTCTCCATTCAATATTTTTGTATTTTCAAATTAAACATATATGTTCATTGGTACACACATAATCTGCTATCTTTGCCACATCTGTTTTCTCTCTTCTAATCATCAGTTTATGTTCTTGCAAGCGCTTTTCAATGGAACAACTGGTCTCACCAATATATGTTATTCCACATTCACACAGTATTTCATAGATGCAGTTTTTTTTTTCTTTTCAGCATTTCAGGTTTAGGCTGTGTAGATGTTAGAATTCTTTGTAGTGTGTTATGGCTCTGGGGTGCTGTTCTGATTTTATACTGATTGTAGATTTTTCTTAATTTGTCTGCTATTTTTAGTATGAAAGAATACATTATAGTTCCAATAATTGTATTTTCCTTTGATATTTCTTTTTATTGTCCATTTAAGGTTTTTTTTAATAACAGCTGATGGATAGCCATTTGTCATATGAGTTTGTTCTATATAAATCTTTTATTTTTCCAAATCATTTGCTCTGTTCCATAGTGATAGTACAACTCCATAATTTGTGTTTCTGGTGTGATTAGATATATAGGCTACCTATTTTTCTGTATGTGTAGGTTTTCTGTAAACTGTAGTTTTGATTTTGCCATGAGGAGTCTTGTCACAAGAACATCTAAGAATGCCATTTTTTATTCTTGTTCTGATTCTATTGTGAATTCAATTGAAGGGGATATGTTGTTGATGTGTTTCCAGAAAGTTTGTAGCAGTGCTTCACCATGTGGCCACACAACAAATGCACCATTTACATAGCAAAGCCAAACTTTAGGTGGATATGGAGTAGTTTCTATGGTTGTGGTTTAACACATTAATATGGCCAATGATTTCATAAAATTGAGAGATCTTGAAGTAACATTATTCATTGCTGTTCCTAAATTCATAATTTTATTAAATCCATTTTCTTCTTTGAAAAAACAACAACTTGAAAATAAAATTTATTTCAGAGTAAGTAACTGACAAATACACAGACTTCATTGATAGAGTTAATAATATTACCAAAAAAAAATGCATATTTTTCTCAAATAATTTTAATGCTATAAGTGTGGTGTAAAGACTCCATCTTGAGTTTTAACTTATACAATTTAATAATATAAAAAGCTCATTAAAATTTGTAATGCAACTGACAATGATCAAATATTATCATATGATTATAGTAGAATTTATTTAAGCCAAAAATATCACATGATCACCATTTCTTATGCTTAGTTATAACTGTTATTAAAACAGGCAACACTCTCTATACGAATTGCCACTCAATGCAAGTCAGAGTAATCAATGGATGCTAGAAGGCACTAGATGGGGATTGTATGCACAAGTCTTCTAGCATCCATTGATTACTCTGACTTGCAATTTGAGTAGCAATACATATAGAGAGTTTTGCCTGTTTTAATAGAATTTATTTACTAATTCATTCATATGCCTTTGGAAGTGAACTTAATATATTTTGGTATTTGCATATAAAACTGGAGTAATGCAATTAAAAATAACATATCTTAATTAACTATATACAGTATATATAATTTCAGTGCTAATGCTAAATTGAAATAAAATCCAAATATTAAATCACCCCACATAGTTTTTTTCCCCCATGTGTCATAGCATCAGCCGGGAAGCAAACCCGCTAACCTGGGACAATTGCTTGTAAAGCAGCTGTCACTGACCTCTCGACCATGAAGAACTCCAGCACCACCTTCTGTAAAATCATTTTGAGGCTGGCTATTTTGAAATATGGACTTTAATATACTGTATTTATTTCACAGAGGGCATTGCTGGAGTTCTTAACCATGTGGGATGATTTAATATATATAGACAGTTGATGTTGAATTTAAAACATTAACTGTTATTAATTGTATTTACAATTCAATTTAATTTTACTAATGGACAGAATTAAATTACACTAGTGATTAATTATCAATTTATAATTAACTGATGATGATATTTATATCATGTTTACTAACAAAATGGATTGCTGTCTTTGTAATTGTATCAGTGATGTTTATATCATATTTATTAGAGATTAAGACATTTGGTTATTTACTGTATCAGTAATGTTGGTTACCAGAATACAACTACGTTTAAGTTACTTAATTATCATCATATAACTAAATAAGACAACTGTGATCACCCATGTTGATAAAATTATCTGTGGTAGTAATGATTATTCTGAGCTTGTTGCCTTATTTAAATATAAGGCACAGACAGTAGTGAGAAATATACTTAATCATGATTAGTTAGGATAGCACGGGCTTACTATAATTTTAGTTGATGATTATTTAAAAGAATGATTGTTAACACTGGTAACAATTCGTCAATTTATGATAATCGAATGTTTCTTGCTCGGTGGTCATGGTCGTTAGTGTACCAACATGATTTGAATATAGGAACCTTTAACTCTTGAATTTATTACCCTACACTGCATTAAATTACTTAGAGTGTCTTTTAATTCAACATCTGTGATTAATTAAAAATAGTTTGTACAAAAAGCAAAAATAAAATATACAAATACATATAGTATGTAGATGTATATGCAAATTTTACATCCTATAGCTTATTTTAAATTCAAAAAATTGATAGATTTAATAAAAACAAATAATCAATCTTAGAAATAATTAAAAAGAATGTAGTAGAAGTTTTTTTTTAATTTTGTAAAGAGTTTTTTTAATTAAAATTACAAGGCAAGGCTAAAAATAAATTCCTTTATAATTTATAAATTAACTTTCTTTTTTCACACAAAACATTTTCTGTTCTCATTTTTAAGCCATTATTTTCCGTAATATAGAAACATTACAAAATAACTAACTTCCTTAGGGGGAGACGAAAAAGCTTAAAATCCTAAATTACCAATAATTAAATAATTTTGCATGATAATAAAGAAGTTTTAAGGGCATATAATTTTTTTTGTTAATTTTATAAAAGAGAGATATTAGCTGTGGAACTAAAGCAGAAGAACCCTATCTTTCAGAGAATCACAGACGATAGAGACCCAGATAAAGTCTTCAATCACAGCTACTATTAACCTGAATTTCTATTCTCAGGAGTCTATGTTAATTGTACAGTTAATAAGAGGAGTTAATTTGTAGTGAGCAAATTCTACTAAAAACAATGACATTAGCTAATATAGCCCCCCCCCCCTGCCCAGAAGGTCTCACAACTTCTTGTAATTGCTTCAAGTGGTAAATTGTTAGGTTTTAGAATTAATGTTGTGCTTAATTATCAGAAATGCTGAAAGTCTCCAAAGAAAGACAGCTCTGTTTCCAAACAAATCGCTGTCAGAATAATGAGTATTTTTAACTTGGCATTTTTCAAGTGTTCAATTGCCCAGTACTGTCAGATGGCTATTCAAACTGGACACACAGCTGACCACATAATTTAAGAGATAAATGAATGGCAGAAAAGACTTTTACTTAAATATTTCCATTAGCTACACAAATTACATTTGCTATTTATGTAGTTCTCGCCTCCCCTACCGTCTAACACCTAAAAAAAAAATATTGTGAAAGGTATACACACAAAAAAAAACATCTAGGTAGAACTAATTTGATATTTTTTCCAGATAAATTAAGCAATATATTAAAAGTAATTAAAATATTATAACTATAAAATTATAAAGAAAAAAACTGTGTGAATTAAATTTTGACTGTTAATATTCAAAAAAAATCATTTTATGGATAAAATAATAATTGTAGTAATTTTCGTTTCATTACTGAAGAATGGTTTAGAATGTGTATATGTATGTTTCTAAAAGAAATTACAATATATTACAGTTGGATTGCAGAAAAAAATAATTGCATGTGAGATAGATGATGAATAAAATAAGAAAATTTACTGGAATGTTGTGAAGAAGAGAAGTTACAGATTGGAGAAACTCAAAAACATTCATATAGTTTTGCATTAATAATGATATACCACTTAATAACAAAACATGTTCATTTAATTGTCAGCATTGTTAACCACTCAAACTGAAAACATAACAAACCATATAACATAACAGATGAATTGTAATATAGATTTTTAACTGCACAAATTGCAATTATTGGCAAAGGCTTAAAAATGATAGGATGTGAAAAAAATTAGATAAGATAGATTGGCCAAAATATATACATAAATTTAAAAAGTAAGAAAAATCTAATAGAATAATCTTTCATAATGAGTGAGACAGGAATTATACTACATTCAACAGTCACAAAAATATTGCAGCAACACTAAATATATAATGGGAATTATATATTGGCTGGCCAATAATCAAATTCCATCATATTGGTGTTTGAAGTAAATGTTTTCTGCCAATATATTTACATATCAATTTATGTATGTATTTAATTGGAATATTTGTTAGATGTGGCATATATAAAAGTGATCATTTATTGTGCTTTGCAAATTCAAGTATCATTTTCAAATTGCTTCATGTATTTGTTATCACACTATTATTACAAAATTTTACCTTGGCAGATTGCAAAATTAAGATTTTATAACGTAAGAGTTTTATAGATTACTTTTAAAAAAAGTGCGTTTCAAATAAAGATTGAATAAAATAAAATGATTTATATATATATAAACATTAAATAATACAACATAAACAATCATATAACCAATAAACTTTCTGCCATAAGTATATCAATACACTGCTCCTTTTTATCAAACTGGCTTTTGCATTACTAAGTGATAAAAAGTAACAACAAAATTTATAAGATGAAATATAAAAATGACTGCTTCATAGTAATTCTTTTTCTGTTTATATGTGAAGATAAATGTTTAGTGCAAAAATACAAATATTTTGCTTTTATACTTTGTACAACATTGAAAATAAGTAAACTGACACAAACTTTGATTTAAAGCTATTTAATCATGCACAAAGATAAAAACTATCAGTATTTTTTATAAATTAATTTTTAATGAAAGTTATGGTATAAAAAATTGAGATTTTTACACAGCTTAAGAGGAAATTTAAATAATTTGTAAAATATTTGTTATGTACATTAAATTCTGATCACCTATCTTTTTCTTTCTTTAATCTTGCCTGATATAATAATTAATTTATCAATTTGATATTAGAAGTTACTGAATATAAAGTTTTAACATAGAATCATGTTGTTGTTTTTTCACAATTATGCAGATAGTTTGAAATTTTGTGCTGGTTAGAAAATTAATTATTATATATATATATATAACAGAATTGTGGGAAGGTTAGCCTTTCAAAGTTTTAGTTGACAAAGATTACTAGGATAATCGAAAGTGCTCCTACATGGATAAAATTATTAATTATTTAGTTACTGTATTTACAAATATTCAATTATATAATTATATAAAAATATGTTATAAATAGAAAACTGATCATGTGGTTTTCTTTTTCTTTTTTTAGTATCTAAAGAAATAACAATATGAAATAAAAAGTTATAATCACATTTTATGCTTAATTTATTATTGAAAATAAAGTTTTAACATAATGACTCTTTGTTTATGAATTATGGAATCAATTTAAAATTTTGTGAACTTGAAGATTAGTTTAATTTCTTTATAAAAATATATTAAAAATAGTAAACTGACTTCTTGAGTTTCTTCTCTCTTTTTTTAACATTAAGGAATAATAAATTTACAACAAAAATTATTGCAATATTGTTTTTCCACTTTTTAAAATTATTAGGAATACATTTTTAATAAATTTAAAATTTGTTCTTTTTATATATCACGTATCCTTGAAGTTATTGTACCATACAGTCTTAATTATATTGACCATATGAGGACACCACTAGGTTTTTAACAGCCTGGAAAATTTATTTTCATAATGTGATACATATAGATGGTTTAATGGTACTGTATAGAAAGGTAAATTCATACAGCATGGCTATATTTAAGGTAGAGTTAGAGATCTTTATTCCAGAAAACAACTGGCGGCAAAGAGCATCAATAAACGCCAGGCAAATACTATAGATAATATGTTTATTAAAACAAAATGTAAATTCAAACATTAAAGGGATATATAAAAAATACATCAATATATATAACTGTGTATTCAGATATAATTATTACTGAAATATGCCCTTTTACACAGTTGAATGAATTAATTATTTTCAAAGACATCAATATTTCCACATAATTTAAAATGTTTCACTTAAGGAATCCAAATAATAAAACAATTTTCTTAAATGGTAATTCTATAAATGTACATAAACTAAAGACTTTCACTTTTGTTTCTACTTTTGCCAATTATAATAAAATCTTACTTATTCAAAATTGATATTTATAGTACAAGTGCAGTGCGATCATGTCCCAAGCCACAATAAATAAAAGGTAATGAATACTAAATTCTAGACAATACACATTATACATCATATCATTAATATAATATATAGGAAGTGATTCCAAAGCTTAACCTATGTAAGTAACCTATTCAAGATCTAGTTATTTCTCAGTTAAGTACTACCATAATACAGTAGCAATGTAACTGACCATGGTTCAATAGGCTCTGCTAAGATATAATTGGAAATACAAAATGAAAACAATTCATAGTGTTAAATAAATATATATCAATTGGACTTACAAATAGGCCATCCTTATGCACACATATACTCAATAGCAAAACATTATATATGTGAATGCTATGATACTAGTATAAGCCTGAGTAATTTCTTCCACTAATCTATCATATACACATATATATGAAATACCAAACTATCACTTGAAAACTTAGTTAATTATACTTTCTTTAAAATTAGCTGAGATTTGCTGATTACAAAACTTGCAATTTTAATACTGTGAAGGTGAAATAAAATATGTTTCTTTTAAAACCCCCCCCCAAAAAAAAAACAAAGACTAAAAACAAAATCTAAGCATTATAACATGTGTCTTTGATTTCGAATGTGTAACTTTAAAAAAGTTATCTCATTCATAATTCATTATATTATTGTTTCCCATAAAATAAAATAATTTAATATTTAATAGAAATATACCATATAATTATATCTATATTCCTTAATATAAAACCAATTGCATAAAAATAACTTAATTCTAAACATTAATAATACTGTATAGAATTTGATAATAAAAGTAAACAATATCACTTATGGCTTACTGAATTAGTATAAAAGTTCACATTAATTTACTATAAGTCTGTTATGAGAAGCAAAAATTTTCTTTCCATATATGTTCTAAATAAGCACACACTCTTTTTTGGATAATTCATCCTGATTCTTACTGGGATTCATTGAAATTTATCCATGGCAGAGTTGGTATCTGGCCATTGCAGGCAGTTAACTCACTAAGAAGTTGACTTCATGTGAGTGCTGAAAGTATGGCCTAAAGAGAGAAGCTCACTATTAAAAGTTTAGCAGTGCATATTGGCTATGAAGACTGATATGGTCTGTTTCTGTTGCATCCTTATTTAATTTATTTATAGCATTTAGAATAACATGTCAGAAAAGTTCAAAACTGTCTTTAAAAAAGTAAAACAGGTTGGCATATTCTTGATCTCTTTTTCTTTTTATATTCAGAATTCATTTATAATACAACTTTTGAAACTTTTATAGGGCATCTACTATTGTTCTTTTTTAAAAATTTCTAGAATCTTTTCCTCACCAACAATTTCCCAGAATAGTTTCAGATAAGCCATATTTTTTTATTATAATTATTAAATTCTGATCTAATTAATTTACATTAACAAATTCCTTTATGACAATGCCCAGTACAGGTAAATTGCATATTTCTTAAATTCCTTACACTTAAATAGATTTAAAAACAATTTACTCCAATTAAGCATCATCCTTTTGGGATTTGATAACATTTCTTATCAAATGATAAGAAAAACAATTTCAAAAATGCATTTCATTATTATTTAATATTACATCTATTAAATCTTACTTAAACAAAAATTAAACATTTACAATTGAGTGTTATATGGAATAAAAAATAATTAAAAGTTTAATATTAAACAATTTTGAGACCCATCAAGTGTCTCAATATATATAATATGTACCCCATAATATTCAAATTTTAATTAATTTTTTAATTATTTATTTTCTTCAATAATGTATAAAGCATTAAAATATTAGATTAGGTTTATTTTTGTAGTACCATGTTAACTGATCTTAATATATTTGTAGAAAGAAATGATTTGAATTCATACATTTCATAACAATGCAATGTACCTATATACATGTCATATGTATTGAATTTATAGATTCATTGAATTTTGAAGTTATTAAGTTTTAATCTTTCTGCATTTCAAGATTTTTTATTCTTCTCTTAGTGGTAATTTGAGTTAACTATTCAACATTTTATTTTAATATTAAAACCTTCATTTAATATTATAAATCAATAACTTGTATTTGATTTATTAGAAATATAAGTTTACAAATGAAAATCATCCTAAAAAATTATATTTAAACTTTCCAAATATAGAAAAATATATAATAAAGCGAAGTAAAACATATGATGAGAACAATTATGTTTTTTGTTAATGGATGATTATTATACTGAAAAAAAGTAAATTAACAAAATTTTTGTTGATTCAATTTCATATTTAAATCCAGAATAAATTACTGATAAGTTATTACAAAACTATGAAATTCTATTCTAAATTTTAAAATCGTATTTATAATTATGAAAATATCACAAAAGAACTGTATTGTGATGCTTGATATAGATAATGATCTTGGTTCCCTTTTTATTGTTACTTCAAATTTCTTAACTTGTATTTTTTAATAAATATATATCAAAAAAAATCTAAGTGTAAATATGAATATATTTCTTTTTTAATAATTATTATACAGATACTTTGTAAAACTAATTATAAATATTTAAATAAACTAGAGAGAAATACAATTTTTTGCTCACTGCAAACAACAATTGAGAGGAACTTTACAAGTTTATTTACACTTAAAATCAAAAAACCATTTAGTGATCCTTTAGGATTTTGTCAGTTTATTTGTAGTTTTTGCTGTGTATTATTGAAATCTAATAAATCAATATTTACTTTAATTCTGGTCTTTATGTCAAGTGAATATAATACTGTCAAAATAGTACTAAAGAAAGCCATGAGAGAGCGATTTTAAAAAGCAGAATAGGACCATGACAATACTCTATAAAATCCAGAGCCCAGAAACATTGAATTAGGCAGTGTTCTTTATGCCTGAAATATACCTGTCAATCAATCTTCCTTACAACTATAATTTAGCACTGATATAAATTCTTGGTAAAATCTTTCTATAATTTTTAGCTATATTCTGAATATTAATACAACTAATCTACATAATAAACTATAATAATGAATAACAGGTTTGAAACCTGCATCAAGTTTTTAAGTTTAATATTTTATTGGACAATAATTTTCAAAAATAATATAATGTAATCAATGAGTCATCAAAAAAATACTATTTTTTAATTAATTGCATTCATAATATTTGGCAAATTACCTGGAATTTACACCAACAAAGAGATTTCTTTCTTTTCAAAACAAGTCTTGAACATTTTAAATAAACTTTAGGAATTAATTATTTTAAAATAAAAGTACTATTAAAATAAATGATTCAAATTTAATTAAAAATAAGGTAAATTAACTGTGCCAAAGATAATTATTTTATTTCTTTTGAGAAATAAAATTAAAAACATTAAATTTGTTTCAATATAATAAATTATTTTTACAAAAGTTTATAATTATATATATATATTGTAACGAGCACATACGCCGTTACATATATTTTTTATTAAACATGAAATTAAAATATAAAGTTCGCAAATCAAAAAATTGGTTTTTAAAAAAAATTGACATTTAAAAGTCATCAAAACTTTATAATATATATAAAATCGCACAGATGAGAAATTAAAAAAAAGAAAAGAAAAAGTTTTAAAACTAAATTTTCATCAAAAACTTAAAAAGATTTAGAGATAAAAATATATCTCTAAGTTTGGAAAACAAATTAATTAATCATAAAATGGAAATGATTGTTTTAATTAGGTAAAAGTAAACTAGCTCTTGGGCATTTAAAATATATAATCAAAGGTCAGATAGGAGAGGAAAAACAATAGGAACAGAATGGCCAATGAAAGAAATCCATCGGGGAATCGGACCTCAATGAAAAGACCATCACCATCATTGTGACGTAATGTCCACTGGATCCGATAAGTCTACCATAAAAAGTAAGTGAAGAAAGAGCTGGGAGAGATATATGACAGGAGTGGTGATATGTGTTAGTGTGGAGTTGAAGGAGAAGGGATTGAAAAGACGCACTCTTCAATCCCTTCAGTTCTGCTAAAAGGGAAAGAGAAATGACCAATCGTTTCTACATTGAGGACCAGCTAAAGTAAAAGACCTCCGGATGAATTAATAAAATGGACAACAGCATACTGGTCTCCCAGGACGTCAGGACAATTAACACTGGAACCCAAATGGCAATGGTTTAAAGATGAACTTTTCTAAACATAAGAAATATATAATTAATGAACATTTCTAAACAAAAAAAACTCTAAATGCTAAACTTTTCAATATTCTAAATAGAAGAATTTCCTATCTGACTAAATTATTTATTATTTTATTGAATGTATTTTTTTTTATTAATAGTGTAAAAATTATTTAAATGCATTAAATTTATGTTGGGTATAGACACTTGCATAGATTCATTTATGGTTAATTATGTTTTTTTTGTTTTCATATTTGATCAAAATATATAGACATTCGGTAAATAATGATACCTTATGGTAAGTATCTAAAATGTATTTATTCTTATGTCTTTTAAGTTATTGATGTCGATGCGGCATCTTATGATGAATGCCATTGGGTTTCTTGTAAATTTCCCTCTGCAATTCCATCAATGATTTTATATTTTGATCGGTTATGTTTATTTTGAAATATTTTTGACCGTGTAATCTATGTAGCCAATGTATACTCAATATTATAAAACAAACTTTTATTAAACTCATCTGTGCAAACTTATAAGAGGTAAAATGTAGATTAAATTCTAAAAACCAAGTTAAAATGTAAGTTAAATGATAAAGTAAAAGTTATACTAAAAATAATGTTAAATCTTATATATGTTAAAATAAATGTTTGTGTATCTTAATTACTGGCAGTCGCTTATTTTATTCTTTTTTTAAAAAATATTCTTAGATAAGAATTTATAAAATATAAATCTCTACTGTTCCACTGAGTTAGTGACAATGGGCTAACGGTTGGAATCAAAATATATAAAATTAAAAAAAAAATTTTTTTTAAACTTACGTATCTGCCTACTTTATAAATTTTCTAGGTTCAAATGCCTAGTGGCGCCCTGTAGTGCAGATATGTTAAGACTCCCTTCACACCGACCATTATAATATATATATAAGCTATTGGAGAATAAAATATTTTTTAAAACTTCTCAGCCAATAGAATTTGAGAATGAGGAGAAATTAAATAGTAAAGAAAAAAAATAATGATGTCAAATCTCACCAAACACATTCTTATGATTTGAGAAGGAAGAAGCTCTAAGGAAAGTACTAAAACTTTTTATTATTTTGAAGAATTCCTCACATTGGGTAACTTACTGAAAAACTTGCAGAATTGACATTAACATAACCTGGGCAATAGATGCCTTGGTGGTGCATTTTCCATGAGAGGCAGGTGGAAAGAATTCATTTCTTTGTTAAAAATAAATAAATTGAAATTTGGAAAAGTTAATATTCCACTGTATAGTGAGCCTGCCAAATCTTTGTGTTAAATTAGCTATTTAACACAATACTATGAATAAAGTTATTGCAATTGTTAACTTTATTCGAATGAATGCAGTGCCTCATCATGAATTCTGAAACATGCTTACATTAGATGATGAAACATATAGTGTTGAGTTACCCTATTATTGCAGGGTTCTTATTAAGGCAACAAATTTTGTCTAAAGTTTTAATTTTACAAGAACAAATTTTAACATTTTACAAGGAATAAGAAAAACTGTGTGTATTATCAGATGAAGAATTTTGTAGAAATGCTACTTTTTTGATTGATACTATGGCAAAGCAAAATGATTTAAATATTTCCCTATAAAGTAAAACTAAACATATACATGTGATGTGGCAAAAAATTCAGGCATTTTGAAAAAAGTTGGCATTTTTCAAAACTTTGTTATCACACTCGGATGTATCTGAAAGGACACTTCTCACAATTATTAAGAATCTTAAATGAGCAGAAATATGAGCCTGAAAGCTTTGATAATTATATAACTGTCTTAGATTTTGAAGAGCATATTTTGGCAATGAAATTAGCTTGTGAACCATATCCAATTGATGTCTCAAAAACACATACAGAACTACAAATGGAATTGAGTTGGGAAAAGATAATATTATGAAATCTCTTTTTGACAGTGGAAAAGATCCTACTGAAATATAGAAAAATGCACTTGAAGACTCATGCTTACATAAACATGCACACCATTTGCTTTCCTGCTTTGGAAGTACCTACTGTTGTGAATCAACATTTTCATACATAACACAAACTAAAAACTATTTAAAGTCACAGATAACTGATGCTCATTTAGAATATCAATTTAAGCTACAAATTATGAAGCTGGAACCAAATATTCAATTAGTTGCAAGCAAGAAACAAATTCAAAAGTCTCATTAACTTACATTATTTTATAAATCTAAAATAAAACAATTGTTACCAATTACATAAATTTTTCGTGTACTTTTCTGCAATTCACATAAAAATATTACTTTTTTTGTATTTTTGTTTATTATACAATAAATCCAAAAAATATAACAAATGATCATTTAAATAGAAGTTTGAAAAGCTATCATTTATTAACCTATTATTTAGTATTCATTTCAGTTTACTATGAGTATTAGTGTAAAACAAATTCAGAAAATTTGTGTGGTCTTTTCACTACTGCTGAAGTTGAATGTGGTGTTCCATGGTAAAAAGGTTCCCCATCCCTGAGCTATGTTAAAAAAAGCTTTTTTTTTTTTTTATTAAAAGACTAGATGATGCTCTTTAAGGAAATATTAAAAAAAAAAAAAACTCTATCAAAATGAACTAATAATGAATGGTTCTGTGATGTATTATTCCTCATTGATATAACTATGCATATGAATGATATAAGTATAAAATAAATAAATAAATAAAAACTCAATTAGTAAACAAATTATATAGACATGTTCCTATCTTTAGACAAAAAAAGAACTGAAACTTTTTCAAAATCAGTAAAATAATAATTTCACTAATTTTCCAACATTGGTCATGGCTTTTAATAATACTTTTCCAAAACAAATTTACATCGATATTTTAATAAAAATACATAATGAATTCCAAGAAAAATTCTCTGATCTAGAAAAAAACAAACTTATTTTGAAATATTTTCAGATCCTTTTAAGATATCCTTCATAACTAAAATTCCTGAAAAATACTAGATTGAGATTATAGAACTTCAAGAGAAAATAAATTTAAAAATAAAATTTATGGAATTATCTAATATTGAATTTTTAAAAATTTTGGATTCTCAAGTTTTTCCCAAATTTGATTGACAATGCTAACAAGAAAATAATATCGTACCTATAGGTGTGAATATTTAAAAAAAAAATGATATTCATAAAATCAAAACACAGTCTTTAAGGAATATAAATTTAGAGCTCACATTCCATTACCGCCATTTTTTTTTGTTATGAATAATAATGTATGCTTTATGGATTTATATTTATCTTATAATATATAATAGTAAAAATAAATAAATAATAATGACGTTATTTTATTTTTAATTCACAAAAGATTTATGACTTAATTTAAAAAGGGAAATTGAAGTTGGCCCATCAGTTGAAAAGATAGTTCACTTCTCTTTTACGGTATATTATTAAAATAATAGCATCCCAAATAAAAGTATTCAAATTAATAAACACCGTTTGCAAATTGATTTTTTTTCTAAAGATCTTTTTTTTTTTTATATCAAGAAGAATAATTCACTACTACTAAATATTACATTTTTTTATATATATAAAATACATTTTATTAATTACAAATAACGTAAAAGTATTAACATACGTATAGTGGGTTTTTTTTTTTTTTTAATATGATATAAGATTCATGGCTTATAAAATATATTTATTTTGACTAGTGTCTGAAAGCAAATACAAAGATTTTGAATTTTAAAGTATAATTTATATCATTTAAAATAATGAACAATTAAGAAAAAAATTGTTTTTCTATTATTACAAACATTTTAAATCTCTTATAAAGGCTTCTAAACCACATCCAGAAAAGCACCATTAAAGCTAATTGATTAACTAAAATGAAATTAAGCATAAATAAAAAACTACGTTAATTAGTAAATATTTTACAGTAAACTGTCAGTGTTATATAATTAATCATTCAAATATTTTTGTTGCAGTTAAAAAATATTAGTCATATTCAGGATAAACAGTTAAATCAATTTTCATATTTAAAAACAGTTTCGATTTTTATTTTGTTTTAAATCTATCCATGAAAAGAAGAAAACAAAAAAATAGGATATCAATTACCAACAGTTAGATTAACCTTAAATGTTACTGATAGCATTAAAAAAAAAAAAAAACTGCATTACTAAAAATGAAGTATAGTAGTTTTACCATTGACAGTGGCTTCTCTAAAAAGTTTGGGGTAGTGTTAAGATTCATGGACTGCATCCATTTCTATCACTTCCAACATTAAAGCACTTATGAACTCATAAAAAATAAGTCATTCATTTATATATATATATAGCACTAGTGATTTAAATTAATAATTATATACAAAAAAATATATATGATTTGCATATACTCTTACACATTTTGATTTTGACTAGAAAAAGTGAAGCAGCCATTTCTTTTTTTATATAGAAATAACATCTCACTGCAGAACAAAATTTTTATTCTAACAGGAGTTCAGAAAAGGCAGTAAAGAAAAGAAGAGTATTCAATGGGTTTTTATTTAAATTGCCATGTAGTGAAGGTTTGGAATTCTTCTATCCTCATATTACTCACTAGTTAAGAATATCTAGATATCCATTTACAAAAAAGTATTGGTAGTTAATTAGATTGGTTATTGAGCAGCTATATGAGAGAAAAATTATAAATCATTGAAAAGAATTTTATTTCATTTGGATTTGAATCTCAAATTGTAAATATAATAGATATAACTATGCAATACCTCTACACAAGAAGGCCTTTATAGTATTAAATATATCTGAATTCATATTAGAGTAAAAGATAAAAACTAAAACTAGCCTTAAATAGCCTTTTTAAGATTGTTAATTATTTCTATGAAAAAATAATAATCAGTGAAATGTCAAATGATAAAACTTGTTGAAGTTTATTTGCTTTGTTTTGCATAATTTTATCATAATTTATCAGAGTACAAGTAATCATCTATTTATGTGAACCTATAAATGTAAATATCAACTTATATAAGTTTTTCCTAGCATATATAAAAGAGCAAAAAAAATGAACACTGTGATGTCCATAACCATACAGTCTTAATTAATAATATAATTGATGTTGTGAGAACAACTCTTGTAATATTATAATTTTTTTTTATTTGTTTAAAAAAAATACTTTCATATTCTTGACTATGGTTAATAGTGAACATGCACTTGGAGAAAAAATTCACCTTACATAAAAAAAATATGAAAAGATCATTTATATAGGTATTTGGGCCACTATCTCCAAAGCCATCTAAAATGTTTTGCTATTCATGTAACTACTATGACTATGAGCATCTGATGTCAGTATTATTTTGTTACTGCTGATTAATATAGATAACAGACATAAGATATTTAAAAAAAAACTGTGAACAAAAACAAGATAAAATAAAATAAATAACGATTAAAAAAGGATAAAATCTTTTTTATAAAGGATTATAGAAAGACAAAAAATCAAATTCAGTATAAATTCCAGTGGTGAGATGAAAAGCAATTAATATTGAACTGTATAGTACTTGAGTTAACCAAATTCATAGTACTATCACTAGTTAATAATAACCAATCATTGAATGTCAGAGATGACCATGGATCAGCTATCTAAGCAAAAATACTAAGCCTGCTTGAAAATTTTCAGTTACTTTAAAAAGTTTTATCTATGATTGGAATTCTAGATAATTAAATACTTTGAACAGTAATTAATAGTGTAAATAATTAGAAGATTTATATTTTTTAAGTGCAGTAAGGCATCCATAATCTCAAATTTCACTTCATCAGTTTTTAATTAAAATATTAAAAATAAAAGTTTCTAGTCAATAGAAAAATCATAATGACTGCATTTTTAATTTGTACATATCATTAAATGGAAATCGAATTTATTTAGTTAGATTACTGATAGAGGTCTCCGTTGTCTAGCAGGTCTCCAAAACATGATTACAAAAAAGGCATAATAATTTTATAAATTTATTTACTTTGCATTTAATTTATTGCAAAAGTTAAATAACAATTTATAAAGTTAAATTAAATATCTTTACATTAACTATGTAAAAATATTCCATAAATTATAGCTATATTATTAAACAATTTCAATTAAGTAAATTAAAAATAATTTACTTGATGGTCCTTCCTTAATTACAAAATCAAAATTTTTAGTAATTAAAAATATCTTTATTCATATTTTTTTTTCCTAATAATGTAATGTGGAACTATTAATTATTTTTATATAAGACATAATTTCAAAACCAAGGGGTGGGTGGTCGTAAAGATAGAATGAAAAAATTCGTTACATTATTGATTTTTTTTACTCAATTGTATCACAGTATCTCCCCCCACCCTTTCTCATTTACTACTACTATCAATATTAAATTGTTTTAAATTCTCTAATATTTTTATGTATGTGAAACATTTAACAAAATATAAATATTATAAAATTAATTATTTACAAAAAATAATTTATGAAAATATTTTTTATTCTCCAGTAGCCATTTTTTTTTTACTCATTTTAGTTAAAATCTTTAATAGATTCTTATATACATTGAAATAAGCACAAATTTTGCAACATTACTAAGTTGGAAGAGAAAAGAGATATGGTTATAATATTAAAAATTAACTAGACTTAAAGTGAAAAATAGTCCAAATATCTGAGCACAGGAAGTGACAAACTTGGGCTATGATGAATGGACTTTGAGCTGTAAAATCTGGCATTCTACCAGTGCTATATAAAAAAAGACAGTTAGGCTTTCAAAGTTGAAAATTGAGATGAAATAAAAAGTGTGTGGCAAGTAATAGCATATGACCACTGATGATAAATCAAATGCTATTACTTATTCATGGTACTCAATTGCACAGTTATTCAACCTTATACCTAACTTGCCTTTTCACATTAATAAAGTTAAAACAACACTATATTTCCAATGGGAAAGATGTAAATAAAATGAAATTTGTCAGACCCATAAAACTGCATGAGAATAACATATCTTAGATTGCAAAGCAACATATTTATTGATGAGATTAAGACATAGACTCATATCAAAAGTCAGTATTTATGTATTCACTATGAAGCTGGAAATATAGTACATATTTCTGCTTCACCTAGTGCCAATGTCATCAGCACAAGTGTGGGTTTGAACCCAACCTTTTATAATAACTGACACCTACCCCATAATTGGTGGTAGTATAGTTATAAGCAATATTGTAATCTTGTATCTAATTAATTTGTATTTTATGATTAACTAACCTTTTATAATAGTTTATTTACTTTATAATATTTGTAAAACTATATTATATTTATTTTATTAAATTGGTATTTATATGTAATTAAATCCTAGATATCTATAAAATGTTACAAATATTTTAAAATCTTCATTAAAGTTTATTTTTCTTAAATTAATCAGTTGGTAACATTTTATATTTATCTTTTGATAAATGTACATTAAAGGATCAATTATATTTTGTAAATGTCTACTTAAGTTATAATCAAATATTAAATGCGAAAGTCATTGTACCAAATTCCTAAAAATTTTCTGAATAAAATCTACATTTTTGTTAATCTAAACCTTAATTAAATAGATTTTGTTAGTACAATGACTGATAAACTTAATATGCTTGTTGTTGTTTTTGTAATTAGGAAATCAACCTTTGGGGCATGTAGGATTATAGATTTCCCTCCAAAGCAGGCACCAACCTCAGAGTGCTGCTTAGAGCAATTACAATTGGTGGTCAGTATAGACTGAATCCTGTAGATAAGACCAGAACACATGAATAGTGGAAAATTTAATTAGGGAATTATTATTGAGTTTACTGAAGAGAAGTGATTAATTTATATATATATCATGCCTAAAGAAATGATGGGGTGAAAAGATCGGTCATTTGCTTCTCAGAAGTCTGTTCCACCAGCCCATCCATGCCTTTCCAGTGCTTTAAACATCTAGCCAGAGACTGTCTGTGTCAAGGAAGCCTGAAATGATCTGACTGTATTAACTGCCTGTATTAACTGATTGATTCTGAGGTAACGTCCAATTCGCCGCAAGCCAGTGATTTTATTTTACTTGTTTTCAAAATCTATATTAATTTATATTTTATATCTGTGTAATGTTTATACGGCTTGTTTTAAAATGCGTCTTTTAATTTTATTCAATTTAAAATATCAATTCTTATAAAATCTTACATTATTTTGATGCGGCAAATTAAATTAAATTTTGTTGGTTTGTTTAGATTATTTGACTTACTGAAATTGCCAAATACAAAATTCAATGAGCTATTAACTTTAAATCCTTCCCCTGTTATTTTTTTTTTTAACTTAAAAATCATTACAAGAGACTTATTTCCCATAAATTAATTAATAGAAAGCTCATTTAGTTTGGTACATCATATATAAATTTATTTGAATGATTGAAATTATTTTAAAAGTATCTTACTATTACCTCCAATTTAAAATAGCCCTGTAATTATTTCTGAAAGAATAAATAATTTTAGTGAATCAATTAAGTAAAATTTATCATAGAATTTTATCAGTATATATATTTCATACGTATATTTTATTTGTCAGAAAATATTAAAATTATGATTTACAATTTATTAGTTTGATATTTAATGCCCGTCTATGTTAATTAAAACCAGTCTTATTTTGTAATCTTTGGTAAACTATTTAAGAACTTATTAATAAATGAAATATTTGTGAAGTATGCAAAACAATTTATATTAATTCTTTTTTTTAATATATATATATATATTATATTTATGATTCATTCATTAGTGGACTAAGGTTTGTAGGGACTTTCTATCGATGTCAGGGAACTGATTATTTTAATCAGGAATTCATTTAATAATTTTGTTAGTGATACACTATCTATTTATATAAGTCTGAGGCATTATGTATTTATAGCTACAACCAATTACTTATTATTATTATTTTGCTTTGCTAATCATCTCTTAGGACCTTCGGAATCTGACCAGTCCAACCTTTTACACTCCCTCAAAGTAGACGTAGTTCATACCAAGGGATCTTTTCGACATTGCCATTAAGATGTATATGCACATCAAAATATTATTATGATTATTTAGAGACATGTTTGGCTGGAGGGCTAGCATTTCTCATCATCTATTTGTATTTACTAGGAAATTTTCTTTAGTAAAGCCACCTAGAGGTTCATAACAGACCTCATTTATTTTGTTGTAATCTATAATAGCATACTGCCTTCTTTATCATTTTTTATCTTTATTTAGCGAACCTGAAAGGCTCTCTGCCATGGTGGCACGTCCTTCACAAACCAATTTCGTTAATTAATTAAATCTGATTGTATAATTGTAAATTATTTATTTAAGAACTATTTTGCTTCCCACACTCATTATATACAAATGATTTTAAATGTAATAGTATTTTAAATGCACATCTTTCATATCTTGTAATATATATAAAATAGATTTATTTATAATCTTTTAAAAGGGCTAATAATATTTTATTGCTGATTGATTTTGGCTGACCAATTAACAAACTTTTACATTGTTTGTCAAAGCCGCATCATAACGAATTAAATAAAATCACCAAGTTGTATAAACAAAGACTTAACTTATTTTGTACTAAATTCTTTAATAAATTCCTACAATGTTGTTATTTTAAATAAGCTTAGTTTGTCATCACTCCCAATCTCTAAGGTTAATTAATCTATTTATTTAAATATTTCCTTGATTTAAATTCACTTCTTTATAATGTTGCCATAAAGAATTATCATTATTATGGTTCAAACCATTAGTAATCGATCAAATCATATCTGTACCTTCTGCAATCATCAGAATCCATTAAATCATTGATTTTTCATATAAACCCTTTTATAATTTTGAGACTCTCTGTGAACCATGACCTCCAGCTGAGACGGAATAAAGCCAAGCACTGCTAGTGTCATCACAAACGTTATCCATTAGTCAGAGAGGCAATAGTTTAGGCAAATAGGTTAGGATTCATCCTTGTCCTGACATATGTATCTTGTGCATGGTTGGATTCAAGGTACTTTTGCTCGGATTATTGTTCTTGTTGAATGAATACATGATTTTGACCAGCACAACTATGATATTTAATGCAGTGAGATATATGAAGTGACTAGATAATAAAGAATTTATCATGGCATTTTGAGTTGATTACCTAATGTTTAGTTTTATACTTCTATAGTATTGTGGGATCTTTTAGAATACAGAAGTGAGTGTTAAATATTAAAATATCAACATAAATCAATGATGAAAGCCTCTATGATTATAATATTATCTTGCATGGTTTAGTGTGATGATAGATAAACTCTGGAGCACAAGGACATTGATATATGATAGGTGGCTCACTAATGTTGAATGGCTCTAAGTAGTCTATGTCCAGATCTAAGGTATTTAAAAGCCACATATTGTTCCCCTTTTGATCCACTAAAGGTCCTTGCATAGAGGAACACATAAACAAAGACCTCTCTAGTTTAACATGGTCTTGTCAACAGCTTTACACCCTGTCTTCTTTAAAATAGTAATTCCACTGGTTGAAGGCTTACTATCCTGAATTAATGGTTTATTCCTACCTTGATTAACTATACTTGGATTTCTTGCCTTAGAAACAAATCTACTTTTTACACCAAAATATGGTTCATTTCTCATAACCCTCGGAGGCATATTGGGCCTAACTTGCATTGCAGCTACTGTATAATTTAACTTTTCCTTCAACTGTCTATTTCCTCTTTCTAAACTGCCATCACTCAACTCTAAGGCATCTAGAATCTCACTCACTTCTTCAATAGTATACCTATCTGCAGCGATGAGAATTTGCTCAATATGGCGTGGTAAATTTAGTCGAATCAATCTGACAATTTGCATTTTCCGACAATGGAAATGAAGTAAGGATTTTTAATCTAACAGCTTGGTTGCAGAAAAATTTTGCATATCCACCTTTGTTAGCATTATACCTTTCTTGCATTATTTGGTATCTAATGTAATCCTGCTTGTCAGATCCCCAAAAACTAGACAATATCAAACACTTGAAGTCTCCATATACTATGGGTTTTTCGAATAGTGACTGCCACCAGTCTCTTGCAGCACCATACAAATGGTTACTTGAGGTGGCTAATCTTTCCCTCTCTGACATAGGACACAAAGAAAACAATTCTTCCAAATTATTTAGGAATTCTGAAGGATTCTCCATATATTCACCTTTGAAGGGTTTTATCTTAATAAATCTTATAGCTATAGAATTACTTGCACTTATTCCTCTGTCTACTGATTGATCATCTCTATCAGATTCTATTTCTTGAAACCTACTTATTTTTTCATAATGGTTATTAGTAATATCTTCTAGTTGTTTTATCCTAGTACAATTTTCATCCATAGTTTTATTTCTTAAAATTTCACTAGAAATTTTCTTTCCTAAGCTTTCTGATCATTTTAATCTATCACGATTGCTGACCTTAATTTCATCAACTCTAATATCATTATCAAGTATTCTATCCTCCAATTTCTTTTTACTAAACAAACTATCTATATAATTCTTTTGATCCTCTCTTAATTGATCAATGTTTATATTACTCATCTCTTTTGAGCTATTATTTTATTCAATTACTTCTTTATTCTTCTCTATTCAATCTATTAATTCTTTCTCTAACTTCTTCAACCTTTCTCCCATTTTAGATCGATATTTTTGATCTTCAGTTTTGTTAGATTTTATGACCTGTAAATTTTTCTCTATTCCTATTCCCAACTCTTTTTTAAATTCTAGAGTACTGTTATCCATTTCTTCTTTTACTTCTGTTCTTAAAAATTCAAATTTGTTTTCCATTAATTCCATTTGATTCTGTATACCTTTAACACCGCTACCTAAAGCTTCATCTAAATGCTGTATCTTCACATTCAGTTCATCTTTACTAACTGTCCATTGTTTGATAGCTTCTTTACCTTAGACTTGGAGAGCTTGAACATCTTTATGAACATATCCCTCTAATTTTTCATCTATTTTCTCTTTTACTACCTCTATAACATTTTCTTTTGTTGCAAACTTTTCACTTAATTCTCCAAATTTTTTCTCTAAATCTCCCTTTATAAACTTAATGGCTTGTTGATTTTCAGCTATACCTTTATTCATGAATTCTAACTTCTCACTTATCACTTTATTAGTTTCTTGTAGTTCTTCTCTTAAAGATTTATTACTTTCTTCTAACTTTCCACTCAAATCTTCTCTTAAAGATTTATTAGTTTCTTCTAACTTTCCACTCAAATCTTCTCTTAAAGATTTATTACTTTCTTCTAATTTTTTACTATTCTCTTCTAACTGTACTCTTAAAAATCTATTATCTTCTTCTGACTTTTTACTATTCTCTTCTAACTGTACTCTTAAAGATTTACTAGTTTCTTCTAACTTTTTATTTAAAGCTTCACTTAAAGATTCATTTATTTTCATCATCAATACAAACAAATCATCTAAACTTTTCTTCTCTTCCCCTACAACAACTTTCTTTTCTTCTATAACTTCATATTCAATATCCTTTCTTATTTCTCTATCTTTCCTATGACTCTCCCTTTCTTTTTCCATCCTTATTTCCACTTCTAACATCTCCTTGAGATCTTGTTCTTGGACTGAACAAATACTTTCTTGTTTATCTAAATTCTCAGTTCCACTCATTTTTGAAAAAAAAAAAAACTTTTTTCACTAAAGCACTTTGCTAATTTTTCTTTAAAAATATGACTTAGTTCAACTTCATAAAAAATATTTTCTACTAGGCTATTCCAACAATCAACAACTCCCTCAAATAACTTGACAAATCAATTATATTTCATTTTCATGATATCTATTATTAGATACCATAAACCATATTTATAACTATTTATTTACAATAACCTCAAATTCATATAAACAAGTTGCATACTTTCTTTTCTCACATCATCACCACAACCACCACATGAATTATTCATACATAAACTATATCAATCTATGTATGATTTGCCTACTGATCACATAGTCATATTAGACTAGCCTTTATTTAATCTTTTAACAAAAACAAAAAAAAATATTATCATTATTATTATTATTAACTATGTCTAATAATTCAATTAACGCGTTAGGCATTATCTTATATAAATCAATCATGGACATCAATGATTAGTTTACTAATCCTGCCACTCGTATGGACGCCATAAGGGGGTTTAAATACTGTGGCCTGTCTATAAGTGGTACGACCCCAAGCAGAGTTTCCAAGTCTCTTATATTAGGCCCTACTTGGATTCTGGTTAGGTTCTATTAACAAACTTACTATATCCCAATCATTTTTTTTAACTATAACAATTGAATTTAGATAAGATTAGTATTTATCCCAAGTTACTTTGACATGAGTAAATATTTCTAAAATAAGATGTATTTTAAATATAATTAACGTGAGACTCGTTTATTTATAAACAGATCACATCACCTTAACATTAAACAAATACAAAATATTTGTTCAATGGCATAAGAATACCTAGATACTCCTCCTTATTAAGTATCTACATACTCTCATGGCTAACAATAATATCCAATATCTTATATTTATAATTATTAAGTTTTAATTCAATCACTCATTAAATTAATCTGTTAGATAATTACAGATAAACTGTGATTCCTATTATTTTTGATAATTAAGATTGGCAATAATCACAAAATAACTTTACAATAAGGAGATCTCAGGATAATCATTGATTTATTAATTCTTCATACTACCTATGGAATATCAAGAGGGATTTTACAGATTTCCATGGATAGTGTACAAATTAAGAAAGGCTTATAATTTAAATTCATAATCAAGCTTTATATGTATGTTTTTTAATACTGAATATTAAAATAATATTATTAACTAAATTGTGATTAACACTAATACTTTCACTAATAACTAATGTATCATTTAATTTTATATTAATAAATACACTTTAATAATTGGCAATGTCATCAATGACCTATGGGATCAAGGCAGCATGTAACAAGTAAAAAAAAATCTTTACTAAGAGATTTATGCTTATTAAACTGTTAGATTTGCTTTAAATTGAATTGACTTTTCATTTTAATTTTGACTGTGTATTTTGAGTTGTGTGATGTGGTGAAAATGAGCCCAGAAAAGATATGCAGCAATTAGAATTTAATAAAACTTTTAAAACAATAATTTTAATAATATTCATTACAAATGATAATAAACATTTCCATTAATATCAAATTTAAAATAAGTAATAACAAAATGATATACATATATTATCATAACAATAACAACAGAACATATAATTAATCTTCAGAGTATGATTATTAAACAAAACTAATGATTTCCCATTATATGTTGAGATATTTATCCCTATGTATGTGAACTATATATCACATATTCAGTTTATTAAACAATCACTTTTTTTCCATTTATGGTCCGTTAGTTCAATCTCTACATAATAATAGTACTTGATGATTAAGTAACAATACAAAACAATAAGTGGGAACATAGGATCATAATTATGGAGGTTATTAAGCAAACAAAATTAGTACTTTTATCTTTCATATAAGAAAGAAAATCGTATTTAGTTTATCAATTCACCCATGTAAATACAACCTTCTCTCTGGATTGTGTATATCATTTTTAAATACCCTTTCATACTAAAATATCCAGTATATTTATTTATTTTAAGGATTCATAATCTTTAAACTTAACTGAATTATTGAATAACTATTAATATAACAACACTTGAATTAATTCCTTATTAAATGATTTAGTTCTCCCCACCCCCACCCCCATTATACTAACAAATCATAGATTAAAAATATAAATACCAACATTAGAAAGAAGTTCTCTTTTAACTCTCAGCTAAAGTATAAAAACAATTTTAAATCTTCTAGTTGTTCCACACTCCATAAACTTATAACGTTTTTATTTTTCCTTATTTTTTTGAAGATTCTGCTTATCCTAAGATTCACGCGAGGTATTTGAGTTACTGCAACAATAATCCTTGTTTTGTTCTTTGTTTAGTAATAAAAATTTATTTGTGGCTTGCCTTATTTATTTTAGATGATATATATTTCTCTCTATAGTAAAAGGCACACTTATGACTTCAATTAAAAATGTGTCGTGCAACGTTTTTCAGCTAAAACTTTATAGAAACTGACATCCCTGCTGGTATGGCTCAAAATAAATAATTCTATTTCACATTGTAATTAAGATTTTATATACATCCATAATAATAATGAACACTTTCATTTATTACTAATTTAGTTCCATTGAATTTTAAATATATATACTTAACTGTTTCCAAGAGATTTACTATTCTTTTATTTACCCTTACTGGATATTTACGGTGTTTATTTATTTCCTTTTGTGTATTACTGCAGTTCATTTTCCTTATGGCACAATTATTATTATTTTTCAGTGAATATATTCGTTGATTATTCATCTCCTATTATTTCTTCAATATTTATTACTTTTCAAGAGATTATTGGGAATTACCGATTATTGACTTGCCCAGTAGAAAAACGATTAATTTATTCCATTATTTTAACAACAGAGCTTATAATTATCCATGTATATTGATGTAGAGTTAGTTGTAAATCATAAGGTTTTAGGAATTTTAATCCAACTTTGTTTTTTTTTTTAAAAAAAAAAAAAATTATCACCAAGAAAAAAAAACTTAGTTACTTATACTTTACATCAAGAAACTCTTTTTTTTCCCCTCTTGAATTTCATATTCCAAGATTGTTTGAAACTCTTTGGCTAATATTTTCCCACTTTTTTCTATGAAACAAACATTTATTTTGAAAGTTTTTGGTTTATCATTTTAAAATGACCGATTTTTCGTTTTTAAAAAATATTGAAATACAATATTTTTAGAAATTAAATAAAGATAGAATTTACTGTTTTAATTTTAAATCAGTATTTTGTAAAATTAAACCTTATTTATTTACTTTTGAATATAGCAAGATTTGAAGATAAATAATTTCTATTTTTAAAATCAAATCCGCACAAACAATAATTATTAGCATCTGTGACGCATTCTGTTTACAAAATTACAAGTTAAACTTCACTGATTTTAAATACTAAATGATATTTACTTGTCCATCCATTTGCATATATACGACTCTATGGTTATTATCTATGTGTATCTTGAGTTAAGATCATTTATGAATTTCCATTAGCTAAAACCGAGTTTAAATCCTATGATCTAATACGTCATTACTGTCTTCTTTTACTAAGTAAATATTATTGGATTTGTAAAATTTAAAATTATACACCAAAATTTTATTTTAGAATACACTGGGCCAATAAAAGTGCACAATATATATATATATTATAGCTACTTAGTATGTAGCTAGGTCTATCCATATGCCACAAAGCTGTCAATAAGACAGTCAATAATTTGTACCACTTGTGAACACTACAATATTTTATAACATCCTATATAAGAATACTTGCAAAAAGTGAAGTACAGCTGAATCAATTCTATGGCCACATCATCACCTAAAATGTATTCATCTAATAATCTTAAATTTGTCAATAAACCTATCATTGATTCTGTATCAATTTGCTAGTTATGGACATGGAAATAGTTTACAATAAATAATAGTCCATTATAAAGCCATTCAAAAGCCAAATTTTGCAACCTAAAATCTTTGATCCATTATCCAATTTATATTAAAATGACTATTATTTAATTATATAACATTTTTTAAAATACATCTGCACTTTTAAGAATTTTCTTTATACATTATAGTCCTTACCTAATTGATAGCATGTACAATCCTGGTAAAATGTTATTATAATAATGTTAGTCAAACTCAGATAATATACCTTTCATATTTATTACCTGAGAATATCTATTATAACTTAAGAAAAAAATGGAAATGGTGAATCTAAAGATCCATCAACAGATAGACACCACAATGCATAACTGACAAAATGCAGATCCAATTAGAATCCTTCACTGACCAAACACCAAACATGTTGGGCATGTCAAAAATATATGATCAATACAAATGATCAATCACAAATGAAGATCAAATGATGATTCATCACTACATAGCCAAAATAATAATACTATTGGCTAAATGATGTCAGTTATACATCCACCAAAATAATAACATTGGCTAAGTTCAGAAAGCTTATTAACACCATGTGCCACAATAATAATAACAATAAAGATTAAATAATAATAATAATGAATAAAAATTATTAAAACAAAATGCAACATTTAGTAAATTTAAGAGAAGAAAACTTTTCATGCCCTTATAAATTATTATAGATCTTGTTATTGGAAGCATGTATCATTAAAGGTTTAGGTTATATTTAAAACTCCACCAACAGCACTTTTTCCAATCATAGTACATCAAACAACTCTGACAAGTATCTTACTAACATAATCAGATCTACAACTAATTTTTTTTCATAAAATAAAAGCATGTCTTATTACATTTTACCAAAATACTATTTCTTAAAAACAAATTTTGCTTTGAAGTAAAATAATTTCTTTAACACTCTCCTGTAATAAATATCTCAGCATTCTCTTAAATAACAATTTAATTAATATGAGCTTTTTTTTTTCTTTTAAATTTAGGATTATTAAATAAAGAATAGGATTCTAGTAATTTCATAGAGAGATACATTTTTACCCGTAAGATAACATCTCCCCAATCTTAAAATAAAAGAAGTAATAATTTTAATTATTTAAAATAAACATGATACACTCTTAATTTGGAATAAAATAATTTACTAGGAAAGCATACAGATATAACAAATGGATAAGAGATTTTATGGACAATCAGGATACCAATAATACATCTTATACAACTACTTTTGAACTTAAATTAAGCAGTTTCATCATTTAAATTTATGCTTAACAATCAAAACACTTGACTATATAAAATAAAATGATTTCAGTATGAAAATAATGGTCTTTTAACACAAAATTGATTATAGTGATCCTTTAGTAATGAGCAAATAAAATAATCGATTTCTTGGATGCTTTCTTTACATCTGAAATGCAATTTTCACAAAGTAACTCTTATGGCAAATAAGATATGTTCATATAATGTCAATACATCTAAATAATGATAAGTTTATATTAAACTTTGTAATACTATATATAGTATATGTGTAAATAATGATAAATTCACAAAAAAAAAGATTAACAATAAAAATATTTATTTTTGACAATAATGAGACTTAACATACAAAACTTTAATATCTTACAACATTATTGGAGTATATCATTTAAATATGATACCTTCTACCATGAAGGAAAATTGTAACCATAAAGTTTACAGACAAATGAATAAAATAAAATAAATATTACATAAAAACCATTATTGACTGCTTTCTGAAACTTTCTGCAGTATTACTATTATAATAAATTCTCAATCTTACAGCACAACCATTCCATTATGTTATTCCTTATGAATGTATTTAATACTTTTCAAATATCATTTATCAATCCAGTGGTGAAATAACTACTTAAGGAGATGGGTACTATTTATTGAAAAGATAACTTTAATTTCTAAATTAAATGCTTATCAGGTTTATGTCCTGAAATACTGGGAAAGCACAGTAACAAGATTTACACATCAAATCAATAACAACCTATATACTGATTAAGCAAGAGTGCAACTGAAAATAAGATGACATTTATCAACACTACAAAATATAACAATTTCCATGATAAAGTCTTGGTATTATACTACACATGGTTTTATACAACAATATATGATAAATAAATCCACATTTGGGATTATAAGGCAAGACAAAAAGCATGTGATAGCATGAATAAGTACCTACATCTGAGGGCAATATAAGTTAGGATTCTATCCCTAGACATATACACTAAGAAAATGAATCATTAAAAATATAATAATACTAATATTTGCCTTAAATAAAGCAGTTTATGCTTAAATATGAGACATAAAATGATATAATTCATAGAAAATATTATGATATAAGACAGAAACAGAGCTATACTTTGAAAACACTGGCAAGATAGAAATATATGTCAAAAAGCAAAAGAGGATAATGCACAATCTCTTAAATAATACAACAACAAACTGATGTGTAAAGCCAATAATATAAACAATTATTGCAAATATGTCCTAATAAAATAAATTATGGCATAAAATAATCACTAAAATATATATCAACTTCCATTATATTTATTATAAGCATATACATTCAAATAAATAACTTCATAAAAAGGGATTAAACAGAATGCTTTTAAAATACAACATAATAAAATGAAAATATTCTGAAAACTTTTGTATAAATGCAGCTGATAAATAATTTATAAAATTACACCCAATAACAATGCATAAAATAAAGTAAACATATAGCATATACAGCACCATAAATATCGAGACTTAAAACTATATCCTTTTATCAAATAAAAATAAAAATGAAAGTACTTCATCCTTGGTGTTTCAACCATTCAACAGGATATAATCACTGTAAATGCCAGTCTGAAAACATTGAGGATTTCTTTAATTTATTTAAATACAGAAACATTCAAACTATACATAATGCACTTTAAAACATTAAGTAATAAATTTCCATGTAACATTAGCATAAGAAAAGATGTATGACTATTTAACTTTCATGAAATATTTTTCAAAATAAACACAAATAATCCAGCATCTTTAATTTTTCATATAATATTATATTAATTTTCTCTAATCTTTTGGAAAGCACATATTGAAGATAAAGTTTGAAAAGTATTTATTTCTGTAAAAAATGTATTCAGCAGAAGAGAAGCTTCTTAACCAATAATAATAAGAGAAATGAGCAGACATTTATAATAAAACAGAATAAATATATAATCAATGCATGATATTAATTCAGGAACATTAATGTTTAGGCTATCTGCAATACAACTTATTCTAGTTACTGCAGAGAAAGGCAAATAATTCAAAGATAATATGTCTGAATATATTATTCATTAAATATCCTGGAATCTTTTCTTTCCATTGTATGTCATAATTAAATAAGCTTTTGTAAAGTAGTAAAAGTCAATAAATTTAATTTTATTAATTTAGAAAAATATTCATTCTTACTTTTATTGAATTAAATTTGACAACAATATACAATGAGAGAACAGTTTCCATTCTACTGATACCAATAGTAAAAATGTCATTTTTAAGTATAATAGCATTTGTAATAATTTATCTTGCAAAATAAATGAATATTATTCTTTTAATTGATGTTTAGGAGTATAAAATGTACATTATAATAATTTTAATGTATATTTAAAATACATTTTAATGACTCAAAGAAATATAATTTTGATTAAATTAAATATTTCCATGGCAGAGTAAAATTAAATTCAATAAAGACACTCATAAATTCTTGCTATTATAAGGCAGATTCTACAACTTAGAATTCAACAGTCTATCATTTCAAAATAATAAATTCAGAGAAAACCTTCTTTCAAAGTTCAAATATTTAAGTAAAAATATTTTTCTTCTTAAATAAAACTGCTTAATAATATTTAAATAGTTTAAAGTTTTTGGAAATCTTAATAATTCTGTAAATAATAAATTTAATTTATGATAAGGTCTATTTCTAATAAATAAATTAAAATCAATAAAAAGTTCTTATGCAACAATGATAACTAATGCAGAAAGCCATCAAAGTACATAGGGCAAATAAGAATAATTTAATTATTACTAAATATTTTGTTGACTTTTCAATCATATTTCCTTGCAATGTAAATTTCATGCTTTGATAATTTCAGTTTAAATCTTCTAAATCTGGATGAATTAAGCTAGCAATTGATATTTTACTTTAAAAACACAAAAATGTATTATAAGCAATTAAAACTTAATAAAATTTAACAAATAAAATGAACAAAGAGGTAATTGAAAATTCAGTATGCAAATGGGTGCTAACATTTTCAATAGTTCTATTATAAGCTATATCATGTAATTGATTTTCGAAGACTGAAATTAACATCCAGTCTATTCATCTTTGACCTACAGTTATTAAAATTCTATAAATTGATTGGTATCTTGTGAAATACTATTACAAATAAATTAATTTAAATATCTGTCTAGACTAATTATTTATCACAACTTTAAAATAAATTACTTAGAGAAACCAATAATGTATTATAATAAAATAAAGTATGACAGAATATATTACATTATTTCAAATACAATATTATCTTACACTATTCTACTAAACATAAGTTAAATTCCCAGAACATTCTTAAACAATACTTTTAAAATAACAATTTTAAAAATAATTTTTAACATTGAACTAACAAAGAAGTTAAGATAAAATTTTACAACTCATGCATATTCACATACTAATGTATTCTTTTACTTGAAAATAGATAACTCGTTGAATAAAACTAATTATTTATCTTTTTAAACAATCTAGTTTAAAAATTATTTAATTAAACTTATTTTTATCACAATTATCATTAAATAAGCATACTTCTTATTAACAAATTATTTAAGTAAAATGCATTTTTATTAACAGATAATATAAATACTAATAATTTAACATTAAAAATTTAAACTCATCTTTAGATTTTAACTCTAATATTGAATTTTAACACACTAATAGTTGATATTAAAGTGGTTAATATTTTTAAAATAAAATCACTAACATTTCAAGGTAATAATACCCCTAAAACTATGCATTTTAAAATTGTACACAATTACTTAGATTATTAAAATGATTAAAACTATTATAGTTAGCATAAATTGGCTCAAAGAATATATCAGCATGTAAATATTAAGCATTAAGACAGTTGGCTTACTACAAATATTAAACTATGGAATGTTTTTTTTAATACTGAGCAACTCTATCACTGGACATTTAGCCCCATGGATAAAACTAAAAGTCACAATGTAAATATATGTTAAAATCCAATCACTGGTATTATCACCCTAAAAATAAAAAATAGTTTATTGCTTAGAAGATCACAAAAGGTCAAACAAGGGAGGTTACGAAGTTGAAGTTTGTGATTCTGTTTTTAATCACTTCCAACCATTCTTATTATTTAATGCATATGAGATGTATTTGATCAACAATTAATGGACATATAATGCCACAATTATTTAAATGCTCAGAAAAGTGGCAAAAAGATTTCTGAGACATTTGAAGATTTGGGAATAAATTGCATCAACACTAAATATTCTGCTGTGTTGTTTCTCAGTTGTTATTAAAATATCTAATAAATAGTTTTTCTGAACCCTATTTATACTTCTGGAAATTTTTGTGCTATGGGCTGTTGTCTTCAGAAGTGGAATGACCAGCTAGAATATCATCAAATCTTTAAAGAAATATGCTGAAAGCAATAAATGTAAGACTATATATTGTGCCATCTGATATGTCACAACCAAATATGATCATATATATATATATAAAACAAATTTTATATATAATAAATGTTAACTCACTATTTTATGCTATAATTGTTAGCCATTGAGATCACCACTGAAAGCCTTCCTTCTCTCATTATACATGCACATTATCTGTGAATAGATTTTAAGTTGATGTTCTATATATTTCATTTAAAAGATTTACCATCAATGTTTGAGAATATATAGAATTTACGATCTATTTCTTTTATCTTTACATGCAATATCACCTCCCTTAATGTTGAATGAAATGCTAGTAGATTAATCATTAATGGAAAGAATGATAATGATAAAATTAACAAATATAATATTATATACAAAGTGGTGTAACTATGTGGGGCCAGTTACACTGATGAGACGAAATGTATATCAAATAAGAAAATTCATAAAAATAAACTTTGTATAATTAATTATGATATTCTGTAGATAAATTTAAATCTGTATTTGCAGAATATTCAGTTATTTGTAATAGAAAATTTTGCTTTGATAGTGTTTTTATTTTATATATGGAAAATGATTTGAAAAAAAAATCCGAGGCCTGTTTTATAATACAATAGATAACTTATTGAATAAACAATTATGTTAATATACATAAATTACAGAAATTGCCATTCACATGGGAAATTTACTGTTATGTGGCTTTATTAAGATATTTTTTCCTTTTAATTTTAACCATATAATGCTACTTAAGACGGCAGATACGCCTTAATTTGGCTACGGCTATTATTTATTGTTATATATTGATAATTTAAATATTGCAGAATTATTTCCAGTATCTTTTGTTTATATCAATTACAGTGGCTAATAAATAGGCCTAAGGTGCTTCAATCTGGATGAAATAAGTTTTTGAGTGATTGAGAATTTCTAAGCAGTCATCAACCCAGCTAACCATCCATAATATTAGTAAATGAATATCTATTATTCTTAGTTAATGAGAACAAACACTATATCAAGAATAACTTATTATGTAGTACTTGGATTGAGAAGTATCTTCTTTCATAAATTTTTTGTAAAGATATACTGGAAAGACATTTTTCTTGAATTGGGGCTATAAAAAGTTGTTTTAATTTCTATCTACCTATATAGACAAAAAATACCATTTAATACAGTTAATGTAGATGATAAAAGCTTCTTCAATTAGTTACAACAATTTACATAGTCATTTAGTAGATTTTTATAAACCTCATCTTTTTTCATTAGTGTGAAGATATTTAAGATTCACGCTGGCAGATCTAAGTACTTTGGACTGGCTTGGATATATAGACAGACAAGTAAAGAAAAGAGTGGAGATGCTCTTTTCTTATTAAATTCTCTGTCCCAGTATTGCGATCGGATTGACCAAACGCTTGAGAGGTTTGCACTCTCTCAGTTTATTATAATATTTTAGCTATTTTCGGTTTTTAAATTATTGTCTTAAAAACTATGTTAAGCTATTTCTTATTACAGGATTCATAAAAAAAAAAAAAGCAGGTAAGAAATAGGTTGGGTGGTGAAGGTTTGGGCAATACATCTTTGATTTACTCTCTAATTAGAGATAGATATATATCCTTTTACTGACTAATGTTAAATGGTTACTAAATTAGCTACAGATAAGTTATTTAGAAAAAAATTATTAACTTTTTTAAAAAAAAAATCATTTGGATTAGATTCAAATCTTATTATAGGAAAACAGTTTAAATTCACTGTCTGTATATCATGAGGTCTTTTGAACTATGATAACAATTTTTAAATCATTTTAAATTGGAAACAGTAATCACTATCATATGCAGCGAAGATTTTACATATATATATTGTACCCTTTCCTTAAAGGAAAAACTACTCAATAAAAGAGAATCTGGCTAACTCAGATAACAATAATGTATTACAGTTAAATTACATAAACAATGAGTATTAAAACAATATTGTTTTGACTAACTCAAGATACACTACTAAGATCCAATATCCAATAAAACAATATTTTTCAATAATTGAATATAAAAAATTTAATAAATTAAATATAAGACAACTTATATTTACAATAAATGATTAGGATTCCAACTATAATACTCAATCTATTCATTCACTAATCAATTTAATTTATAACTAGCTCAATATAAATAAAATAAGGTTCTATCAAAATAAATATAATTATGAAACTCTTAAAATGAGATGTCCAATAAGGTACACTGGCTTAAACATTGAGAATAAAATCCCAAAATCCCAAAAGATATACTCCCAATGGCATAAGAATATTACCCCACCAAATTCACATAACAAAAATACTATGTAATACTTTCATGTCTTTAAAACGCACATACAATAATCTTGAAATATGATTTATAAATTTATCATGGAAATAACAATAAATTAATTACTTAATATTTCTTTAATAAAATATTAATCAATAACTTTACTCATCATCTTTCATTAAAAAATTTACAATTCTTCAGAATAATAATAAACTCAGGTTCATTTCTAACAAATTAATAATCAAATTAATTAATTAACACTCTGTAGTTAAATATGATGAGGGATTTTACATGATATGTAACTAAAACAATAAGCAGCTAAAAAAACTTAATGACTCTCAACATTAAATCTAGGTATTAATTAAAATTTAATAATAATAATAATAATAATAATAATAATAATAATAATAATAATAATAATAATAACAACAACAATAATAATAATAATAATAATAATAATAATAATAATAATAATAATAATAATAATAATAATAATAATAATAATAATAATAATAATAATAATAATAATAATAATAATAACAACAACAATAATAATAATAATAATAATAATAATAATAATAATAATAATAATAATAATAATAATAATAATAATAATAATAATAAATACAATAAGATTTTAAGTAAGCATTGTACAATCTCTCTTTGTTTAATGTGACATTTTTAAAAATATAATGTATTTTAATATTGTGGCAATATCAAGGATCTCTCATTGGTGTTATATTAGTTTTAAAATAATTACTAACAATCATATCTTCTATGATAACAATAATATACTTTGTTATTTAATCAATTATAATAGAAATAAAATCTAAGTAATCTTTATGGATCATGTGCCAAACAAGTAATATTTCAAATTATTAATTTCTGTGGATCATGCATGTAGAATCAAAAATCAAATAAACAACATGCAGATAAATTATGACTCGATTAGAATGTTTTAAAAAAAAACAGTTAAATTTATTTATAAATTAACAATATCATACTATTATAATATAATAACAAGATAACATACAAAATATATATTTTAAAAGTAAAATAAGAATTAACATTATTTAACATAAAAAAAAATATTTACAATAAATCTTAGCAATAAATACAAAAAATAAAATAAGAATAACCTTCATTCCGGCCATTTCAAAATAAAATAAAATGAAACTTACAACAATAAAGATAATATGTAATTTTCATTCAGTAAAATAGTATTCTATCATTTGTATTGGGAACAGTTACAATAAATTTCCCAATTTCTAAAAAAGAACACCTTAATATTATACTTATTCTACTATAAAATATACTTATTACAATGTAAATTCATCAATATAAGTTTATATTTTAAAATATATCTCTTAATAAAGTCTAACATATAAAATATTAACAGAAAAATTATTAAAGACTTTCTTTGTAGTTTAGCAAAATATCATCCTGATATTTGAATATCAGAAAAATTTAAATAAAAAATATGAATATCTCCCTTTATAAAATTAACTATTATGCAAAATATTTAAGAGATAATTTCATAAACTTTTGTAACTGAAATGGGTTTAAAATTGTTTATAATAAAATTTAAAAGAACTATTCCTAAATTATATTGCTTGACATTTGTATTACATTTTGTTTTATACTCTTACATTCATTATATCATTCAAAATCATTTTCACTATTCACACTTTCATTCTGATTTGAATATGCATCTGCTGAAGCTAAGTGACCTCTACTATTTGTGTGAGTATCAATTATTTCACTCTTAGGTTATATACTATGACAATCATCAAATGTCTCAACATCATCTGCGAAATAAATTTCTATATACTACGTCATGTCCTCTCACAAAACTATTTACTTCAAACGGTTTAGTCATTACTTTACCAACTTATAAAATTATCTTTTACAATGATACCTGTGATAATAGATAGTGAGTAAAGCATAGGGTGTGGAATAATAACAAAATGACTCAAAGAGTAAGATAATATCATCATGGCTACAGTGCAAATCATAAGAGTAGGTCCATATTCATCAGGCACCTAAGATTCAAGTCAAGACTCTATTATAGCACTTATTGATGATAAGGAAATGCAACTGTCCATGGAAAAAGACATACAGCCCTATGTTATCTGTATATTTTAATAATTTTAAAATATGGAAATATAATTCACATACAATAGTTTTCAAGATTAAAACAGACAAAACTCTCCATACAGTACTGCCACTCAGTGCAAGCCAGAGTAATCAATGGATGCCAGAAGGCTTGTGCATAAAATCCCTATCTAGTGCCTATTCATCCAATATCCCCAGGCTAGTTTCTAACTTGTGGCCTTTGTCAGTGAGGAGCCCTTGGATCTGAGAGCATTGCACCTAGATCTTAGGATTTATGCAACCCTCTAGCAGCCACCTTTTATCTCTACTTAACTACAAAATTATGAGAATAAAATTTGAAAAGACAATATTTTCAATCCAAGCTCATTAGCTTATATAGTCATATAGATCTGTACTCAGTTCAGTACCCATAAACTTTGGTGTCTTTGCTTCTTTAATAACCATAGCCACCACTATCCTACTAGGCAGGATTGGTATTAAACCACCAAACATCACATAATCACTATTTCTTAAGCTTTCTCTTAACTGTTATTAAAACAGGCAAAACTCTCCATACAGTAGTGCCACTCGGTGCAATTCAAAGTAATCAATGGATGCCAGAAGGCTTGTGCATAAAATCCCTATCAGTGCTTACTCATACAATATCCCCCAGATTAGTTTCTGTATGAACAAGCCTTCTGGCATCCATTGATTATTCTGGTTTTCACTGAGTGGCACTACTGTATGGAGAATTTTGCTTGTTTTAATAACAGTTATGAGCAAGCATTAGAAAGGGTGATCATGTGATGTTTGGTGGTTCATTTCAAGATGCTTTTTTAACATGTACAAATGATCTTGATAAACATACATCAGTACTATACATTTTATTTATTTGTTATGATATAATTTAGAGATCAATATTATGTCTTTTTTTGTATTTCAACAGATAACATTCATAAAAATAACATCTTAATAATTTAACAATGTTATATAATGTATGCATATTCAAACATTCACATTAAAATAAATATTTAAAATTATCTTGGATATTTTCAAACATTCTTCTGCACTTATCAATTCTTTCATAAAATATACACGATAATTTTATCAATAGTTCATTACACTGTTTAATATTAAATTCAAGCAATCTAAAATATCAATCTTAAAATACTAATTAGGATATATCTTTTCTTAAATTTAAAAAAAATTATTAAGCAAAATGTAATCTAAATAACAATAAAAAAATCACCAATGATTTCATTATATTTAAGATCATTCACGGAGATCAGCTTCTTGGATCATATATTCAAAAAACCAATTATGATTGTGATTTTAAACCACCTTGTTCAGAAAACTACTTTCTGAATACTCTTTTTTTAAAAAAAAAACAACATAATAATAAAATTAATCTATCTTAAGATTAAATTTAAAATATGCTAACAAGTTAGTTTTAAAATAAATAAATTGTAATATTTTAAATACTAACATTAGGCTTAACACTAAAATAATAATAATAAAGTTACAAAAAAAATTTTCCTCTCCTTGTCAGAAGTTTTTTTGTCTGGAATCTCGCACCATTGCCTAGTTATAGTTGAACAGCATTGTTGTGCACAATTATATTTTTATCTTGGCACCATATGAAGAAATGTACAAATAATAATATTAAAATCCAGTAATATCCAACATAATCCATGGAAAATATCAATATCCTGCAAGATAAAATGTTTATTTCAGTCCTTTCAAAAAATTTTATCCAGGGATTTAATATCTTCATAGTATAAGAATTCAAAATCCATTTTATATGAAATATTTCCTTACAAAAGATGTTTTTAATAAATATAATATAAGTAAGATTTGCATTTTCCATCAGTCAAAAGTCATTAGTAGCAGATATTATCAGCAGACATGTAGTTCATGAATTAAAATAAATATTTCTTTATTTAAAAGTTTACGATTTTTTTATCCTTTTAAACATATATTTTTCATTAAATATTTTTCTTTTCCAGATAAAGACAGCTATATCATTCCAACATTTATTAATTGATAATATTTTTAACCTTTTAAAAAACATATTAGTTTATTATTTCCAGATAAATTATGTTAAAATATAATTCTTTTAAAAGTGTAAAAGACATTTAAAAGTCATCTTCTTCAATTTGCCTTTAAATACATCGTTCTTAAAACTAAGTCCATTTTGATTTCTTTAAAGACAAATCAAATGTGAGTTATTACTATCAATTATAATAAAATGGGCATTCATCATACCATAAAACATTTTATGCTCAGTTTTAAAACATAGATGCAAAGTCTTAATTTCCTTTTCTTTCTTTTAAATTTAATATTACAAAAAAGATTTTTAATGAATATCCAATTCCTCTTAATTTTAATAAATTAGCTGCATTGCAATATGATAGTCATTTCACATAAATGGTCATTCATTTCAAACATACTATTTATAAAATTTACAAAGTTCTTACATAGATCCTCGCCAGTTTTGTTGCATTATTTTTTCTTGATATTTGGTATTCATTTCTCCAATAGTTAAGTAGACACTATCATATTCCATAGAATTATTGAGATCCTAAACTAAGTTTCAGTAGACAAACTGACAGAGAATTTTGGTAATAATTTAAAGAAATTACTATTGTCACAATATATAAAAAAATATAGTTATAAATTTCAAACTAAATCTATAAGACACTGTATCACTAAAATCACAAAGAATCACTGAAAAACTGTAAAATCTGTCCAGACTGGCCTCAACCTTAATTTTTATATTGATCTTAATCCAATGATTTCATTGGTCAATACTGCTTATACAAATTTTCTAATTTACATAACTACATCAATAAGATTTTTAAAATTAAATTTTAAAACTATGATTGGTTATTAAATATTATCAAATTATTTAATACTTTAAATATTAAACATTTTTATCTAGAAATTAAATATTCTTATTTAAACAATTTTTAATATTTTAATAACCTAAAATTGATTTAAAATAAAATATTACACTTAAATAAAATAATAATAATTTTATTCATTACTTTTCTAATATTATCTCTAGACTTAATATTTGCTACATTTTATTAAGTATCAAATTTTTGTTAACAAGTTAAAATTAGAGTTTTCTTTTCCCAACTTTCTGAAAGTACACATATTCACACACTCTAACCATGTGATACTTTAAGTATATTTCAAACTAATATTAAATTTACTTATCATTTTAAATAATATTTTAAACAAAATAAATCTTAAACATATAAAATATTTATCACTATAATTAAGCTATTCTACCATTATAGTATCTTAAATAAAATAAATTAAAATTAATATTATATTTTAAACAACTTATTGTATCATTTTATATTTAATTCATCTGACAATGAGTTCAAACTATCTAATATATCTTTTAAGTTCCTATTTACTGAGTTTGAACCCCTACTGCTTATAATATTTAAATTACATATTAAAAAATAATCTAAATTTAATTTTTTTTAATATAACTAATTTTCCAACTCTACCTAATTGTCTGTATCTATTGTAAAGGGTACAATATTATCTTGCAACTCATTGGAAATTTCAATTACTTCCTGTTCAAGTTATATATAATCTGAATTATTTATTATTTATATATCGTTTGATAGACAGAAGGAAGCGTTTCTAGTGTAGTGGTTTAATGCATTTGTTTCAAACATTCATAGCATAGATTTGAAATGACATTAAATAAAACTTGTGAAAAATTTTCCAGGTTCCAAACAGGATAGGATTTTTTTTTTTTCAGATAACTAACTAAAACAACATAACTCTAATTCAATTATTTGAGAGTAACTAAGAATATAACTATTCTTAGCTAGAGAGTAAAATAGGGATGAAAAATAACAAAAACTCTTGTCGTCCAACAGACTTGGTAAGTAAAGACTTTTTTCTCGCATCTATCTTTTAGAGGGACTGTTTAAAAAGCTTTACTTAGCAACGATATATTTAAAAGTAATTTAAGTATAAAGAAAGAAAGAAATTGACGCAATACATGAAATATGCATATTATGAAAAATTCTTTTCATAAGCTTTTATGTAGAAAATGTTATTTTCCTGAATAAAGCGTAATTTTATATTTAATGATTTAATTTATCAAAGTAAACACACTGTTTATTTTTTTATATTTTCCATTAACTATTTTCTAAATGAGTAGTTAATCTATTTTTTTTTTTAATCTACATTGCTTTATTTAAAATGTTTAGTCAATTTTGACGTTATTTTTTGTAATGCATTCTTTAAGAGATAAATTAATGCTTCATTATAAACAACATTTTTTAATTGAAATTATTGCATTTATATATATTAGATAAGAAGTTTTATATGTTTTATTTTTTAATAAGCTTGCATTGGAATATAAATTAGTAATAATAAAAGAACAAATTAATATTTACCAAAAAAACATAAAAATGTTTGTAGTGTTTTGCAATTGATTTTTAATAACTTTAAAATGACCTTTAAAAAAAAAAAAAAATTACAATTTATTATTATATAAAAAATATATTTTTCCTATTTAGTAATTATAATGCATTGTGAGCTTTAGTGCCATCTATAAACAGTTATTTATAAATATGTGAAGAAGTTTACTTACAAGTACAGAGTTATATTATACACAAATAATAATTAAAATTTATAGAAAATTGATTAGAAAAATATATCAATCTAGATATTATTAGCTCTTGAATTAAATATTCCTACTACAATTCATGGAGTTCACTTAATTGTTGTTATGTTTTATAAAAAACTTTTAGTATATGAATTTTTTCTACAGAACATGCTTTTTCATACCTGCACTCCAATATGTAATATAGAGGGGTTGAACTCAAACTTTCACATGACCCTCAATTATCCATGCTATCTCATATTACTGATAGACTATCACACATATGTCGAAAAGATAAATAATCACCAATATATGAATTTCATTCTAAATCAGCACTCGTCAGTTGGTGTGGATGAGTGCTGGTTTAGTACGAAATACGTATTTTGGTGATTATTTATTTTTTGGATATGTGTGTGATCAAGGGTATCAGCAGTATGAGATAGCGTGGATAGTTGAGGGTCGTGTGAAAGTCTGAGTTCAAAAAGCTTTTAGATAATTTATAATTAGAGCAAACAAATATTCAATGAGAATAAATTTATCAATATTAGTTATTTATCTTGTAGGTTTAATATTCTTTATTTGGATAAGCGTAAAAGGAGATTAGCGTTAAAGGAGCTATATAATATTTATTATTAAATATCTCAGATAATTTATAATTATCGTTACAAAACAAAAAGTTAAAATATAGTATAATAATAAATATAAATGATGAAAAATATAAAACAGTTTATAAAATCCAGTTTCATATCATTAGATTTATCAAGTGTTAGCAGAAATTATTATTTATAGTAACAGTTGTTTAAGAATAATACACTTACTTTCCTGTAAGATATTACTTAATTTTGTTTAGGAGATTCCTTTAGTTATTGGTACTTAAGATATTACTTGACTCAATAAATTTTAAAAGAAGTGGCATTTAAATCCTGGAATAGCCTTATAATATTATCTATATCATAATTGTATTGAAATTACATTAATATTTATGCATAAATATCAAGCTTATAGAGTTTGTTACTTAGCAATTAGGAAAGTAAGGTGCAATTTTATTGTAAAATAATGATCAAAATTTTAAGAAGTTTATTTTCATCAAATTTGTATCAAAAATTTTACTGTTATACATAGAGCTCACAAAATAAGCTCTTAATAAGCTTTGCGGAATATCCCCAACCCCAGATCAGTTTCTGCTACTGGTGTCATCAGTGAGATGCTAGGATATCCAAGCATTAGATTAAAAATACCAGGACAAGCCCAGCACTTCTATTTGATTTTTTTTGTAAATTTTTACTAAAACATAACTGTTAAAAATGATATATAATGAAGACATTATGAAAATGGCAAGTGTGATTGAATGTTATAAGTGATTCAAAGATGAATGAAAATGTATGATGAATAACCTCTGAAGCAGATAGATGCAAACAGCAATGGCTAGTGTTATTATTAACAGACTGTGTGATTTATATAGTCTGACAGATGCTAAAAATTACAGACTAGTCAAGAAGCAGGCCTAATTTAACTAAAAAATTGAGCATGAGAAAGGCTTTTGAAATTTTGTACCTTATATATTAACAGGTTAACAGAAGCAACATCATTTGATGATGCAAATGATCTCTTTTCAAATATGCACTTGTTCCAAAAGTAATTGCAAGTGATGAAATTTGGTGCTTTTATTATTCCCCAACAATAAATATCAAGGCATATAGTAACAATTTCTGGATTACCTACACCTTAAAAACTATCAATGTTCACAATTTAGGATTGTATTAGTGGGTTTTTTGATCATGAGAGAATTTATTACATAACATCAAACAGCCAACTAATAATGCTATTTACAATTGGTGAGATAATTAGATAATTCAATTTAAAAAAGACTGAATTAGGGCATAACAAGTAGATCATTCACCATGACAATACACAGAACTGCACAAGCACTCACTGTGAAATACTTTCTGATTAAAAAGTGATTATACTATTAGATCATATTGTTTGTTCATTTGACTTAGCTCTTTGTGATTTCTAATTATTTCCAACAGTTAAAAGCTGTGCTTAAAGAATGAAGATTTTCTAATATTACTGATATCTATGAAAATGTAAAATAGATGCTTAATAATATTCCAGAAAATGAATGTCAGGCCTGTTTCCAGGAAGAAAAGAGAATACCTTAAAGGCAATAGTAATCACTAGTGTAGAGTTCCACATGTATATTTTTAAAAATGCATTCTGGAAATTAAATTTTCATATTGTATATTAAGAAGAGCATTTTTCCTCTATACCCTAGCACAGTGGTCGGTAAACTTTTTAACATAAAAATCCATTTTGTTTAAACTCCTTCCCTTCTACCCCTATTAAAGAATCATAAGGAAAGAGGTATCTTCCTCAATCTTTATTAAAGAACCACAAAGAAAAAGTACCCTCCACCCATTAAAGGGCTACAAGGCAAGTGCTAAAAAATATGTTAATGAAATATATGAATTTCTGATTGGCTGTGGATATATGTGAATGTTTATTTTAATAATAGAACATAATAGAATCTATATACTTCCCAACAAAAATAAAATTTTTCTTAAATAAAAACAAAAAATTACTTTGTCTGATTTATTTACAAGTTTCTAATATTTAAATATTCATCACATACAATAATTACTATTCTATAATAAGACTGAATTCAAGAAACAACTTTGTAATGAACATTTTCCCTCTCCTAATGTTATCAAAATATTTATTTACAAATTACAAGAAAAATTTTAAAAGGTGTTTATGTTATCATGATAAAGAGTCATAAGATTGGAATCAAAAGGCTCACAAACTATAGTTTGCTGACTTCTGTTGTAGTACAAACTATTATAAATTCGGTAGTTAAAATGCAGTTACAGTGGCTGCTAGATATGTAACTGCATTGTTTCTTGTTTTGAAGCCCAAGTTATCAGTGATAAATGCAAAAATCCATTTAGGATGTAGTTTAAATTGCTCCAATTATCAGATAGTTACTCAAACTTACATGGAAAAAGGAAAACTGCTAATAAAATTAATCTATGTGAACAAATTTTTGTTAAACCTAAACCACTTTGTGTTATTGATGTTCGTTACTATCACAAAAAATTGTTGCTAAATGCTATTTAGAAATGATTGTTGTTAATGGACTAACTACTCTGCTTGTGGAAATGATTGTTGTTAATGGACTAACTACTCTGCTTGTTTTAGTGGAGTAAACTTGAGATCAGAAATGCCATAAATAATCATGTTTCTTTTAATGTCTGAATTTCATATAACCTCCTGAGGAATAAACTATGCCATTATTTTTTTACTCTATATGGTTTAATGTAATAGCAGCATGATGAAAGTAATAGTTTAAGATCCATGAATCATAACTCAAAACAGTCATTTCCAGTACCCAAATATCATATGACTTCCTGAGTAAGAAACAATTACAATATCATCTTCCATAAAGATAAATCTTAAATGCATATAATTTTACAATTGTAAATCTAAAAATATGAGTAAGTTAAAAATTACAAGCTTCTTATTTAAAATTGTGTTGCTTATATTGAAGATTATTTTGTTGGTCATTTTCTTAGAAAGTCATATGATGTCCTAGTATTAAAAAACAGGCTGAGTATAAAAGTTCCATTCAATGGATCAAATACTTGTTTTTTTATTTATTTAGGATATATCTACAAAATTTTGCCTTTTGAGTCCTTCATGTTAACCACTGAAACCATAACTAGATATTAGTTAAAGTGAGTATGAGAAAAATTAGCTAAGATTTGCATGGATAATCATGAGAGTATATTGTGTAAAGAATTTAACTTAAAGTTTGATTTTTTTGCAATGCAAACAAAAATTGTCCTTCTTAATAAATATATTTTGTTACTGGATAGTTAGATCATATATTCAGTGACAAAAGTTATATTGATAGTCCTTAATTTACTTAGATAGATAATTCCACAGTCAAAATGTAAAAGTTCAAGAAGTTCTCTCTGTCTTATTACAGAACTATTTAGTTGCAAGTTTAAATATTAATAAACACCATATAATAATGATATTATATTTACATCTCTGGGCTGGTTTATGGCTTTTACTTTTATTGAAAGAAGGATTATTTAAAAGTACATTAGAAGAATCTGAGTATGATGACAAGAATTGCTCCTAAAGTGTATTTTAAAAATCATGTGCTGTTTGATTGAAGTAAAACTAAACTTATATATTGGATGATAAAGATTATGTGTAAAAATAAAGCTCTTATTAATTATTACTATATTTATATAAAGATGACATTGTCAAATGTTACACTTCTATATTTTATAATAATTTAATCTTTACATTAACAGTATTGTAATAATGAAGACATGTGAAAGCAAAATCTGATGTCCAGAAAGGTATCTTGGAAATGATCTTACCTTACATATGTATTAATTTCTATGTTAATGTAGCTGGAGATTGAAAATTTATAATATATTTAAAAATAAATACTGACACATACGCAAAACAAAAACTCTATATATCTGTATGCAGTACATTATTTTATAAAATAATAAAATTTAAAAAGTCATAACATTTTTTTTCTAAAACGCTTTAAATTTCAGTTTTAACTTCTGCACATACTAACTAGCTGTTGATACTGCAGATTTATGTTTTTTATTATAATTTGCAATATCCGTGTCACTTTATAGCATTCTACTGACTTATTCTGTAGGCTAAGGATTTCACTATATAGGTACAATTTTCTCTGTCTCTGTGTGTGTGTATATATATATATAGAGAGAGAGATAGGGAGAGAGTGAAACTATATAACTAGGCAATGTACTGTAATAACAATACTTTTTATGAAAGATTCTGTAATGATCCAAAACATACAGCATAATATAAATGTGTTTATATATATTTTATGTAAATATCTCTGGAATTGGATTAAAGATCATTTACTCTTGTAATAAAACTAATTGAGTTGATTATCTTTGATAATGAGTTATATTTAATAATAATAAAAAAACAATATTTAGTACCTAATACTTATTATAATAATATGAATTAAATTCTGTAAGTAAATATTAATAACTTTTTGTATTTATATAAATGCTTCTTAAATGGACCAACAATAACTTAACTATGTCAAGTATTAAATTTATTTTCTGTGTAGAGTACTTACTCTCTTCAAAAAATGTTGGCCTTTAGATAATATTTTATGCTGAAAATAGCTTTAAGGCTTTAAATAATCAAGACTATTGTTATGCCATATATCAATAATTTATATTAATGAAAAAAAATTTATTATATAAAATTCAAAATTAGCATTCCACTAAATTCACTGATAATAAAAGATCAAGAAATAAAAATATTCATTATTGATTGACTCTGGATAAATTTGTGACGAAAAGACTAGGAAAATTATTTATATATATATATGAATAGATATGAAAGTTGGTCACTGAAGAAGAGAAAAAGTATTGATGCTTTTGATTTATTTTGTCGACAAAACATTTAGAAACTCTGCAGACAGCGAGATAAGCAAAAGAAGTATATTTTCAATCAGGTTAAAACGAACGATTAAATTGAAATCGTTTTTGTTTACATTATAAGACAACCTAATCTAATTCATTAGAAAAGACATAATAACAGTATATCTAGCAATCAGATGGACTATATCACTATGATAGTGTAAATGCTACAGAGGATCCTGAAAAAACTAAACAGATGATTGGAGATTTTGAATAAATGCATTCTATGAGCATTAGGAATTAATGCAAAATTGATGCATTTCTAATGTGTATTATGTGAGTAAGATATATGATATACATAATAATCAACTTCTTAATTGTAAATTATGAAATACAAAACTCATAGAATATCATATTAGTGATATGATTCATATATAAATTATAGCTCTTAATATAATAAATTATACCACTACTAAAAAAAACCAGTGAGCTATAAATAAACTAACTGTCAGTAAGCATACCTTTTTCTGATAGTTAATTTACATTTAGCTCACTGGTGGTTTCAATGCTTCTGTATTATTTAATATACATTCAAGCTGGTAAATGGTTATATTTACACTATTATTAATTAATATATTACTGGTAAAATCCTTATAATAATTGTATGTCATCCTAAATTTAAAAGTCTATATTGATTTTAACATATGAAGCAGGGCTGCTGTATTCATTTGAGAAAAAATGTTGTCAAAAATAAAAATAGAAACTTATACAATTAAAAAAATAAAATTTTAAATGTATAATTCACATTACAACTGCTATTTACTGTTGCATTGTAAAATATCATATTCATTGCAAATGACTTATTATCAAAGAATATTTTTAATATACGCATAATAACTTAATATCATTTAGATATTGTATCTTTTGCATTTTATCAAAATTAATTTTGACTGGTAAGAAAAAATCTAGAAAATTATTAATAACTTTTTTAAAATGTGTTACATACTTGTTTTTTAAAATATTGTAATGTTTTTTACATTTTGATAGATTCTGGTAGGCCTTCTTTTACACACTATAAAGTGAAAGTTAATCAAGCTATGGAGAAAGAAATATCTTGCTCCTATTTCCAAAAACATAGCTATATTTCCTCATTAATTGGCATACTAATTATTGTGACCGGAATTGCCAACAAAGTTAGTTTTAATTTATAAGAGGGTGCCATAGTCAATAGACTCCTAACTTCCTCATATCCCATAATTTTGACGCAAGTAATTAAAGAGATCGGGGTTATAATTTCCCATAACTTTATTTATTTAAAGAGTATTATTCATGGGGTTTAATGATCAAATATTGGCAAAGGTAAATTATATACTCAAATACTAATAAACTACCATTAGTAAATTTAATAACTATCATTAATAATGCACAATGAATAGTTGATATTAGAAATAAATATTTTATTCTAACAAATCAAAATATTAAAAACACAAATTAGTAATAAGTTGGAAAGATACATGCATGCTAATCCAGATATGAATCAATTAATTAAAACAGTTTAACGATTTTAAAGTTCGCTTAAGTTTCTTCCATAAAGTTCTTTGGATGATAAATCCACAAATGTCTCTATTACTAGTATATAATAAGCTTAATTTAGTCACAATCAGTAATAATTAATCATAGCTTACTAGTAAGTTTAGAAAATTTCCATAGACAGTTGATTACCATGCATAGTTTTTCATGAGGTAGAATGAGCTCATGGCCATTGGTTTTAACTTGTTCTTGGTCCGTCCTAAAGACTTGTCACAAAAGCTTTTCTGGGGTTGAAGTCTTCATGATAAATGATGTCAAAAGCTTTGGTCCACTCCAGCATGATGAATTATTTCAGCATAGAATGGTCCTGGATCTTTCATAATCCAGGAACCAGCCAAAAGAAAAAACAGACAAGACCTTGATCCAACTGGTTTCTTCCTTTTATACTCCTGGTCCAGTTTTCAGATTTCTGCACATACTTTTGTCTTTATAACCCTTCGGTTTATAATCTTATATATTTATTTTGTATTTTTCTGTTACAAAGTTCTCCTTTTTATAAAGTCTTTCTGCCATCTTTAATTAGCTTCCAAAAAGATTTTACGGATTGTAATCTGCATGTGGAATTCTCTTTCCTGTGGTTTATCTGGATTAGTAATCTGCGTGTCTTTTATTCTTTCCAATTTTAACTTTTATTTTTAATTACATAAAAAAAATATGAACAAAAAAATGTAACTTGCATTGTACATTTAAAAAAAAAAAAAATTACACAAACTAAAACAAAAAAATTTAATTGCGTCTTTTAATAAGATTACTAAATTTACTTTTTCTTTTAGCTTTTACCAAATGCCATTATATTTGTACCATATATAAATAAATGGTACAATATAATGTGCAACAATACATTATAAGACTGTAGCGAGAGATTTTTAATTATTTTCTTTAACAGTTTGAATCTCAGTAGTGATAACCTCAGACTTTATTTGCTGTTTTTGGTGTTATAAATGGTGCTATAATCACTATAATTTCTCTATATTGTTTTATCACTGTGAACAGTTTTATTTTATTACAGTTATAATTCTAAAATTATTAGTTAGAAAAAAATTTGAAGATGTTAGCATTATATAGATCTTTTAGGCAATTATAATAGCCTATTTGCATGACATTGCAATGAAATATGACCTTTTAGAGATTAATAGAAATGATAACTTTTGATTGTAGAGTATTTTAGCATGAAACCAGATAATAGAAAAATTTTAATTTTGAGGAATTTGGTTATATATTAAAAATTAGTTGCGCAATATTTTTGTAAAATACTTATTTTAAACCAAAACATTATATCACTACAATTACATTTTATTTCAAAGCATTTATTTTTTAAGAAGTCAAGTCTTAAAAATTCACTGTGGCAAGTCAAAGCTGATTTTACTGGGTAAAACAGGATGGCCTTTTGTCAAAATGGTACTTTTTTTTTTTTACTTTAATAACAATAAATTTAATATTTATCTTCAACATAAATTTTATTTCTTTAATGATAACTAATCATAAATTTATTTTGATTTTAAAAAATTGAATTCAAATATATAATATCTCATTTTACTAACTTTTTGAATAAATTGTGTCCAATGAAACCAAGTACCATTATTATAGATAAGAATTCTATTTAGAATTTTATTTTCATATTTTGCAAAGATCAAATATTATCTTTCAGAATGTTTATTCTTCAAAAAATTACATTTTTAATAAACAACATTATGATTATCAATATATAATATAGAAAAAGGATTTAATTGGAAAAATAATATATTCAAATATGGAGAAACATGGATGAAAGTCTCATTAGGGTCCATTCAAAATAGCAAGGTGGAGTTTTCAGCTAAACATATTATGTTTAGAAAATATTAACCATAATTATTTTTTGTTAATTATTTTCATTTATATATTAAGCAATTAGATATATACTTTTTTTTATTCTTTTAAGAAATTATGTAAAAATTATGCATTATATAGGGTGTATGTATTTTCAAAAAAGTATCATATATAATATAGCAATTTTTATATAAAAATAATATATTTATATTTAGAATGAATAATAATAATTTTGAATAAATAAATTATTTAAAATGTTATAAATAAATATTTTTACAACATCACTACTTAAATTTAAAAAATCTGAAAGGTTAAATATTATTAATTGCCTGCATGCAATCTCAAATCACATATAAAATACCATTTAAATTTAAATCAAATCAAATATAGTTATTAAATATTATATCCATAACATTTTAAGTAAATAAATAAAAGTTACATGTAGATTTAACTCATTTTGCAGCAAACATCCAATAATGGTTTGACATTCTGGAACTTTTCCTTCTCTTATATAACTGTAATTTTTATTGAATAGTATGAAGCTTTTTAAAAATATATCTCCATTTATTCAATAAAAATATGCTTAAAGTTTTAAAAATTGAATAGGTATACTCCTATAAATGGAGAGACTATTATGTATCAAATGAATTTTTCTTATGAAGTGCTGTAGCAATGCTATGAGAAAATATTTTCGTTTCATATTAGAAGATTAATTTGTAAATGTAACTTTTAAAATATTTATATCATTAATAAATAAACACATATCTTATTCCCTCCATCCTATCTCTCTTTCTATACACTGTAACCCTAATAGCAGAAATGTAATTGCTACAACCAGATTTGAGGAATAATGAGTGTGTGTGCACCTATGCATATATATATAATAAAGAAAGAGAAAATATGCAGTTCGTAAGTTAAAGGGCATTTTAAGATCTTTTTCATTTCACTTATTTTGAATAATGTTATAAATAAAATTGTATCAATCCCATAGAAAACAGAATGGTTAGATCAAATCCAAGCAAAAGATATTATGAATTAACAATATTTTTGGAGTTATAAATAAAATAATAAAATTTGGCAAAGAACTTATTTCTTGCAATGCATAGAAGATATAGAAAAGAAAGCAAACAGTTATTTCTTTCTTTTGTTAAAGAAAAACAATGGAATATTTTTCTCTGAGGTTTGAAATAGTAGACACAAAAAGATAATACACATTATAGAATCCACAATGACTAAGCAGTTATTCATTCAGTGGTCAACTTTGTTCCAGTATGGATTGATGAAATTCTAATCTGCAATATTAAAGCAGTGGAAGTGCACCATGTGAAAAAGAGTTTGCTTTGTTGCTGATTGAAATTGCAATGCTTAGTATTAGAAGTTATAAAAATGGTTTATTGCAATGAAGCTAGGCAAAAACAAGTAGCATGTCAGATGGAAAACCTTGAATATGCAGACAAGTCCAGTGAATAATGATGTATATAAAATTATATTGCTGCCTCTTATAATTTTCCAGTAAAAAGAAGAACAGGACTATGCAGCTAATTGAAAACATATATATTTTGTATGCACTATATTAATCTAAAACTAGTTTATGTATCCAGTGTGCAAAGAGAAGAAATATATGCTTCATCAAAATTTATAAAACAACCAACTGTAATTGCAGAGAAGAAAATGGACATTAAAATTTGGTTTTAACAGTAAGATATTAAAATATTAAGCTATTTATTCTATAATAGCGAAAAGTGATTTTAAATTTAAAAATTAAAAGAAATAAATTATTGTATAATGATATCCTGTATTTTTACATTTGAATTATGAGTTTAAACTTAAACAGAAAATATATTATTATTATAAATGAGAAGTTATGTTTTATACATCATATATATATATATATATGTGTGTGTGTGTGTGTGTGTGAAATTATCAGAAGTAAAACTAAAATAGAACTGTTTGTTAAAAAAGAAAATATTAATGATTGTGTTTTACTTTATATCTATATATGAAATTACTAAAAGGGAAAAAACTAAATATATGGATTAAATATATGGGTTAAGTATTATCTGATTGATTTTTATATCTATATATGAAATTACTAAATGGGAAGAGAATGAAATGTATGAACTATTTATTAAAATAATCTTAATAATTTTATGTATGATTAGATATTTACTATCTAGTTACAATCAAACTATGTACATTTTGTTTTATTAATAAATGGCGAACTTATTATTTTATTAATCTATTCATTTGTTTTTTATAAGATTAAATGTTATCATTTTAACATACACATATGCTAGTGCTTAAAAATATCCACAATTCTGAGAACATGCACACCACTGAGCGATGTGTTAAGATATTGCAGTAATGACTTTTAAATTGATGATGATTAGTATATTAAATAATTCTAAATAAACATTCTGTTTTTGAGGAGGTTTGGTGCCTAGAGTTTTTTTCAAATAGAAGCCTAAAAAAAATAAAATGCTTTAAAATGATTGAGGTCATAAAGCCATCATCATCATTGTCTCTGTTGTTTAATTAATTATGTTGATTTAAACCAGGATTCATAAGATTTACAAATTTATTTTTATATTTATCATTATAGATATATGCTTGGGAAACATGGAATATCTTATATTTATTGTACATATCACTGGTTTGGGTTCGAACCCGAATTACTGATGTATTATCACTTCATAAGTCATATTTACTGGTACAATATATATATGATGAGAAATTTAAATTTAATTATGAATTCATTTGAAATCATAAAGATTTGAGTAGGGTTTGATGAAGACTTTATACTAAATAGTTAAGAAATAAATAACTAAATAAATACTTGGAAATTTAAAATCAGACCAAAAGTTACTTTTTGATAAGTACACAATTATATCATTTAGTAAATATTGAGTCTAATATAGATTAAAAATAAAATGTGGGTAATGGTGATAAATTCAGTAAATTAAAAAATATGTGAATTATTTAATGTAAAGCTTATAATATTTAATATAAATATATATTGTTTAAGATCCTAGAGAATACTGTGTGTTTTACCTTTTTAATTGTTTTAACTTGTATGTTATATTTAAAAATTTTATATTTTTTGGATAGAGTAAAAAAATGTCAATCCATTCATATAAAAATTAAAGATAAAGATATGAAATTAAAGAACAAATTTATAGATATAAAAAATATATTTTAAAAAAAATTTTGAAAAAGTATATTAAAAGTTTAGTTCACATATAATTAAATATAAAAAAAAAAAATAAATGTTTTTTTTTAAAAAAAACAAAACAATTATTATTGAGTTGTACCTAATTAAGATTTTATAATTAAATGATTATTTTGATAATTTGTTTATATATTGTAAAAAAACACAAAAACAATCTGTTAATATAAAAACAATTTTTTATAAGCAAAGAATTGTAGCCGAGGTAAACATTGGTTTCAAAAAAACCATATGCAAGGAGTTAAGATTAATAATTTATTTATTCTTTTACAGATTCAGAACTTTATTCAGAGAGACATTGATTCAGATTGCTCCATAGATGCATTAGTAGATCAATTCACATTTAAACACCATCATAATACAAAACCAGAAATGGTGAAAAATAATAATGATTTTAGAATGACAGGTAATGCAACTTGATAAAAATTATCATACAAAGAAGCAATAAATCTGGAAAAGTACTTTTCAGTATTAATTTTATTTTAGTTATGGTGGAAAATTTCTCTATGAAAATGATTTTCAACAACAATGTTAATTGCAACCACAGTGTACTATTAGATGATTCCAAAATGTAATTCATCCATAGTGAAAAGATATTATGTCATGCCTTTATAAATAGTGATTAATAGTCTGAAATACAATGATAATGTAAAGACTAATCTGGCCTGATGATCTTATAGAACTTTGCCTGTTACTCAAAAGTTGCCTTAAACTTAGAAGTGAAGAAGTATACAACAAAGAATTCAAAAAGATTCAAATTTGAAGATTATAACTAAAGAATGGAAAGGAAAATACTAAAGACTGCTATGCCCCCCCCCCAAATCCCTAATTTTACAAAGGTATATGGTATCAGTAAACTTATGAATTATTAAATTCATAATAATATTTTTTTTGTATATATAAGTACTAATTTTTAAAAATATATTTGTAATATTATTATAATAGATATTGATTTAGTTTATTAAAAATGTATACGATTTCAAAATTATAGTGATTTCACCATGTAAGTATGAATTCTCTTGTAACAGATTTACATTTTTTTTCACAATCTGCCCCATTCTATATGATTTCTTGCATTCATTTTTTTGGAAGTCAAGGATTTCATTGTGCAAGTATCTATCTGTCTATCTATCTATCTGCTTGTCCGTCCATCCATCTGCCCACCCGCCTGTCCATCCGTCCGTCCATCTATCTATCTATCTATCTATCTATCTATCTATCTATCTATCTATCTATCTATCTATCTATCTATCTATTTATCGAGAGAGAGAGAGAGACATGACTGAACAATTAAAATATTGGTAATCTATTCACAAATTTTTTTTCAGTAAAGCCATTTTTTATTGAAATTCTGTCCGTACTAAAAGCTTTATAAATATGTAAATAATCATAAATAGAAAAAAATATTAAAAGCAAAACTGCTTTAAATTAGCTCACTGCATGCCAAAAACATCTTTAACATCCACTCAAACATGAACAATTCATTATTAAATTACTCAATATTTTCCAAATATTTTTTTATTATAGAAGATTCCACAATTTACAATTTACTCATAATATTCATATATTAAATTTGGCTTTTTTGCATAAATTGTTTCATGACAATGGGAATAGTGATAAAATATGAATGATGCACAGATGTAAAATACAACAGAGAAGACTAATTACACTAGAAATACAACTTGTGACAATATTTTCCTATGATTGTGCAACTACAAATTAAAATATAAATCATTAATTTTAACAGTTATTCATAAAATAGATCATAGGTTCCCAAACTTTTTCAGGCCACCACCACCTTCGCAAGACATACATTTTTTACTATCACCCCCCTAAGTATAACAGTTTTCCATGTTCAATCTGTTTGATATTTTTGATGTAAATAGCAACTAATGATACTGTACCAGATGACGCCTATCCCATAATTCATATGATGCATACAAGACATAACATGATGTTAATGTCATGCATCAGAATAAGGCATCAACATAAACTCAATATCAATAACAAGAAAGAAAAAAATTTAAAGTTATTAAATTTAAATGAGTGAAATCAAACCAAAATCGATTATATTTCCTGATTTCTCCCTATCCAAAACTCTAACACCCTGCTAATTGGTACCATGAAGTTTTAGGTGGTATATCTTTGAAAGGCTGAACCTAAACCTTACCTTTATGTGCCACTTTTGAGAGGAAAAACTGCCAACAAAACAACAACAAAAAAGCCAATCAGTATATCAATAAATTTTCAATAATCACAAAGTAATTTTCTCTTTTCTCGAATAGAACAGTGGGTTAAAAGCAAACAACAACTACAAACAAATATATATATATACGCAACACACAAGCATTCCAGAAATTAATTTGGTAGAACTTTTTTAAAGTAGTAAAATCAAATAACAATTTATAAAAAAAGAAAAAATATATAAATAAAAAAAAAAAATACAATAAAATTTATAGCAACAAAACATAATGATAATAAATAAATAAATAAAAAATTATACCATCTGGCTTCATTCTGGTTTCTTTGCATTAATCATCCCTGGACTTAATAAGTGCACTAAAAACCATGACAACAAAATGATGAGGGCTTCCCTTCTTCACAGAAAAACATAGGCATTAAGGTGTTCATCATCATCAGCTAGGCTACATGACAGCAGCATAGGGGCTGGCTGGTGCACTAATACCGGGAGTTTAATTCATTAGCATTTTAATGATAAAATTTAGGCATTTTTATATTTCTCTGCTTTCTCTAGAAATCTTTATAATAATGACAGCAGCCAACCAAGAGTCGATCATGCAATTCTGGACAGACTATAAATTTGGAAGCTAGGCTTGGCTCTGCCTTCTTTCATAAAGTTCTCCACTGCTTTACAACTAGAATATTTCTCCTAGTTCAGCAAACCTTTAACCACCCAGTAGACAAAACATAACAAGGAAAACAATAAACTCCGAAGAGACCCATTCCCATCACCTATTGCAGCCATTATCTCCAATTTCTTGGATAATTGATCATAACACAATTGATATAGCTTTTTATACCTTTTTATCTTTCACTTCTGTCATTTTCCATTCAGACTCTTTTAATTCCTGAAGGAGTTCCATTTTGCATATAGTTTCTAAATTTTAATACTATGAAAATAGCTTTTCCCATTTTTACAAAGGATTCAAAACAAAAAAAAATATCTAAGATATAAATTTTTAGATTCTCTCAGTTGATATTAGCCTTAAATTACTTTATTTTTTAAACAAAAATATAATGCACAGAATGACCACATCTACCTATTAGTTAAATTTAAAATTAGCTATACAATAATAACCTGCATTCCTTTTAATTTGTTAATAGAGAAAAGAAACATCAAAAATGTGCAAAACATTTACAATTACACTGACTATCCCCCTTTTTTATATATTCTTGCACATAAATAATTTATAAAATAACCATAAAATTGGCAAACTAATGTAAAAATTAACGGTTTGAGAGCGAGTTAAAGCCAACGACTGGTGCATCTGGAAAAAAGGCTAACCCACCTAAATGCCCCCCCCCATGCTTCTGAGCCCACTATCGTGCCCCTAAAAGTCTTCACCATCCACTTTGGGAAACACTGGAAATGATAATTTCTAATGAATTCAGTTTAAAAAACGCTGGTCTAGCTATGAATAACTAAATACCCATTTTTGAATAATATTAACGACATACCTAACATAACTTTGAGATAATCAGTAAATTTTAGGATTCTAGCAAAAAACAAAAAGGGTCCACTCATTTTAACACTAACACTATTACAATTTGATATTTCTAATAAAACTTTGCTTTTTGAGCCTTAATTTTGAAGATACGTCACTGGAGATATATATATATTAAAAGAATTTTTTTTTTTTCATAAAAATAAAGTAATAAGTGTTTAACAAATACTTTATTTTTTTAATTTCCACAAATAATCTTTCTCTAAAAATAATTCGCATCAATAAGAGAATAAAAACATACACAATAAAATCAATACTTCTTTATGAATAATAATAAAATTATGAAATGTTTAATCGCCTGCATCATAATACAAAATAAAGTCAATTTTGAGAACTGATTGAAAAGTAAACAGATGCTATATTTAGCAAAGTAACGTATAAGTTTAAAAAAAATTATTTAATGTTATAGAAATTTAATTCTAATAATACATACATATAAAGTGTATATTCCAAACAAAAACAAAACTTAAGTTTACCAATGTTACTATTTTTAATGCCGACTTTATTTTTGAACAATATTTCAAAACAAACAGTAATAAAGAAATTTAAAACAATGTTTGAAGAACAAAGCAAATTTTAACCTTACCTTTTTCCTCAATCAATACTTCGTAAAAAATTTCCAATATTTACTTATTATTTAAAATAAAATAAGCAGAATATCATAAATTTATAAATATTTATATATCTATACATCTTCTGGCACAATGCACTTATCTACACATCCATGATCTGGATCTTGATTCTGTAGGATGACTCTTGGAAATTGCTGTCAGGTCACAGCTTTAGATTTTTTTTATAATTGACTGTTAGCCAACATGACTAGTTATTCTGATGAATCTTGGCAATGTTTTTTCCAGATCACAATCTTAGACTTTTTCTTTCAGGCAGCTGATCCTTACCCAATCTAACTAGTAATCCAATATTTATATTTAAAATTATATTTTAAAAAGTGCATTTTTGGCATGGATAAACTCTGTACTTCTTTTTCAGATCACAATCTAACTTAAAAATTTCTTAATCAAAACTAGTCATCTAATGTTGATCAGAAAAATATCTACATATTATCAGCTAGAATAATGGTCCCTGGTTTAATCTAAGATAAACAGATGAGCATTAGTGTAAAGTATATAAATGCAGTAATATTGTTGAATAATAAATAATATATCCTTCACCATGGTGGGGAAGTTGGCATACTTTATGGGTGATAAGATTTATCTATATTTTTTTACATTTAACAGCGCCACAATTAATGAATATGTGATGGAAAAGATGAAATCTAAAGTAAATTTAATCCTCATCTAACAATCATTCAAAATAAGGATCTATGTCTTTTTTCTTATCTTTATCAATTTTCTTCTCTTTTACTTTGCTTTCTTTTATTTGTTACATGAATAACTAACTACTTTGCATATTCATTATAGGAAAAAGGAATTAAAGATGAGGTTGGTGACAGTTAATCACATTAACAAACAACATTTTCAAAACAGTCATAAGCTACTACCACATATATTGCTGAAAAAAATAAACAAAATGTTATTCAAATGATGATCAGAAATGGTGTTGATTTGATAAAACCTAATAATAATTAAATATAGAATACATTAAGGATCCTTTACTTTTGACATCTGGCTACATATATGTACTATTATTAGTACTGAAATAAAATCTCATAGGACTAGTTTATTATCTAATTATAGTTTCTCTTTATTTCTACAGCAAAGAGCATAAATTCTCCAAGAATATATTGCCTATGTTTATTTCTATATAATACAACCAAACTTTTCTTGGAAATAGCTGAGCTTTATATGAATTCCATTTTCACTACATTTTGCACAACTAAGTTGATTCATTAAATTAAAGGGAAACTGATATGATAAATTTGCAGGAAATGTAGTGGTTACAAGAAGAAATTTTTCAGGATCACTGTTGGAAATATAAGTGAATTAAGACATTATACAGATAATGATAAAGCACTTGTAGATAGGCTGGTTTGTGTCTACTGTGAAGAAACATATATCCTGTTGCTGTTATCTGGGAATTAATAAAATAGCAAAAAAACATTATAAACTGTGATAGAGCATTCTATTTAAAAAGAAGTGCTGATGAAAAAAGAATAGATTACATATTTGAAAGAGCTTAGCCATTTATTGGATAGCTAATTATGGATTAAATATCACTAGATTCAGGCATTTCTACCAGCGACTTATTTTCAGTCAGAAAAAATATGATTTGGAATATTTCATCATAATTTATTATTTCTTTAACAAAATTTATTCTTATATTTCATATTTACATCTATGTAAAAACTTTAGTGAAGTTATTTACAACTTGAGATCTAGCTTTAAGTAAAAATTAGAAATTTTTTTAAAATTCAAACTCAACTAAATATGTTATGTCATTGTACTAATTATTGACTGTTCATAAGTATTTTGATAATTTTAGTTAAAATGCAAAAAAAGGAAAGTTTGGTACTTTTTTTCCTTCATTGTTTATTAGATAGTCTATATTAAAAAAAAGACTTTCAACAACTACCTTAATGAGCTCTGATATCTAAATTAGAAGCTTTACAATGATATTTCTTTTCTATTTTCTAATAATTAAACTAGAAATTTATATTCCTTGGCAGATGGAATGTATAATTAAAGAACTTTCAAATTCATGTAGTAAGTGTCCAGTTTCATTTGTTCTACCAGTTAGTAATTCTAATATATATATATGTTCTCTCTTTATAAAAAATGTTACTAAAGATTATATTTAATATAGGCGGGATTCGAACTCAGACTTTCACATGACCCACTACTCTCAGTGCCATCTCATATTGCTGACCCATCTGATCACACACAATGTTGAAAGGTAAATAATCACCAATATACGTATTTCATGCTAAACCAGCAATCATCAGTTGGTTTAGATTACTATCTCCACACATATATACAATCAGTGATAGCAAATCTTCATACTTTAATGGATAGACTTCAAACTACTTCAACCCACAACTCTTCAGCCTTCAATTTCATTGAAAATCTGATGATGGAAAGTTCAAAGTCTATATTAGTGCCAAGGTTGTCATCCTACCCATGTTAACATATTAGTCATTCTGACCCCTCAAGTACAGGAGAATAATCCATTTGTACATACATATGTGAGGGATGGGCAGACCTTTTACACAACATGGGTTTTGAATGTTCCATCATCAGATTGTCAATGAAATGGTAGCCTGAAGAGTTATAGATTGAAGTAGTTTAAAGCCTGTCCATTAAAGTATGAAGACTGGCTATCTTAATATAAAGCTGAGCACTGATTGTATATATGTGTGGAGATAGTAATCTAGACCAACTGATGATTTCTGTTTTAGCATGAAATATATATATTGATGATTATTTACCTTTTCAACATGTGTGTGATCAGGTGGATCAGCAATATGAGATGGCACTGAGAATAATGGGTTGTGTGAAAGTCTGAATAAATGCAGGTTTAAGCCTGTAGAATCTATTAAAGACTATATTGTTAAAAAAGAAGAAAAATGATTTAAAAAAAAAAAAATCTCATATATATATATAAATAGAAAAAGAACAATTTATTTTATTGTTATTTATGCTGTAAAAAGTTGTTCACTCATTAACTAACTTTACATTCATGTATGCTTTGTTTAATGTTATCATTACAAATGAACTTTCCACTTGTCATTACATAGTTAGGTTTTGAAATCACATGTTAAAATTCATAAAAATATATAATTTAGATAGTCTAAATTGTACAAATATTTGGATATAATTTCAAAGTTATTTTTTTCCAATTTTGACTGTGAGAATTCATCATTTAAGAAATGAATTTACCGTTTAGAAATTAACTTTGAATTCAGATGTTAAGAATATTAATGAATAGTGAAATATTCTAAGAGATGAGATTCTGAGTGCAAAAAAATAATTATGGAAACATTGGATTTGATGAAGATATGCTAATAACAAAAGTTGATTTATAAGATAAGAATATGTTTCAGAGAAGAGGTTGTGTGTAAGAACTAAAAATAGAAAAAAATATACAATAAATTAATGGTTAAACAATATGGGAATATGTATTCTAAAAATATAGAATGAAAATGTGTGTGGGTCTGCCAACTGTGATGGGATTTTAGATTTGTTAAAATATTAAAGATAATAATGTATTATTGGTAGAGACAAGTCATATTGCATAAAACTTTTCTTAATAGATTTAATTGCAAGATTCATCATTTCATTAAAAATCCTTGGCAATTGAAAAGAAGTAATTATTGCAGTGATTACTTGTTTTTCTTGTGTTTTTTTTTATTAATATACCATTTTTTTAAAACTTTTTCACACATTTCATAATATCATATCTCTTTTTAATAATAATTCCAATTTCATTTCTAATTGCTGAAATAGTTTTTCTTCCCTTGACAATTCATAACTTTTATTCTCTTCTATAGCTTTCTTTCCCAATTTAGTGTCACATTTTCTTAAATCATTAATGCACTTCATATCATTTTAAAGAATTCCAGACATTGAATTCTTCTTAAAAGAACACTTTTAAATATATGCATATTCTTTCTTTTCTTCTTACATTGCCTAGTCTTGCTTGAAAATTTATTATAGAAGCACTATTTTTTATATCACTCATTAGAGTTTCAGCTATCTTCTCATTGATCTCAGTTAAGTTTGAATCACCTTCAAAGTCTGTTAATATTAAAAATGGTTGGAAAGTTTTTGCTTAAATTCACTAGTCTTACAAAAGATTAGAAATATTAATTGTTAATACTATCATTTTTAATAGTTTTTATATCTTTAGTTTTGCATTAACACATATCTTTAATCTCATTAATAAATAATCACTTCCTGTGTTGAATCTGTTAAGAACATCAAAATCTTGAAATACATATTTCTTGTTAAATTATAATACATTTCTGCTATGTCTTCACTTTATTGTTTCCATGACTATTTTTGTTTAGAATCTTTCTCAAAGAAAAAATTCATAATTTTTCTTTCTTTCTGGGAATGCCACAAGTTTGTGCCTTCTCTCATTTCTATAACTTATAACAAATTTTACTGTTAACATTTTAATCTTTCAATCATATATCAATTCTAGCATTAAAGTCTTCCAAGGCAATTTTAAAATGTTATTTAGTCTAATCAAAAACGTTTTATGCATCTATATAAAAGTTCTCTACTTCCGTATTACTATGAAAACTTGTTCAAATATAAACTTGAATGATATACATTTATAATCTTCTATTAACATGAATCTTGCCACTCTAGATTATATAACTTTAGCCTCACAATATTGTTTTTCTATTTATTTATTTGTTATAATGAATTCCATTGTATTGGGTTTTAATATGGGTGCCTTTATAGTAAATGTAGACTTAAATCGATTGTCTCTTCAAATTTTTTTTTAATTTCATAGAATCCAACAATGTTCCTTTTTAATATTAAACTATTATTCCAATACATGCAATTTTCAAACACTTAAAAGAGATCTGCAGGATTATAAGTAAATATGGTATGTATTTTCAGCTAGATATATTTGATGCTCTTCAAAAAGATATTAAAATATTACCCATGACCTTACATAAATTGTCCAAAAATATGTTTAGAATGTTTGTTATAACCATGTAAATAATTTGTTAACTCCATCACTGAAATGTAAAAAATTAAAAACAATGTTCATACCATATATTAAGGGTACATTGAAAAATCTAAATATAACTTTAACACATTTTTATATTAAGACACTATTGCAAAACATACCTTCTTAAAATGTTATATTCAAAACAACATCAAACAGAAATATAAAATTGTTCATTTTAAATATGTGTTCTAAAATGCAACAATTGAAAGCTATTTGATAAAAGTTTATCATCAAGTCTATGTTAGTTGAAATAGGCCTCTATGCAGAGTTAAATATATCTAGTTCATGAATAACATAAATCTCAATTATCAATAGAAAACTAATAATGTAAAGTGGAATTCATTTTGTAATATGCACACTTAAATGTATGACTTTGTACTTCTGTTTATTGTTTTGAATATGATGGGTTTTTTAAAAAGAAATACAATTGTTATTTTGACAAGGGAGCTCAATGATGAGAATGCATTATATTATACCTAGTGTTTTCAATCTTTTTTTCTGAAAATATGATATTTGAATTGCCTTTATGGTGTTATATTTGTATAGTTCATTATATCAATCTATAAACCACAGAAAACTAGTTTAATAGTTTGAAGAGATCATTTGAAAACTACTGTTATATTTAGAATTGAAAACTATATTACTCAGAAATATCCATAAGACAAAAAATATTTGAATGCCTAAACTGTAGTACTTAAACAATATAGACAAATGTGGAAATCTTAAATTCTTAAATGAATCATTCATATATATATATATATATTTGAAAAAATGTTATCTGTTATCATTTAGTTATTTCATGCATTGACTGTAAAATGTGGAAGAACAGTTTATCATTTTATAAGACTGCTAAATATCTACCATAGTTATATGGAAAATATATTTTCAGTCTAATATTATTATTTGTCCATGTTAAATGAAGTATGAATGACATTCTTCATAAAATTTTCAGAACAGTACAGAGGAATTGCATTAACAACACTATCACATAACTATGTTTAGAAAATGTCATGTGATACTATTAATATTAGTCTTCCTAGAATAAGATAGAAAGAGTTAATAGTAGGCATAAAACTAGGATTTCTAAAACATTTCATATCTGATATTGTATCATATCTAAATAACTATGGATTTAAATTACTTTAAAGCCAACACTTAAATGTTTTTTTTTTCTTTTTTTAAATTTCAGGTTATTAACTTGAATAAAAAAAATAAAGTAAAAGTTATTGGCTAGATGCATAAGTCTATTAATTCCAGCTTTAAATTCTATTTCTCAGTCATGAAAGTGAAAGCCAGAAACCAATCTGGGAGTAAGGATAGTATAGAATTATACTATCTAATATCCATTAATAGTTTAAGCTTATAGCAGATAGCAAACAATTATCATTGGTATTATATTGTTACCAAATATAGACAATAGTAATAAGTTATTAAGAAATAAAAGCAAAGCTAAATAAAAGAAAGTTAATGAAGATGAAAAAGTTATGCACCTCTTATGAAGGATTGTTAGATAAGAGAACAAAAAACTCAACAAAGATCTCATTGTATGATAAGGAGTATAACTGGTGGATGAACAAAACCTATTTCATATTATGATGTTGACAAAAATTTTTCAAACTGTAGTTTATCTTAAAATTAAATTCTTTATAGAAAATGGGCCAAAGACATGAAAAATGTCAAATATAATTGGAAAAGGTTGACAAAAATTTATTAGAAAACTTTTAGCAACCAATATTACTCTAAAATATTACATAATTAAAAATTTTTTTGAGCTATTTATCTAATGTAACATACATATTATGATTTAATATTAACTAGTTGAGTGGTTTAGAGAAGTGCACATTTATCTTTATAGATAAAAATTATAACACACTGAGAATATTAAATAAAAGATGATGTAAAGAATTTATAAATAATGTTCAATATTTACTAAAGATAATACTATGAACTTTACAAATTACAAATGGTGGTTACAAACATACATAATGTTAAAACAATAGGAACTTATAAAGTATATTTGTGTTCTAATTCATGTGGCATTAAACTATGTAGGATCTGGCTTCATTGGAGATAACTGGTTGTTTGAAGTATATTTTGGAAGCAATTAGTAAGTGTTTTTTATGAATATCTACAGCAGTACATTTAATTTGTAAAAGTGAAAAAATAACTATATATTCAGGGCAATGATTAAATAGCATTCTGTTAGCAAAGATCAATAATATATATATATGTAAGCAAATAATAATGTCAAATTTGCTCTCAAACAAACCGTTCATCACATTTCATATGTTCATGACGTCTCTGTTTTCCTTCCAGATTAATCTCACCTACCCACACTACTTCATCTAATAAACACATTTGTCAACAAACTTAACCTCCACATCAAGTTCTCCAAATCCTCAATGTGGAACATTAAGACTGGTATACCTATCACTTCAATCTTCACAAGAAAACCTCAACCTTTCTTAGGCTTTCTGATTGTCCTATCCTGATCAGCCATCACTAAGTAAGTCCAAGATATGATATTAAATAAAACCAAGAAAATAATTGCTTTGCTAATCAACATTTCCTTATTGCTTCCAGGAAAAGTAACCCTTCTAAACACCTTGATCTATTCCATGCTTAGTTACTATCTCCCCATCATCAAACCATTAAACTCTTTGAAAGATCAATGAATTGTCTCTGCTCAAAATTGCTCTGGAAGGGCAGAGTAGTTGGTCCAAATGCCTAAATTCCTCAGTGGTCTTGGACTGCAATCGGTCTCAACTCTTTATCTACAAAAGTCAATCTCCTTACTCTACTCAACATGCCTAAAATTTCCACAGCTATCACTTCTGTTGATTATTGACCCTACTGACATACCACCTCCATTCTCAAGCCATTGGAGAACTGACACATGGAAACAGATGATCAAAGTATTATCTACCACTTAACTCACATTAGATGGGAAAAGATCCTTCTGGGATACTTAAGGCTAAAATACCCATCTCAAACTTCATTCCCTACCACATTAGGTGTCACTAATAAAGCCTTAATTCATAAAGCAAAACTTCTCTATATTGAAGCCAAGCACACTGACTTCATCCTTAAACTTAACATGGCCTCTCTTCCTACCAGTCATTTCCTGGTTGTCAGCAGAGGCTTTACCAAGATTTCCTCTCAATGCCAACTTTGCAAGTTATCTGATGAAACTATTCCACACCTTTTTTACATGTGCCCTGTCCTCAAGCCAATCAGAGATTTCATCATTGCCAATGTTTCTTTAGACCCAAAGATGCTTTATCGGTACAAAACACACTCAAACAAGCAACTTATGCTGGGATAAGGTGGTCCATTTTTCTCACTTTCTCCTTGTGGTTAACTTGGTATAAATTAATATTTGGGCACTCTCAAAGTACATCTCAGTTTATTTTCACCAAACTACTCTCACAAGCCAAAACCAGAGACTCTGCACTATCACTAGGGTGCCTCTACAATGATACCTGGGCAGAGTTTACTCTACTGGCTGAATAATCAGGTACTTTGCCCTGTTTCTTACATATCCTGGTTGCCACCAACTACAAGCTTCTGCCAAGTTCAAGTTTTCTTCTGCCTCATTGTTAATTAAATAGCCTCAAGGCTCAAACTTATATGTTATAGTCTAATAAAGTTTATTAAAAAAAAAAAAAACAATGATAACAAATGTAAATATATTAATTTATTAAGCACAAGCAGATGATTTTTAAGACACATCTGTCAAAGGTTTCAGCCTTTCACGTTATTATTAAACAATGATAAGTAACATTGTAGCTATAATATGATAATTAATCTCCTCTCCTATTAAAAACACATAAAGATTAAAAGATTATAGTAAACATTACAAAATGTCAGCAATAATCTCTTTCCATACACACACAATGCATACAAATTGTTGGTTCTTCCCAAATCTAAAATTATATTTTAATGTATTCAACAGTCTTTATCAAAGTTTACATTTTGTTTAACAAAAAATATTTAACATGCAACACTTTTTGTGTGTGTGTTACAAACCATATACTCAGCGGCTATAAAACTAAGACTTCTTGCTCTCTCATCATCTGTATAACAATTGTATTTCTGTTTATAGTCATTATATATACACTAATTTGCCAATCCAAATTAAACTGCATCCTTACTTCTCTAAAAAAAATGCATACAAAAAAATGCATACTGTTTACTGACTAATAAGTGATTGAATAATTAGATTATAACTACCTTAACATTCCAAGTTTGTTTATAAATTATAGGTGCTAAAAAAAAAAAAAAAAAAATTGTTTAGCAAACCAATACACTAACCACTACACCCTATTTTTGCAAATATATATTCATTAAATTTGATTTTATTATTATTACTATTATTTAAACAAAAAAATGTGTAAGCATTATTTTAATAATATTACTATTTTAAAAATTCGGAACTCAGAGCTGCAAATAATCTAAGCAAATAGTTATCATTTAAAATTCTTTAAATTAATTAATCAATAATTTACCGATAGAAATCACCACCAGCCGTCTGCACTTTTTTTAACAGTCAAACAAAGTAGTAAAATATTAAAATTAAATATTTATAAGCTTTAAATTGTCGCTTATTTGAAAATCATCAGATGAATCAGATATGATCAAGTTGTTCTTTCTTTGTCACACAGTTATTTTTTTATGTCATTTACCTGGTAAAGAACAGCACTGATAAATAAAGAGAAAGCTAAAATCTGTGTGATGAGTCAGTAATATGCCAACAAATCACCGGGAACACATGAAGTCATCAAATATGAAGTTGGAAAGGGAGGGGGTTAACAAATAATTAATCATCTAACGCTGAAACAAAATTTATAAGTATGCATATAAATAGACATTTTATTTCTTTTTTTTTTTTTACAAATATCAGCCTGTATATATAATGTGTGTGCGCGTGTTTTTTTTAAAGCTCATAATATTAAAATATAAAATAGTTTTGTAGCAGCCCTACACAGATAAATAGGAGAGAAAAGCCAAAATATTTTTCGGACTAAACAAATAATTAAATAAATCCTATGATCAGTTTCTCAGAAGGTCAAGTGGCATCCAAATACAAAAATCTCAGGCGACTCCTCAAATAGCATTTATCCATAGAGAAATGAAAAGAAAAAAAGATAAGTCCCAGACGAGTTAAATAATTGCCCTGAGGGTTTAAAATTAATTAATAAATTCAAGGAAGATAATTTCATTAAAGAGGGATTTGAACTTAAAATTTTCAAATTATATTCATCTTCCACTCTATCTCAAACAACCAATGCACATGACTAAATACATATGAAAAATATAAACAATCCCCAATATATGTATTTTGTGTAGAGCTAGAACACATCAGTTGGGTCAGATCATAATTCACCACACATATATACAATCAGTGTTTGACTTTTATTAAAATAGCAATTCCTTAAACTTTAATGGGCAGGCATTACATGTATGTGGTCACGTGCATAATAGTTTAAGATGGAATGGAATATGAATATAGACTGAAAATCATAAGATCAAATTTCTCTATTTACTATAGTAAACATTCAGTATAATGAATAAATAGGTTAATTACATAATTTGGTAAAATATTTTTTTGTTTTATTATTATTTGGATTAATTCATGAATAATATGAGTCACATAGTAGTGGCCTCAAAAACTAAAATTCCATCTGTCAATTCCGGGACTCAAATTTTTTATGACATCTTAAGTAACATTCAAACATTAAAGTGATAGTCATAGAAAGTTTTATTCAATTGACCAATATGAGAATTTTGTTACTTTTTCTGGATGAGAATTGATCTGAACTTCACTTTAATCAATACACCAAGTTGCTCAAGGCATTAGTTGAACACAGACTGATAATGGTTATTATGTAATTTTTCTTTCTTGCTTTATCTTCTAATTAATAATTTCTAGATAAATATTTCTAATCCATGGTCTGGCTAATTAAACATTCTAAGATTATTTTAGCTAACTAAAAGAAATGGCTAATAACAACTGGATTTGAGCCCATGGGTATGATGGTTAGTCTTAACTTCCTTATTATAAGTTATTTTTAAATAGTTTGAGGCAATAACAATATATCTTAATTTGTTTTGTTTTAATTAAGTAGACCACATAACTTAACAATGCTCATTATGATTCTTGCCAGGACCACACAATACCTCAATGTGAAAGAGAATTTCATTACAAGTCTAAGTGTGATGGAGTTAATTTCTGGCATTTTACTTCTGTGTTATCAATTTTTTGTATCAACTAGCCTAATTTTTATAGGGATCTATTTAAAAAACAGAATAATGATATCATGAGAAAGACTATTCAATAGAACTTTTTAATGTGATATGCTTTAATTTTCTTGAACTGGTTGATTTCAAATGAAATTTAATAATTTATCAAGTACAAATATTGATGGAAATGTAACTGACTAAGGAGTTTCCCCATGTGGATTTAGCTCAGTGATAGAGTGAAACTAAATATTTCTGAATCAGTTATAAATTTAAAAAAAAGATTAAAAATTTCAATTTGGCCAATGAAATAAACTGTTATAATAAACTCATCACGTAGATGTAAAATTATTGATCAACTGATTTTATAATTTATTTATGGAATTTCTCATTATGTAGTGAACAGCACAACAATTGGCAATGCATAGAATATTGGTTTTGAATCACATCTGGAAAAACTAGCAGATTTTTGGCCTTTAATTGCACAATTATATTATCAGTTGGCCTATTATTTAGTTTGCTATAGATGAAGATATTGAGTCTACAGTTGTAAAATCACATTTTCATCATATGAGATATATAAAGCAAAATAACAGAAATTGCACACACAAAAAGGTGTTTTATTGTGAATTTGAGCATAGTTTGCAAAAGAAAGGCAGACTGTGCTATAAAGATTATTTTTGAACAACATCCATAATTTCTCTCATTAGCAGAATATAGAGGAGAGTTACAAATTAGACAGAGTGCTGAAGATTTTCAGATATGAATATTTTTTTATAAAAAAAGTTTGTAGCATAACAAGATGCAAAATAAACAAAGTAATGAGTAATATGTTATTATAGATATGTTTGTAAGTCAAATGTTGCATTGTCTAGTTGTTGAAAAACTTGTCCTTAAATTTTTGAAATTTGATTTGAGTTTTTATAATTTTTTTCTTCTTCTAGAGTTACAGTTTATATTCATTTCAAAATGGTCACTAATGATAAACATAATAATCAAATGAATTATTGTTTGAGAATTTATAAGAAGTTCAGGCATTGCTGTTATGAATGAATAGATATTTGATAGAAATTATGTATAATGTTTCAATAATTTGTAATTATATACTGTTCAAAAACAATGCAAAATATTTTTTAATAAAAAATGAAAATAGACATGTTATTTAAAAAAAAAAAAAAACACTTCCATTCCTATACCATTTATAAGTTAGTTACACTGGCTTTCAGAACTATGTGGCTTGCACACTGTTTCTTGATATTCAAAAATAAAAAATACAACTTGGGTCAACAACAAAAAAAGATTTAGTATATAATTATATTCCCTAAATGTTTTTACTAAGTAATATCATAAACAAAACTTGACAGTCTATATTTTATTTTAGATGCACTATAATATAGCATAGGTTTGTTTTCCTAATCATCTGTACCAAATTTATCAAAAAATTTAGTTTTAAAATAAATAGTGCACATAATTCTTCATGCAAAATGTATATATATATAAACATTTTTAAAAATAGAATATCTTGAAATATTTATGGATATGTAGATATATATCCATCAAAACTATTATATTTATTTTTTTGGCTATGTAACATAGTTTTTGAATTATTAATACGTGGTATTTGGATAAAATATAAAATAGCATATGATTAAAAGTTATTATAGATTCATAATTTAAAGCATATATATGTAAGTGTGGGTGTTTGTAAATATGTTTGCTTTGTTAATAAATAAATAAAAACTAAATAAATCTATTTTATAATATTATGGGAAAGAAATCTAGAAAGAATTCATTTCTTAATTCTGTGGCTCATTCAACCCCTCTAAACTAATTTCCTTTTTTGTTGTTGCTGATAATTCATATTTGTCAAGAGATGGTTTCTGAAATCATTACTTTTTAAAATATTTGTTGGACTATTGCCATCATTTAATATTAAATATTGAATATTTCTAGAAAAAAATTAAACTTTTTTTCAACTTTCCAAATACATACATCTGGTAGTAAAGTACACATATTAGTATTACCCAATATTTTGAGTGATATTATTCTCCGCTCATCTTCAGATGTTCCTGGGCTGACCAGTAACAGTACTAGCATGGGAATCAAATATTGACCTTTAGATTTATGAATATTGAAATTCTGAATACTGTTCTAACTAACCAAGCTATTCTATCAAAATCAGCAACTAGTAGGTCCCTCCTGATATCTCCACTTTTTTTTCAGGCATTATATATTATTGCACTGGTTTGATGTATAAAGTTATTTGCCATTGTCACATGAGTAGCTTCTTTGAAGTTTCTATTTGGTACTTTTTCTTTTCTATCTAATATTTTTGTATTCCAATTGAACATATATTTATGAATACTTACATGTTCTGCTACTTTAGATATGTCTGTTTTCTCTTTTCTAATTATCATTCTGTGCTTTCCAACCATTTTTCAATGGGGAAACTGATCTCACCAATATACATCCATTAAAATTCATATGGTATTCCCCAGATACAGTTTTTTGTTTGTCAATATTTCAAGTTTAAGTTTTGTAGCTGTTAAATTTCCTCTTAGGGTGGTAATGCTTTGGAAATCTGTTCTGTTGTTATATTCATTACAGATTTTTCTTTAGTTTGTCAGTGTTTCATTTCGTTATCAATTTAAGATTTTATTAATAACAGCTGATGTATAACTATTCTTCATGGGTTTTTGTTCTATGTAATTTTTGTGTAGAGAAACGATGAATGACAATAATACTTTACAAACAAGAATACTCTTCCTATTAATGGTGTAATGGAATTTATTAATATTCTGCATAATAACAACATACTTCCAATACCACATGGAATTCTTCCAGCAAAATCAAAGTTGAGCTATGGTATCACTATTCTCATCTTTGATTAGCAATATTTACATAGAAAACCATGAAACCAAATCCATAAACACTACTCCATATTGACCAATAGTTTTGTTTCTCTATAATGATGATACTGATCATATGATGATGAAGCACTATTATAAACTTTCTGGACATACATCAATGACATATTGCCTTCATTTAAATTATATTTAAAAATTACTTTCTCTCTTACCTCCATTTAGATATTTTTATATACTTTCAAAATATTGTAATAATTTTTATAAAGCTCCTATTTTAACACATATATGTATGAGTAATTGCTTAGGAAATCATGCAACATTCCAGCTTTCAAATAAAAAGTGCCACAAATTTTATTTAGATGCCCAAATTATTATTTTTATTACATTACTCAGGTTAGAGATGATAGGTCCGTAGCATATTACTACAAATATAATATTTTAATCAATGTGGTTCAGTATGTGTGAATCAATGACTGGAAAAAAACAAGCACAGTTTTGTATATGTAACTTCTTAAAAAATATTATTTGGTGACACCCACAAAGCTAATATTTTTTTATTTTGGCAACTATTTTAAATTTCTTCAATCGTTACCTGAAATTGTCGCTCTAAATAATGCCTAGTGGCTTATTTTTAGGCCAATACTATAAATATATACTATATATGATTTTATTTCATGACATATGTTAATATACTTGGAGAAGTTATTATATATATGTTATAGTATGAATTTGTTTAAATGTATGTACGTAATTGCTGATATAATTTTAAATCTAAATCGTATTTTCAAATAGTAATCATAACTATTTCAGATCTGATTAACTGTTGTCTGATTTTAGTTAGGGCTAAAATCATTTTAAATTCAACTTAGAAAGATGCGTGTGAACATTATTTTGTTTGCTGTTATCAACAGCGATGTGGTCTATTTTAAGGTCATGAATACCAAGGCCACAGTTGTATCAATTTTGCAAGAGGAAAACTCAATCCACAGAGAGAAAGCTTTCATTAAAAACTCCATTCAAGGCCAGCGATCAATACCAAACTCCTGCTTTGAGATTGAAATACGACACTGAATGGACAGGTCTCTGTGTTGTTCTGGCTATTTGTTGATCCTCTTTTGTGTATTTTCGTTTTTCTCTAGCTTTTTACTTCAATTTTTTTTTTCTTTCTTTTTTCTATTCTTAACAACAAATGACAGACTGCAGGCTAGATTGATCGCATCTTATTCTACAGTTGTGTGCGATTTAAGGCCAGTATCCATTTATTGGCCATCCTGAAATTAGATTGTTGCTGATCAAGAAAAACTTCATTCCAAACAATATTAGACAAAGTGTTGTCTCCGGAACTCTCTCCAGAAAGCTTCTAAACATGACTAAATGCAAGTTTTGTGTCTTGCCACTTTTGCTTTGTCAGTAAAAAAAAAAAGTTCTTTTTAACAATTTAAAAAAAAAGTTTTGGATAAAATAAAATACATAAAGTTTATTTCTTTAATAAAGTAACTAATACATTTTATAAAATTAATGTCCAGATATAAATAAACACGTTTCTAATTCTAATGTGCTTTATCTCAATAGTTAAGTCTTCTATATATATATGAAATGTGTTTGAGTTAAGACAATTTAATTCAATAACTTATTTTCTCTATGTAGGTGAAGTGTATTTTTAAGTTTTTTTTTAGTTTTATCAGTACAACATTCATCTCAACTCGGTTGTGATACAATAAAATTCGAATGAGAAATGAACTAATAAAAATCAAAAATAATCTTGAAAATGAAGTGTTTATATATAAAAAGTTCTCTAAAGATAGGTTGAGTAAATGAGCATTAAATTCCTAAATCAAACAATAACTCTCGCTCATCATCAGTGATAGCTTGATATTTCTTGCTCTTAATATAAATTATTATAGTATCTCAAAATTTAGATCTCATCGTAAACATTACTAAGTCGTTTATACCATTAACATATAAATGCAGATGTATTAAAATGAATATTTTTGATCTTTAATAATGTGTTCTTAAGTGTGATGTATAGCCATATACTTAGGATTTTACATATATATACATATTTTCTTTTCTCTTTCTTGAGCATCGATTGTTTTTCGAATAATTGATTTGCCATTTTGAAAGTTGTTTTCAATAACAACAATAACAATAAAGGACCAGAAAAATAAATAAATAAACATTCTACAATACATATCTTAAACTATAAATTTAATTTTGTACTAAGCAACATTTTCCACGATGCATTTTTTTTTTTTTTTTGAAAAAATAATTCAATAATCCAGAAATGCACATAAAATATCAATATTGAAAATAATACTTCCTTCAAAAGAAAGACTGCCAATTTCTTTTAATTTTTGATTAAAGACAAAACAACAAACAAAAAAGAGAACATTTTATTTTGTCTTTTTGGTACTGTATTATTCATCTTAATTCAAATTTCACCGTTGTAATGTAATATTTGATCAATTTGACTAAATATTTTTCTATTATTAAATGTGTTCATATTAATTTGCCCTGTTTGTGTTTCTATATGCCCACATTTTTGAATTTTTATCTATGAAAAAAAATCCATTTCTATTTAGAACTCATATCCTTATGTTCCCTAAAAAAAAAAAATTATTAACAACTGAGCTATTATATTACATTTGTAGAATAAAATTTTATTAATGTTAATTTAACTCATACTTAATTAATTAATTAAATTAAAAAAAATATATCTGATGGAAGTTATATTTGTTGAATAAAGTTCTGCTAATATTGATTTAACTTATACTTAATTAAAAAGCCAATATATAAATATTTTTATATAGTAAACAATCACATGATATTTAAATTTAGAATTCATTTGTTACTGGTATATTTTTATTTTCATGTCTTATTATTAAATTATACTTTTTGTCTGATATTTTTTTTTTTTTTTTGTAGTTTTAATCATTTTTAAAAATAATATGTAAATATAGCTAAAAAATAAAAAAATAATATTTAAAAAAAGATTTTTTTTAAATACAGATTTTATGAAAACAGCCGAATAAAAAGTAAAAATTTAACAAAGTAATCTGACTAAAAAATATGTTATGTCATTTCATAAAAACATTTGAGGCTATAAAAATCAAAAAGACCTCAAATGCTTTTATGAAATGACATGTTTTTTAGTCAGATTGCTTTATTATTTTTCTACTTTTTAATCAGCTATTTACAAAAATTTATTAATAAATTATTTCATAATAAATCCAATGTTTCATTTTATATTCCTCCAAATGTAAACCCAATTGTTTAATAATTCTAAAAATACTATTCCTAAAATGCAAATAATAATAATAATATATATCAAAATTTACGTGGATGCGAAAAACCATACATTGAGGAATCAAGATGTACTTTAGTGAAAAGATTAAAAAAATACCAACTACTATACAATTGGGTAAAAAATATTATAAATAATCAGTCTAATAATGTCTCAATTTTCTTTGACCATGAAAAATTTTGCAATTTTAAATTTATCTTTGATCCAGATCACACAAGAATATTAAATGAAGATAGATATCATATAAAGAGGTTATTTTTGTAAATCTATTTAAAGATTGTATAATAAAACAATGAGGTCCAGAAGTCCAAGATTGAAACCAACCAAGAGAAGATCAAAGAAGACAAAAATAAAGAAAACAGAAAAAAATAGTGAGGCAGTTATGAAGCAAACTTGTGAAGATTCAGAAGGTGCAACAGATATTAGTTCTGAAAAGATCACAGAGCAGATGTGTGAAAATCTAGGAATGGTGTTGAACCAAATCAACAGCAGCACATGAAAGAAACATCCATCCGGATAATGTGTCTGGGGATGGGTCCAACATTAATCTGTTGGATTTGGGAAAGCTATAAGATGGTCAGATTAAATGTATCACAGAAGCACTACAACTTCATCTCCCAATATAACAACATCAGTTAAATGCTTATCAAAATTGTGGGGAATAAATGTTAGAGGGCTAAACTCCATGGAAAAAGTTTATGCGCTCAAGAGATGGATAGACAACAGTAATATGGACATAGTCTGCCTGAGTAAAACAAAACTTCACTGGCAGTCCAATGCAAGGATTGACCAAACTCTGAGCCAATCTGGGATCCTAATATATCATCCCTCCAATACAGCATCATCTGGCATAGAAGTAATTATTAAGAACTCTAAACTAGACCAAGATCTATTAATCATTGAAATTATAATTACACATGCATCAGTGATCCTTATATATACATACCTTCAAAAGGGCCCCAGATTGGTTGAATATGCAATAAATTAGACAGATGCAGAGCTTTATATCTTAGTAAAGATCTATTAATTATTGAAATTATAATTACAAATGCATCAGTGATCCTTATATATACATACCTTCAAAAGGGCCCCAGATTGGTTGAATACACAATAGGATTAACTCAGACTTGGTCTCATCGGTGTCACCAATATTATTTGGGGACTTTAATATGAGCTATTATAAATTTAATCAGAGATATCTGCATATGATTAACAGGGTGCTGTTGTGTGGTGAAGGATGTTTTCCACAAAACACTTTTTCCTTCTACACATAGCATCACAGAACTCTAATTGATTTACTCTATTGCAGTGGTGAAATTTCTCATGATTTAGAAGCTGAACTGCAATTGGTAACTTATTCTGATCATTTAGCCATGTTAAATTCCTTAAATGTAGACCCTGTATCACTGACTCCCATGATCAACATGAAAACAATCAGAATGTTAAATAAAGAAAATATGCCTGAATGGATATTCTCTGAGGTGTATATCCTCTTCCACAAGATCCAGCTCCTTTCCTTGGATTCATTGCAGTCATGGTCAGCATTTGTGGGAATCTTAGGTTCTCTGATCAACACCTTCACCAGGAGAACCAAGAGGCACACAAGACTGCTAAAAAGCTGGATACCATAGTGGAAAGAGTCAGTGCGCTAACAACTATGGAGGCTGGGCAGAAGAGATCCTTAGCAGTATAGAGATAAACAGAAGTGCTTGCAAATTATATTGCAGTAAAAAGAGCCAAGATCTATTTTATCCATAAAGAAAAACTGGATGTGAAGCTATCTGAGGTGGGCCATTGGTGCATGGAGAAGACCCACACCTTCAATGATGTCTGTAGATAATTGTAACTACATAGGAAGCACTATGTTGGAGAAAATAGATGATCACTTTAGGGAGAAGTTGCAGAATTCTAGTTATGAGATTGGAAATGTTTTGCAAGGTGATCCAGTGTTGCAAGATCATGCCATTACTGAGCAGCAAATTCTCCAATGGCTGAGGTCTTATCCTGAACATGTACATCTGGGCCTTCATGGGATACCACAATTTGTCTTGTTGCACCTGAGTAATTTCACAGTTAAAATAATCCATCAAGTCATTGGTGGGCTGGCTGGGAAATTTCAGATCATCCCTGATCTGTACCCTATTGTGCTTGTACCTTTTCTCAAAAAGCCATTAAATTCATCTGCATTAACTAATTTCAAGACCCATATCAGTAACCCCATTATTAATAAAAATCATTGAATCACTTGTTAAGGATAAGATTCAACAGCAGCTGCTCAGTAAAATTTCCTTGCAGCAATTTGCCCACAAGGTATCATCCACCATTGAGGCAGTAAGGAAATTTGCCTTATTGGTGGAGTATATAAAAGCCAAAAAACATCAGGACCAATTGTGGTGCAGGTGGACTTTGCAGCAGCATTTGATGACATGGTGCCTATGAAATTATTCTCAAATTTTAAAGTACTATGGGGTACTCAAAGTTTATATCAGAATTATAGCAAATCTGCTGCTAAATAGATAAATATATACATCATTGGATGGCTCTTTGGCCCCAGAGTTTAAACCACATCTATCAATACCCCAGGGGTCACCTCTGAGCACCTTGGGTTTCATAGCCTATGTAAACCCCCTATTAACAGCTATTGAGAAACATCTCCCAGGAGTGTTTGTTTCGGTGCTGGGGGAGGAAGTTCATCACATATCATATGTTGATGACATTACAGTCTTCCTCCCTTCACATAAATACTTGCCCAAACTATATAAACTTCTGGATGAATACACTGGGAGACATGGGCTAAGAATAAACTCTGAGAAATCTGCTACCTGGAAAATCCATCAGGTAATAGCAATTCCTTCAAGATTCTTGGGGAAAACCTCAAAACTTTCTTGGATTCTCTGTGGTGCTGTCCAGGTTGGCTATGAGAAAAACACTGCAAAACAACATTCTAGAAAAACCCAAAAAGGTTGCACTTATCACTCACGGATAAGGCGGAACTGATCAACATGTTGGTGCTTCCACAAATTAATTACTTCATGCCACTTCTTATACCAACCAGGCCCTTCCAAAAGGCTATAAACTCAGTCTGCACTGGCATCTTGTGAAAGAGGAAAACAGTAACCATCAGTTTAGCCAAGATGCAGAGACCAAAAAACCTGAATAGGCTTAGGTTGCATGATATTAACATCTTTTTAATTCAGAAAATACTTAAGGCAATAAATGCAAGATTGCCAGTGGACTCATTACAGGATGAGATTGAGCCTACTGACACATCACCACCAATATGAAGTAAGTGGGCCATAGAGCTGCTAGCATATGCCAACAAATTCTTCAAAGTTACAGCATCAATTATTAACAAAACTAACACTTACTGGCAAGTTTACAAATACATGCATGCAAACATTACTGAATTAACTACTGAGCTTGATTTATCTACCAGATTACTAATCAGAAAATTAAAATTTTGCTACTTAGAAGCCAAACATATTGATTTTATCATAAAACTTAATTTGAAAGCCTTGCCAACAAATCATTTTTTTTGGTAAATTATAGAAATTTCTCTAAAATAGAACCACTATGTAGCTTATGTAAAATAGCAGATGAAACTATTGGACATATTTTTACTGCTTGCCCATTTTTGATTCATGCTAGACAAAATATTATAACCAGAGTACTGCCAGCTAACATGAAAATTCTAAGAATCAAGGATACTATTGAGTGGTGTTTTTGCTGCGATTAGAATGGGACTGTTCCTGCTTTATGCTGTGTGATTAATAGAAATTATTTTGTTTTTAAGCAAGAAAGTAAAGAACCATGGGAGATATGTAAAAAATTTATTCGGACTATGTTCAGGGATTGCTTGTTAAGGCCGGAAAAGTTCTTCAGGGACACTTGGGGACAAGTTAGGCCACTGGATGAAGAACCTATCCTTAGGCATGCTAATTAAATATTAATTTAAGGTTGAAAAATAAATTGTCCAGTTAGATGAAGAATAACAAAGGATTTCTGTCAATCTTTTATATGGACTGCATAATGATCACTGGCTAAGTCACTAAATGAGGAGCCAGTTGTTCTGATATAAAACTAGTTACAGAATAATTATAGGTCAAGTTTGAATGATGAGCTTCTTACTCTGATCATGAAATTAATTTGTCATAATAATTATAACTAATGTATCAAACAGGTATATTTTCTAATTTGAAAAATTATTTACTAATGATTGTTGTAATAAGTGTAACAAATCTAAACAAATGTATACCAAAAAGATTTATACTGTAATTGTATGCATATTTTCCTTAATAAAAAAAAAAGATATGTATAAAGAGACAAACTTCTAATTTCATATATATAATTCATGAACAATCATATTTTATCTGCTTTTGACTTCAGTCTATAATAATTACAATGTAGTCAAAAGTCCTTCTGCTTAATTATCATCAACCATTAACATAATTTAAAATTTATATCTATAATTTTATCCTACCATAATTGTAATTGCATTACAATTTATTTAATTACCATTAATATTAAAAGAATTTTTAAATAATTTTAGAATCATAAATTTTTAAATTTCTCTTCTTTTCATTTTTTTTTTTTACAAAAAAACAACCATAGCCTGTACAACATAATTTTATGGTTTATACTTTTTTTCATGCATATACAATGTGACATTTAGATATTTACTATTAAATATCTTAGTTCTGCATTATATATTCTTGAAAAAAATATATAGGACATAAGATTATATTTGAATTAGCTACAGTTGTTTTCATTGAAGGAAAAAGAGAGAGAAATGAAAATATCTTTCAATAAATATTTATGATGAAGCTATTAATCTGCTTGCAGGTATTAATAAAAAGATAATTGCAGGCTAACTTAATAAACAAAAAAATATTATAATATAATGTTGTTATTGTAAATTGTTTTAGTTTTATTATAACTATAAAGTAACAATGTTTACAGTTTTTTAATAAAAAAAAATTGTAATAAGTTATTTTATTCATATTGTCATCTTAATATTTGGGTAAAAGGAATAATAATAACAAAATGATTTATTGTTCTTGAGTCTATAAAAAGTTCAAATATTGGAAGTGTAGATCTAGAACTCTCATCCATGAATTGTGACCTGTGAGTTAAGTCTTCTCTTCCACTAAAGCTGGAAATGATAGAACTGGCTATAATCTATAGAGTTCATCATTCTAACACTACATCATATTATGTAAAACAAGAAACAAACAAATGGTTTACTGTTCAGGAATTTATAAAAAATTCAAGCACTAATAGTGATGAAGCTGTGTCATGATCATTAAATTTGAGTTCCAGATTCTCCGGTCTATCGTGCATCAAAACATACAAGTCCATAATTTTTATTAAGCATTGAAAAATAATATAACTGATCATATCATTATTCAAAATAAGTTTATATGGCTTGTTCAGTTCAACAGAATCAGGAAGACTCAAAAACTAAAGGTTCCTGAATTGATGTGCATATTCACACTGTCATTTGTTTGCTTTTAATATTATACAATCTCCCAAGCAACTAATCATAAATTATTATTATTATTACTAGCTTATATAATGCAATATTTAATGTTGGGATTAATGGAGAAATAAAAAGTATACAAATGTTTTGCAGAATATTAATCTTTTTATTTTGCATTCCATGTAGACAGTATTCTTTATCTTTTTAGATAATCTCCACATGAAACATTTTTTCAATGGCTCTCTTTGTTTATGCTATACTACATCAAGTTTAGCATTATTTCTGTGTCTATTGATGTAATTTTAATTAATAGATGACAATTGACATGTGTGATCAATTAAACTGTTTTTTGGTTATATAAGTACAATTATAATGAACTAGTAATGAGTCTTGTTGATTTTTGGATAAGATTTGACATATTTAAATAGTACTTATTATGTTTAATATATAACCATTATTTTTAATTTAAAAAATATTTAAAATTATATATTAGACTTTCTAATTTTTGAAAACTTTTAATTTGAGATGAAACAATACAAAAATGTATTTTGTCAGCTTTAAATCAATATTGGTAATAGTAAAATGATGTTTAAAATGTTTTAAGCAATATTTACCACCTTTTATTTTCATTTCAAATGATGCATATGAATTAAAACGTATTAATCAATCAATCTAATGGACATATGTTTTTGTCAACAACTAATATCATTAACAGCTTAGCAACTAAGTGACATTCTATTAAACATAGCAAAGCAATTCCTTTAAAATTCATCACAACATTCAATTTGGTATTAAGTTTTAATATAATTTAGCAGTTTTCTGGGCTGCTGATGACACTGATTATTGCAAAAATCTACATTAAGTAATGATTGGTTAATTTTTTCATCAAATATTGCTGGTTTAAAGATTGTAAAATTTCTATATATGACATTTAAAAAATATTAATAATTTAGTCTGAAGATTTACATAGAAATAGTAAAAAACAGCAACATACAAGATAAAAGATTTTCAACAGCTAATTATTTAATCTGTCAAGTATTGTAAGTTTGAATAATCAAAAAATGGTATATATAGTGCTTATCAAATCTTTGTATAATACTGTCCTATTTATAATCCCAGATTAGTTTTTCGCTTAAGCCTTCATCGATGAGATTTGAATCTGGATTCAATGCACTTCATTCAGCATTTACCATTTTTATTTTTTGCAATATACTTGAAAACTTACCATAAGATAGAGTTAACAGTTATTAAAGATTGAGGATACCAAAATATAAGAATACTGAATTGGTGTCAGATCTAAATAACTATGCAAACAAATTAACATGAATATATTTCTGAATTTCAAGCTAGTAGCTTTGACAGTACAAAATAAAATAAAAGATGGTTGGTGGATAAAAATGCATTAGGTCTATAATAATCAAAATATATTAGAACCAAATTCAAAACTTCTCACTATTGAAGATCTTAATCCAAAAATTATTCTGAGAATATAAAGAGACAATTTTAGCATTACATCTAATACCTAATAATTATTCAAAAGTACTATAGTTGATAGAACTGAAATGGAATAAACATGTAACTTTTAAAAGGCATTGGATAAGATGATAATCATGATTTTTTTTTTTCTAAGAATTGACTCGTGTTAACGATATTCTAACCAAAAGAATTAAGCTTTTCTGTTTTATGGTTCAAAGATAAGTACTTTTAATTACAAAAGGGATTTTATTTATTGTGCGATTTCAGCAGTTGGAAGACTTACCAATAATATATTAACCATATTACAGTATTTTGCAACTTGATTAAGAAGCCATCACAAGTTCAGAATTTGCATAAAATTTTTATAAAAAAGATTTTATAATATGTTGTATTTTTGTCAAATGAAAATTTGCATTGGATATTAAAAAATGTTAAAATTTAAAGACAACACTGTAATGATATAAACGAACTATCTCAATTATTTAAGATAACTAAATTGTTTTCATTAATCAGAATGAAAACATTATTGGAAAATATTGTTTCTTTATTACTGACATTTTCAAAAGCTTAAAAAAAAATTAGAATATATATGCATAGATTGTGTATATAAAATGTCTAATCATCAACTGTTTGTTATTAAGTTCAAAATTAATGGGACAATTTAAAATAAATACATTAATTTAAAAAAAATAAGTGTATATAATTATTACATAAATTAGTCATCATTTGATTTCTTCACTCCTAGGTGGCATTACTCAAATATATTCTGGCTATTTAAAAAAATTCTCAGAATAAGTGCGTAGTAATCTGTAAGAATTAAGCCATTTTATAATTGTTTATTTTATTAATAAATATGACCTCATGTATATTTTAATAAATACATATTTGTCTTTCATTTGGAATATGGAAATATTCTCATCAACAAATGAATCCTCGAATATTCCATCATTTTTAAATTAACATATAGATTGCAGATGCAGTAAAAATGACTACCATGGTTAAGAGTAATTATTTTTTAGAAATATAATATTTGAAAACTTATAAAAGACATGATAAACATTTCAGACCATAGAATGATTTTCAAATGGCAAAATTGTTATGTCAAAGTTATAAACAATATTATAATTAAATATTTCTTATTTATTGAAGAAAACTCAATAGTGATGTAGAATGGTTTTAATCATCAAATTATATCATATATGTATGAGTTAAGTTAGTTTTAAGAAACATAACAAATGATAATCTATCTATATTAATAATCTCTATATAAATATGTATGTGTAAATATAAGAAAGCGACCCACACCTATAAAATATCAAGGATCTCAATCTGCTGCCAAATGAAACCTTTTATGATAAAAGTGGATGAATATCTACCTTTAAATATGATTTAAGATGTTTACATAGGCTTTAAATAATAATACTTTACTGAAAAAGATTGAAATTTTAATTCTCAGAAGTTTAAATAAACTCTATTGGATAGGCATTTATGTATGAACATTTATAACCCAATCTAGCCTTGAGAAAAAACAGCTTTATCATCTAAATAATGCATAATTATAGTGCAGTTTGAAAATTAAAAATGATTATTTGTTAGCCTGTTTTTAAAACAGATTATATTTGCCTGTTTAATGGGGTTTATTTAAACTTCTGTAAATTAAAACTCTCAATATCTTTCAGCCAAGTGTTAATCTTTAATGCCTAAACAAACATCTTAGAGCATAAACAAAGATAGATATCCATTTTTAACAGAAAAGATTGCATTAACAGAGACTGCAACACTTGGAATTGCATAGGTGTCAGCTACTTTCATATATTTACAAACCAAAATAACCTTGTAAAAAATCAGCTTTATTATATATATCAGATATACTTAAAATTTTCCACTCTATTACATATTCTTGAAATATATGAAGACATTTTAAATGGTGTAAATATATATATAAAATTGAAACTCCTTGTTAATTTATATATTTAATATAGACCAAGCAAATTGTAATCTATGGAATATGCTACATAATCAATTACTTTTTAACCTGCCCAGTTTCTATTACATATGTATTAAAAAACTGTATTCATGTAAATGGAGATAACTTGAACTATTTATGTTGCTAGAAAACTACCACAATCTTCATAAAGCTAAACAAGTTTTCTCCATTAACCTATAATAGCTCCTTTGTTGGTGTTTACTGAAGTAAAAGGGAACCAATTAAATTTACAGTAGAGCCACAAACTATGTTGTATCTAATTACATGAATTCAATTATACACTACTCTAAAATAAATGTAAATAAACAACAAATACGTGAACAAATACATAATAAAGACAATGAAATTTGTGATCTATTAAATTTTGCAAATCTTTTTATAGTGGTAGCTAGTTTTTATTTACTAAATATCACTTTCTCAAATGTGAATTACATAATCACATTTTCTTTGTAATTTGTACTTGTTCAGTTCAATAGCTTTATTAAAAGCATGTATACCTATTTTTATCCTAGCATTTTTTTTCTTCAAAATTTTTTATTCTGTACAATATATTTTTAATAAAGTACTGTATTTTTATAGAATCACGAGTGATAATTCAAAACAATATTGTGAAGTATTTTTGTTAATGGAGAAAATAAAAATTGTTTGATTTAATAAAAAAAAAATCTTATTCAGAAGTGGGCCATATATATCAAAAATGAATTTTCTATTAGAGAAATAATAAAGAGGAAGAAGCATATTTGTGTTATTGTTGCTTCTGCTCCAAAACAGCTAAAATTGTAAGCAGACTAAGGAGCAATTTTAGACCAAAATTAATAAACTCTTAAATCTATGGCTAAATGACATGAATCATAAGATTATTATAGTTAATGATCTTCTATGACATCAGAAAGTGTCAAGACTTTACCAATAATTTAGCCAAAAATCTGGAATACCAAATGTCAAATAATTTACTGCAAATAAAGAATAGCTGCATAGCTCTAAAGTTTACAATTATTGAAAATGATTCCCTGATGGAACAGCATTTTTCTTTTATGGAAAAACACTGGGATTATATTCATTGCAATATGAGTTTGATGATTTAAGAAGGAAAAGAAAACAACCTTCCATCACAATGTTTTTAAAAAAAATATCAAAACAAAATGATGTTCCATCAACTTTTCATTCTATAGTCATGTGTGTTCCAAACATTTCAAAATATTTCAATTAGCAGCTTCAGAAGATTAGTTATCCAACACTTCTGTTGTTTATTTTATAAACAAAAAAAAGAATTAAATTTTATTACAATATCAATTTTTAATAAATTTATTGCACACAGATACACAATTCTGTAAATATATACATTAATATGTTTTCTCAATTTATTCTTAATAATTACTTTATATATATAATTTTGTTTTCAATTTTAATTTATATATGCATAATATACACACAAAGCACTTGTTTATATGAATATGCATGTTAAAATATATGGTACTGTGCACTCACAGTATAGTAAGTAATACATATTCTATTCTACTTACTGTTTGACAAGCGATATAAATATTGAAGAATAGCTGTGATATTCCCAAAATTTGGCAGAAACTTTTTATAACAAGAATTATCTAAAGATTAGCCTTTCAAGCTAACGTACATGCACTTTTTACGAATGTTAATACTAATAAATGAATACTTTCATTTCCAACACAAGATAAAGTCTTTGCGAACGAATAAATGAATCCACTTATTCATTCAACCCAAATTCTAATATATGGACAAATCTTAAGTACTGGATATGAAAGTGTGAGGATAAATCAATCACTTTAAATTACTGTTTACTATGTCTGAATGAATGACGTCAACGAAATTATCTAGAATTTACAAAACGTCACTCTTAAATGAAACTAATCATATGTAATAAACTAAAGATTAGCCTTTCAAGCTAATGTACATGTGCATTTTACAAATGTTAATAATAATAAATGAATACTTTCATTTCCAACACAAGATAAAGTCTTTGCGAACGAATAAATGAATCCACTTATTCATTCAACCCAAATGCTTATATATGGGAAAATCTTAAGTAGTGGATATGAAAGTGTGAGAATAAATCAATCACTTTAAATTACTGTTTACTATGTCTGAATGAATGATGTCAACGAAATTATCTAGAATTTACGAAACGTCACTCTTAAATGAAACTAAACATATGTAAATGAGGCATGTACATTAGGTTGAAAGGCTAATCTTTAGTTTATTACAATTTATAAACATAGCGCCATATAAATAAATGCATCATTAACAAAAATTATCGTGTTAAGAAGATATTTATTATGATCACTATCAAATAATATACATTAAACTCTTCATGGGTAAAGAATAAATGTTTCAAAAAGATTGCATTAAATTACTAATAGATTTCTTAATTGCAAATTTCATAATTATTTTTTTTTATTCTCTCTTGTAAAGATTTTATAAAAATTTGCATTTTTTTATCTATATAATATATTTTTATGAATAATATTTTTTTATTATAAAATATAAAGTAATGTAAATTTTTATCATAAAATTTATATATAATTAATAAGTGACATCATGAAAAGGTTAAAAGATATAAATAAAGTATTAAACCTAGCTTTACAGCCAGAAATATATGCAAGTAAATACATTAGGTTTTATGTAGTGTATATATTTATTTATATACCTATCACATAAGGAAATTCAATGTATTTGATATATAATGAAATTTGATTTTTATATACTTGAATTTTATTTGTTATTATTATAATTTGTTAATGAATTAAATTTTTATTGTTATGTTGACTTTTCATATGATGCATGTTAAGTCATCAAATTCAGATGGTATAACATCCTCTGCAGACAAAGGTTTCTCCAATGTCCATATACCATGAAGATAGAAATACTTATCAATAGGTGAGATCTGACTGTTTTTTCGATATTTGGTTCATATCCTATCTAAAAATAAATAATTTTATATTTACTGACCAAGAATGGATGGTTAGTTATGTGGTTATGAACTCACTACTTAAAAAATAAATGCTAAGTCTGAATCAAATTTTAAAAATTCAAATTTATCTGGTCTGAATTTGTATTGCATGTCAAAAAAATGCCAAATGGATTCATCTTAAAGTCTTTTATAATATATGCATAATACATAGATTACAGTTGAAATATTGTAAATTAAAATAGATAACAGCTGATGAATTTTAAATGAAAGTATATCATTACTGATAAGAAAGATTATAGAATATATATTCCAGATTATTTTCATTAATGATATTAAAATATATGCTGGAAGTCATTGCTCAAACATTTTCAAACTCTAATTACTCTTTGAAAAATCAAAAAATTATATTTTGTCAATATTCACTGATAAATTTTTGACCTAACAAAGCACTTTCTTATTTTTTTCTGATTAGCATTGATAAATTTTATTTTAAATAAATAAATTCAACAATGTATTACAAAAACAATTGTGAAAAAAAAAGAACGGATTACCTGTACTCAATTAACAAAGTCAATGGAAGGATTTTTTTTTAAAAAAAAAAAAAAATCTGAGCTTGAAAAAACAACAACAGAAAAACTATAAATGATTTTAAAGGTGGAATGAAGATAAGTAGTTGGAGAAATAAAAATAATATGAACATCTGACTCTAAGTTAAGGTTTCTCACATAATGATTTAGTTAAGATAATTATTTAATATCAAATTAGTGATAAACTTAATCATATTGGTGACCATGTGCTTTTTGTGACTACAATCTGGATCAAAATCCAAATGAAGTAAACATGAAACTTTTTTCAATAGTGATTTGGAAATTTTCTTTATGGTAGTTAGTCTATAGTCATCTCAGCTAATCAGCCAATATTGGTCAGTAAATAGTTACTCATCTATATTATTGTTTTTCTATTTAAAATGATTATAGATATCTTTGCTGTGAAGTGGAATATTTAGATGTTTTATTCATTTATACAATTTGAACACTAATAATTCCGAATTTACTCAAATAGCATTCTCAGCTTTGAATAATTTAAAACACATGTATTTTTAAAATAAAATTTAAAAAATAAACATTCACAAAATAAATAAATAAAGTAATACATTTGACTGTTAGGAAATATTTGTTTTGTCTTTCTTAATTACATTTCTTTTATTTTCCATATTAAAATTATAAATATCAAGTATATCTATTACACTTAGATTCACAATTGAACAGATATATTAATCTTTAATTGAGGTTTAAAATTTATATGTAAGCTAAAAATAATCTCTAATTTAGTAAATGATTACTAATAATCATTAACAAACATATTTATTTGAAATGGTTGGTATTAAAATTGTAAATGTAAAAAAATTAACATTTGTAAATCAAATTGTAATAATCTGGTAATGATAAATACTGAACAAATGATAAAAACATGTATATGAAATTGTGGTCTGGGCCAAATAAAGAGTGCTGGCTATCATGAAGTGCATTTTGTGTCATTTTTTTTCAAATGTCATTATTCATATGATTTAAAAATAAATATCATAGAGTCGATATTTAAGTATACCTGATCTTTCTATACACATACATACACACAATTTTCCAAAATAAAATAAAGACACTACAAATATGACAGAAGTGAGAACTTCATCCCAACTTCTTATTCATCTTTTTATTTATTTTTTAAACATTTTTATTATAGCAAATATAATGTTATTATTAAGTTTAATCCAATTTTTTAATAATTTTTATTGTTACAAATAATTTAATTAAATTTTGAATAGAAATGAAAACAATTTAATAAAAAATGGTAAGTTTCTTTATTCAGCTTTAAAAATTTTATTATTTACTATTTTAAGAAGAAAAAGTGTTTCAAATGTAATTTTAAATTTTAAAAATTTAATAATGTGGAATTTATAAAAAAAAAAAAAAAAAACAAATTTTACATGATGTTGTCTGTGACAGTTTGTGAATTTCACTTATATATATATAAATAGCAAGTGTAAAAAAATAAACAAACTTTAATAACTAACTTCTTAAAATATATTTTTGTTGATGATTGTATTAAGTATTATGTATGTGAATGTTATTAAAAAGTCATTAAAATCAAAACAAAATTATAAAGAAAATATATTATTATATATTTCTTTAAGTTGGCATAAATATTATGACAAAAAAGTTAATTTCTTCTTTTTTTTTTTGGAATTATCAATATATAGATAATGAATTTAAGAATTATATTTTAAAATAGTATATAAAATATACTATAAGTGCACTGGCCATTTTAACTATTCAAATTAATTGCTATTATTTAATGTTTAAATTTATATTTGTTTAAAGATTTTAAGTACATTACTTTCTCAGCAAACTTTCAATATTTGCTTTAGAAATAGAAATTAATTTCATTTATTCTATTTCAGAATCATCTATTGGAATCTTGAGTAATCAGTGAATATTAGATTATAGTATATTCTAATTTTTCAAATTAGTTTCTGAGTGAAGGTGAATACCAGAAACTAATTTGGAGATTTGATTGGCATCATTATTCAGTGTTTATAGACTAACAAATGTTACAACAAAATGACTCTGGATTAGCATACTTATGGTACAAAATATTTTAGATAGATCTGTTATCACTGCAAGTTGGAGCTCGTGAATATACTCATGTATCTCTACTGTACATTAGTTATCTTTTGGTTAATCGATGGAGCTTTTTCTATTACAAAAAAGTCAATGACATTTAACCAGTAGCAAATTAAAAAATAAGAGGAAAACAAAACCTTAATGGCATTATAGTGGATCTATCAAACAAGAGAAGTTACAAAGATAAGTTTTTTAAAAAAAAATTCAAATGTTAATTATATATATAATATTTAATAAATAAGCAAAGTGTATGTTTAATTTTGAATTGTTTTCTGTAAGTAATTTGATATATCATAGTATTATTTTATTCAGTCTTTTTTTTTTAATGATAAAATTATGAAAGCATTTATCTTTTTCTTTTTTACTATTATCTAGTAATAATTTAATATTTCTAAAGGTGTATATATATTTCTATAAAATAATTTTATTTTTCCACAAAATATACAAACATTATGTTGAAAAATAAAACTTTTTTTTTTATAAAATCAATAGATAAAAATCCACAATGGCAGAGTTAATATATGATTTCTTTTAATCAGGCAATATTGTTAATCCAAAAATGATTAATACTAGATCATAACTGTTTAAACTAAAGGCATAAATGCTACATTTAATAGTTTTATATACTATTATAATAAATTTAGAGTTAGACTATAAATTTAAATTAATTAGTTGTATGGATTTAATCATGATTATAAAAGAGCTTTTGAGATGGTCTCACCATATTCTTGCAGAACCGTCTAGTTTAAGCTTGGATTTAACATTCCAGCCTTAAATCCAAAGTTCTCACTAACAAAGACCATATATCAAAAACTAACACTACAATTTAGAGATTACTTATTATTTAAACTTATAATATTCATAAGTGCATAATATAATGTACTGTAATGTGTGCAAAAAGTAAAGTATTAAATTATTTATTTAATATTTATAAAATAGCACAATGTATTATAAAGGACACATTTTACTGTATTATTTATATATACATAATATTGTATTAAATGATACATATTCGATGTGAACAGTAAATGTAAATATGCATTCTTATGCACATGTACAGAGCAATTAAATGTGTAAATAAAGTATACACAAAAAGTATGTAAAATAGTTGTAAATATTCAAACAGCTTTATATTTATCTGTCATAAATGAGTACAACTAATAGTAATAGAATAGATTGCAAAATACATCATATATGGTAATAGAATGATAACATGATCACAAAAGAAAGCATTGATCATGGAAAGACAAACTCAGAAACATCAACAATGACCAGAGTATAAAAATCCAGAGTAAGAATGTCAGTTGTCTGTTTTTAAACTATATCTGACAATTCTCAATACTCCTATTTCCATAAGTATGAAAGCAGGACTGGGTAATTATGTGAAGATAAATATTAATTATAAGTATCAGTTGAGGGTTTAGTTAGTGCATCCATATAAGTTCACTGTTTCATGCATTGCATTTGTACTAATTCTGACTTTTTTTTATGTATATCTGTGCATTATATTTAGGATCTTGAGGCACTTAATGCCCATTTTTTCCTTGCTTACTTTCCTGAATAGTGCTTTAATAAAGATTAATTTGATAACTAGCCGAAAATTGCAATTCAATGATGGCAGTTAAGTTTCAGGTCCAACTTGACCTTTACATGTTTACAGTTGGATATAACAAAGCTTATAATAGATGGATCCAGAATAGAGTAAAAAGAACAATATCTAAAAGTGTATATTATATATAAATAAAAAGTCATGTGAAATTTTGACTATAGATCCGCACATATGATATAAAAATTAGTTGTTTTATTAGTTCTAATTAAAACAATAATATCATTATATAAACATTAAACATACACACTAAAATATATAAAAGAGCAAAACATAAACATTGTTTTAATAAACTTGAAAGGAAACAAGTATTTATGTATACTCTTAATTATTTTTTTTTTAAAGCGCGACATAAAAAAGTTTTCTGCAGAGAGCTCGAAAATGGGATGATGGAGACTTGCACAAAATAATAATTTATTAAACTACTGTTCTGTTTAAAATTTAGTTAAATTATCTGCAACAAAATATTATTTTAAAAATGGATTATTAATAGTAAAAAAAAAATATATATTTTCAATAATAATAATAATTTCAAAGAAAAAGAATATGGAATTGATGTTCTATTTTGTGATAATTGCACTCTCTTTTATTATATTTTAGAATATATATATTAATATTTTACTTATCGATTTTAATATTGTCATTGGAGAAGAAAAGAAATGTAATGTATTTAAAATGATCAAAATATTTAATAGGTTCTAATCAGTAGAGATGATAAATACTCTAAAATGAGAATGAAAAAAATTATAAAACTTTGCATTTTAATAAAGACTCAAAAAAAAAGAACTACATGAAATTATCTGATTTCTTGACCATATTAACAATGCAAAAGCTCGATGTTTGTGTACAATTCCAACCCATTCCTCACAACATGTAGATGGAGTGGGGGGGGGACACAGTCTGCCTTGAGAATTCTTATAATTATTTCCTGTCTCAAGCCTTTGTTCCATATCATAATGACAACTATAAAAACAAAGCACTTATATATATTTAATTTTACTTCAAAGAGATGAGAGAAGAGAGGAAGGGAACTTTAAAAAAAAAAAAAAAGATTTTAAAACTTTATATATATATTCAGATTGATAACTTATTATAAATCCTAAAAGATAAAACAGACTTACATATTAAATAGCCCGTTGCAAGTCAAGGGTTTTTCCAGAATCGTTCAACAAATAAATACAAAAAAGACATTACTTACAAGAATAGACATCCACCAGACCGAAGATTTTTTATAGTATTCCTTTCTTGTTTTACTCTCTAGCAAAAATTAGATTATATATCCAATTACAGATCAATAATTAGATGGCTATTGTACTAGAATAGTGTGATATTTGAAGAAAAAATCTTAAGCTTATTTAAAAATCCTGTTACTTAAACATACTTTTCAAGTTTCACCTGAATTCGAACCTCCGATGATATGCATGACAGACAGATATACTAATCCAGAATATTAAAGTCCTTTTACGTACCAGAATATGTATACACATATATAAACTCTTTATATAATACCGTTAATAAAATCTATATATTAAATGAACTCACATTAAACAAATATAATAATAACCTGTTTGGTTTGGAACTAATACAAGTGGTAAATTCCAGATGTCAGAGTAATGTGGATTACAGATTGGCTCTGTTGTGTCTAGTCCTTGAACTTCTTATGAGCTCACAAGCAATCATTATTTTTTCTTTAACTTATAAAAAGAGTTAATAACTTTAAAAAAATTGTATTAATCTAACAATCAATCCTTTAAAAAAATGAATGAAGTCTTTTCTTATTATTTTTTTTCTTTTGCTTATTTGACATGTTTTCTTCTTTATAATTCATTAACTTTTTGCTATTAGAAAGTAGAATGATATTATCACCATAAAATCATAGCTATATCAACAGAAAAGCTGCACTTCATCTGTGTCGAAGAAAACAATTGTAAATTGATCCTAAAAGCTATATTGAAAATGTTATGAATTCATATAATCCTAATATAAATGAATAAAACTAACAACACATTCTTCTATGCACTTTACATAGTATAAATGTAATATTTTATTTACCACACTTTCAAAAATAGCTGACAGTTTTGACAGTTAAGTAATCTTCTTTAGAGTAATAATATATACAATAATCTGTAGATAATATTAACTTGATATAACTTCGTAAAAATTATGAAGATTTTTCATACTGCAAGCATTAAAGTTTTTCTTACATTAGTATTCAACATATTTAAAATGTTTACTATCAATCACCCTTCTCTCAAACAGTAGCAACTCTCTACAGTAAATTTTGGTCATGTGATATTTTAGTGTTTTAATACCTTCCTCCCATTTTTTTTAAAGACCTTAGTGAGAACTTAGGTCATTTGTGACATTTTATTTTTATAATTAAATTGTTATTCTATATTATATATATAGCCAATTGTTACATTATTTATTATAAATATAAGCTTACAAATAAAAGTCACTCTAAAAGTTAATATTTGAATGTTGCAAAATAAAAAAATAAAGTAGTAGAATGATTAACAGTAACAATGGTGCTACTTCCTTATAGGATAATAACATTTGTTTAATCATGAAAATTACTTAACAAAATATTTATTACTTGAAATCCATATTTTAGTTGAGACATAAAAAAATCAAATTATGTTATAAATGTAAAAATAATATTTACTATGATTAAAATTTCATAAAAAATTATTTGATGGCATTTATCAAAGCATTTTTTCCAGTAAAAAACAACTGTGGCTTTGTTATAAATATGTTTTTATGACTTTGTATTCTTAAAAACAAACATGTTCAAATAAAATCTAATTGTAAACATATAGTTTTTTGATTTAAAATAAATATTTTACAAATATGATACATAAATAAACTTAAATGTGTAAATAAATTACTGAAAATTACAATTTTTCTTTTTGAAATACTAAATCAAAACGCACATTCAGAATTGCCTTGAGGCCAAATAATCTACTGATCAGTAATGCTGTCAGTTTCTTTGTATTATAATACAATCTATCAGGTATTGCATATTCAGATTCAAATTTATGTTATATTTGTAAGAGATCTTAAAGTTTTTATTTGCAAAAAAGATGTGAACTGGTAATTTAATATTATAGATAACTGCAAAATAGCAATAAAAAGATTCCAGCTATATCAATACCAAAATAAAGATCTAAGATTAGAAATTTTATAGCAACAGGAAAAGCTCCAATTAAACTTTCTTCAATCATTTTATTTTACATACTTTTGATTCATCATTTACAAATGCATTATTTCCCCACATTCCTGTCATAACAACTTTCTTTGGTCTGAAGATCAGTTCCATTATTTCAAGACCTGTTATGTTTTGCACTATCGCTGACAAATCATATTCTTAATGGAATATTTTTACATGGATATTTTATTTTTAATCAGAAGTGAGATACCGAATCAAACCCTATTTATTTATTTCTCTCTCTCTCTCTCTGTGTGTATATATATATATATATATATATACCCAAACACAACTAGACAAATTGTATTTAATTTACTTACTATTAAATAATTAAAAATATATAAATTCTACTAATAAATTATAACTTAACAATGCTTCAAAAAATACAAATAAAAAATTAAGAATTTAATCATTTTAAAACTTATTAATTCATAAATTACATATTTTGATAGCTAATTCTAGAATTAGAAGATTTTAATATTTTAAGATTAATCTACATGTAATTACAAAAGAATGTGGTAGAGTAATACCTAACAATCATTATTAATAACAATTTTCTAATGAAGATGAGAAGCTTTCAGACATCCAATCAGGATCCATGACCTGGATAGAACTTCATTTAGAGAATCTTTTTTCCCCTAACAAAATAAATATTACTTTTTGACATAATTTGTTTCCAAATCTTTATTTTAATAATGCCATTAATAAAAAAGAAAATCAAAATAAGGTAGTACTTAAATTTGATTGAGTTATATCCATGTGCACATAGGTAAATATATTGAAAGTTAAAACATGCATATTATTCATAATTTTATTTGATTTATTTCTTTTACAAACTAACATCCAAAAAGTAACTAATATTAAAGTAAAATTTCAATGTTCTTTTATAATTAAAACTAGTTTTACATGAAGATAATTAATTTTATTATAAGTATAAAAATATAATAATTGAAATCATACATATGGAAATTTATCCAGCAATTTATTATAAAAATCTTTTATAATTACAAATATTTTATTTTCAATATATATATAAATCAATATGTTATAGAAAATTACATGATAAAAAATTTCTATAAATTGGACTGCCATGATTTTTTTCTGAAAACCTACTAGAAATTATCTAGAATTATTGTTAAATTCAGTTCTTTAAACATATATATATATATTGGCTATGATATTAAAATTATATATTTGCACATATATATTTTTTTGCAAATAACAGGTTGTGCATTGTTTTGCTTTATAAAATTGACATCCACTGTATATGTATTTTAATGAATAATTATTAAACTCTTTTTATCAATATTTTTAGAGACTCCATTTTATTATTTTTTTATATATATAGTTTACTTTTTCCACAGCCTTGAAGAATGGTAGACTGAAAGTAAATTCTCTGTTTACACATATTAATTCAAAATGGAGAAATCTAAAGCAACAAGATATTTACTTAATAAATATGAAATACCCATATTTATTTTTAAATATTTCTTATTAAAAATATTTTAAAGTAGCATGCTTTTGAATTAAATTTTTTTTAAATATCAATATTATATATATATATATAGTAATGATCCATATGCTCTGGAGCAATAATAATAATGGTGATCTTATGTGTATAAATGATGATAGAGTACATGAATGGAGAAGAAATGATTATAACTGTATAATGACATAAGGAGAAGAGTTTATGATCAATAAACTATAAAAAGCATATGAATAAGAAGATTTATATTATTTGTAGAATGATTAACTTGATGTCATACATCCTTCCTGTTGAATGCTATCTACTTAATAATGACTTAGGATAAAATTGGGTCAAATTATTAACTTTCCTTATCACTCTTATTCTTACAATACTTTAAAATCTAGCGAGTTACATATCTACACAACACAAAATTAAATACATGATATTCATAACTAGGATATACACATGATGGGAAAGTTTCTATTTTATTACATTCTAACAATAAAATTAATAAGGGTATATTTAATAATATATTTTTTTAAATATATAAATGTTCAGGCATTTATAAAGAAAATGTAGATTATTTTAAATATTGGCTTTATTTATGAAACCTGTTCTTTATGACTGTTTGAACTTTTATATATTTAAAATTACAAGTGCAAGGAAAAGAAATAAGATATTAAAAGAATTATGTAATATATGAAAGTGAGTTGCCTGATAAGAATGTCCTCACTACCCTAAATATCGTGGCAATATAATACAAAGGGATTTTCCTGATATATTGGGTGTTCTTGTTTTCAGATTGATATCTCGAGGCAATGTAACTTCTTTTCAAAAGAGAAAAAAATTTATAAGCATCTTTATGCATAACATTCCAGACCATTACCAATGGAAAACTATCAGTATTAGTGGTTAGTTATTAGAGCATTTCTTGAGTAGTAGTAAAATCCAAACATCTGCTTACTTACCTTAATCTATATTTAAAAGAATATATGAGATATTTATTAAATTATCAATAATAATTTTATTTTTACATAATAATTATTAAATAATTAATGACTTGTAAAACACTATTTATGACAAATTATTTTAACTTATACTCATTTCTTTATATTACCAAAGCAGCCTATTCGCAGAGAAAATGATTACTACTAATTAATTCACAGTATTTAAAAATGATTAATAATCTGTATTTATAACTAATATTGCTTTTATAAACTTATTCGAAATATTTTATCTTGAGTACAAAGTATTTAAAAAATTAAAATTCAAGTTCATAATTAAATAATGTGTATTTTGTATAAAATAATTGCTGATCTTGATATGGATGTAATATTCTAATTCATAATAATAATTGTATTTAGAAAGAAATAATAATAATGAATAAAACAGTATGTAGTAATATTCATATATACCTAATATAATTGGAACCATGCAAAAAAAATTCAAAGCTTATTACAGGGCAAATATTATCTTTTGATTAGTGTCATCTTTCTTATACAGAACAACTATATATAAAATTTATAGCTATAATGCCCTATATGATGGAGACCTTGCTATCTAGGACATTTAAATCTCAATAAATCCTTAATTTAATATATACATTGTGGGGAAGTTTCTATTTCATTACATTTTAACAATAAAGTTCCTAAGGAAACATTTAATAATATAACAGAATATGAAAATGAGTTGCCTGATAAGCCAATGTTTTCACTTTCCCTATAATATAATGGGATTTGCCTAATATATTGGTGTTGTTGTTTTCAGACTGATACCTTGAGGCAATGTAACTTCTTTTCAAAAGAGAAAAAATATATGAGATCATTATTAAAGAGTATTAGATTAATGATAATATAGTGAGGACACAATACATAGAGAAGGATATGGTACTCTTCACCTCAAAACAAATACCAATAAATAAATGCACTATACAAGCATATAAAAATTCAAATTAATATTATCAATCCAAAATTCAAACTTTAATATTTAGTCATGAAGAAACAATCTCACAATATTTTCAAATCATTATTGGCTTATAATAACAATGTCGATGGTGATGATGATGATGATAATGATAATAATAATAATAATAATAATAATAATAATAATAATAATAATAATAATAATAAGTGATACTGTTCATCTGTTCACTTGAATTTGGAATATTGGTATTGACTTTTAAATGTATACAATCTATGCTGCTAATTTCTATTTAAGTTTAGTTGATTATTTTGATATGGGTTCTTTTTAAACCAGTTTGGTTTAAATGATAAAATCGAATTAATTCATAAAATTAAATACATTTTATCAGATAATAAACATAATATTTTCATAAATAGTGGAATAAAAATTCATTAATAGTTGACCATTAGTTTATTTAAATTGTTTATTGTCTTTTGAACATCCTTAATAAAATATTCTTACTTGAAACACTTTCGAAATATTCATAATAGTGATACAAGTAGATTTTAAAATAATATTTTCAAAATTAGTATTAAATTTTTCCCCTAAATCTGGAGTTTTAATAACAAAGCTTGCAGAAATATGCTTTCAATCTGAAATAAAGCTTCAGAAATATAATTCAGAATTAAAATCTATGCGCATTGAAAAAAATATTTTACAAAAATAGTCATATATTTGAATGTAATGAATACTCGACACAAATATAATATAAACATAAAGATTCCAAGTCTTTATCTTTGTTTGAAATATTTAATAAAACAACTAACTATATTAGAATGTGTTTTTTTTAATCTTTGTGAGATGAACATAAAAGTCAAGCTTTATTATTTCAAATCCAAATATTTCTTAATTTATTCTTTTTTTGGGAAGACAAAAAATTTGCAGTTCCTGGGTGGAGAACATTAGGAAAACCTTCACTAGATATGTGAACAGCCATTTGATTAATATATTTCATTTATTGTTTTATTTTGTAAGGCAAAATAATGAACAATTCTCTTGTTAAATAACTTTACAAAGCTGAGCTGTTAACTGTAAATGGTCTTAAAAAATTTAATTTCCAATATTTATTATTTCATATAAGAATATCATTTTTTAAAATGGGAAATAGCAATAGTAAAACAATAAGATACTAAATAGAGTTCTCAATGTTTAAATTAAAGTTGATTTTTCAAAACTTACATAATTTAAATAAATCATTTGATTGCCCCATCTAATAGCTCAGTGGTGGAATATCAGATCTCTGGGATATGGTGCTCTAGAATTGATTCCAGTGCTACTACTTTTGGTACTCATACTTCTTATAACTCCTGAACAAAAAGCCAATCGATTAAATATTTATTATTGATTTAATATTCACAACAGTTAAATTTCATAGTGTAGTATTTATTAGCAAAAGAAACCTATATGAGATTAATTATATTTATTTATACACTGAGTAATGTCTTACTACGATATTATTATAAAAACATTTAGTATTATTTCAAATAACCAGATAGGTAGCAACAAAATTTTGATTTTAAACATATGCAGGATTTTAGCAGATTAAAAATTATTTTGTCTTTTAAAGATTAAACTTTAAAATATTTTCTTATAAATTAATGTTCTTTTATTAAAATATAAATTTAGTAAGGATCGATTCAATCTGAAATTTCTTTAAACAAATGTTTTAAAATTTGGTTTGGTTTTAGAAAATGCAAAAGACTATTTAAAATTCTTCAAAAAAAAATATAAAAATCTATCTGCTTCCAGATAATAAAAAAGAATTAATATGAAAGAGTAATACTGATTTTAAAACACAACTTGTTATTTTTAAAACACTTTGGTCTTACATGAAATGAAAAAATATAATTTTTGGTAAAACTTAAATTCATTTCTAAAAAAATAGTTATGTAACATTGGATAGTTAAAATATGAAGAGACCATTAAAAATTAATTAAATGACTTTATTGTGCAGGAGTTCATATAACTGGAATCGATCCCAGTATTCCACTCTACTACTGCACCAAACCATATAAGACAAAAAAATCATTTATAAGTCATAAAATATTTCTTAAACTTGAGAAAATACATTAAATATTTTTAAATGGTTGTTTTCTTTATAATAAAATGCCATTGTGGAAGATAAAATTGTATACATGGTTAAAACATAGTTAAACTTCTTATTTCTTTCAAAATGTTTAACTTACAAAATACTGCAGAAATGAAATCAAGCTGAGAAGAAAATTTGATTGATTCAGTCATATACAATTATGATCTTGAACAGTTTCTGATTTTAGCAAAATTGAATTAAAAAACTGTCAAGGAATGGAATACATTACACACTTCATGCACACACTATTTATATTTCTAAATTTTCTCTCTTTAACAATTGATTGGTTAATTAAAATTAACTATCTGAAACCTCATGAATGACAAATGCTTTAGATCTTACAATCCTTATCTTTGATAAAAATTGTCTTATGCATTTTCAATTAAAATTAGTAATCACTTACTTAACTCTTCAATTGGTAAAGACATTTTCATTATTTATCCTTGTGGCAATTTTTGTAATCATTTAATATTACACCTTTATTCTGAATTTGATATAATAAATTGGACTTGATTTATTAAAAATATAAGATTACAAATGAAAGCATTCTAAAATATCATATTTGAACTTTGAGAATAAAATGAAAAATAATAGTAAATAAAAATATGTAATGAGAACAGTGAATATTTTCCTGATTGGATAGTGAAAAGAAAAGTAGCATAGCCATTGCAAAAAAATAATAATAATGAAATCTTTGTTGATTAAACTTTATTTTTGAAATGTGAACACATTATGGAATACATGATAAATATAACCACTTCTATTCTAAAATTTAAAATTGCATTTATAATTTTTAAAATATCACAAACAATGTGAACTACTATGTTAAAAAGTGTTAAAAAAGACATTATCAATTTTATTACCATAGTTATCTGTTTACCATGGCTGAATGCGTTAACTTACATTTCTGAAAATAAAACAGATTCAAATAAAATCAAAGTATAATTACATATTCTTTTGTTTTTAAATAAATATTATGAAAATATTGTATAAAAATAATCACAAATATTTAAATAAACTAGGGAAAAAATCAATTTTTTGCAAAATTGTTAAAAAATCTTCAAGTAATCTTGCAAATGATCTCAAAGCCAAACAACAAAGAATCTAGCAATAAATGACATAGTGGGCATAACTATATTATTGTGAACTTTTCAATGGCTACACAATTTCAACCTCTTCATTTTTTGGAAATAATAAATTAATATTTAAATTTCACTTTCACCTACCAAATAAATGCAAAACTGGCAAAATAGAACATATATAATTGCAGGAGAGTAAAAAAAATCTAAAAGATTATCAGCAACTTCTTCAAAGATTTCCAAATGAAGTGTTATGTAACTATTTATCAAAGAATTTGAAAAAATTATATTGAGAAATTCTAATGCATTTGTAAGTCAAATAAATGCACACCCATGTACACACACACACACGGTTACAATAATAAAATTAATTAACAGAAATTGTTTTATGATAAATTAAATGATTATTACATAACTATGTTTTTATTGATAATTACATATAAATAAAACTATTGTTAACTGTAAATTATAAAATACTATTTAATATCTGAATGAAGAAAAGACTTTCTTGTTAAAAATCAACTATAAGTTATTGAAAAACAATGAAAATTATTTAAAATTCATTGAACAAATTATTATTTTCTGTTTAATTGGTTTACATATAAAATTGTTTTGTTGTCTTTGGAATTAAACTAGCACTTTTATTATCATTAGTAGTAGTAGTAGTAATATTAAAATATTATTAGTAACCTTACAGTTTAAACTTGTGTATGAAGTTTGATCATAATAATATATATACATTATTTAAAATAAAATGAGCAGACTACCATTTAAATGAATAATGTGATTAAAATTTTCTACAGAACCACTATGTTATCAATAATCACAAACTAAAAGGTAGCAATTTTTTATAGTAAATGTGAATCAAATATACATTGTTAAAGAGGATAAGTATTTTAACATGTTTAAAATGTAATTTTGAGGCAACTTACAAATAGTACAATTAGAATTATTTTAATAGTAATATATTACATTAATCAGAATTAGCACTTTATAATGTGAATCCTGTTAGACTACAGTTGGTTCTGTTATTTGCATTAAGAAGTTTCAATGACCAAATTCCATTTAGATCAATAACAGTAAAAGCTTTCAATGAACACAACCTTCTAGTGAGTACCATGATTGAAAACTATTTGACTTTAGTGATATCTTTTATGCCTAGATATTGGCAGTAATCAGCGTATTAAAAAAAGATGTGTACTTGTCTTTAGAGAAAAATGCATTCTTTTTTTTAAAAAAAAAAAAAACACACTTCTATACTGGTGCAACTTATGTTTTTTAATAATTATGTGATCATTACAACAAGCTTTTGTTTGAATATATTTGATTTTTTTAAAAAAATAGCATATCAAAAGTATGATAGACTGAAAATGGGCTTTGGAATAATTTATTATTGTTCTTTTATTATTTTTTTAATTGGAAAGTTGATTTTTAGTATCTAAAATTAATTTATTTAGACATGTGCTTTTAATGAAATTATCTAAAAAAAATTACATTCAACTGTTAATAATACCACACAGGTTAGTATATGCACAATATTTTCAGAAATATTATTCTACTCTCTTCTTCAGGTGTTGTATGAAAATTGAACTTGGATCTTTAGATTCTTGAATGATGAATTTTAAGGTAACATTCTAACCAACTAAGTCATTCTGCTAAAGGCAACAGTCCATAGAACTTTGATATTAATTATCTATGACATTCCTTTTGATTTCTTCACTTTTTTCTAAGTGCAAAGTTGATTAGTGGTTTCCATACATTATGAATAATCACATTAGGTTGACTTATGAGGTTATTCGCCAATTCCATGTGAGCAGCTTTTTTGAATTTTCTTTGATTGTACCTTTTCCTCTCTATCCAATATTTTTGTATTTTCCCAATTGAACATATCTTCATTGGTATATACATCATCTTCTGGAAACCTTAGATATCTCTGTTTTCTCTCTTGTAATCATCAGATTATGCTCTTGAAATGGCTTTTCAATAGGCTAAATGGTCTCACCAATATATATTTTTCCAAATTTGCATGATATTTCATAAGTGCAGTTTTTGATTTTCAGCTTTTCAAGTTTAGGTTTTGTAGATATTGGAATTCCTCATAGTGTGGTATGGTACTGGAAAGTTGTTCTGATGTTATTCTGAATGCAGAGTTTCCTTAATTTGTCTGCTATTTTTGGTATGAAAGGATACACTATAGTTCCAATAATTGTATTTTCTTTTGATATTTCTTTTTGTTGTCTATTTAAGGTTTTTTTAATAATAGCTGATAGATAACAACTTGTCATAAGAGTTTGTTCTATATAGATCTTTTTTCAAATTGCTGGTTTCTGAACAAACTTCTTTTGCTCTGTTCCATGGTGATAGTACAACTTGATTTTTTGTGTTTCTGGTTTGAGAAAATATTTGCTAAATATTTTCCTGTATGTGTGGGAATTCTATACATTGTACTTTGATTTTGCATGAAGGAGTCTTGTCACAAGAACATCTAAAATGCCAATTTTTGTTCTTGTTCTGATGCTATTGTGAATTTAATTGAAGGGAATTCCAGAAAGTTTGTAATAATGCTCCACCATGTGGCCATACAACAAATGTATCATCAATATATCAAAAACAAACTTTAGGTGAATATGGAGTAGTAATTATGGCTGTGATTTCATGTTTCTTTCATATAAATATTGCTAATCAGGAGTGATAATGCTGAGCCCATATCCTTCCTGATTTTGTTAGACGAATTCCGAGTTGTAATGAAAGTAGGTTGTTGTTATGCAGAATGTTAATAACTCTGTTATATTATCAAGCTATTAACATTCTGCATAACAACAACTTACTTTCAATACAACACAGAATTCTTCCAACAAAATCAAGAAATGGCTATGGAATCACTATTGTCACTTCTGATTATCAATATTTACACGAAAGAACTTGAAAGCAATACCATAATGTCTACTCCATATCCACTTAAAGTTTAGCCTCACTATGTTGATGATACATTTATTGTATGGCCACATAGTGGAGTACTACTACAAACTTTCTGGAAACACATATCCCTTTCAATTAAACTCACAATAGAATCAAAACAAGGGCAAAAATGGCATTCTTAGATGTTCTTGAGACAAAACTCCCTCACAGCAAAATCAAAACTACAGTTTACAGAAAACCCACACATACAGAAAAATACTACATCCAATCACACCAGATACACAAAACATCAATACAGAACAGAGCAAGAGAAGTTTATTACAAAATCAGTAATTTGAAAAAAGTAAAGATCTATACAGAACAAACCCTTATGAAAAATGTTTATCCATCAGTTGTTCTTAAGACTTAAATAGACAATAAAAAGAATCAAAAGAAAACATCAATTACTGGTGCTCTATAGCAGTGAATTCTCACCAAAATCATAATATAAAATTGATTAATTAACCATACTGGGAGCAGAATAAATGTATAGTTTGTAAAATATGCAAAATATTGCAGTGAAAAATGTAAATTGTAAAAGTAAGATGTTTCAATTTTTGGACAAATGGACACATGGCACCTTCCTGTTGATTGAATTCTGGTCACTTCCAACAACCAATGCTTTCCCAAACCTTCTCTCACAATCATCCCTCTCTATGTAGTTAGCCTTAACATTAGAAGAGAAAACATGTTCCATAGCAAAACTGACCAAAGTTTCCAGTATTGTTATGTCTGTTGTTAAAGATAGGAGTGTTGATGGACCCTCACAGATCCATAAACTTGAGAACTCCCCACAGCATGTCACTTAATAATCTGGAGAAAATTTTATTGACTAAAAAAAACTTTAAAAAATATGCTGACACTGTTCATATAGCATTATGAACATTGCCCTCTCTTAACAATCTTCTGAACAATACCAAAGACAGAACTCCAGTCAAACCCACTCTTCAAATAGTTTATAAAATTGCTTGCCCATCTCCAGCTTGTGGAGTGGTGTGCTGCAGGAGTCAAGCAGATGGATCTGTGAGGGTCATCAGCCCTCTTATCATTATAAAGAGGCTAAACACGACTGGCAACATAAGCCAGTTTTCCTGGATCATGAGCTTGCTATGGGTTTATATGTTTTCCCTTCTAACACTAAGACCACATGCATAGAGAAGGATGATTGTGAGAGAAAGTTTGGAGAGATATGGGTTGTTGTAAGAGACCCAAATTCAATCAACAGAAAGGAATCTTGCATCCCTTTGTCAAAAAAATGGAACACCTAATGGAACATCTGACTTTTATAATTCACATTTCTCACTGCAATAATTTTCATATTTTATAAAATATATATTCATTCTGCTCCCAACAAAATTAGTTAATTAATTTTGCATTATATTTCTGATTAGAATTCACCAAAAGTTAATTCAGTGCTACCATTTATGTGTTATACCTTTTCATAGTGGCTTGACTCAGCTCAAGTTTTTTTGGAGTACTTCATTAGTATATGAAAAGAATTTCATGTTAAATAATTAAATTATTGGTACTTTAGTCTATCCACATATACCAAAGATAGCAGACAAATTAAGGAAAATCTGCAATCACTATAACATTAGAACAACTTTTCAGAGCATACCACACTATAAAGAATTCTAACATTTACAAAGCCTAAATTTGAAATGCTGAAAAGGAAAAACTGTATTTCTGAAGTATCATATAAATGTGGAAAAAGATATATTGGTGAGACCAGTTGCCTCATTGAAAAATGATTGCAAGAGCAAAAACTGATGATTAGAAAAAAAACAGAGATGTCTAAAGTAGTAGACATGAATGAACATATGTTCAATTAAGGAAAGATGCAAAATTATTAGATAGAGAGGAAAAGGTACAGTCAAGAAAATTCAAAGAAGCTGCTTACATGACCATGATGATAACCCAATAAGTCAACCTAGTGTGACTATACATAATGTATGGAATCACTAATCAATTTTGCATTTAGGAGAAAGTGGAGAAATCAGGAGGAACCTCATAGATAAGTTTATGAAATTTCTACTGATTGTTGTCTTTGGCAGGATGGATAAATTGAATAGAGTGTTATCTTAAAATTCTATATTCAAGAAACTAAGGGTCCTGGTTCATGCTAGTACTGCCTCTGGTCAGATGAGGAACAGCTGAAGAAGAGAAGAGGATAATAACTCTCAAACATACTAGCCTGTATGTTATTAGTAATAAATAATTAAATGTTTTGAATATTTAAATAAAGTTATTTTTTAAAAGCCATTCAATACTTAATATTAGATGATGGAAATAGTTCTCTATATAAATATTACTAATATACCATCATCACAAGCATTAAGGAAAACACAACTACTATAACTACTATATCTTCTGAATTGCTGAGTATTTTAAATGAAGAATTGAGAAATGAAATTAAATTTATAAAGAAGGCTCAATATCTTAAAAGAAGCAGGTGAAAAAAATAGAATTTGGCAATGTTATCCACCAAATATCTAAATGATATATATGTATCAGATGATTGGAAGAATGCAGTATTAATATTTAAAAAAGGTGTTAAAGAATATAATAGAAATTACATATCTAACAGTCTTTTATCAGTTCTATACAAAATGATTACCAAACTACAGCTCGTCTATAGTAAACTTTGGTTTTAATCAACCAAAAGAACAAGCTGGATTTAAAAGTGGGTTTAAACAATAGATCATATCCGAGTATTGAGAGAAGTTATAAAAAAAATCAATAAAGATGAGTTGCCATTGTGTTTTGAATTTGGAGATTATGAAAAGGCATTTGATTATATAAGCATTTACTCAATGAGTAGAGCATTTGATCATCAAGATATAGATCCAGGATATTGTCATATTCTGAAAATAAAATGCAATAGAAGCAATTAGATTAAATAATGACACTATGAAAATTAACATCAGAAAGTGTACTACATAGTGACTCCATAAACCTACAACATTTTATAGCAGTTTTAAAATAAGTATTTTTGTGGATTAAAATAGGAAGCTAGGAAAATAAAAGTCAATGGATTATTTAAGTCATCTAGATTTCACAGATGAGGTTAAAAATAATCCTTCAGAGCTACATGAAACATTGCAAGAGTTATCAGATGAATGTAAGAAAGTAGGACTAAAGGTAAATGTTAAAAATACTAAATTATGTTCAATGGATTTTCTTAAAGGAAGAAAAAAAAGTTGCTAATGATGACCTAGAAGAAGTTAACAACTAGAAATACCTTAGTCAGATTATTAATATAGATGGAAACATAATGGATGAAATTAATCATAGAATTAAACTTGGTAGGAATGCTTTTGGTAAAAATAACATAACATTAAAAGGAAATATGGTTATGTATTTGAAAAGAAAGGTTTTTAATAAATGTATTTTAGCAGATCTTACTTATGGATCTGAGACTTAGACACTTAACAAAAGAGAAATACAGAGATTTCAGATCACTCAATAAAATATGGAGAGATACATGGGAAGAGTAACAAGAAGAGATCCAAAATAAAATAGATGGATGAGAGAATAAACAGACATTATTGAAAAAATTAAGAGATTGAAATAAAGTTGGGCTGAAAATATTGCTAGAAGTGATAATAATAGATGGATAGTTGACAACTTAAACTGAATTCCAAGAAATTGTAAAAAACCTAGAAAAAAACTACATATGAGATGGATGGATGAAATAAAAAAGTGTTCTAATGTTATGTGGAAAAGAGAGGCTGGAAATTAATGAAAATGGATTAAACTTGGACAGATCTTCATCTTGCAGTAGATTGATAATGGTTGAAAATGATAATGATGCTGATAGTGACATGAACTTGGGTTTGCTAAACTCATACACAAGTATTGAGATCTTATGTTGAGTCTATGTATAAATTAAAAATAAAAATAGCCTATTGCAGAACAAAAATACTCATACAAACTCCAAACAAGAATAATAAAAAAGAAGACATCACAAATCAGGCTAATTAAATATTGCATGGACAAAAATTTTAACTATCTTACTTCCTTGCTTTACACACTAGATAATTTTCTAAATAATTTTAAATAGCTAACTAGGTTAATTATGAAATAATAATGTTCAAACCAATTACAAACCTGCATGGTGACTTGAATTTCAAGTTTTATGCAACTGATTCAACTTTCAAATTAAACACATAGTAAGCATTTGAATTACTATTATTGTACAATCTTTTCTAAGATGAACTGCTGGCAAATGGAAGCCAAAGTAAAAATCAGTAGAATATATTCAAACCACAAACTATTATCAGAGATTAGAGGTAATAAATTTGTTTATGCTATTTACAAATGGTGTTTAACTGCTATCTTGATTGATATTGTCATCACCATAATATAGCTTATTTTGAATATTTATAAATATTTATAGAAAACATAAAATAAAAATATACAAAATAAATAGTTAAAAGAAATATGAAAGAAATGTGCAATAATAAAGATAGAAAAGATTCATTTATTCTTAATAAAGAATGCAGCAGAGAAGGTCAAGTGAAACTCAACGAAGATTTTAATATAAAACAAAAGATGAGCAAATTCTAAATATAAATATGGCAGTTTGTTAAATTTATATTTGTTTAAAATCTGTTTAAATGCACTCAATCTCATAAATGCATATATGTATTATAAATTCATTGAAAGCAATCAAAAAAAAATACCAATATGAATAACAATCAACAATCTCAAATCTGTAGTTAAGGCAATTCCTTTTAACAATAAAGGTAAAAGTCCACTTTTATTTATGGTCTAGAATATTTACATAAACACTAAAAGTTACAACTTGACCATACAGAAAATGAAATTATTGATACAAAGAAGTTTAAGTAAACCTCATTAAACAGGTAACTTAAACCTGTTCTCAATGCAGACTACTGGAGAAACAAATGTAGCATTCAACTGCAATTACAACTTTCAAACTGCACTCCAACAAAACATTACTTAAATAATGTGTATATCAGGATTTCTTAATAAAGTAGTAGCACAAAAATCTGCCTTTCTCATAACCCGATTGTCCTGTGTGATTTAGTGCAATGGTACAGTTTCAGCTTTTAGAGTCTCATATTGTTTCAGTTCTGGTACTTCCAATTTTCAAACTTTTTATGAACTCCCAAACCATAAACCTATTTGAATATTTATTTATAACACTTAATATGTGAATTTTTTCTACAGTACAGGCTTTTCATGCCTGCACTCCAACATGTAATAAATAGGGGTTGAACTCGGACTATCACATGACCTTATTTCATACTGCTGATACACTTGATCACACACAGGTCAAAAAGATAAATAATCACCAATATATGTATTTCATACTAAACCTTATAACACTTAAAAAAATTATTAGATTCCTATCAGAACTTTTTAATTTAGATATCTGATCTATAGCCAACCCAGATAACATCCAATATATATTGGTAAACGAGTATTTAGCTATTTTTAGTCAGAGGATAATACAAGGAAATAAAAACACTCAACCTGTCACAACATGAAAATTTCCAGGCCTTCATTGTTTTTCTATAGAGAATGAAAGGAATATTGGAAAAAGCATTTGCATAGGAATAGAATATTTTAAAAGTTGTTTTACATATACCTATACATAAACTAGTCGATACATTTTAGCAAATTGAATGTAAATATTGAAATGACCAAACCTCCCTCAACTTCTAATTACAAAACATATATTTCAAACTAATAAACATGTGATACTATCATTTATGTATATTAATTTCAAATCTTAGAGAGCTAGAAAGTTTGATATTACCATTGAAAGCTACTTTGTTAAAATCTGAGTCTGTTTTAAATTTCAGGCTTAATAATAATTGAAAATTTTCAACTTTATAAGATCTGGAGTCAGCATGTGTTTTTGATCGTTTTACATGTATTGATATTTTGGTAAAAAGTTCGAACTTTGTGATTGGCAATGAGTGGGAGTTTAAGCTATATATATATATATATTTCTCAAGTTTTTTATTTTTAAAGATAAAATTTTCAACAGATGAAAAGCTTAGTTATTTTATGATAATAATACTAGAGCTTATTAAAGTTTATGACATAGCTGTAAATATGAGGTTTAGATTAAATTGTGTTTTAGATAGTGTCAATCGATGGTAAACCACGTTTAGCAATGATTAATTGTCGCAATATCTTTAAATATAGAATTTAACACATAGGCTTACAAATAAGATATATTCTATATTGAATTTAAAATGTTAACTTTTATTTGCTGCCACTTAAAATTAAATCCATCATTACACATTAAAATCTAAATAAAATATAAACTATATTTAGTAAAACTATCAAGTCATATAATAAGCTAGTTTTTTCTTGAAATGTATAATTCATAAGAAATTTCATTAAAATCAATTTTCAAAGTTCTGACTTCAGATTGGGAAGGGGGAAACACAATTTAAGCAATATTTCTTCCCATTACTACAGAAAGAAAATGTAAAACTCAAATTAATCAATATTTAGAAAATTAATTTTCATTAGGTATAGACACAAAAATTCATAAATCAGCCAAGCTAATATCTAGAAAAAAGGGGGTATAAACTACAAAATAAATCATACGATGACTACTTTCTCATTTATAAGTTAATCATTTCTATAAATTAAGCACAGGCAAATTACATGAAGTTTGTAAATAATAAAATGTATTAAGAATATGGTTCCACTAACTTTTTTGGAATTAAAAATGATTTAGTAGCGAACTTTTTAAAAGAAGTTACATCTAATATATATAGTTTTTATTATTAGTATTATTATTATTATTATTACGAAAAGCAATGAATGGAAATTTCGATTTTAAGAATTTTATGTATTTTTTTAAAATTTACTTATGATATTAAAATCGATAAATTAATTTCTATACAGAGTGATGGCAAATATAAATAAGATATTCAGTTTCCAATCCGAAAATATTTACAGCATAGTCAATAAGTTCAATATTACAGAATTGATGTATATTTTATAATCTCGAGCAAGAAAAAATACAAATAATTTTACACATAAAAAATCAAAGCAGAAAAAAAAAAACAATTATAAAATTTAACAAAATATATTAGAATCACAGAGCAAAGACTTGATATAAAGTTTAAGAAAATTGGGTCATATATAATAGACCAGGAGTGGGCAATTGTTTTGGCTTGGGGGTCACAGAGGTTGGTGGAGGGCCGCATTGGGGGGGGCACTTTGTGGAAGCAAAGGTTAGCGGAGGGCCACACCTTTTTTCATGACACAATAAACACACTACTTTATTCCCTGTATTTCCAAAGAATTCATCACTGATTTTACATTTTTTCCGAGGATTCATGCTTTCACAGAAGTTGGAAATGTATATATTTGCTAAAATTAACCAGATCAATTGTAAAAGCACTGCACATCATATCTACACTGCACATGTGTATTGACATGGCCATCCTAGTGGAAAATAAAAGACAAATCTTTGGTCATGCACAAGAAGAAAATCTCAGTTCATAGCAGATTTTTCTGATTGTCTTGGTGGACTGCATAAAAACTCTTAGCAGGCTGCATATGGCTCTCGGGATGCTATTTGTCCACCCCTGTAATAGACTACAAAGTGGGTCAACAAAATGGTCAAAGGGATGATGGCACAGTGGCTACTAACTAGGATTTTTAGAAAAAGTTTGAAAATAAAAGCCTTTGTTTTGTTTTGTGAACTTATAGTGATAGATTTATAAACATCTTTTAAATATCAATATTTTAAAATGTTAGATAAGATCCCCAAATTTTATGTATGCTCTGGATTGTCAAATGCATAATATTGCTACACTTCATATGGTCAACAATAATGTTTTATTATTTATTATGTGGTCAGTTGTTGGGAAGTCAAATGACATTTTAACAACAGCACAACAGTTCCATTTAGCTGACAAAATCAGGAACATATTCTTAAGTTGACCACATTCATTAATGAGCTAAATTACCCATAGCAACAGCTGATTTCACCTTGTGTTTACATTCAGTCATAATATTGATTTCAAGAATATAAAAGATTTAACAAGTCTAATAAATATTTAGTTGAAAAAATGATGAGTATTTCAACTGTACATTTTAAACTATCAATTTTTTATTAAAACATCCATTAAATCAAATGCAATGCAAGAAGACCATTTCATTTAGAATTTTTAAATAATCAGTTGCAAATGTTTTCACAGTTGTCATTTAGAAATGTGCAAATTTAAAGTACTATGCAGTTTAACCCATAGAAATGTGGTCTAAAAATCTTTTTGGAATAATTCTCAGCCAAGTAAAGTAAAAAAAAAAAATTTTAGTCAATGGAAATAATATGGCTATATTGAATCTTCTGCTCTGATGCTCAAATGTCACATAATCTCCTGACTAGATACTTGGACAATTATTTTTTATTGTTCTAAAGAATTAGCCTTTATGTTTTATATATATGTAGTGATAACTATATTCATTTACTCTACTATGTATATAGTAAGTAATCAAAAACATGACAAGATGTATACAGAGCATCAATAATATACTTTGAGTAAAATCATTTATTAGTCTACTTAATTAAAAGTTATTTTACTACTATCAAAAATGCACAAAATATTTTCAATTAATTTAACATTTACTTGGATTCTTTCCTCCTCATTTTTTTTTTTATCTTTTACTTAAATTATTTTCACATGCACTTTAGACTTATTTATTATTAGAAGATAAATTAAACATGCTATATCTTAAAACTATAATTATTATTATAAGGACAAAGTAGTATATAATGCAATGATACTATTAATTCTATTATGAAACCATCTTCTAAAACCTTAATTTATCAAGAAAAATTAGATAGTAGTGCCGTATTCAAATTCCAAGACTTTTCTAGATACTGACTTCATCAAAGAAGTACATCTTAATCAGTCTCTGATTTTTTTTTCCAATACAGATACATTAATTTAGTCTCTGATTACATTTTCCCCAATTGCCAACTCTTCAAATAAGAACTGACATGCAAAGCCACATATCAACAAAATATGCAAACTTGAAACTATATCACATAATTATCATTTTCAGCTATTATGAACTGCAAGATGAATATCTCTTCAAGTTTAATCAGTTTACCCAACTATTGGACTTTTTCCCCATAATACATTAGCAAACTTTCTTATTTAATCCATCCATCTCATGTGTCATCTCTTTCTAGATTAAATCTCTTGGAATCCAATTTAAAATCTTAACTATCCATTGACTATCATCTGTTTCAGCAATATATCCAGTCTAGTTCTATTTCAATCTCTTAGCTCTTTCAATGATTTCAGTGACATCTGTTTGTTCTCCTATCCATATATTTCATTTTTGATTTCTTTTTATTCATAATACACATCTCTCCATACTTTATTATATACTCTGAAGTCTCTGAATTGTTCTTTTGTTAAAGATCCAAGTACCAGATCCATAAGAAAAAAAAACTAGTAAAACACCCATATTAAAAGCCTTCCTTTTCAGACACAGGCACATTTCCTTTTAATATCGAGTTATTTCTGCCAAAAGCATACCAACCAAGTTCAAATATATGATTATTGTCATCAATTATGTTTTTTTCTGTGTTGCTAATGTAAACAAGGTATTCTTTTAATTCATGCTTACCAATTATTATTTTCTTCTAATAAATAATTTGTAAAGCGCATACTCATTATGTAAATAATATATTAAGGCTATAACCTTAAGACTATGCATCTAAAATGTGACAATAGGGGCCTATACAAATCTAAACACAAGATTAACAACTTTAAAAGATAAGAGTGGCCACTCTTATCTTCAACCTAATTTCTAAATATATAGGTGAATCTAAAGCATTTTGATTTGAGAGCATGAAGCTATTAATTACTTCACTGATTAAGTCCACAATTTCTATACAAACTAACATACATGAAATCTTTAGATTTACAACTGACTCATTGTAAATCAAAACATTTCACGTATGTTAGTTAATTGAATACATCAGCTAGGTTAGTTATAAAATAAAGATAATTGTTTATATTTATATAGAAATTGTGGACTTAATCAGTGAAGTGGTAAATAACTTCACACTCTCAAATCAAAATGCTTTAGATTCACCTATATATTTAGAAATTAGGTCGAAGATAAGAGTGGCCACTCTTGTCTTTTAAATCCATTAATTTTGTGTTTAGATTTGTAGAGGTCCCTAGTGTCGCATTTTTGGTGCATAGTCTTAAGATTATAGCCTTAATATATATTATTTTCTTCTAAGAAAATTCATTCAACATTACTTTAGTATTTTAGTATTTATCTTAAATTCTACTTTCTAATTTTCATTTGATAACTTCATAATATTTCCTGGATTCTCAGATGCATTATTTTTAAAAATAACCACCTGCAAAATCTAAATGATTTAAATATTCTCTATTTACTTTTAATCTCTTACATTCTTATTTTAATCCACAAAATATTTCTTATAAAAGTGCTGTAAAAAGTTTTGTAAAAATAAAATTACTCTATCTTACACCCTTCTCAATATTAGTATTCTTACTATAGCATGTTGTTGCATTTTGATAAATATTATTCAGAATATGGTAATAATTCCTGTATATACCTTGATGACCCAATGCTTTTATCACTGTAGATATGCTTATAGAATCAAATGCCATTTCATAATCTATAAGCACAAAAGATAATTAAAACTCATATTCATTATTCCTTTTTGTAATTAAAGAGGATTGGGCCCAGAATTTCAAGCTTCCTACAGTCATCCACTTTATCCAATACACATGACCACATACACGTGAAAAAGATCAATGATCTCCAATATACATATTTCATGCTGAATCAACACTCATCAGTTTGGTCTGTAACATCATCTTCCACACACATATATAACCAGTGCTTGGTTTATATTAAGATAGCAAATGTTCACATTTTAATAGACAGGTTTCACTCCTCTCCACTTTCCATTAAAATGTGTAGATTTTCTATTTTAATATAAACTGATAACTGATTATATATATGTGGGAAAGATGATCCAGACCAAGTGATGAGTGCTGGTTCAGCAAGAAATACATATATTGGAGATCATTTATCTTTTTCACATGTATGTGGTCATATGTATTGGTTATGTAGAATAGAGTAGATGACTGTAAGAAGCTTCAAAGTCTGGTTTCAAATCCCTTTTAATTACATCTAAGTTAAGTATATACATTATAGTTGTATTTCAATATTAGTCCTTTTTATAACTACTCTCAAAATACTTTGAAGTGATTTTCAATGCTAAAACTAATTGGAAATCCATCTTGTTCTTTTGATTGGTTAAAATTCAGGGTTCACTGTGGACAATTTGTTATTTTGATATAGATTTTATATAGATCTGATAGATGACTGATAGCTTTGTAATTTCTAATATCTTGTCTATCATTTTTCTTAAATATTAATATTATTATGCATTTTCCCAATCATTTGTCACATCTTCATCATTTAGATATTTGGTATATAACTTTGCCAACAATTTTTTTATTTCTTTACCTGCTTATATTAAAATATCAATAATAATTCCATAAATTTCCTAGAGAATGCTGTTTAATTCCAAAAATGTAATATCTGTAAGGAATACTTTTTTGTTTATTTGGTTTTTATTACTACAGAATTCTTTACAATCTTCATCCATCTATTTCATGATGTTGTAATAGTTTCATCTTTTTGTCTGATTGTAGAAACAATTTTCCTTCCAATACTATGATGTTGTTTTAAGCTTTTGAAACATTTATTCTGTTCTATAACTTTCCTTGCCAATTAAACTCTTTTTATACCATTTTACAAAACTCTAGATATGCATTTCTTCTTAAAAGATGTTCTTTTCTAAATTTTTCTTTTTTTTTCTTTTTTCATACTTATCTTGTGTTATTAAAAAATTTACTGATAAATTGCTGGGTTTTTTTGTACCTGCTGTTTTTTTTTTTTTTTTTACAGTTCTCAATAGAATATCATTTATCTTATTTATGTCAGTCAAGTCTGAATCATTTTCAAATTCTGTTAATAATGTAAAATAATCTTCAGTTTTAATTTGAATTCATCATAGTATTTTTGAAAATTAAAAATGTCAATTATTAATACTGTTTTCTTGATAACTTTCATTTTTTTTATATTGCACTAACATGTATTAACACATATATTACATTTCTCTAATTAATGATTATTTCCTATGTTGAATCTATTAAGAACAATACAATCTGAAAATATGTATTTTCTATTAGTTAAATCTAATCCAATATCACTGTATTCTCATTTGTTATGTTTCCACGATCATTTCTGTTTAGCATCATTCACAAAGAAAAAATCCACAATATAAAGTTTTATTTTTCGTGAAATCCACAAGTCTGTTCCCAATCTTATTTCTATCACCATAACCAAATTTATTCACAGCACTTAATCATTAAATCATTTATTAATTAAAGTATTAAAGTCTCACAGGACAATTTTAAAATGTTGTTCGTCTAATCAAAAGCATTTAATGCATCTATATAAAAATCTTCTACTTCTTTAACACAATAAGAACTTATTGTGGCAGAAACTTGAATTATCTGCTTTTTGTATCTTTCATTAGGTTTAATAATTAATCTTGCACCTCTGTCTGTAGTACCTTTAATTCTCATAATATTTTCTTTCCCTTTTTAATGAATTCCACTTCATTTGGGCTTCTAATATTTGTGCTTTGTAGTGAAAGTGCACGATCATTTTCTAAATCAATTGTCTCTTTATCATTTCTTCTAATTTTACAAAAGTCTAACAATGTCCCTTTTTAGTATTAGACTTGTTTTAATTTATACAATATTTCTCCACTTGAAACTAATCTGCAGTTAGAGATATCTCAATAAAAGATCATCATTGAATGGCCATCTGGATCTAGAATCAGAGAATTATTAACACTCAGCCCTCAACCACTGCTTTAGCTGGTGATTTATAGCTTTTTGAGAGCAAAGGTTGCACTTTCATTTTATTTGTAATAATTATAAATGTCTATAAACAAGACATTTCACACATGCATTCATCCAGTCTTCAATAAAATTCAACTGATATTTCAGTTAATAACTAATAAAAAACATGATATTAAATTCAGAGATTAATAAACTCCCAACAAACACAGCACAATGACTGCTGCCATATTGGTAAACATCACTTCCATCTTCATTTACTATAAAAATAATCACATAGTAGTAGCTACAATGACGAGCATATATAGAGTGGACATTAGAAATTCTCCCTGCTTCATTTCTTTAAGGTCTCAAAGATGAATCAAAGAATGTCATCTTTTCAAAACTGTAACATTAAAAAAATTCCATAAATTATATTTTAATAATACAAGGTGATCTTGTGAAAGATGACTGTTTCACTCTCTCCAAGTTGCATACAATACTATTTTTGAATCAATATATGTTTTACATAGTGATATAGTTTGTCTCTTCACAAAAATATTAAGGTGTTAGCATATTTGAAATACAGATTATTACATAAAATGTGGCAGTATGTTTCATATTTTAATCCGAACTGGAACAACATGTAAACATTAAATTTTGTTTTAAATTTTACAAAATGCATCTGAAATATTTAAAATGATTCAAACTGTATATGGGAATGATGCCACGAATGGCAAGAATATTCCCAATTAGTTTGCAGGATTTTATGATGGCAGAGATAACATTGAAAATGATCCACACAAGTATAAAACATATCACATTTTTATCATAATTTTATCCTCTAGGCATGCTTCTACTGCTTTAAAACTTTACAACAGCTAAAGTGTGACAGTTGTACAGAGACAGTACTGAAAATATCTTAGAGAGAGAAGCAGTCATCTTTTCACTGGGATACACTACATAAAGCAAAATATTTTGAAATAACAATAAATACTAATTAAAACCAAAATTTAAAACTTCTTGAACTCAACCATTCATTTTTCTTTCCAAATACAATCCAGTTTCTTTTAAAAATTATATTAGTTTTCAATCCATACTTATAATGCCTTTATTTTACTAAATTCATAATAAAATTATTATATAAATTATCAACATTGTGAACATTTTTATATATTCATTGTCAAATTATTTTATTTGCAATAGGTGAGAATAGTGGTTGGAACAGAATATATATATATTTAAGAATTCAATAAAATAAAATGTGAAAAAAAAAAATGGATTAAGGCAATATTAACTCATTTTACTAAATTAATTAATGATCAAAATATCGTTATATGTTCAGAAGATTACTGAATATTCTAGTAGTAGAGTAATTACAGTAGTAGTTTATTAAAATATCTCAACTAATTTTATATATACAAGTAAGTTAAGAATCAATCCTTCAACTTTTAATTCTAAGATAACTATTTCACAGCTTCATTAAACGGTAAAGTCTTGTTTTACTAAATTACAAATATATATTTTCCCAAAAAATATTTAAAATTTAGAAGTTTATAATTAATATTTAAGTTCTTATCAAAATTTACACTTCTGGACAGTCATAATAAGAGCACAAATATATTTCTAAATTAAAACAAATAGCAATACAATGGCATTAATTTGACATTCTTGGTTTTCTATTCTTATCAGATTAACAATTTTTCCAGGTTAATAGAACGTATAGTAATAATTCAACAATATATCTTTTACCCTTGATTATAAATTGACAAGATTTCAAAACATCTTTATGCTTCTAGAAACATAAACAAATATTAACGATTAAATAAAAATATATTAAGAGGTTCATGGGTAAATTCCAAAATAAAAGAGTTTACAAAATAGCAGTAACTCGATTTAAAATGTTGCCCTGAAATATATTCAATAACTAGACTAATTATTTATTTCTCTCTCCCATTACTTTTATATATTAAACGTTTAACAGAACTAGACATGCCGAATAAAACTTTGCTGTAATTTAAAAACAAATAATTACTTTAAACAGCAAGCATTTAATTTCGAAGCATTCAAACACGGTAAAAAGTTCCCTTTGCTTATCTATTTATTTACTTTAATCTTATTTGCTTCAGTATTTTCTTTTCACTTTTTATTTATTTACTTTTTTTAACAAAGCCTTTGAAATTTATTGGCACACTAATAATTATTTTCTCCTATAATTAAATTATACACTCATTTATTTACATGCCATTTAGACATTTACTTTTTAGTTTTTCCAATTCATCTAAGAGAAGCCATGCATTAAAAAGCTATTCTTTTCCAATATTAAAGCTATAAGATGATAACAATGAAAATTTTGATTTTTTCTCTATTATCATTTCATGTCAACTCTGTTATTTAATAATAATAAAAAAATATATATTCTAAACATGACATGTTGGTGTAACATCAAAGCCACTGAGAGGCTGCTTGTACTCTGATGAATTATTGAATATACAACCTAGATAATTAACCTTATCATAATTTCCTTTTGTTTGTTCTAAACAGCTGTTCTGAAACTAATAACAAAATTCATCACATAAAACCTAGTGAGAGTTTATCAAAACTTTATACAGAATAAATAAAACATGAATTACAGAATAATGTCACACGTAAATCGGATGTATTATAAACAATATATATATAGCTTTGTAAAAGATATTTTTAACCTGAAAGCAATGTAATTTTTATACAAAGCGGGCATAATGATATGTGAATGAAAATAAATTAGTAAAAAAAGTGATTAATTCGATTGTGTGGAAAAGATAACAAACACGTTGGGCAAGAAATATTTTACAATATACAAAATTTATAAACAGACATTTTATTCCCATATATTTGTATATCCAAGTTGGTTAGGCAGAAAAAATAAGATGTGGAAAATGAATATGAATAAAACAAAATAATCTCGAATTTTATACGAATAAAAATTAAACAATTTATTGTTATTTGGTGCAAGGACAAGAGCTTTAGATATTGGGGGCTGGGGGTGGAAATAGAATAAGCATGTAGACTGTAGATGTAGCTGATGTAGAAATGGATAGAAAGCATTAAACATTTACTTTTTAAGTGAGGTATTGAAAGAGAATCAATATAATTTGTGAGTGGGAAAATTTTTAAAGTACAGAGATTGAAAGAAGTAGAGATTTTATGATTTTTGACTTAGGTCTTTATAAAATCCATTCATCTCAATGCTGATTATATTCTTTCATCATAAACTTTTTTTAATTATTATTTATTTTTCTAATGAATTAGATTGATTAAAATAAAACAACTTCAAGCTGATCATTTGTGATTCTAGAAAAAATATTAGCTTTCTACCTTAGTGTCCAATTTGTTCAAGAATAGTCAATCAAAGAAAATACCATAAATCGATCAGTTCTTACTTTTGCTTTTAAATATATCTTCATGTGCTGATATCTTTTTCCATGCTCTTCATAATAAATCTTCCAGTGTTACTATATAATAGATCTCAGCTTTTTTATCTCTTATCATAACTGATCCAAAATTGCAAAACTTTTATGGCTTTTATATATTCCACTTTAATCTCTAAAATCATCTCTTTTTATTAAAATAATCTATTTTTTTTTACTTATTTAGCAGTAATCATATCTTTTCAATTTGTTCTTTAACTTTTCTAATAAGTGTCTTTAGGTCTTCTTTAGTTTCAGATGGAATTGTGGTTTCAACAATTTGTCTAAAATAGTTGAATACTTATTCACCAATTCTGCATTTATTTTTATACATTTATTTGCTTTTTAATATAGATAATCTTGATGAGGAGATATAATGACAACATGGAATTGGTAGTCTTTTTATCATAGCCTGCTTTAACATTCATTTGTAAGTAAATAAAAGTGTGGTGCCACAACCATTTTTTCAAAAATATTTCAACTGCATAAAAAGTTTAGTTATAATCAATAAAGCATAATCTTCTCTCAGATATTTTCTAGCTATTCAATTATCTAGTATATATTAACAATAATGTTTCCTATTTCACTTTTTCTTGATTCTATTTCAAATATCTGCTAATTTTCTTTATATTTCAAGCAGAAAAACTTCAGCAAGTTGTTCTCTTGTGATAGAAAAGATTTTAAAATAGTTTATCCACTTTGTGAAGCCTTTTATTTTTTGTATAGGAAATATAAATCATTTTCATATCATTTGGAGGCTACTGATTACTTCTCCAGACTAATTAATATAATTTGATCAGCATGTCATTATTATACTTCCAAGATCCATTTTTTATAATGATGAGTAAAATCAATAATATTGTGAAATCATAAACAAAGTATTACTTCTCATAATTGTTATCACTAATTACAATTCACTACTAAATAATAAAAAACTATATTTATTATACCCCATAATCCAAGATCTAAAGATTCCTAGAAAAATTCTTAATTTTAACCTTAATTTTATAATTAAAATAAATACTTGTGCTAATCCTGCCATTTGTCTATCTGGACAACTCACATGAACTTCCAAATAATTAATCATATGTTTATATATATTGAATCACAAATGCCAACAGCTAACCTATCAGTATATTCAAATTACATCAGTGCCACTCTTATTCTTAAATAAATCAATAAAAATATAAGATTTAAACAAATTAAAATATCAGCAATTTGTTGTCAAGGCAACACTACAATTAGACAATATATGGGATTTATTTATTATTTTTGTCTAATAACTTTAAACTTTCTATTGTTAGGAATTTTATTTAAACTTCTAACAGATTTAATTTCAATCTTTTTTGGAAAATGTTTTTTACTTATAGAGTTGTAATATAAATATACTAATTTATATATATATATTATCAGTGTGTCAGAAAATACATTAAAACCTAGTCCATTTCCACAAAAATCCTGTTATATGACTATGCCAGCTAGATTCTACAGAATTCACTAGATGGATAAAACTTGAACACATAAATATTGAATATAATGTTAAATAAAAATTAAAATATTATGTAATTTTTTCATGATCTACTTTATCATTCTCTATGAAATTACAAACCCTTGCAAATATAATTATTTCAGTCATGCCTTAAATTGATGTTATATTTTCTTCATAATATCTCTGGTAAGCTGTGATTGAACTAGTGACCACAAATTAAATGTAATATATTATATATATTAAAAAGATGAAAATACAATATTTCATTTATTCATTGTAAAATATTTAAGAATTAATAGTAACAAACTTTTAACAGATCTAAACCTAACATATTATATGATATAAAAAAAACATCATTTAAACTGTAAAGTGCATACATTTTAATAAATGCACTACATGATATTTGGTTTGTATGATGGGATAACACTTTTGATGACAAAAACTATAATGCATTACAAATAGTATTTGAGTGTATTTACTTTCAGAAGGACTTTATTGTATATAACAAGAAAAAGATTACATTTATAACTATTTCACCACATGCAGATAAATTGAAGTTAATATAAACAAATTGAAAATTGTAATTGCGGGGGGGGGGGGGGACAAATACAAAGGATATACATGTGATTTACAAATTTGAGTTTACATTTTTCTATATACCCATCCAATCAGTTTTACACATTGACAAGGCTCTTAGTTCTCTCTTTTATTAGTCTTTTTCCATGCTATAATTTTAAATGTTGTTGCAGTATGAACCAAGTGGCTGTGTACATCTCTTGGGATACAATTTTTTCATCCCTTAAGTGGAGTAGTTCCATTTTGTTCCAGAATGTATTTGGATGTCTTCTTGGATTATTGTTATACATGAAAAAGCATCTTGTACACCATAGTGAAATTAATGTAAAAGTACTTGCTTGAATATGTGGGTAGCTACCTTTAACAAATGATTGTAAAAGTGTTTGAATGTCACAATTTCTTTGTTTGTAAAATGATGGTATTGATGAGCAAATATTATCAAATGCAGGGCAGGTAAAAAGAAAATGTTCTTGTGTCTCAATCTCTCTATTACATAATCAGCATATGTCTTCTATATTTATGCAATGCCTTCTGTATCTATAAAAATGTAATGTTAGTTGTGCTTCAAGATTTAATTTGAGCAAAAAATCATAATATTTGGGTTCTAATGACCGGAATTTGAATATTCGGGTTAGTTGTTTATTGTTACTGTTTAGAATTAGTCTTTTATCTTTTAAGGGAGAGTAAATTATCTGGTATATATCCCAATATTTAAATTTATCTTGAGGTTGTGAATAAGTACAGTTTGGAATGTTAATAATTAATATAAGCAAGATTTTCCAGTATCAATTGACTGGTGGCGGCTTATCTGCTGGATAATATTGAAGAGCACTTTCATGTATGGGAATAAATGAGCACAAGTAGAAATAAGATTTAAAATCTTTTGAATGTTAAAAATATATATTGAATGTAGTCCCAAACCCATTTGTATTAGGGTATCTTGGAATACATTTTAATGAAATTGAAACAATCTTTTTCCCCACAGCAATTTTCTACTTAGTGAATTTATTTTACTAGTAAAAGATTTAGTGTATAGTACTATTGGTGAATAGTATGTGATTCGAGTCATAATTAATACATTCAAAAGAGATACTTTTGAGTACAATGATAGGTAAGATTTTGAAAGTGAATCAATTATATTTTCAATTTTAATTTTAATTTTGTCTTGTATTTGTAGACGCATTTCTAGGTAGGTTTTCCTTTAAAATATTGTGTGTGAAATTGTCCTGTATATGTTAACCAAGCATAAGATTTATCCATGTTAAACTCCAGTTTGTATTTGTTAGTGTATGAATTAAGAATTTTTAATAGAATTGAGATCTGTTCTTTAGAGGTTAAAAAAATTGAGACATTGTCCATGTAGGCAATACAGTATATGTTTACTTTCAGACTGGGTATAGATATGTACAATAATTCTTTTTCTATCATATTCAGTAGAGGATTGATATAGACAGCAAAAAAAAAGGGCACTTGATGGAGAACTTCATGGAAATGAACAAAAAGGTACAAAAGAGGGTGAATTCTTACCATTAAGTATAATATATATTTTTCAACTTAACAGAAGATTGATGATTAAGTATATTAATGATCTCGGTATTGGCTGTGTCTGCTAATGCTTCAACAAGGAGTTCAAACAGAATCATATTAAATGCTGATTTTATATCCAGTTGGATTACAACTGGACTTTATTTTTTATTATTTCTGACAGAATTAATAACTGTTTTGAATAGAAAGGCTGCTTGTATTATAGATGAACCTTTCTTAGAAAACTGCATTTTAGATAGTATAGGTATAAGATAGGGTTCTATTTTGTCTTTAATAATTGACTCCAATGGGCCTTGGATTGTTTAATGTGGTTATGTTTCCATGTGTTTTGGTAAATGGTACTAGGAAAATAGGGTATAATCCACATATATGATAGACTTTTTCTGTTAGAAAGTTAGCTAGATTACATAGGTACAGTGCAGTAAATTTTTCTAAATGCTTGAATACAAAGCATGGTATACTATGCATTCCTGGGTGACAGGAGTTTGGCATTGATGCTAATTTTTAAATAAAATCTTTGGGAGTGAATACTGTTTCTTTTTCTGGCTCACCAAGAAAAAATGGCACAAGATTGAATTTTTTCTTCTCTTGAAGTTTGGATTTGAAATGTGCAGAGAGGTAGCAACATGTTGTAACCAGAGAATATATATTCTTGTATTTTAATTGCTGTTGGTATGTGAGTTGATGCTTTTGTCCCAGTGCTCAGCGAATATAATGTCTGGACCATGGGTGGGTCTGTCTCAAAAAGATTTTTCTTTTTTTTATTGCCAGGTATTTTCCAAGTTCTTCAGAGACTGATTGATAAAGTTTCTTCAGGGCAATCAGGGCAATCACATTTAAACAGCCTTGTTTATTTGTTGTACTGTTTATGATTCTCTTGTGTATTTCATCTACAAGAGCTGAGAGGGCCAGGATGGCCTTTGCTATGACATCTATTATATATGAAATAATGTTAACAAAGTCAATCCATGTTTGCACCTGATCCATTTCAATATTTTGAAGTTTGAAGATATATATATTTCTGAGATTATTCTGAAGTTCGACATGGAAGGAGTACTCTAATTGTGTTTCCAGTAGATGTTATTGATCTGTGTATAAAATCATTTTTCAGTGAAACAATAATTGCAAAATGATCTGATAATGATGAGTTTTTTATTGTAGGCTGATCATGTGAAGTAACATTGGAGAGTAAAAAACCTCATCAATTAATGATGAAAACCTGCCATTATTAAATGTGACTGAATTCTGTAGGAGATAGCATTCTCCACTCATGAGGGATATAACTAGTAAGTGCAACCATTTTGTGATAAACCCAGTATATGACATGTTGAAATCACCAATAAAAATTAATGGATGTGATGAGGATGTTATTTTGGAATTTATAGTTTGAATAACTTTATTAATTGTTTTATGATTTGGAGGTAAATAGACAAATGCTACATTCAATGTAACTGTTTTATAATATAAGGTTATAATTAATATGTGAGCATCTATGTATATTATTTTGAATGAATAGAAGGGACAGGTTTTCATTTACTACTGCTGTTACTTCTGAGGGTGAGAATGATGCTTGGTAGAATGCTGAGTATCTTGATTATTAAAATTGTTAGATGGGTTAATATGAGATTTATTATAAATTTTTGTTTCAAGTAGCCCTAGCAAATGAGGCTGTACAATTTCAAGACATTTTACTAATTGATGGTTTTTTTAGGTGAGTTTAATCCTCGGATATTTAATGATTCTATTTTTATTCTCATTACAGTACCACTCAAAAACAACAGACCTGTTGCAGTAACTAGATTGTAATTCAATGTAGTTTAAATAATCCGCAAATTATGACAAAAAATTTTTAAGTCTCAAGATTCTACCCCCTCCTTCCTGTGATAGTTCTCACACATTTGCTTTTTTATTGGTGCTAAGTTCTTCATCTGAAGTACATTCAAACTTGGTATCTGTTGAACTCATATTTGCTTTTCTTATTTTTTTTTATAATATAATGTCTGGTGCATATTATCTTTACTGAAGTCAGTAAACACCACTGCATTTTTTTTTTCTACTTCGTTTGCTTCACAGTTTGCCTGGTTTTCTCTTGGTAGTGACATTTATTTTTCAGGTCTATAGGGAACAGGCAAGGCACTATGTAGTCTATAATATCTTGCAAAGTTTTGTTGAGGGATGTTATGGATTGTTTGTGATTCTGGCAATCACTTTTTAATATTTCTTGCTGAAGTAAACTATTTTCTTGTGATGCTGATTTATCCTTGTCATTTATTGATTGATTTTCTTGTAAAACTGATTCACTTTCATCATTTATTGATTGCCCTCTGAAGAAGTTTTGACTTCCTGTTACATCATCATTAATTGGATTATTTTGATTACATATTGTACTTGACTCACTTGTCAGTTGAGGAGTGAACTCTGTGTTAATTACTGGCATCTTTCCACATTAATGACTTGAGGTTGCTCTCATATCACAATGTTTACATTTAAGTTTTCAACATGCAATTATAGTATGCCCTCATTGTTTGCAGTGAAAACATTGTGGTTTAAGTCCATGAATTATTAAATGTAACATCGTTTCATAATCGGTTATAAGAGTGGGAATATTATTTGAGTTTATGTTTTGATTAATCTAACTTTAAATTGATAACTGTTGCTATAGATGGGTATAGGGATTCCTTTTAAATATAGGTTGAAAGGTAACAACAATGGGTTTATGTTTTGATTAATCTAACTTTAAATTGATAACTGTTGCTATAGATGGGTATAGGGATTCCTTTTAAATATAGGTTGAAAGGTAACAACAACTCTGAACAGTTGCATTAATTTACTGAAGTCATTGATTGTGTAGTTTAAATATGTATTTTTAATTATGTTGGTAATAAAGTTTTCTCTATATTGGTTAATATTTACTAAAGCATATTTTCCTAACATTTTAATTGTTTTATCAATTTATCTTTTTATTCCTTGCTATAGAATTCAATAGCAAAGTAGTGAGAATTTGGATGATCTGCAATGTGCAATATAGAATCCCACAAATTATTTGTACTTATTTCTTTGTATAGTAAATCTTTAGGAAACCTATGCAGCAATCGATTCAATTTATGTCTGTAATTGTGAGGATAACAGATCGGTCAGTAAAGAAATGTTTAAAAGACATAAATAATTCCTGTGGAATAGTTGTGTTAAAGGGTTCAGGTATTTTTGTTGGACTTTCATTAGTCCGGATCTCTTCTGTTGCGTTAACTGGTAATGGATTAGATTCTGAAATAATATCTAGTTTTATGAGATCATTCATTGTGGAACGATGAAATCTTGAGACTGGAGTTTGACTTTTTTCCATATTCTGATGAGTATCTCCTTTTTTATTGGATGCTTTGATTGTGTCAGCATAAGTATTGCTTGCTGCATTCAAAGAGATCACCCTATTGAAGTTAAAAAAAAGCAAAACTGTTTGCACACAAATTCCTTGTCAGAGGAGTTTTCTTAAGTTTAGAATTCAATTATTATTAAAAATAGATAATTTATTCTATCGATTTCTATGATTATCAAGCCAGCTGGCGCATGAGTGTATTACTCTGTCAATAATCATGCAAAAATTTGGACTATATTTACCTTTAGAAATCATTGTGAATGTTCGTTATTGAATATAAAACATATTAAAAAAAACATAATAATAGTTTTCAAAGAAGAAAAAAACATCATTAAATTATTAACCATTCACTTTTAACTGATCAAAAATATATCAAAATGATACATTCAAATTTTCTGCCGAAGATCTGGTCTCAAAATCTTTTTATATTAAGAGAATCTCCATTATATATTCCTCTCAAAGAAATAATCTTAAAAAAAAATCTCCAAAGTTTTTGATAAAATTTTTTACTTCATACTTCAATTAAACCTTTATTGTCATATTACCATTTAACTTCAACAGTCAAAAATGAAAAATATTTCTTTGGCTAATTATGAAATAAAATAACTATTTTATATTTATGGTTTCTATTGTTTTTAAAAACGAGATATAAACTTCAGAACTTTATTGTTTAAAGGGCTACATATTTGTATATTGCTTCCTCGTATATCAATTTCATTTATCAATATACTGTATTATATTAAATATTTTAAATAATCCAATTTTGATTTTAAAATTTCCCATAATCTATAAAATTGTTTATTTATTGTATATAAATTACTTTTTTTGCCATAAAGGTATATTGTTAACTGTAATTGCATGTAACTTTTAAGATAAATATCTAAAACATTCTCTGCACTAAACATTCTTAAATTATATAAAAACATTTAAAAATGTGTCGCCTTCAGATCGCTTTATTTATATGTTTTAAAAATATACAGTGTAGATTTTAAGCATATCTTAAAAGATATTACACATAGAAAAAAGAGAAATGCATATTTGATATGATTATATGCATATTTTAAAAAAATAACAGTTATATTGAACTTTAACTAAGATTTATTAAAACTAACATTTTAGTTAAAGATAATCTCTATCATAATAAATTATCAATGTATTTCTCTTGAGTAGTTGGTGTCAAAGATGTAATGCAGAAAAGTTGACACTTGTATATCTAATTGTCATAACGTTGTGACTTTTGTCCGGGAAAAAATAATAAAAAGCTTTATAAAAAATTTTTTCCCCTGTGAAGGTTTTTGCTTTTTGTTTGTTTGTTTTTTTAAAATATAAATATCACATAATAAAAATTTTAATTTAATAATAAAACATATTAACAGGATTTTTATATAAACATAAAATTAAATAATTAGATACATATAATTAAAAATGAAACAATTGACAGCCTCTTGGGTATTTTAATATAACTGAATCTCTTGTTAAACATTAAGACCAAATTCTAAGTTCGTAATTATAGTTACTACTGCCTTTAATAATATTACAATTTACTAATAATATAAATTCGTTAATAAAACGTCAATTTCTCTGAGCATTTTCAATGTCAGTTTTATTTATAAGTTTCATTATAAATACATAATTTCTTTTTTTTTTCTTCTCTTTTTTCTGGAATATTTAAATATAATTTGAATCAATTGCTTACATCAGAAATATATAGCCTCAAACTTTATTATTTTGCAAAGAATTGCTATAAAATTATCTATTTGAAATAATTATTTCAATTATAGACTGGATATGATTGCGTTTATTTATTGAATCTTAAAGCGATTTTATATAATAGAAATTTATTCTAAATAAAAAAGTCATTATATGCTTTTATATAATGTAATTTTATCATGTAAAGATATGAGTGTGGATGGATATTTAAAATTTTTAAATGTTTGGCATATATATGCATACACATAATGTAGCAGCTAATCTTGAATCATAGACATTGCTCAATGTAGAAGTTGCCACATCCATAAGAAATGATGTGAATGAAAACTAGAATATAAAAACGTTTAATTTCCAAAACAATCATAGACTATTATGTTAGAGCACTTAGTTTCTGGTTTGACTGCTATAATATGAAATACTATAAGGCGTAATGTGTTTAGCATGATAAAAAATTATTTACACAATACTGAAATACATTTTCCAGTAAATGTTTGTATGAATATATAATTCTTTGGCATTAGAGATAGTTGAAAGATAATTTGAGCTATTATCCAATCAAGTTCTATACATATTTGATGGCAAAAAATCTGAAAATCAAGTTAATCAACAAAGTATTTACATCCATTGTAATCACTAATGAGTGATATTGATGATGGGCAAATGGTCTCTAATTTAATGTTACAAAAGCAATTATCATGTACTGAAAATTTTCACTTACTGAGCTGAGAAATACTTATAAGGTATACAAAAATGATCTCTTATCTTAATTAATATTAAGATAATGTGTGCAATAGCAATATTATTGTGAGATAATCAAAAAATGATAATGAAGCTGAAATAAACCCATATACGAAATCAGGAAGGGCTTCAAGATGTACTGATTATAATCCATTTACCATACTCACAGGTTATGGTTCAAATTTATGCTAGATAAAACCAATCAGACATGATTTTTTCCATCTAACTGGCTCATAGTCAACTCAGCTTGTCATCCAACATTAGTCAGTAAATGGATATCCAGCTATTCTTTTAAAAAATTATAACACTGGTTATATCTTACTACCTGAAAATTGGGGAGCCTGGCAGATGTTTTTTCTGCTATTTTTCCACAGGAGGTTGAAAGGATCTTTACCTTATAGTTGATTACTTTAAATACTTATTTTTACTTTTTTATAATCCACATCAAAACAAAATATCAACAAAGAATAAAGAGTCCAGACTTCCTTCATAGATGAAGTCATTAAAATGTATAGTTATTGATCTATTATCAGATTTAAATAGCTACACAGATAAATATATTCTGATCTGATTTGACTGATATAATATGAAATATCAAGTGTAATTTGTTTAGCATGAAAAAATATCATTTACAGAATGATTAAATACATTCTTCCAGTAAACATTTACATGGATTTACAATTCTTTGGCTATAGAGATAGTTGAGAGATAATTAAAGATGTTATCCAATCAAGTTCTATTCATACTTAATGGCAAAAAAATCTGTAAATCAAGTTAAAAAGCATAATGGTAGTGGGTGAACAGGTATTCTTCTTCTTGTGATTGGCCTTAGATTTAGTGTTTCAAAAGCAATTTTCATGTACTGAAAATTTTTATTTTGTAACTGAGCTGATAAATACTTCTAAGACAATGGGTGCAATCTATAACATTGAAAAACTAATTGACATAAGAGCATTAGCATTGATCAAACTTCACCTGACTTTTCAAACAAGTAACTATTCAGTTACCTATATTAGAAAACTTGATAAAACTGCCATTTCTACATAAACATGAATTATCTCTGCTATGATAGGATGAAGATGTGATAATTATTGATGTGATACAAAGTTCTGATTTATTTTAAAATACACCAAGATGCTAGTTGTTATTATAACCTAGCTTTACTAACTTCCAGTTTTATATATTGTGTATGGTTAATTGTCTATTTTATAAATTATATGGCCAATGCCAATAATTCAAAAGAATTTCAATATTTCATATTTGCTT